>CM063247.1:5357674-6585174 GCA_032158295.1 Pycnopodia helianthoides | reverse complement strand
AAACAATTGTTAAGCAATATTTTCCGCTTAAGCAATATTTTCCGCTTTAAAAATTGGGCCCTGATCTTTGTTCATTCATCGTAAAACAGAAAAGGGTCAAACAAAAGCTCTCCAAAATTTGATGGCTTGAGTTTTTGACATTGAATTGTTCAGTGGAAATACATTTTTTTCTTACAATTGAAGCTGACTTTTCGTTGTTGCAATTGCAAGGCAAGCTAATCAGGAAAAAGTTGAAAACATTTAAAGGAACATTACAGAATTGTTTTTTGCTAACAAAATAGTTGCTGGCAGTGTAAGCACTTTATGTAATCCACCATATACATAAACTGACAAACCTGTAGAAGTTTGAGATCGATCGGCCATCTGGGTCACGAGAAAATAGTGAAAAACCGATTACACATTTGCATGAAATCATATAGATTCAACAAATGAATAAAACGCTCACTGAGCGATAAACTCCAATTGGAAATTTAGTTTATTCATTTCTCATCAAATATGACATTTCAGAAAGAATTATTTCAAGGGATGTTTTCTACTATCATCATCATTAGACCGTGTAAGTTTTGCGTAAATCTGTGATCAAAAGTATATATTACAAGTTGTTTTTTTACCAATTCTGTAATGTTCCTTTAAAATTTTAATCGTAAAGTTCAGCTTCACACTCTTGTTCCAAAGTGTATGTACAAAGATTTACTCAAACAGAGCTCAGTCAAAGTGTAAATCAGCAAAGTGTAAATCTAGTGCTGCAATAGATGACAGTGGCACAGTGAGCTGTTTTGTATGCAGGGATAACTGCAGGGAGAAACTCACCTTGGTTTTGTGAATCTTTCAAACGGCTGATGAGCAATGTGCTCCGTGATTCTCATCATGGGTGATGATGTCACTGTTCAGGCAAACATAAATTTACATCTTTAGTAAACAAAGACAAAAAAACAACAGGGCTTCTCCAAAAAATGGAAAGGGGCACAGAGAAAAATATGGGATCACTCTTTTGGGATTAAAATCTATTATTTATTACCCCCGAAACCCAGAAAATGCTATTAGTTAACTCGACAGAAAATTAACTTGACCAACATTGACCCTGTTAACAGTTGTCAATTTGCTAATAGACTTTGCAAGTCTCGCACGTATTCCAACATTAGGACCTGTTAAAGTACATGAGTTTGTTTCTTTCACGCGTTAAAGGCACAGTACACGTTTGGTAATTGGAGCCTACTGATTGTGTTCATCCTATATAAATGTAGGTACATACAATAAAACTAACCTGTGAAATTTTCACTTCAAAAGGTGGTCGCGTTTTTGAGATATCACCGAAAAACCAGAGCGAATATTTCCTTGCAGGAAGAATATTCTCCATAGGAATACACAGTCTGAGAAGCGTTTCTGACAGAAACGCTTCTCAAGTGTCATGACCGGGACTCAAACCCACACTCTGCTGATCAGAAACACCAGAGCTTGAGTCCGGTGTTCTTTCCACTCGGCCACAACATGCCATAAAGAATCCCTTACTGATTGTTGTACCTAATTCAAAATGCAATGTTTCAGCTTACCTTGTTCTCTGACACATGGCACTCCAACGATGCATGTCTTTGTCAGGGCAGGTCTTGTTCTTTGGTCACAGCCTCCAGAGGGCTCCCTTCTACTATCAAAACAGTTAACCTCCCTCTGCTTGGTGCCTTGACCGCATGTCACTGAACACTGAGAAAACCACAAATAAATAATAATGCACCTATTATTGTTTGGAAACACTTTTTAGTCTCTAACATTTACTACATATAGTGGGGCAGATAGGGGAAACATTTGAGGGAATTGTGCCTTTGGCGATTGAACCATGGAATGCGGCACACAGTCAAAGTATGGCATGCGAAAAGATGTTTGGATATAGGGTCATCGCAGATTTAAATTTTGAAAAAAATAAAGGTAAAACATAACAAGTAACTTTCAAAATTGTCAACATAGATGCTGTTGGTTGTTATTCTACCTAAATTGTTTCAAAGGACAAACCTTCGATGGCCCTTTAGCCCAACATCTTTCTCATGACATACTCAGACCATGTATCAAATTTGATGCTTGTGTCATCAAAGGCACAATCCCATCACCTACCTGCCGTATTAATACTTAACTGAAATAGGAGGATGTGTTTTGCCACTCGAGACAACTGGCATAAATTTAACGACCGAAAGAACTTATGAGCTGCCCTACAAAAAGATCCAGAAACATCTCTTGACTTTTTGCACTTTTCTAAGAAATATAAACTGAAACAAACAGCACTTAATTTCATTTGTTTGAACTCTGATTTACTCTGAGACAGTTACAGACATCATCAGATTGTGCTCTATCCTCAGTAAAAATCCACCATGTAGTTAAAAACTAAACAGGCTAATCCGAGCAAAAACTTGGTTTCAATTTTTTCAAAACAAATTTGTCATGACAGCACAACTTAACTCACACCAAGTGACCAAAGCTCAAACTCAGTGCAGGTAAGGCTGACCACAATACACCCCAGTTAGCAGAAAAAGCCATTTCTTAGTGAGCAGCTGCAGATGGATCACCTCGTTAACATGCATTCATAAATACCTGGGACAGTTTATCAATTCTGATTGGTCGAGAGGAGATCATGTGGCCATGTTTCAACGTGCCATATTAACACAGTTAGAAGGTAAACATGACCTGACCCTCTTAAGTCAAAAGAGGGCGCTATAAGATGATTGCACGGTGCGCACACATTTTGCAGCCCAATTTAAGAGGACAGGTGGCATATTTGGCTCGCTCAAGTTTGGAACTTGCACGCGATAGTTTGAAACTAAAGCACAAGTTCAAAACTTGCGCAGGGAGCAACTTGGCGCTCAAATCATGCATAGAAATTCAACGCAGAGTCGAGGTGAGCTGAGGCTAAACAGTCAAATTCATTCTCAACTTTTACAGGGTTTTTGATGTTTTTAATAGAAAGATAATTATGAATGGGAATCAAAGTGTGTTGAATCGGTTTTAAACTAGTTGTTTAAACACAAGTGAGGCCTAGTTCTTGATAATAATATCCTGACTTTGTCTCGGTTTAATCATCCAGAACCAGGCCTCAGCATGTTTAAACAACTAGTTTAAAACCTCTTCATTGCACTTTGATTCTCTTGTTGCAGCATAGGACATCCTTAGCAACAGCCTCAGCTGTAGTCCTTAGCAGCTGTGACTGGATCATCACATTAACATGCATTGAAGCATAGGAATCCTTAGCAACAGCTGCAGCCGTACCGTAATTTCAGAAAAGGCTTTAATCTTGCTCAATTTCATTTCAACAGAATGAATCTAAACACTGACTTACCTCTGACCAGTTTCCAGTCAGCCAGTGTGGGCAAGGCTCTAGATTACATCTCTGCTGGGGGTGTGGTTTACTCCCATAACACATGTCGTCATCAACGCGCATCGTCATGTTGTTTGGCGCCCTCTCTACGCAGTAAATGTTTCTCATCTGGATACCACCGCTGCATGTTCTGGAACAAGGTTGCCATGGATCTGCTTGCCATCTAATGATAAATTAAGCAATTATGATGATATCGATGTCAACACCAAAAACTGTCACAAAGTCATTATGTTCTTTTCAAACTGAAAAGTATTATAATTCTTAAATCAGGAAAGGAGCTTTCAAATATTGGGGGCACACAAGCGCAAGTAATTTTTAAAGGTCTTCTTTGGTTTTATAATACTTATAAAAGCTGTATTGAGCAATCTTAATCAAGCATTCAGATTTTTCACAATCCACAATTTTGTGTCCTGTAAAATACAAAGATCCATGAGCAGGGAATACAAGCAAGTTAAATATGCAGGCATAGGTTAAGTCATGATCCTTCTTCCACTCTAAGCATCAATGAAACTCGAAACGTTGTGAACTTACTGCGGAGGACAAGTTGCCTTGGTGCATATTCTCCTCTCATATGTGGTTTATTCTGTTCACAGCTACTTTCGGGCTCAACTTGACTCGTTGATAAGTTGATACACACATACACCTTCTCTTGTTCCCCTGTTCAAGATATAAAAAAGATTTACAAAAGTGGAAACGTTTCTTGTCTTTAAAGATGAGAACAGCCTGACTTACTCAGAGTTAGCCAGTTTGATATAACTGAGTCACTTCCAAAGACTAGGGCACATTTTAATTTAGTACTTGGTTTTTTGTTCAGAGTACAATCATCTGAAAACAGTTCAACTGTATAAAGTAACAAAAAATCTAAAACAAAGTTAAGTCCCAATTTTAAACATAAAAAACACAACTTGTAAAAGTAAATACATACAAGCCTTGTACAAAACTTGTACTAGACAAACATGTAAAATGCTGATGTGACAAATATGAGTTTGGATATAGGGTTGGTTTGAGATGGCTGGGGTGGAAGTTCAATGGAAAAATTTCCCCTCTTTCACTTCCTGTCCCTACCCTGGATCCCCAGACTAGGTTTATTTGACTCCAAGCTGGTGTACTGCAGCTGTGGTTCCCTACAACCCTAATTCAGAATCGGATATCTAGGTTTAGGTTCTCATTTTTTGTAGAATATCTGCACATACTGCTCTGGAAAGGTTCTTGTTAATTCAGAACGACAAAGCAATCATGGCAACACACCAGGGGATGTCATTCTGACATAACACTGTCTGGTTCAACCCTCAATTCACTTCAAATCCATATATAAAGATTGCTGTAAAAATACAATATTGACAATAGTTAGGGAGTTTGACCTCCCAGTAGGCTGTGGTCCTGTGGTAATCTTGTAATGTCTACTTCTAGAACGTCATTGGGATCTAGACTTGGAGTGAATCCAGAGAGACCAGAGAGCATTCTAGACTCTTGGATTCCATTGAGACAGACTCGAGTAGTCCAAGGCTCAGCTCTTAAGACATTGCACTTAGTGTCTTAAAGACAATTGATGTTCTTCAAGTAAATGCTGTTCAGACCTTTTGTAAATATAAAACACTGTACAAAAGAGTCAGATACCAAAGGTATGCAGACAATCCATTAAAGACAGAATGCATCATTGCTTTTTGGAAGAATGAAATAATTCCTAGCCTCTAGTTTTCAATAAACAAACCTTCCTTCTTAACAATTTTCTGCTTATCAAAAGTAAGCAGAATACCAGTCACAGATGGTACATATGGAATGGTATTTTGACTGGTAACCTTATTCTGGTAAGTGTAATTTTGCTGTGCTTAGCAATTTTTTTGTGCTTAAGTTGGAGCAGTTGTATGAAATTTTGCCCTGTTGGCCCTGGCCCTAAAGTTTCCTTAGCTCAATGATAGATGATCCTGTAATTGAAGTCTACTAACTGAAACAATAAGATGCCATTCCCAAGCTCAATCTTACAAGATATTCCCAAGATGAAGCCAGTATCTACTCATCAGTGTTCCCAAGCACTACTCAAAGGTGTACCATCTACACTGACAACCTTACAACACAAGTGCTACAACATTCTAGATTTCCTGATTCTCATCCATTATGGCCATATAAGGTAAGACAAAATTAGTCTTTAGGCCCACTCCGTGGACAATAACAGCTCTTCACCCTACTCCGCTAAAAGAACTAAAAAAGTTTTTCAAAAACATTTAAGAAGGGACAACATGACCACATTATTCAGAGGTTATCCAATAATTGTTTACAAGAGTGAAAACATTGTAACATTTTTACTCTTTATTTTCTTCTTTTTTTCCTTTCTTTTCTTGAGTCAGGTTCCTTTCATTTTTAAGCTGAAGTGACAAGTTTTAAGACCTCCCACCAGGGGGCCTGCAGGCTGTATTAAACAAACCTGAAACAGCTTCACCTGGGCCACCAGTCAACTTAGCACATAAACCACAATACGGACTGACAGTTCAGACCTTTCAACAAGTCACTTTCTGGGCAGACCGCAAGATTGCAGAATTTAACAGTCTCTACACATAAACTACCCAATAAAAGTTGTTTAAGGTAACTTTTTACTGACACTATATCAATCCTATAATGACCCTATATAAATAATGTCCTAAATTATGGGTTCTCCCTAACATCAGTTAATACAATACATCACCTAACAACAGGGGATGGAATAAGCATTTTATTAAACCTATTAATTATTATTTTTCCCTCATATAAACAAAAATTATTTTGAAAAAAAATTATACAATAGTTGATCAAAGGTTATCCCTCACCCCTACCTCTGTCTATTTGTGCTCAATGGTTTTGTTTAACTAGTTTCACAAAAATGTAATGTTAGTATCACAAGTCATTCAAAATAATAAAATTATAGCTTCCTTTTGAAGGTTGATACCCCAAGAATAGCTTACTTTCCACTCCATTTACAAAACTTTTAAGTACACCCAAGAGAAAGGTTTGATGTTTTTGTCTGGTCTTGATACCATTTTAATACTAAAAAGCTCAGTATCGTTTGCATCACATCAGCCAACAACACACTCTAACTGAACCCCAAGTGTTGACCCGATTATAGGAGTCTAACATCCACCCACCAGCACAAGCAGTATACAAAGTACTTACTGTAAGGAACTCGCATCCAATTAGGTAAAGACAGCCGTTGGTTTGTCACAGATGAGCATGGCTGGGCCAGAGCAGAAATCAACACTACCCATACTGAGGCAAAATGCACAAATCTCAAACAATCCATGATGGTGAATACCCAACTCAGTCCTGCACAGCGTCTCCGTATTGTCTTGTACAGCATCCCAACGTCTCCCAAGATGTGCTGGAGCTTTAGGCTTCCCAGCTTAACATGTTATCATCAACAAATTGAAACACTTGAAAGCCTGGGAGGTGTACGAAGGAATGGTTGGTGCTTGAGAAACTCCTCAGTCCGAGAGAGTTTGACCTCTTGATCACGATGCTCTACTCAGAAGATGACTCCATCAAGAAGACAATGGTGACACTGACCTCAAAATTACAAATTGATTTCAGGAACCAGAGCGGGACGTTTTGACCAACCAGAATTAGTTGAGAACTGGAAGAGTTCAGACAGCCAATCAGCAGCTCTGCAGGAGACCCGGAACAATCCATTTCAACATAGGGGTTGTTGCATTGTAGTCTTATTTAGAGAACAGCTAGAATACTTACAACTTGAACTGTTTTGTGCACGGATTCTAATTATAGTATCAAGAAGCAGGAACAATTAACTCAAAAGCAATTATTGACCAGATATAAAGTAGACCCTTATACATGTTTGGTACTTCAATTTCCATTATATAGGCCTATGAGGCTCAATGCCAAAATCAGACAGTCAAAATAATGAAAATACATTCAAGGTGAAGTCAACCGATATCGCCTTGATCGATATCAGCCTTGATATTATTGTGATGTGATGTCTTAACATTCTATATGTTGAGAAATGCTTACATAATAGGCCTTAAAAAGAGAACAAAACCCACCCAGTTTGCACTTTTGGCCCGCAGCATCACATAATAAGAATGTCACTATGACTGTCAGGTGATTGTCAGGTGACTGTGTCAGGTTGTGTTCAATTTAAATGGTTCAGCAGTGGCTATGCCTGGATTGTTGAAAAGGCCTATTATTTAATGTTGCCATTGCAGCCAATAGCCATAGCTGTAGCCAATAGCCGTAGCCAAAGTCTCTTGATTTGGACACAGCCTGGTAAATCAAAACCAAAACTATTGACTTCTACTCAGGTCAAATGATTCTTAAATACTATGTACAATTTTGTTTAATCCCTTTCTAAAGCTTGCTGAAGATTAACATTGATTTAGAGGGTGTCCATTTACAACAGTGTACAGATATTGACTGCTTAAGTGATATGATGAAAACTACGACTCCAGAAGTGATTCCAAGAGCATTCCATTTTCCGAGGCGAAGAAACCAAGGGAAAATAGACCCCACTGGGGTTCACTGAGGGAGTCCTAGTTTCAACCATAACAGGAGTAAAAGCAGTCAGTATTTGTTTTATAACTCCCCATGCATACGTTGTGTCTAGATTTCAAGGTTCCAAAAGATTTCTGTTGCTATGGGTACAGTACATTGGTTGCTATGGGTACAGTACATTGGTTGCTATGGGTACAGTACATTGGTTGCTATGGGTATAGTACATCAGTTGCTATGGGCACAGTACATTGGTTGCTATGGGTATAGTACATCGATTGCTATGGGTATAGCGCATCACGCTTGCTCCGCTTTCTAGTAAAAATAAGACATACCATGTGACGCATTATAAACCAATCAAAAGGCATAATCATTGTGACACAGTATATCAAAACTTGTTGTTCAACCGATTAAGTCTTATCAGCAACCATACTAGGCCCTTTTCGAATCCACGGCTTCGGCTCCGGATTGGGCTTCAGGCCCAGTTTTCTTGTCTGAAGCCCTGACCGCAAAGCATGCGTACATTAAAATAATTGAGGGAGCCTAGCTAGCCTGAGCCGATTTTAGAGCCGAAGCCGTGAATTCGAAAAGGGCCATAGTTGAATAGCTTCACATAATGCATGTCTACAAGTCATCTGCAGTTCTGTGTTGAATGGGATAATAACCTTCAAGACATTTTTTCCTTGTCTCACAATAATCTGAAGACAAATTTCCTACTCACCAGGTTACCATTTAGTGAGAGTGGGGACCGGTTGGGCCACCAACGAGAAGGTCCACATTCTTAAACACAGCTGATTAAACCTTGAAGACTGTGCCTTGACATGTTCAAATCTCAAGTGAATTATATATTTCCCCCGGTATTTTGGTATTTTGTTCCTTGCGGGTTGGATGTTTTGTTCGGTGGGAGATACTGTTTATGTTTATTTGTACAAGTGTAAGACGGGCGGCTGCGGTGAACCGCCTCCCTAAGGACTCCTTGGTGTCCTGGTTTCACTGGATGTATTTTATTTCTTCTTCTTCTCTGAATCCTAAACCACATTGAGACATGTTGCTTTTACTAACAAGATGAATGAATTGTGCTGACTCAGATTAGTGGTCATACTCAACCCGAAACGAACACAAATTGATCCTAATTAGCATGCTACCGTTGCAATAACTATGGCAAAATTTAATTATGATTTGAAGAGACGTTTTTTTGTCTTACAGCTGCGTTACTCCGGCATATATTCAGCACTTAAAGGTTTTATATACAGGATTGGTAGAGCTGATAAAATAGTCGCAGACAGTGTTCATGTTTTGTGTGATCAACCATATACATGAAATAACAAAAATTTGGGCTTAATCCGTTGTGTGAGTCAGGAGAAAGTAGTGAAAAACCATGCACAAATTTCAGAATGTAAAAACATTGTCCTTAGTTTTGGTTGTAACAACCAAAATCAGCTGTTGCGCTCATTTTGGATTTCAAATAAAATTTTCTTGAATATGACTTCATTTTGGAGGGAAATATTTCAACACAAAAATAAACTTCACAATCACAATCAGTGGAGCCATCTTGTATTCTTCCACAGAAAACAAGATAACCAAAATGAGGCTGGGAGGGACATTAATCTGGCTATGCTTTGTACAATGACAGTCAGTATTAATAATGGCTATGGTGTATAGAGAATACAATCAAGATGACAAAAGCTTACGGATCTATACAGCTTTGCATTCTGCAAGGTCAGTGGACCACCCCCCCCCCCCCCGCCACACTCCCTACAATGTAACTACCAGACAATTAATAGAGGTCTTCCAAGTTTTTAATGATAAATTCCTGACCCAGTGGTTCCAATGAACACCCCATGTGATGACATAATTGATGATGTCATATTTCATAGAAGACTTACATCGAATAGATTTGGATTTCATTGTAACCAGATGTGAGAATATTTCAGATGAGTCAACAAGATTCTAAAAAACTCACTTTATAACACTTGTAACTTAGGCAAAAATTTGTAAAGCTGCTTAGCAAAATTTGTGCTCAGGAAAAAAACATGCGGGGACCAATAACAATCAGTACACATTGAAAGCATAACTTGACTGGTAACCAATATCTGGAAAGCAAACTTTTCTGGTGCTTAACAATTTTGTGAGTCTAAACAACTTCAAGAAAAATGAAAACTGACCTTGGATTCACCTCGATAATATTTTTGAATAATTGAGTTAAAAAGTTGCATGGCCCAAATTTTTCAGAAAGAATTTGTTGTAATAAAATTATTTCTCTAAAACGAATTTTGACAGAAGAAGCTTCTTTCAAAAGGGGAAAAAAAAACACATACAAAACTTTTGCATTTACCACGGAAAATGCACAAACTTAATGTCACATGCAAAAAATGTTTGTACATGGCTGATGGATGTGAGATAATGTTGGGATCCTGACAATAAGTAAATTTAAATCTTTAATCAACAACACTTATCAATTACCTGATTTTTGTCTTGCAGTGACGCAAATGAAAGCTTATAACTTTCTTGAATATAACTTTCTATATTATATATATAGCTATTTAAAATCTGGATCTAAATTTTCGGATCAAATTAGTTAAAACTTTGGCGTAGCATCTTTAGTGTATATGCTATCAGACAAAAATCACATCTAGGATTTATTATCAAACTTTCTTAAAGGGAAAGAAAGTTTATTTTTTATTTTTCTTTCAAAGACATTCCCATTATTAGGTTGGGAACGGCAGCATCCTATCTAATACCATAAATTTACCGAAAAATATAAGGACAAAAAAAACCATTAAGTTTTAAACACAAAAATGTGAAAAAACAATTAATGGAAACTTTCCAAGTCGCTAATATTGCTTTAACCAGAGGTTTGACTCCTAAAATGTTTGCGGCAGCACCGTCTCACTAACTCCTGTGAGCTGTGGTAAATAAACTGGTCAGCATGGTCACAATAATTCAAACTATCACTCTAGATTTCAATGTCTACAGAGATTGAAGTCATGTTTTACTTCATCATACAGTAAAATACGCAAAATTTATATGCAATTTTGTTTTGATAGCAAATTTTTATATGTTAATTGGTAATTGTATTGTTTTACAACTTGATCTTTGTCAAAGTTGTTTTCATTTCCCCGCGACAGATAAAATTATTCCATATACTTTCCCCCAACTATTTAGTTTTCCTGACAGTGTTGCAGCAATTTGATCAATGGTTAGGTATCATCCTGCTGTGATCTTGTACTTTATACCATAATATCATTTGACAAGCCACGGTTCCATAATGTCTTCAGTTTTAATGGAATCATTTAATCAGCGCTGAGATGGAGAGAAAGCCAAGTCTGGGTTTACAGACTGGTTGTCTGAGAAGACAAAGCACCCCCTGCTGATCTAAGACAGACCAAACTCTAAAAAGTCCATTCAGTTTCTTGACTCTGGTTTCATAACTTTTCAATCTTTGATCAAGATGCTTAACATCGGCTTATTAGAAAGTTATGAGTTGAGTTGATATCAGGCAAGTCATTTTGATGTTTCTGAATCTAAATTTATCCTAGAAAATAAAACCCGGGTAATTCCTGGGGAGTTTTAACCCCACCACCAGCCAATGTTCGTTTCAGACTTGATGCAATTTTCCTGGAAAGAATGAACACTTAGTATGCTACCCCCCAGGCAGGGTTCTGCCCATAGTGGTCGGTGCCGGGAAACCCCCCCCCACCCCCCCCCCCCGGCACTCAGGATTCCCCAACCACCACTGGCAGAATTTTCTCTGTTTCCGACCACCACACATTTTCCAAATCTTTCAATTACACTTGCAATTTCCTTTCAAAGGTTTTCAACGAAATGTAAACTTGGGTATTTACCAGTAAAAATGGTATCCGAAGCCATTAATTTTGAGTACTTCTTTGATTTGAGTCCATTTATATGATCCACCGTGTAACTGATCCATCTTGCAATGGTTTCCAGGGAAACATTTTTCCACCACTAAAGAAATCCTGGGCAGAACCCGGCCCAGGGTTATCTTGCTTAACCCTACTCCCAAGCAGGGGAAGCTATTTCCCAGGAAATGGCTCTTTCCCAGGAGTTTGCCAGGTTTAGCAATTCAAGTGTGAAAAGGTCAACTATTTGTCTGGAATTTCCTGGAAAATCCATCCAGTGTGAAAAGGGACTTAATCAAATTGTCATAATCAGGTGTTTCGATCACTATCAAATTCACAGTGCAGTTGTCATTAAAATCACCCAAGCTCAATTTGAGAATCACATGCCCCAAATGAAGGCCTTTGCTAAGCAGATCTAAACTATTGTCCCTTTAATCAAATGGTGTTTAATAATACAGGTATTTTCAAAAAGGACTTGTGTGCAAAAAGTACAAAATACAAGATACCAATAAAAATGTACAACAAACAGTATCACTAATGTGAGAGGTATTCCCAGGCAAACTCAAGTTCTGGTGGCCAATTTATCAGGATGTGGGTTCGAATCCCGGCAAGACACTAACTATAATTGCTTCTCTCCACCCAGGGGTAAATGAGTACCTGTGAGGGCCTGAGATGGTTCTTGTGATTGATTTAGCTTAGTGCGCTACATATTTGGCAGCACAGGTTGTATACTCCCAAGGAAGCTGAGATAGTTAATGGAATTAAATAAATGGATCAGTGACCAGGGATTAGATTGTTGAAGTGCCATGAGCGTCAAAGAGTGACGGATTTGAGCGCTACATAAGAAGCCACAATTATTGTTATATCAAAATTATCTGTTAAGACAACTCCCTATTCAAACAGTAAAAAATTATCAAAAAAGCAACTTCTGCAGGTTTTGTTGGCTTCTCAACCCCGACCCATCCACTCCAACGAATGCTCTTCGAGTACTGCCACAACTATGACAGGTGTTTCAGTGCAAAGTGTTACATTCAACACAGCAACGACAACGATCAATGCTTCTCGATTGAAAAATGACCCATGCCTGCATGCCTAAATGTTTAAGAAGCAAGGAAAGAGCTGGCCCTATCAAGGTACAAGATGAGAAGGTCCGAGTGTGTCTTACCTTTTCCACATGTTGCTGAGCAGTCTCCCCATCCTATACTCCTCCATCCATACTCAAGAGGCACAATATACTGGTAGTGCACCTTCTCCTTGACAGATGACGTCTCGCTGAATAACACCTGGCAAAGTCAAAACAAGGAATTCCTCCAAAATTAGTCTGAAAGTGTTTAAAACAATACAACTATTGACACTAATTTTTAACTTCGCAAAGAAATTTGTCAAGCAGTATTTTCTGTTAAACAGCTTAATGAAATTTTGCCTAGAAGAGTCATTGTGCAATGAAAGAAAATACTTCAAACTGCAGATCAGCATAATTATCATCAACCTGATATTAAATAATGCTGGATGATGTATGTGCTGCCCTCTGGCAAAGTCAAAACAAGAAATTCCTTCTGGAATTCAGTCTGAAAGTGATTCAAACAATAACTATTGACAAAATTAAATAAAAATCATCCACAGGTTGGTGATTTGTTCAAGAAAAGTGGCGATAAAAATAACCGATCATACCTAAAAAATAATTTCAATTAACATTTTGGAATAAAAGATCAAAGCAAAAAAACAAGGAAAACAAAGTTTAATCAAGTAATAAACTACAAGGGAAATTGAATGAGTAAATTTTTATTAATTTGGGGTTGAACAAAAACCAAAACCAAAACCAAAACCAAAACCCTGACAGGTACAACATTTGTTACCAGTGTCTAGAAAGACCAACATGTTACAGCTTTGTAGATTTGTTGGTCTTTTTAAATCTTATTCTTAATTCAAACTTCTTTGAAAAAGCAAGGCATGAACACATCCCTATTTACCATGTACAAATAAAGACAGTGTAGAATTACAACCAGAACCAGGGCCTAATGTCATAAAGCCTTTAAGCACAAAAAACTATTGCTTAGCAGAAACAGGTTACCAGCCAACTCTCCTTATCTTTTACATTGCTGCGACTGGTGCCCCACTCATGTTTAGCTATAGCACAGGAATTTGCTAAGTAGTAATTTCTGTTAGCTTTATGAAATTGGGCCAAGAGGAGTTATTGTGCAATGAAAGCAAAAATCTTCAAACTACAGATCAACATGTTATCAACCTGGATATAAAAGATTGCTGGATGATGTATCTGCTGCCCTCTGTTGACCAACAAACACCATGCACTAAATTCACATCTTTCTCATTGGCCAAAAGTTAACCTGAAGAAATGCCTTACAAGCATACTGTTGTTGAATGCTGCCCTCTTTTGTCAATCTTAGCCAACTTTGAATGACAAAAGTCAATTCAGAGACCTCAGAATTAACATCGCAACTTTTAAGGAAAGCTTTGCAGGAACCTATAATTTTTGATAGTTAACAAATGCATACCTCATGATATTTTGGTCAGAAACCTGTATCTGCTCAAGAGCAAAGTTGTGTTTCTTTCTGTTTTTAGAAAGGTGGCTTGCTTAGAATATATCTAAGTATTTAAATTGTAATATTTGTTTCCACAAGAAAAACAATTTACATCTCAGTTTGGACTTTTAAATTGACCCTCAACATTGTTGTAGAGAAGATTTCTGTACCACTTGATTACCCGCCTAGCTGACACCCAGTGATGAGGGTTTGGTTAAATCTCATATGTTAGTCATAGTAAACCTGACTGAGTCAAACAAATAGGTGGTAAAATATATGATAAAAACAAGTCAAGTTTAGGACACCGTCCCTACTGCAATCTCTCGAAATACAATTATTCCAAAAACATAAACTCAATGTTTGTTCCCTATCAAAAAAAAAAACGGGAATCAAGAATTAGATTAGAAATATTATAGAAAATCTAAGTTGGTTCTGATTTCCTGATATAGGTAATGACCTAACAGACCTTGACTGATTTCAAAGTTCGCCTTGAATACAGACTAGACTTTCAAGGTGACGTCAAACAGTTGGTTCAACATGAATCCAAGTCATTCATCTGTCATGTCTGATGTGGATATCAACTTATCAAGCCTCATACAATAAGTTACATAGCTCATTGGTTACGCTTATCAGCTTAAACTTCACTAGTGTAGTCAGTCCTGAACATAGACTAGCCATCTAGTCTCTTTCTTCCATAATCAACACCACATGGAGGTTTAGCTGTAAAGCTGGTGAACTGATAACTTTGCAAAGGAACATTCATAATGGTATCATTGTGTATTCAGTTTGCGGTATCACCATGTGTATATCTACTTCACTTCATTCTCTCCGAAAAGTTATAAAATTGATAAGTTATCATTTCCAATTAACAAACACGTCACCGATCGAATATTGCAGTACCCGTTTTTGAGTTTATTAGCAAACAAATTTTACCTACAATATTTCCCAATAAAAAGCTTAATTTCTTTTATAGAGCTGCAGGAATTAACAACATAGCTGCACTATGGAGTTATGTAGATGAAATTACCTCTACAAATTCGATTCATAAATCATATGATTGTTTATGCAGTGAGTAATACCTGAATGGAAAGTGGCTCAGCTTACTTTTGAATGGGACAAAAACATGTAACAAAGACCTGATATAGCTCATGGTACTACAACAATTTTGTTTTAGTCTTCTGTTTTGAATCCCTGTGCGCTGCAGACATCTCTAAGCACTATAGGAAGGGACTATAAATAAAAAGTAAACTTGCGGGTACAACCATGTGTAAATCTCTTTTGTGAGAGTGTTGGCTCTGAAAAGAGCCGATGTGGTCTTGACGTTTCGAACAGTATAGTATACTCAGCTTGTCTTACTAAGCACCGGTATGTATAACACAAGGAGCACTTCTGCGCGGTGTCACTTTAAACTAAGTTAGATTTAATAAGGATGACAGGCATAATAGTGAGGACTCACTGACTGTCATTCACAGTGATTAGGACAGACAAAGATAAGTGCAGAAGACTGTTCAATATCCATCCATTTAAGGAATAGAGAGAAAGGTCTGTTGGAAATGATAACTTGCCTATTTTATATTCTTAACTGAGAACTATCAAAGAATAATACTTTATAATAATAGTACTTTATTCAGGCATATCACAATACATACAAAATATACAAGTTTAGTAAAATATATATAATATGAAAACCGCCTCATCCCAATACAGCAATAATTGAAATAAAAATGAAAAAAATGAAAACCGCCCCATCCCAATATACAGCATGGATTGAAATCAAATTAAAAGACAAACAATTAAAAATAAACAAGGCAAAGAGGGCCACAAAAAACAAAGGAGACAGACAACACAAACATGGGCTGCCTAGGAGAAAGACAAAAGTGAAATAAAACACTATCACCAAAGGGGTGTGTCACTCCGACCCAAAACAGCCACACCGACAACCACAACGAAAACACACACAGACACACAAACAAAAAACAGCGAACAGATGAGCACCAGAAGCAGACAGACACACTGGAAACCTGGACAAAGCAAATTCAGTTTCATAGAAATCTTTTCTAAAAAGACAACACCATTTAAAAAAAGGGAATCTCCTCCAATCCCAAGGAATATATGAAGTTATGAAACTTTTATTGCTCAGAGGAAAACAATAAATCTAGGATACTCCAGAAGTAGGATTTTGGGAAATGAAAAGACAAACAACAATTGCTCAGCAGATTCATTTGTCGAACAATATTTCCTGTTTATGACAGCTCTGTGAATTAAGTCCATTGACCAATGTGTGATGATACGTTCAAATTTAAGAAAAGACAGTATATTTATTTGATAAGTGCATAAATCAATTTATAAGTTTAATCAGCAGAACAAAAACAAGGAGTAATTTGTGTAATAAATCAATTAAGGAAACTGAGTACAATAATGTGATCAATTCCATGGCTACTAACAAAGACCATTTATGCATACTTCAATCATTCAATTACGGTCAATTATTTTGACCATTAGATTTGAAATGGATACATGTTTCTGGTCTTAAACAGGAAAGTGAAATTAAAGAAGCATCAACGCACAAAGTGTTGGGGTTCAGCGAAAAAATCAGAGTCTGAAAACGACCCAATGTACCCCACTCTCCGTAGTTCAACCACAGATGTACGATACTGAGTACTTACATAGATGTATGATACTGGGTACTTACATAGATGTATGATACTGGGTACTTACATAGATGTATGATACTGGGTACTTACATAGATGTACGATAAATCAAAGGTTGAACCATGGAGGTAGAATAGATGGATTTCACATGACGTCACTGACCACCATCTTTGATAAAAAAAACGATGGAAATGGGCACACATGTACGCGCTGCACTAAACTCTCAGCCGATAATAGCCTTTCACGCATGCACGAGTACATCAACGATGGCGACCAACGCAAGGGGTCCATATAGCGCACTCACACGCACCTGTCCTGTCCGTCAAAATTGTGCACAAAAGATTTTACTCCCAAAATGACGCACATTATTAGGAGGTGCGTTCTGCGTTGTGCAAGGGGGGATATAGAAATCTTGAGAATGTGACGTCATATATGCAAGGGGTCTATACAATATCTACAGAGACAATCAAAGGTTGAACCTATAGAGGGTAGGATATTGAATACTTACATAGACAATCAATGGTTCAGTCAGAGGTCCATCAATGTAAGCATTCTCTCGTCCACTCTGTAAGCTTGTATATCTAACAATGCTATCTGCTATCCGGTATTCTCCAGAATCAGTAGGGGGAGGGTTCCGATTGAGACTGATCTGAGTTACCGCTCCTCGAAGACCTAAGAAGTTGGGTCCTTTGCTTGTTAGTCTGATGGATCGACTGCCTTCTGGAATGGTGAAGATCTCCTGGACTACGGGTGCACCTGAAAAAGAAAGTTGAAGGTTTTTTTTATTATTAAATGTATTTCATTGTGGATTTTGTTTTTAATCAACCAATCTTGCACTATGTCCTGAAGGGCATTGGCTTCACACTCCTGCCTGTCTTGCCCTCTTCTGTTTCTTTCAGAGTCTCTAAGTGATAATAAACCAGTGCATTTCCATAAAATGGAAGCAGTGGCATAGCCAAGGGGGGGCTTGGGGGCACGTGCCCCCCACAAATTTCCAGTCCCCCCCCCCCCCCCCCCGAAAAAAAAAATTGCGATAGTGCTCACAAAAAAATATAAAGAAGAGAGAAAAAAGAGGAAAATGTGTGTTTTTGGTTTTTAATCGAATGTAGTGTACAATCGCGATCGGGATCACTTCCGGGGCCACAAAATGCCAAGAATATAAGAGGATGGTGGCCCCCACTTAAAAGCAATGCCCCCCCCCCAACCTCCGAAAAAGTCCTGACTACGCCACTGATTGGAAGAGCTCTGAAGAAAGAGAAACAATACACATGTACAGGTTTTACTGCTACTTCATCAGTTGACTGACAAGTTTATGGTCAACACTTAAACTTGACAAATGTATTTCAAGAAAATAAGAACAAATGATGTTTTTAAAAAAACAAACAAGTCTTTGGTTTCGGCTCCGAGTTCTCCGACTTGTAGGCTTTGGAAATTATTTTAAAAATAAATGCACTTTTAGTTTGAGGCTTGTAACAGGTGGACAGAGACTTAAGCTGTAGTCAAAACCAAAGCTGTAGTTTTGAAAAGTGTCTTATAACTTAAACAAAGTTCATGCACTATCTAGTTTTATAAATGGGTGCATTATGTCCCCTTTTTGACCTTCTGGATTTCCGCCAACAGCACAAAAATTAAATGATAAGCAGTTTTTTTAATCTATTATTCTTAGAAAACAGGAGACCTGATTGTTTTGTTGTTGTTTGTTTTTGTCTTGAAATTATAATTCAATTTGAAGGGAAGTAGCTCAGCGACGAGGACTTAGCTGAACCAGTTTCCATTCCGAACTAAGCTTCATATTCTGCAGTGTAATAAGCTTGGACTGCGTGACTATTACTGATCTATCACAATAACGCGAAGGCCGTATGATAGCATCTGAGAGATGAGTCTTAACAAGGAATGACTGTGTCCTAATGAAGACAGACTCTGGGTTCCTACATTGGCGAAGAAACGGACAGGAAGCTCTAATTCAAGCAAACACTGGACAAACTGTCATGTCCCTTCTCTGCACATGTTTTTTTCCTGACACGGTCAACTTGAAGGAAAAAAAAAAAGACAACTTGTGAGCTCCTTAAAAGTTTCCTTTCAAGAATAATCAAGCCTAGAGAATTGAAGCTGAACCTCGATGTAGAGTTGTTCTAACATCGATTTCATACACGTACCTTTGTGGCCAGACTGGGCGAATATGGAACACTAGGTGGCAGCACACTAATACAAGTTTTTCCTGGTTCCGTATTAAATATCAAAGCACATTCTTCATACAGAAACAGAAAGTGCTATGTGAGTACTTGCATGCTGCCTATTATAAAAAAAAGTCTCCCACTGTGGTAAATAAATGGAGGTGTGAAGCCTCATGCAAAAACCAGACAGTTATCGGAAATAATGAAATGGCATTAAAAGTGAAGACAACCGAAACATCAGTCTTTATATCAATGTAATGTGATTTTCTTAAACATTCTATATGTTGAGAAATACTTCAGGGTGACGCGATTTTCGATGACTCCAAAAATTACGTTACTTTGGGTCATTGCATATCATTAACATAATGTTGCTGTTTGGGACAACGAAGGCGGTCCTGTTTGGATATTTTTTTTCATCATCAAAGATACACATTTAAAGTTCGGTAGGCCTACTTACATTTTTTGGAATCAGTAATATATGTTTTATCTAGAAAAAAATTTCTTTCCCTAAAAATAATCACTTCAGCCCACCTGTAATGAGCCCTAATGAGGTGTTATTTGAAAGCTCTGATTCTCATCTATTTGATGAGTGACTAAACCCAGTTGGGGTTTTGCTAGGAATGCCTAGTTTTGGTATGGAGCACAAAATGCTTCAGTGGGGTCTCAGAAAGTTCAGAAATGAATCAAAGACATGCACTGTATTGGTCATACTGTAACTGCTTCAGGTATGCTACTTATTGTTTGTACCAAGAGAAATAGGTCTATGAAGAAAAATATATATAATTTTTTCAAACTTCAGACAAGAGTTTTGAAAAAGACTGACAGGAAATATTGATACATAAGTTTGAAATGATTATTTGACAATTTCCTTTTTCTGTTATAACCAAGGCGTTACAAATACACGGATGTCAGTTATAACAAATTTTGATTTCCTTTCATTATTAAATTAACTACAAACATGTAGGAAAGATGGCATTATAAAAATATGAAACCATGCCCAAGGCAAAACACCTGTTACAAGAAATTTTAAACTAATACATTATTAACCCTTAACTTGAAGCAATTTAAGCTGTTATGATGCTGAGGGTTGTATTGGGGGTGTGACAACCCTAATCCTACCCCGATCTCAAATTGATCTTGAGCTGTTAGATTGTAGAGTGGGATCTTACAACCCTTGGAACCATCAGGGGTGTATTGGGGGTGTGCAACCCTAATCCTACCCTATCCCCCATAGATATTGAGCTGTTAGATTGAGGAATGGGATCTTACAACCCTTGGAACCATCAGGGGTGTATTGGGGGTGTAACGACCCTGATCCTACCCCATCCCCCATGGATATTGAGCTGTTAGATTGTATGAGTGGGATCTTACAACCTTGGCAGCGTCGGGGGTGTATTGGGGGTGTGGCAACCTTAATCCTACCCCATTCCCCATGGATCTTGAGCTGTTACATTGTAGAGTGGGATCTTATAACCATTGGAACCATCAGGGGTGTATTGGGGGTATAACAACCCTAATCCTACCCCATCCCCCATGGATATTGAGCTGTTAGATTGAAGAGTGGGATCTTACAACTCTTGGCAGCGTCAGGGGTGTATTGGGGGTGTGGCAACCCTAATCCTACCCATCCCCCATGGATATTGAGCTGTTAGATTGTAGAGTGGGATCTTACAACCCTGGCAGCGTCAGGGGTGTATTGGGGTGTAACAAAACCCCAATCCTACCCGATCCCCCATGAACTTAAGCTGTTAGATTGTAGATTGGGATCTGATCAACCCATTGGAACCACCAGGGTGTATTGGGGGTGTGGCAACCCTAATCCTACCCTATCCACCATGGAAATTGAGCTGTTAGATTGTAGAGTGGGATCTTACAACCCTAGGGAACCCCCCCCCCCCCAAGGGGTTACCCTCCAGGGAATGTCTGAATGTAACATCAGATGAGTCTTCTTGAACATGAGTCTTCTTGGTCTTACTCCATGGTCCAATCGATGCTGAATCAAATACTTGAATCAAGGTTTATTCATTTGTACAAGCAGACTTGGGAAACAAGGACTAAAAAGCCTAAGATATTGTAACATTGATAGTAGGCTGTAAATTGCTGAATGAATTAGTAATTTGCTGGCCTCATACTTTGTTCTTGTAAGAGTAGGGGTATTCTGCTTTCAAACATGGCACCTCGATGAGGCAAAATGAACATTTGTTTGTCAGGCCTGGAGATGTACATCCCAGGGTGTAGATTAGAATGAAATGACTCCAACAGTTAACATCTGAGCGCAATTTCATAAAGCTGCTTAGGCAGAAAATATTGCTCAACAATGAACAAGATACCAGTCACAGATTACTTTGGCTGGTAACCTTATTCTGGTAAGCATAATTTGGTTGTGCTTAGCTACTTTTTGTGCTTAAGTAGCTCTATGAAATTGATCCCAGATTAGAATGAGAAGACTGCATGTACTTTTTTCTGTTATGCCACTAGTCACCTAGATATCAACATTGATATGAACTTTGACTAAGAGTTGTTAGGGTTGAGTTCCGTCATTTACATGGCCTGTTAAATTGGCTGAAGTCTCTTTCCTGTGTTTTAGGCCTATTGACTATTAGGTCAATGAAACCCTCTCTAGCATGAAGTTAAAGAAACGGAACTCTATCCTAAGAGAAAGTTCAGTGCAAAGGATATTTCATTTCCAATAAAATCCATCACCATCGAATGGAACATGGAAAAAGTAGATCAAGCATCACATTACTAATGAAGATTGAACAGCTGTGAAAAGCATGAAGTTTTTAGGTTTGTTTTTTTCATTTTCTTTCTGGTATCGATGACGATCTGACACAACCAAGGTCAAAAAAAGACAAAATAATCAGACTTCTTTTTGCTCTTTTCTTATCATAATGAATATCAGTAGTTATTGCATATCATCGAGTCAGTGCAAAAATGTTGAATCTCGATTTTGCAACAACGTCGTAACTCGCATGAAAATGTGCACAGCCACAATCATGGGTACACATTTTTGTCATGTCCATGTTATGAACAACAGTTTGAAAACCAGTGATGTAACAGTTATCTCAATGTTGTTTGTAAATTAATTAACCAGCGCTGTGTGAATGAAGAGTAGAAAGTACTTGAGTTTGTCGAATACCAGATCTGAAAAGAGTTACTCAATATTTATGTGTTGTTCATTTGGTGTCTTTGTAACAAAAAGTGTACCCATGATTGTGGCTGTGCACAAATGCTTCATGCAAAAATGTTGTATCTCAGCGCATACTTGTTTTGTGTGTACATTCGGGCTGTTTAAGGTGAGATACCACTTTGTGACAATTTCAAACTCGCGTGTAATGTAAGTGCTGTTTTAGGTGATACAAATGTTATTGCACCGCCACAACGATATTTACTTGAGGACACTTCCTTATGCATCAGTGCAGTTGGTTGCCTCTAGAGGTTGCCTGTAAAATCTCCCTGGTGTGACAAAACTTGAATATGATTCTAGTCCATTTTATTCTCAGTTGACACACAAGGAACAGAACGGTGTTATCATAGAGCAAAGGGTATGTCTAATCATTGATGACAACCAAGGAGGTATGCAATCTCAATCCCTCCTCAGCTGACTGACTCAAGAGCCTAGTGATGACAGAGAGGAAGATGAAGTCCTTATCTTATCACTTCCTGTACAGTTAAGAAGGTGATTACTGAGGCCAACAGAGGGCTGATGGATACCTCTATAGTATACTATCCTCTTTAGGTGATGAATATCAGGTAAACTACCTCGCTTGGGAGCTAACTACCCCATCTGGGACCCAATAAAGACATAATTCAAATCATTGGCAGATAAATAATAAACTATCCAAATACATGTTTACAAGGCTCCATTTAATTTAGCCTCTACCCTTTTGGGGGGGAGTGGGGGGGGGGGGTAAGAGGGGAAGGGGGAAGGGAAAGTCCTCATTTAATAAATCATCCAACCTTGAAGATGACAGGGGAACTGATAGACAGCAGCAATCTCTGTTTGTAGCACTATTAAACAATTGCAGCTGAGGCCCTTTCAAGATAAATTATTCAAACTGCGGTCTTCCTCAAGTGGACTTCCCAAAATGAAAGGTCATTTAATCCAGAATATCTGGTTCAAAAAGGTAGTTTATTGACAAGGATACTGCCCCCATTCTGCTGTCAACCCCTTCTGACAGAGGTTGATATATACCTTCATCTATAGGCTAAGGTATAAATCCCAGCACTTACACAACCAATTTTTACTCCATGAAAAGGAAGACCAGGGCCCAATTTCATAGGGCTGCTTAAGCACAAAAAGTAGCTAAGAACAGCAACATTATGCTTACAAGATTAAGGTTACCAGCCAAAAAGACCACGTAACATGTACCATTTTTGACTGGTATCCTGCATTTTTTTCGCTAAGCAGAAAACTGTTAAGCATTTTTCTGCTTAAGCAGCTCTATGAAATTGGGCCATGGTCATCATTACATCCCAGGATCCTGAGAGCCATGAAGGTCTAGTTGTTTATCGACCAGGTGTGGTTAAATAGAAGGAATCAAAGTCAAGGAAATATCAGGTCACCTGCACAGTGACGCAGAAGGCGCGTATTCACCTGCACAGTGACGCAGAAGGCGTGTCTTCACCTGCACAGTGACGCAGAAGGCGCGTATTCACCTGCACAGTGATGCAGAAGGCGTGTCTTCACCTGCACAGTGAGGCAGAAGGCGCGTTTTCACCTGCACAGTGACGCAGAAGGCGTGTCTTCACCTGCACAGTGACGCAGAAGGCGCGTATTCACCTGCAAAGTGACGCAGAAGGCGCGTCTTCACCTGCACAGTGACACAGAAGGCGTGTCTTCACCTGCACAGTAATGCAGAAGGCGTGTCTTCAATGCACAAGAGTCTGGATGATCCTCTATAAAATCTTTAAATATGAAGCTGGCTAAACACATACCCCGAAAAATAACTCTTTCAGTTCTTTGACAACAAATACCTTCAAACTATTGATCATCCTCAACCCTGGTTTAGGGTGACTTTTATTGTAAATTTCCCTTCTTTCATGTTCCGAGTTCAGTAACCTAAACCTTGACACTTGTTGATACTTGTAACATAATTTCCAGACTATTGGAAAAAATTCCTAGAACTTAACAATGGAAATGTAAACGTCCTACTTTAATTTCATGAAATAGACACTGAGAGTTATTTCCCCCGTTTTAATCTAATGGATACAGGACAAGCTATGTTCTGTATTTCTGAGCTTTAATTTCTTGACTTATGTCAAGAATTCCAGGAACTTTTCAGAGGCTTTGGGGTTTTTATTTCCTGTAAATAATTGAGATTCATGGATGACTATACTCTCCACAGTAGAAGCCTTAACAAGCCGTCTGATGAGGTAATCATATGGGGGTATGGAACCCATGGCCTGCTAATTGCTATCCCACTTGTCATCATTACCAACCATCCCAAAGGGGAAAAAACAGCATTTCTACAGCTTCATACAATAAACTTCATGAGGCAAAAAAGGGTATTCTCTGAATTGATTTACTGCTGTTCACTTCATTTATAACTGCTACTTACAGAACCACCGCCGTTTTTTTTCCTCTTCTCTAGCCAAAAGAGGTGAAAACATACTTGTGCAAAAAACACCTGGTAATGGGAACTCTGTACATAATTAGGTGAAATAAATTGTGACAACCAATAACCCTCCAATCCATGCTTCTGGATGAGGTTTACCTTATAACTGTTTGGGTATATCCCTTAATTGTCATAAAAAGGGAGGGAATGAGCTAATTGCCTGCAAACTTATATCCCTCGGTTGAACTGAAAACAAGTACAGGTGTAACCTAGAATAGTCTACTGTAGCCATTGGTCAATTTCTCATAAGAATCAAGGGTCTAAAAACTTTGGTTTACACTATTTTTTGTTTCATGGTTTGCCCAAATAACATGTGTTAAAGAAACATTGGTTTGAGCAAAATGGAGCCATAGGAAAACTTGGAAGGACCTCTTGCTTGACACAACAACACTTTGCCTCTTGACTCTATTGACCCTGCTGTCCATGGTTGTCCCAACAACCACATCAAACAGGTTTCCTTGCAATGGTCTCCATCCAGGGGTCAACCACAGTCAAACCATGGTATGACCTTACACAACTTACATATAAGCCCCATCCAGTCTCACATACAACTCCCCCCCCCCCACACCCCACGCACGCCTACAAGGAACAAGAATGACAACATCCTTAATGAGATCCTTTTAAAGGAACAAATGGAAGATTACCAGTGACAAGCCAAGGTTTTACTCTTTCCTTTTTCTTAATTAAAAGTCATTTAATCTTTAGAAATTATAGTCCTTGAATCATAACTCCTGTCAAGACACATTTTGAGAAAAAGACTTGTCAGCTCAGTGATATAAGGTCGTTAAAAGGGTGCTAAATGAAGAAAAACAAGTTGACAAACAATCAAAATCCACAAATTTACTCTTTTTTTAAATGAATGGATTTTTTGTCAATCAATTACTTTGGAGACCACTCTCGATCAATAAACTTCAATTACCAGGAGCTCCAAAATATGCAAAAGAATTTTATAAAATCCATACAAACTGCACTATTGACCTGAGCCGATTCAAATCTCAATTTTGTTTAATCAAATTACATCAACGTTAAAATGACAGGACATTTGATTTTTTACATTTATTTCCAGTCATGTTACACAGCAAAGACCACTGAATATTAAGTAGTTTAGGTAGTTTTTGCTGAGTAAAATTTTCCTTCAACAAGTTGGTATGCATAAATTTGAATTTTTTTAAAAAGCTGAACAGTCAAAGAAATCTAATCATGACTGACTTTTGAAAGCTTTTTTCAGTTTTCCAGACAGCAGGCCCTGAAGCTGTCAATTCTGCAAAGTGAAGCAGCACAAATGAGACTTTTTGTTAAGGAAGGCTGGTAGAACAAAATGACCAATTGAGAAAACTTCAAAGGCTACCCAAAAAGGACATTCCTGTGATATCCTTAAAACCACTTTTACACATAACCCGTGAAAACATCAGAACAACTCTCCGCTCTTTGCATATCTAGGTCTTCCTTTTTCTGAAAAGGAAACATAATCGCTGCTGCATGAAGCAAGTGACTGTGCGTTTAGTTGAAGGATATCTTCATTGTACCTCTCCAATCTTTGTGATTAACAGACAGGAAAAACATGATTCTTTTCCAGTAATCGAAGAACGTTAAAAAGGTGTGTTGGAGGATGTGTGTTTATTCTGACAGGCGGATCAATGGGATGTACATGTCCCTTTGAGCGACAGCTTCAATTTACGTTATACAAGTAAAGACCCAACAAAACACATTGATGAACAGGGATGTCTCCTGAGCTGATTTGCAGTCAGGAGATCGCTCTACAAGGGAACACCATTGGAGTTTCCTGGAAATTGTTTTACATTATTCGTGATATTAACGGGCTGGTATGATCTCAAATGAATCTAACTATGACTGATGTAAGCTCATATGGGAAAGAGTACAGACTTGATCAAACATGGTTTCTAAGATCATCTAAATACTTACATAAACCTCAATACATCAAACCGAATAACTACTGATATTAAATGCAGTTTACTCTAAAGAACATACAGACATGAATTTCAGACAAGTATGACACAAGGAATTGAAGCGGAGTTTTATGTTTGAATCTTAGTAAAGAAATAGAACACTGGGTCCTCCAAGCCATCTAAGACATATCCCAGGTTCCTTCTTCTTTTGCTCCAGTGAGCTTCCTCTCCTTCAGTTTCATTTATCAGACTCGATTGGTGGTGATGGGTACAGATGACAAGGTGACCTGCTATGACATACCTAGCCCGCCCAAGTAATATTAGCTCTGAATGCTTTGGGTAGACATTAATCACAGGGGTATGGTCCATGTTCAATCGCCAAGGTTTTTTCTTGAGTCACTGCACTACGGCTGTACAGGATTCGATGTTAATCCAAGAGCTTGGGAGTAGAGCTTGTTCAAGCTTCTTGGCCAAACACTGGGTTTAGTAGATCTTTGTTTGAAGGTCTAGCAATGACATCAGTTGTTTTTTATAGGCCATGTCACAGACGACAGTATTTTTAAAAGTCTGTATTTGTTCAAAAGATTTACTCAGAAGGAAACTTCACATTACAGAAAGCCAAAAATAAAAAATATGAAAAATTGTCAGGCATGTGTATTTCATGTCACAAGCTAAAACATTTAAGCATCAACATTATTATTATTTTATTTTGTTTAGTCTATGCAAACAGGATGACTGATCATCATTTGAATTTAAGTTAGTCCTATCTTAGATAGTAAAAATGAGACAAATATATTATACGATAATCCATTTTTTTTTTTTTTATTATAAAAACTGGGAACGGAAAGTGTAAGGTGGGTGTTGAAATCTTTGGAAAACACAAACTTCACTGGCTGACTTATTGTACAATTAATCCAATATAAATTGAAAGGACATTTGTCAGGTTATCCCAATTGCTGCTCTTTTTCTGAATGCAGCTACAGTGCTAGCTCTTACTATCGTACCGGAGAAAATAAATTGAATTGGTCCTTGCTCGATACAGGTGATGAGGTCTTCAATGGCCTTTTAAAACCAGCAGGGTCATTGCTGTTCGATAAAGGACCAACCCCAAGGCGAGGTCCTTTATCTAGATTGGACTTCTAGCCATGTTGAGCTCCTCGTGCAAGTTTAAAACTTAGTATGGGGTTGAACAAAGAAAAATTGACTAGAGCGGGCTTTGAACCAACGACCTCCGGATTAACGTACCGGCGCTCTACCAACTGAGCTATCTAGCCCTATATTGGCAGTCTCCCTATTTTGTCAATATTTTGTTCGGGGGTGCCAGTCAGAAGCCATACAACCGTTAACTGCCGTGTAGCCAGGGATCACACCCAAGTTTACGATACAACCTTGGAAGCAGCAGCCACGGGATCACCTTGAGGGGATGCAACTTTTTTAATTTAAATGTCAAGTAATAAACCACAAGGGAAACTGACTGGGTAAATAACCAGTCAGTTTCCCTTGTGGTTTATTACTTGACAAGTTTAGAACTTGCGCGCTTAAGTTTCAAACTATTGCATGCAAGTTTAAAACTTGCGCAGCCAAACGTGTGACCTACGAACTTAAATAAGGGTGTGAAATTTGCGCGCTCTACGCAATCATCTGATAACCCCCCCCCTTTTGACTCAATTTTCTCAGTCTATGTTTAAACACTCCTCACCGTGTTTATAATGCATCCACAAACAAACATGGCCACGTGACCTCCTCTCGACCAATAAGAATGGATGAACTGGCCCAGTATTAAAGTTAGCTCATTGATTACCTGACCCGATCCTCTTAATTTCTATTGGTGTCATCAGACCTTTGTGAACAATAAGACACTCAGGCCTCGATTATATCCTAACTCGACATCTGTCTACAAAGATATTTTTTCATTTTAATTTGGCACAAACATTTGGAAGGGAGACTTTTATGGATTTGGAAATCAATTACGAGAAGGTCAGAAAACAGATCAGACAAAATTAAATTGGTCTGGCGAATTTTAAAAAGAAATTCTTCCCAAAGTAGGTCACTAGGCCAGACACATGATTGTTCCTTTACCAATAAAACTATCATGTCCTACTACAAACAATAAATGTATGACATTACCAGAAAAGAGACACATAATAATTGAAACAGGAACATAAATGGATAGAATATTAATCCTAATTTCTTTCAGTTGATATCAACAATCGTGCTGATTCTGAGAGGAGGGGATATTTGTCTACGATTCTCGAGACTAATTGTCTTGGAAATGTTTCTTTAATAATGTGAGATGAGATATATCTATGGTAATGAGACACATCACAACAGGTGGTCATATTTTGGGGGACATCTTGTTATCAATGTCAGTACACATTGGAGTCATCATAATGTACATCAGAATGATATTATATTAACAGCGAAAAATGTATGACAAATTATGTTTTGAGTTTATTTTTGAATTTGGTTTTCAAACTCACAAAGCTGTGGTCAGAAATCTGCTATTCCCTTTGTGAGTTTCTGCAGTGTATAAATTGTTTATGGACTTTTGTTATCATACTTTGTTTTATTTACTGCCCATTCAAACCAAGTTAATGCAATTTTGTATCTTCATAAATAAGAAAATTGTTTTACAGTCTAAAATGACTTTCTGGTGAATAAAAATGAGCTGCAATGCCCCAGGTACCTCCATATTTGTTGTGACAGAAAGCAGAAAAGAATCTGTTGGCCTTGTCTGAAAAGTGCCATTAATTCTGTGGAAATTACAGGATAGCCCTTAATTATCTAAACCGGTCCACGCCGTTCAAGAAACAGTATAAGGTTGCTTCTATTGAATCTTCCAATCTAGGTCACTAAGAGGCGAGGCTTGTCAAAACAACTACCTTGTCTGCCATAAAGGGAGTCACAGTAAATGCCACGCACGTAATTTGGCAACGATTCCAAAACCGGTTTAGCATACAGATTATGTAGAGACGATAGTTAATTGTCTCCCAAGTGACGGAAAACTGGCAATGGTTTTTTTTAAATTCAATTCAATCAGCAACTTGCTGGTCCTTGGGCAGGGGTTTGGGTAGGGATGGGGGTTTGCGTAGGGGCAAGGGTTTAGGTAGGGGCAAGGGTTTGGGTAGGGGCGGGTGGGGGGGGATAGGAATTGAAGTCATGAGACCTTCTCTCAGTCATCCTATACTACCACAATGGAACTATCCCTGTTCTCTTTGTTTGTATGTCAAAACAAAAGATCTTCTTGTCAATGTCATGACAATAGAGCACCAAACTGCAAAGTTTATTTAGTCTGGTGCACACCTGTGCTTAATGTTTGCACAAATGTTAGGGTCGAGGCTACAGCCCTGTTTTAAGGTCACATATGTTGTTGGGGGGGGGGGGGTGGGTATGAGTACACGTATATCACAAGACCATGGTACCCCATGCTGAAGAGTGAACTGGGTGGCCACTTGCTAAAGAAACAACACAATGTGGAAAAAACAACAAATATCTTGGGTGGGATATCACTTAAGAAATTGACGCAAATGTTTATAGGAGCATGCAGGAGTCATTTCCATGCTGATCAGGTGCATACATTTTGGCTGCATCTTCGGTGATAGTAGGAAAACATTTTGGATGTTATGAAGAAGTTCTTAGCTGTATAAGAATCAAGACTTAAAATGGATGGAGCCTGCAGGGTTCCGAAGTCCTAGCTGTGTAATAATTTGAAACAAAAATCCAGGGGTGTGATTGTATTGCAATTTTACATTTGTCCTCGAAGTTTCATTTTTTTAAATTGACCATACAACTGGGGATGTCCGGGATGTGATAGCCCCTGAGCCATTACATGACCAGGGGAACACACTCCCTTCAGAAGGGGGTGCAGTACACCATGAGGTCAGGGGAAATAAGAGCTTTTCCCTCAGCCATGCAGCAGAGAAGTTGGGGGGAAATCCCCAGGCTACCAAGAGACCTTGGTAACAGGTGCCTAGGGTCGGTGGATCCTGATGAGGGTAGGTGATTGGGGAGAAGGGGAAGTGGGGTTCATATCTCTCCTCATACCTTCAACACTGCTGCTAGATTAGCAATCTTAAGGATGTGACTGATACCCGAAGAATGCAAAGCCAATCATCTCAATGGAACTTCCATTCAGACAGGGAGGGGACCAGGTAATCTTTGAAATTTCCTTCCTGTTAAAAACGTGAATTCCCAGCGAAGGCAAATTCTCATGATAGAAATTTCTTCGACCTGTCACTGTCAGCTCATTGAGTGTTACGATCACATGTGAGTGATCAGAGTGGAGTTTTTTCTTCATACATGGATAGATCTTTTGATAAGATCAGGCTGAGTGTGCGTCAGAAAGCTAAGACACCAGACACACAACCACAGGCTAGACATTAAGATGACGTACACTTGAGAATGCATCATATTCCAAATCCTTAACGTATCTGTTACTGAAACACAAGAACATGTGTAAGACATCCGTTGAGCATGATGAGCACACATGGTCAAACTTGATTAAAAATAGAACTAATAACACGTTTTTCTTTGAATTTTCAGGCTCACGCCATAATTATCGTTCTTGTTGCAAGACATGTACATGTAGAACATTAGTTTTAGATTCTAACCTTTGTCCAATTCAGTGCCTTGCATTCATCCTCATTAATTGCTTTGTACTCTGTATTGCTTTTTTCTGTTTACCAAAAGTCTAGTTTTAATAGCAGAGTCTTTAACGAAAAACAGAGTCTTGCAAGAAAAAGGAAGAGGATGACTGGTCATGTATGACCAAGTGGCACATTCATGCGTCAACAACAAGCACACCTTCTATGTCGGAGTCATGGCTTATGTGGCTATCAGTCTATAACATCCATTTGAAGACAGCCACATGTGGCTTAAAGTGAGGGTGTAACAATTCCAAGTTTACCAGAGAAACTTCTTATCATCATGTAAGTGTAATCATGTTGGGGAAAAATTTACCTCCTGATGTGCTCTTATTCTCCAACTGGTTATACCCATCAAGTGGTTGTGTTTTAATGCCACATAAGAAGTGTGGACCTGAGAACAAAAGAGGTCCACATCATGTAGGGACTTAAAGCACTATGTGGACTTACACACGTCCACAGAGTGTTTGTTTACAGTGTCGAAGAAAAGGATTTTCCTTAAGTGTACAGAACAAAGAAATGTCCATAGAGTGACTGCAACACAGATCTGGACCTTCCAAGGAAAATGTGGCTTGCTTGCAGATGTGAAAAAAACTGAAAATGCAACAAAGTTTTTATATTACTTTTTCACCTGCTTACCGCTCCAAGGAATGCAATTCATTTGATTGTGTGTAGATATGTAAGTTAACCCTGGTTTGTAATCAACACAATGAGGAAGGCAAACCTAATGGAATCGGTTATTCTGTGCAAAACTCTCGCAAATATTTTTCCTTTCTTGTTGTCACGATTCACACCGTACTGACTTTGTATAAACGTGTCTTTGCGGTCAGAAAAATCACAACCTACCGCCTGCGACCCTAAAGAGATGCAGAATCTTTGATTTATCTTCAATGGTTATAACGAATTTAATTCCCACCACAAGTGCATTCAAATTGATGGCAAGATTGCGGTAGTATTTGAAATGATTGATCAGTCTTTTTGCACATATCTCTTAATGATCTCCCCCCTCATACTTACGTGCGCCACTGCCATCCTATAATCCTTGATTTCCAGGTGGTTTAATTAACCAGGTCATTCCCCCCCTCCCCCCCCCCCCTCAAGGAATGTCATTCCCAGGAATGAGTTTTTTCCTCAGTTAACTTGGTCAGCTACCCCCTCAGTAATGACGCTCTCCACGCATGAATCAATCAGAATCAGGGCAGATTCTCTAGGGGAATAATAATCCCATGAACTCCAAGTAAATCTATGGCAGACAGAAATAGCCTCTTGGCATTGCGGTGGTAGAGTGTCACACGCTACCTGGGTATGCGTCTCATGTGGGTGTGTAAGAAACTCGGTATAGGTCAAGATACACGATGCCCTAGCCACATCCCACATCCTCCTCAGCTATAATTCAATCCTTCTTCAGCTGTGTGGTGTCTTGAGACATGTGTCTTGAGACAAGGACTTTACAAATAGACAACAGTCACAGAGCAAACAGGTGCCTAGAAAGCACACTGCTTGATCACGAAAAGGCTTCAACATCTCTCGGTTAAGGAAAAGAATGAGAAAGGCTTTTTTTTAAAGTCAATTGAAATGCTCAGGTCTTCAGTACAAAAGTGACCAGTGAAAATCTGATGTTTACACTGTTGCCATGTTTGTCAGGTTCTTTGTGGACAATCACAACTATGGATACTCAAAGAACTAAAAGAAGAAGACTACTTGCAGTTTGGTTAAATTTATTTGAAATTGGATAAAAAGAAGGATAAATATTTTAGGTCGAATATGTTTCCAATTCTTTATGAACACCAACCTGTTTTCCACCACAACATTTTTGATATTTTACGAACTATTTCAAGTACAAAATTCCTCATGTCAAAGGGAAATACAGACCTTTCTCAGAGTCCTAGGCCCCTAGTTTACTTTAAGTGACCCATCCAATATTGTTTCAGTTATTGTTGTAATTAGGCTGTAACTGATGTTGTTACTCTCCCTTGTAACAGCAAATGAAGTAATTCAATCATTGGGCCGTGGAGTAGAGAACGCCTAACGATGCACACCTTGGCAACGCATCAATCTTGACACTTGTTTTTAAAAGTTTTCTTTAAATGACTTGGGCGTTTTACATGAAGTACATCATGGCAGAGGGGGGGGGAGGTAATCTGGTCATCACTTTCAGTAATTATGACACCTGGTTCTGTTGATAGCCTCAAGCTACTTCATGCTTTATCCCTAAACACCGACGCAAAAAAAGTTGCAAATTCACGGTGAAGGATTCACACAGGTTGGAATGTGTTCAAATTTGCAGCGCATCTGCACAATTCTCCATCATCGTCTACTGTTTTTACATTCACATTGCAGCTACTGTATGAACCTGAGGTGGTCTTCTCAAAACAATATGACATGCAGTTCTTTCATTCGGCTCAGAGATTAATGAAGGGTCAGACTCTGCAAAATAATTACACTACACATGTAATCAAAAGGGGTGCACGAATTACATCCTTTGAATTTAAAGGGTTGTACCGATAACTCCATTGCCCCCTCATTGCTTTGCCCCTCCCCCTTACTTTCCCCCATTTGTAAATGCTCTTCCGGAAAAGGAGACACAATTTCACGCCTTATTGCACTTAATTTTGGCATACTTCTATCAAATCATAAACACCCAGTATTTTAAAAGGCCAGCAAGATGCAGCAGATCCCAGGTATGATATCCAGGAGAGTGCCTAGGGACAGGGATTGGGCAACCACTTGGCTGATGACAGATTTCCCCCCCTGTACTTGATCAAAGAACAACACTTCTGGTTTCATCAAGCCAACAGTTGGCGTCTTGTCAGACGTAGGGGTTGACGTACTCCTCCTCTCTGGGTTGGACGAGGGTGAGAATACGGGGATGTGAGTAACCCAAAAGGGGGCGGACTAATTGCTCAGAATTATTCGGCAACATGTGTTCAGCTGTGGGCAGTTCCTGATGGGTTTGGTAAATAATTATGTCCTTTATTAATAGAGTGCGCTCTCACTCTCTGAAACAACTCGGCCAGTTTCTCAACGGAATAATTTTGAAAATCTACTGAATCAGAAAACAGCCTCAAGAAGAGTGACAAATTTCATGGTTGTGATAAGAATGTTTAATGATACAGACAGTTGTAAGTTCAAGGAGCAAATATTCCAGTTGAGTTTGGATGTCGAGGGATTGGGCTGGGGTGGATGGAGAGAGGGGATTAGGGGAGGGGAGGGAGCTGGTTGGGTAGGGAGAGGAAGTTCACTAAGAGAAACATGTGTGACATTTGAAGAAAAAAACACCTTGGGAGAAAATACAGGGGTCGATTTCACAAAGAGCTAAGATCGATCTTAACTGAAAATCAATCTTAATCGGTAAGCAAAGTGTGATGTCAAAATACAAATCACTATGGTGATACTGACAACTCAACATAGGATGAATCTTTTAGTGCTTTGTAAAATCCAACCCAGGACACATAGAAAACAATACAGGTACAATGAAAACAACAACAACAAACAGAATGGAGGGACGGGGGAGGGGGATGAAAAACAACAAAGAGGTGCCTCCTACACTGCCTGAACTTGGACAGGAATTATACAAATCCTACGCCCACAATGAGAACGATGTTGTTCGGTTTTTCCCAAGATTGACTACAGCGCATCAGGGCAAACCCCATGAGGGGTAAATGAAGAACAGGGATCACCATTCTAGCATTGTATTTCAACTCCATAATAACACATTGAGTATGAACTGACCTATCTTTGGTCTTCGGGACACCAAAGCATCACATACACAAGCCTTTATGCCATTGAACCCTCGTACAAAAACCTGCTAAAGATATTCCAAGCTAACCCTTACCCTAGCTTTTATCCGGCTGACGTATCTGTTGAAATCATCAAATTTTGGTCAAAAACTTAAATGGATGTCCTCACATAAAATTCACCATGACATCACAGGTGGCTTCTCTCCTATCCCATAATCCCACAGGACAGGATCGAGTAGCCCGTTGGGCTGGAAAACAAAATGGCTCCCAAGTTTACCAGTCAAGGTGTTTCATCAATTACCTCGCCATAAATGTCACATTCATGTCATAATATTCCACATGAGTAACTCAGAAGGCTGTGAAAAAAAACTCAAGTTAACAAAATGGAGAATTGAGTGACCAATTTACAAGGCGATGTAAAAAAAAAAAAAAAAAAAAAAAAGTCAGTCACAATTTCTCCATCAGTAAGGTAATTTGTTGACTTGTTACGCATTAAGTCCACTGTAACTGGATTATCTGTGACCTAGGTTTGTGCACACAGCTTGACCTACTATATGAGTCAGCTCCTTGCTGATGCTTGCTCCGAGCTGTGAGCATCAAAACGTTAAAGCTCCATTTGAAAATATCTCTCAAAATACTGTCCGAAATGTTACTTTGTTGGTTTCAAACAATAAATTACAAGTGATAAATTGAGTATACGTCATACAAACAAAATAGCATACATCTCAATCAACACTTTTTAGTTGAAAAATCTGCATCATGTCAAAAATTTGACCATGCAAACCAACAAATCTATAATGACTGTTCCAGATGACCACTCCTCATAAAACAAATTGTTTTTAATTCACCTCCACATTTTATAGACTCGCTGTTGCTTTGGGCCCCTTGTCTGTCAGCAGGTGGCCAAGGTACAGAAAGTGGGTTTTTCTTATTGAATTTGTCAACATTAATATTCTCTTTCCTCTTGTTAAAATGCGCACTGACAAGAAATAAAGGTGAGGAAAGTTTAGCTCAGGTCAAGTGTGTTGATGCTGCAGGATTAAGAAAAGAAGTTGTGGGACTGTGATTGTGATAAGCTACTGGGTAGAAAATGCTAAGATTTTACATTTTAACTATTGTGATACAATTCTGGTAATGAAACCAAGGATGCCTCATAAGTGAACTTAATCAGTGTGGTTTGCAAACCCGAGGAAACTTGTAAACAGGGGTGCTTGCTATGTGAACCAGAATTACCGGGGTTAACCCCTACTCTTCCACAATTAGTGTTCTGGGTCCTTTAACATACACCAATCAACCAACCAATCCTAGTACAACTACAAGGGACCTTATGGCTTAATGTCCCATTCAAAGGACAAAGCCATAAAGCAGTTATGGAAAGTACCTTGCTCAAGGACAAAAGTGCCACGACCCGGGACTCAAACCCACACTCTGCTGATCAGAAACACCAGAGCTTGACTTCGGTGCTCTTATCCGGCCAAACACGCCACAATTTTATTGAAAGTTAGTAAACAGGTGTGCTTAAAATAAAGACTGTTAGATTTAAGTATGTTTCTTTTAAAACAACAGTAATGTTTTGTTTTATTTTTAAACTATGTACAGCACTATGACATCAAATCTCCCATTTTCAAAGACTGCTTTTTCATATCTACAAGTCATCGTTAAAGATGAGTCAAGAAAGACATGGGTGCAACTTCTAAAAGACCTTTCCCTTTTTCCTCTTGGTCAAACCAGTCAGGAAGGCACACATCAAATCGTCATGCAGATGTCATTTAGCATAGGAGGTGATACCGATCAAACAACCCCAAAACACTGCTGGTTAGAACCCTCGAGATTGACAAACATAAAGAACGACAACAAAAAATGGTGAAGAAGTAAGGAAACCACAAGGAAATGAATGTAAACTGCCAGATGAAAGATGATTATTGAGGACTGTTCCTTTAGTCGGTGACCTTTACATTGACCCCCACAGCTGCACTTGGTCTCACCCCTAACAATTGACTGTCTCCTATCGTTTCCCATAACAAGTGGAGAGTTAAAGACGCTTTGGCCCACCATCACATCTAACATTATCACAACCGGCCCGTCTCCTGAGAATACATGTTAACCTTCAGTAAATCAATGATTTCTATTTTGAGCAATAACAAGCCAAGGTGGTAGAGTATCCAGTGTGAAACATTGAGCGACCAAGAGGAATGTAGAGAGCATGCTTTTCTTAGATCTTCTCCCCATGTGCTGTTCCAGGGGCTGGGGTGGGGGGGGGGCAGCAGGAACATTCCCTCCTTTAAAATAAGTGTAAGAGAGGAAGCTACAAGAGTAGAGACTCCGTGCTTTCCTACATCTTCTCCCCCAAGTATAGTCCAGGGGTTGGGGGGGGGGGGGCGCAGGAATATTTCACTCTTTCAAATCAGTGTCCGGGTTCCCAAGTTTATACAATATTTTTAACACATGATGATAAATGATAATCTCCCCTGAAATGCTGTGCATCTCATTTCAATAAAATTACAAGAAAAGACGCATCCACTCAGGTGTTTTCCTTTTTTAAAGAATACAATCATCAGTTACAGTACAATTCCTAAAAGTTCACTTTTATAATACATGCATTTAAGTCAAAAAACAGACAGTTTGAATTGATGCATTCTCCCCAAACCTTAATTTACACCATTCCCTTGTACATAAAACAATAACAAGTTGAAGAGACTTGAATTGTCATAAGTAATTTCCCTTGACAAATAATCCCACACTTAACTGAGTTGATTTATCCAATTCCTTCCAACTTTGCAATGTGAAAATGTCCATCAGTGCCTCTGGACCAAGTTGAAGATGATCCCCTGTATGTTAGCTAAAATAACAACCCTCCTGAACATTATGGCCTTGAGCTTGTACTATTTCCATACTCTATCTATCTGTGGTATGTACCTAATGAAAAAATACCAGACATATTTAACCATGTTAAATAATTGCCTTGCAGGTATGTCAATTAATAGACAGACTGATGAGGGGTACTACAGTACCTTGGTATTGTAGACATACACCAATAATAACTGATTAGAATCAACTGTGATACATTGGGGCCTAGTAATTAAGCACTGGGGGAATGGGTACGCTTCCAACTCCCCAAAACAACAAGAACAAAATACCCAAATTGAAAAACACAAAAAGGAAGTACATCATTTTGTGAAGAAAAGTTTTTTTTAAATATTTTAAAACTACCTCTAGCGTGTCACACCTTTAACCAGGTACTCTTTTAAGAGCAATGGTTAAACTATTATCAATGAGCACATACCACATGGTTGGTACATTAGAAAATGCTTTCATAAAATACTCCATAAAGCAAGAATCATTTCTGCTCAAAAAAAATTTGAGTAAAACTCTGAACAACAACACCCCCAATCCATTGCGAGAGTAACTTGGTCTACTTGACACACGTAATAATCCCTGTAAAGTAATTATCTTTTAAAAACCTAATCTTTTCTCATTTCCTCCGCCGTAATGAAATTGGGGTAGTATTCAATCTGATTAAGTGAGCTACTTTGAGGACAGAACCTCTAAGCTTGAAAGTTGAAACTTTAATAATGCAGCAGAAATCTCCCCAGTGGATCCTTTATAAATATTGAGAACTAAAACAAAACCAGACACTGACAAAGAGGCCGAAACAACCCTCCGATAATTCATAGGTCATCCCCTCAGGTTGCAAACAGTTTGTCGACAACAAAACCTCAAATTCGGTCAAATTAGACTCCATCAGGGAAACGTGGGCCGCAGTGGAGGGCTATGGCAGTGGTTTTCCCACTGGCTCATCAGTAATTACTTTACCCATTTTAAGCGGGTATTGGGTTGTAGGGGTAGCATTTGAAGTTAAGATATCGCTAGACTCGTCAATTTACAGAGGGCATTTGGGGTTGGGTATAATGCTAATCTGATCACTCAGTGAGCATTTTGTTACTCATGTTTCCGTCAGACATATAGCGTCAGGGAGAACTGTATTTATGTTTTTCAGGTTGGCTGTGTTTTTTAAAGGAAAATAGGATTAATATCTTGATAATCTACAGGTTAAAATAATAAATGATCGGAAATACATACCCGTTAGATTTAGATAACTCTGATAACAGGTTTATATATAGATCAAGGAGTCCCAGATTTTGGGTAACTTTTTGTATGTCTGCATCATTACCGAGTCTTTAAACTCTAAGTGAGCCACAGGTAGGGGTCCATTTTGGTATCACTTACTAGTACCTGTTTTGATTAAGACTTATACTGGTAAGCCACAAGGAAAACAGCTATTGGAGTTACTGATGCTAGAATACACCCTAGGTTCCCAAACTCCTGCAATGGTTCATTTGAAGACCTATAAAACTTTTAAACACAGCTTTCCAGCCTCACACCCAATAGATTCTCAGAGCTTAAAGTCCATTAAATTTAAAACAATTCATGTACTGTATTGCACTGGAAGGTAGTGGTAGCACTTAAAGACTAGTTACATAAAAAACTGTATAAGCTTTTGTAGAAACAACTACTTGCATCTGATGAAGTAGTTTTTGCTAAGAAAGCTCATGCAGGTATTTTTTTATGTAATTAATTAGTCTTTAAGTGCTACCACTACCTTCCTTGTTTTATCTATCACACTAACACGGCTATTTTTTAGGGATGCTCTGCATGAGCAGATTCAACAAGATGGTACAAACATTCACAGACTTTAATGGGATGAGGGGCTTTTTCATCTCCTACTTTCATGGCACCAGTCAACAGGATCTTCCTCTCTGACTCCAGCTTTTCACTTGCTAAAACATACATCCCTACATGATCATGGGGAAGGGAACTTATTTAAAACAGCACTGTTTTTTTTGCACCTGTTAAGCTCTTTGCCCGTCTATTTAGTGCTCAGGATGGGTGAGAGTTCTCAGGATCGAACCGCCCACTTTTATATTTAACAAAAAATGCCAGATGTTCACACGCTTGTACTTTCTGAATTTCTTCAAAATACAGAGCAAAATTCCTGCACGAACAACAATGGAGTCCTAAATCCTCCTAAGACTTTTTTCCGTTTACGGTGTGTTTATCCAGGGTGGTTGAGTAAAAGCCTACCTGGATTACATGATGTTGGCGCTCTGTGCAGAGTACCGGTCAAATCCCTAGCTTTACCTACCTGATGCAGGGGGCAAGGTTAGCCGGTTCCCTTTCATCAGCTTACAGGTGGTGTTGTCTCCATTACAGACACTGCACCTGTCCAGGGTAGCGGTTGAGTTCAGCTGGTGGTCGCACCCCACAGGCTACCAAGGAAATAATGTGAAAACATCAAAGAGATCTTTAGCAAATTGTATCTTTCGTGTACAACCTCTAGCATACATGGTCATTGATTAGTTTCACAAATGCTACAAACTTTAACCAAACCAAAAACACCTACGCTTCAGTTTCAAAACAAACGATACCTAGGGTTTCACACTTTTAATCCTCTGAGAGTTTTTGAGACAACATAAAATCTGACAATTCAATGTAAAAAATGTCAACTGTTTAAAGGGAGGGTATATACCTTTGGTAATTACTCCAAAAATTAATGACCCATCAAAACTTACTTGGTAAGAAGCACTGAAGCTGTTGAGAACTTATTCCCTTCAGAGGAATGTGGTTTTAGAGAGAGGATTCAAAAACATTTCAATCTAAGAATGAAAAGTTTCTCAGATGGTGTATACCAATGACGGATTACTCTTCATGCATGGACATAAACGCTCCAGATTTCGGGCAATTTTCTCAAAAAACGCTACCCTTTTTTATAATGAAATTTTCATTGTCTATATCTTCAGTCATACAGGATTAAAACAATCAAACAGATCCAAAAAACAAAGGTATACATTGCCTTTAAGCACCTTGACACACATCAAGTGTTTAAGTTTTTAAATAAACTTGGACATTAGTCAAAACAGAGATACAAATTCAACTCAAAACATTTCCAAAACATTTATTCGCCATCTTACATTCATAAACCAAGCTTCAAAGGGACAAAATTGAATATTTTAATGGATTTATGATTGTGGAAATGCCCCAATCTCAAATCTAGTTCTTATGAATCTCTCTTTCAAAATAGGCTTCAAAGATGATCAGAGGATACAGATGAAAGATCAAGTCATTTCATCACAGTTTCTGTTCAGAAACACCACAAGGAAAATTTCCATGAACACAGCGTTAAAACCAACCTTTAATTGTGCCACACTAATTTTTGACATTTTACTCAACCTTGGACTGAAAAAAACACATTAAACATCCTTAATAACTAAAAAGGAAAGATTACATCACTCAATATAAATAGATTACTGTGTAAATGTTTCAAACATTGTATAAAGTGATAGTAAAACTCCAAACAGGAAGTATTAAAACTGGGTCAGAATCCTTGATGTAAACATGAGGAAATTAACACAGGCTGCAAAACCTAACTTCTTGTTTCCTCAACGGAAAATATTATTATTTGTTACATAGAAATTAGCACGAAAATCAGTCAGTAAAAGTCATGCAGGTTGGTATAGATTGAGATGATTTAAGTCCGTCCTTAAACTAATGTGTTATTCAAAGGGAGACATCACTGAATACAGTTTCACTGAAGATGTGTTTCACAATAACAAGAAATTTTGTTCAACTGGGGTGAGAGTCGCTGCTGACAAACTAGTCTAGAACTGGGATCCAGATCTTAGGAGGTACTTTGAAATGACGGCATTTCTACCTTTTGATAACCACTGGAGTTCTAGATTCCAAGGAGCTTTTGGAACAGTATCTTAGTGCTAGAGAAGTAGATCTAAGAGCATGATTTCTTTATATCCGTAAAAAAAAATTACAACTTTTTTTTAACCAGGGAGACTTTAGAAATTCTAATTAATCTAAATAAATTCAGATTAAATTATGAAATTTCTGATTTAATTTTTATAACTTCTGAGAATTTTTAGAAATTCAACCAGGCAGACTTTAGAAATTCTGAATTCAGATTAAATTATGAAATTTCTGATTTAATTTTTAAAACCGATATTATAATTCAAAGGAATGTTAAAAAATTAACTTCAAAGAAGCAACAGAACATGCGGTCATTCTGTCACTGTCAGGCTTTCTTGGTAGCTTTCAAACTGTCCATGGGGGAAAAAAACAGGAACCGCACTGCAAATTGTATTGGACAATAGTGCAATTTGTCATGCATTTAGGTTAAACCTTGCTCTATGGTTAAAGTTAGAGAGTGTTTAGATCAATTTTGATGATCCAATTTGTAAATTGATCTCAATGACAAACTGCCAATAAATAAACAAACAAGCTTTTTTGAAAATCACCTCTCTTGTGGGAGAAGAAAAAAAAAACTCAGAAATCATTGTGTTTTTCAATAATCAGTGGTCATTATACATCCCGGTGACTAGAGCCCACTGGCAATTTGATCCAGATGACCCTTATGCTCAAATCTGTTTTTATTTGTGGAGATTTCAAACTATCGCGTGACAACCCGATTCAGAACCCGGTAGTCGCCTGGGGACAGCTAAAGCATGTATAAACATAGTACAGCGTGGTGAGGTAATGGGACAAGTAATTGAGGGGAACCGGTGATATGTTGAATAGCGCCTCTCACACCCTGTTGAATGGGATTAAATAAAGTGAATCAACAGGTATGAAACGGGAACAAAATGGACAGGAAAAATCGGATGGCTGTGAGGGTATGGATTCCTTTAAACGTTGGCACTATGCCAACATTTCGGTAACTTGTTCCAGGCTGTAACATGTTTTTTGGCGCTTTGAACATCGGGAGGATTCCTTCATCTGAGTAGACAGAATGTTTGTAATAAAACTACGTAGGAAAAGACAATTTGGTTTTGCAAAGAAATAACATTTTGAGTTGAATGTTTATCTGCTGTTTGAAATTCCCCCGAGGCTGCTTTCGATAAGATCTTATTAGGCCATATCTGAATTGGCGTTGAAGCATAGGCAGCCCTTAGCAACACCCTCAACAACAGCCACAGCCGCCAAATCGGACACTGTCTTAGTATGCTTTCAGTCACATAACTCATTTAAAAAGACTTGCGTTTTTTTAGATTGATCACACAAGATGGTCTTCAATTGTGCAGTAATGAATTCATTCAAAAGTATGGTATCCAGTACATGGTACATGTTCTTGAAGCATTTAAACATATTTTTCACTTCTCAAATGATTAATTTCAAGAAAGAATTTTTAGTTGAAAATAAAGTGTGTTGAAAAAATACCACCGTTATTCTTCAAAAGACTGACTGTTGTGTTTGAAGTTTTAAGTCAACAACATGTTGGAAGGAAATGGATACAGATTTGTTTCTTGTTTTTGTCCTATGTTTAACCTTTGACCTGTTCCATATCATCTTTCAAAGTGAAGGGGGTCAGCACACTTTTGATTTAAAAACAAATTGAACAAGGGCTTCCCAGGGAGGACATTCACAAAATTAACTCCCTCCGATAAAAAAAACCTCTTATGGAGGAAGGGTGTCAGAAATCATTTGTTATTCTGCAAAACCTATTTCCTAATTTGAAGAAATTGTGCTGGTTTTCTGACCAACTTTTCAAAAGTAAGCCCCTCTCTTGTTCAGAAGTCAACTGAACATGACGTCTGATCTTATACAGCATTTCTCAAGAGGTCTTTACCCACATCTGAGGTTAATCCATGAGAACTAAATCCAAAACCTATAAATGTTTCATAACACACCCAGACATCCATCCAAGATTTAAACGTTGCCCCTGAATACCATTCACAGATATTGTTCGGACTTCTGAAAAGCATGTTTGATTAAAAGGAAAACCAAGGTGCTTAGATTGGAGATTATCCAGCAGGAAACCTGTCAAAACAGTGGGACTACCCAAACACTAACATTTAGGACATAGTGAGTGGCATGCAGCTTGGCCTGTTGGCTTTTTTGTATGGAAGCCTTGACGGAAGTGGCAGGAATTGAGAGAAGGGTACAACTGGTTGGTTGGGACAGGATCAGGAAAAGTGCAGAGTAAGCATGGTTGGTAAAACCCTGAATGGACAAGCGATGGAGAGTGGAAGAGTTAGAGTCTGTGTCTAGAGCAGGTACCATCAGAGGTATCACGGAGATACCTCCATGAGGAAATCAATAAATATTTGCGAAAGGCATAACTGTCAGTTTGGTCGCCAGGGTTTCCTGACTGATACAAGCAAGAAAATCATAATAACTGAAGGGCTCAGACAGTTGCCAAAATACAAGAAACTAAAGTTCACATCAATGTAAATTAAATGCAGCTTCAGATAAAGAAGGTTGTACAATAAATAAACAGGATTCATAACTGTGAAAATAAGCTTTGTTAATTTTTTCTTCTTCTTTTTTTCCAGAAACAGAAAAAGTAGAAGAATCTACTCTGGTTGATACCACCTAGAGGGGCTTAATCAGGGGCACCAGGGCCCAATTTCATAGAGCTGCTTAAGCAGAAAATATTGCTTAACAATTTCCTGCTAAGAAGAAATTAGCAGGATACCAGTCACAAAGTTCACATGTAAAATGGTATTTTGGCTGGTAACCTTATTCTGGTAAGCATAATTTTGTTGTGCTTAGATACTTTTTGTGCTTAAGCAGCTCTATACAAAATTGGGCCCAGCACATCTTTCATTTCCTTTTAATTGTGTCAATAATCATTGCACTCAACAAACCTCTCTCTCTCCATAGAGGGTCCAGTTAACCCCCACCAAGCATTCAAAAACTAACACTTCAACAAATGCATATTTGTTGAAAGAAACACCCATAACTGTTACCTCATCAAAACACCTGTACATTTCCATGATTTATCGTCATGGTTGGAAACACAATATTCATTCACCCTGTTATTGGTTAAGGTCACCCAGTAACTTGAAATTCCTGGCAAAAAAATTCATGCAGACTATCAGTATCATGGTGAAGAAATTGTAGTTTTGTAAGTTATGTTTTAACCTGTCATAAAACGATGATTTAAGCTCAGGAAATGAGACAGACTGGCCGGTACTTTTTTTCTCTCGTTTTTTGTGGTAAAGATTTGATCCAGGGTTTCATTCTCAGGAGAATGAACAGAAACCACTGAAACGTTGAAATGCCTGATAACCTATCAAAGAAAGGTTGAATCCCGAATTAATTCCATCCCCTTTACCTCCCTCATTCTCGCGGTTTGACTTTCAGACAGGAATGTTGCAGTACAAATATTTATTATCTTTTAAGCAATGATCACTTTCAAATCATTGAATGGTGGAAGGAGGTGCATTTTTTTGCCAAAAGGAATATTTCTAAGTTGCAAACTAAATCATAACAGATCTCTGAAGGGAAAAAAATAATATCACTAAAACAAATTTCAGATGATTTTATTCTTTTGGTCACACTGAAAATGTTTTGCACTTTTATATTTTTCCAAACATAATATGTGAATCTCTCAAAGTAAAAAACAGTACAAAAAGATATTTCTTCAAATTCGACAACAACGCTCTTCATTGCAAAACAATTTCACGACCTTGTCAGAAAGAAGAGGCATAAATCTCAGCTTTTATTGGAGGTTGTTAATGTTTGGATGAAGGGTGAGGCAGACTCAGCTCTCATGTGTTTCTTCTATTTGAACTACAGCACTTCAAAATACCAACTCATCGTTCACATCTATCATCTTGGGTGATAAATTCTTGCCTTGGCCAGTCCAAATATTAATATGGTTGAAGGTGTCCTGGGGGGTCTGGTAGCTTTACAACCACTTAAATAATCTGTCATCGCTGCTTCTGAAGCATGCTTGACATTCGCGCTGGTTTGAGGTAAAAGTAAATAAACCTGAAATGAATGTTCCAGGTGACATCAACAGTTTGGATCTAAACTGCCTGTGGAGGAATCTTAGGATTTGCTGAATGAATGGTCGGATTACTATTTCTATCTTAAAACAGTGAAACAACCTCATTAAAAAAAGGGTTATGACTACTAGGGCAGAACAAAATAAGAAAAAGCAATTACTACCGCAAGTTTTGAATTATAACTGAAGGTTATGGTTTTTTCTTTACGCTCTTTCAAACTATTTTGTGAAATTACTTGTTTATGGAAATATTCTCTTTTAAATGACAATGTGTAAGAAGGAGATAGAAAAACTAAATTTCTCTCGTATTTAAAAAAAGAACATACATAGATTTCTCCACACTGCTTTTTTTTTGATTACTGAACATTTCTCATGGCACTCAGGCCAGGAAATTTAGTTTCTCAAATCTGGGGGAAATACCACATTTGGATTCTTTCCCTACTGTTTTCCATAGTTATCTATTTTTAAATCCAATGATCCAAATGATCAGGACCCAATTTCATAGTCAATTTCAATTTCAAAGCACAAATAGTAACTAAGCACAACAAAAATGTGCCTACTACCAGAATAAGGGTAACGACAATATCACCGTGTCACATGTAACATTTTTGACTGGTATCCTGCTCATTTCTGCTAAGAAGAAAATTGTTCAGTGATATTTGTTTTGCTTAAGAAGCTCTTTGAAATGGGGCACAGTGATGGTTATACACATGGGTGCCAGACCCCTGGAAAAACTCCCAGTCCGTCCTTGAGCCCAAGACTGACTCACCTCGCATTTTCCCAAGATGCACATATCAATAGAGTCTGAAGAACACATGGTTCCGTCCAGCACCTTGGGTGATAAGACCTTAGTGACATCCTCGCCCCTCGCTCTGCAGGTCAGGGTACATCTCTGATCCACGGGAAGGTCCTGTACCGGGATCCAGTCATACATTTGACCATCTGTGTGTTTCTCGTCGTTGGAGAGGGCGCATTGCTGGGCACGAAAGTCGGGTGTACCAGGCGGGCACTCCTAAATGGAATCATCACATAGTATGTCTGAATTAAGGGACTGGAGAAATGTTGCTTTTTAAGGGAGGGGATAAATTTGGGCTTGGGTGGTGGGGTAACAATAAGCGTGTATAAAATAGCTACTAATTAATCAGAATCTGATAGTGTTTGTAAATTAATACCTTCAAAAATTCAATACAACATACAAGCTAAGACAAAAAAAGAGTTTTCCAGGTTTAGGAAGTGAAAACTTATTCCATTTCTCAAGTTATGAAAAGCTTCATGATGCTTGTGTAATAGTGTCCCATCGAGCAAAAACTTGAATAAGTTCAGCTTTTTTGTTGTTGATTGAATCATTTTTCAGTTCACAACATAAAATCACTTCAAACTTAGAGTCAGTCTGATTTTGTGCGTCTTGATTTTAAATGACTCTCCATATTTATCTTCAAGAAGGTCGGAATCTCATACTGTGATTTTGCAAGTCCTGTATCTCTTCTCTGGTCCTTGGCAATTTCCTTGTAGGCATCTTCTCTTCTGTAGGGACACACCCCAGTCACATTTTCTTGAGCAGTTTGTCCACATCTCCCATTCTGACCATAGAGGTGATACTGTACTCGCCACCTGTAATGGAATCAGTACAATACAAATTTAAGGTCGCACAATTTTACAATGTCTTTTAAAACTTGTATAGCTGTCAGCATATCAAGAAGCAATCTGCCTGATAATAATAATAATAATAACTAGTTCTTATATAGCGCATTTTACAATAACGTATCGATGCGCTTTACAGTAGAGCCCTGGTCATTGGGCCAATAGCATTCCTGTAATCTTTCTCAGCTCCCTAAAGAGTATACAGCCCGGGGCTGCCATGGCGCTCCAAGGCTTTTTCAAACACAATATCAACCTCTACCCTCGCAGGTACCCATTTATACCCCTTGGTGAAGAGAAGCAATTATGGTAAAGCATCTTGCTCAAGGACACAAGTGTCATGACTGGGATTCGAACCCACACCCCGAATGACTCAACCGCCAGAACATGAAACCTATGCTCCTAACTGCTCGGTCATGACACCCTACACTTTGATCAGGACTAATTCTCACTGGACAGTTGCTAAATAAGAATCTGAACAGGTGCACAGAAGAACAATGGACACCTGCTTAATGAGACTACTCCCATATCCACACCCAATAGGTGGAGTTTGCCAACTCTGAGTTGGGGGAAAGGGTTGGTCAACAGGCTCTACCCACCAGCACGAACAGCAGGCATACAAATAGTGGTTAAATTTTTATTAAACTAGTTTATTAAACTAGTTTATTAAACTAGTTTTTTCATTGCAGCTGTCAATCAAAAGATCCTCAAACATGAGGATTTAAAAAAAGGAAAAAAGGAGAAATGAGCTAAAGAAAACACATGGAATTCTCAAAGTAGAAAGATAAGCCAAAATTTGCAAAAATACAACATTAAGCATGAAAAAAACATTACTTGTTACATTGTAAGTTACTTCATGTATGGAGAATAAAGTCGGTGCAAAGAGTTCATTAATCTCACATCTCTTTTTTATTCTCTTTTTATGCTAATCCAATAACAATTCAGGGGTTGTGTATTGAAGGTTACTTTTATAAAAGTCAAATATTTAATTTTCTCTACGGTTCCAAAAACATCAGTATCAATAATATTCAAGCTAAACCATCTGACCTAGAAACAAGAAAGAAGGTTAAATACACAATAATTATCTCATGCAATAAATTTCAAAACCTACAGGGCTAGTGCTACAACTACATAAAATCTACAAAATAAAAAACATGTCAACCATGCAAACTTTATTAGATGGAAACCACAAGCCTTTTCATTCATATTTTTGCTCGACTTTTGGGTCATATTTACATTATATTTGTTCACAGGATGTTTGATGATTGTAGAATCATTGTACTGGACAGAGATGGCAAGAGTTTTCCCGGAATGAGGAGGATTGTTAATACACGTACATGCTAAGAAGCGTCATCACTTGGGTTGGACTTCAAACAAAAGGCACATCCTGTTATTTCTGTACAGCTTTCTTTACAAGTTTGCATTTTTTCCACAGTAGTATTTGGTCTCCTCCCACAGTGTTTTTTGTCTTCAAACAGTAGTTTGTTGGTCTTTTCCTACAGTACTTGTTACTTTGTTATGTCGTTTCGTACAGTACTGTCCCCCCCTCCCGAAACCCCCCCCCAACCCCCCCAACCCCCCCCCCGAACCCGAATTGTTATTGGTCTTTTCCCAAAGTGGTTTTTGGTCTTGCAACATTTATTACAGCAGGTTCTCTATGAGTCCCCACAAACACAGTACCGTAATATCTTCATGTTTTTGATTTTTAGTTTACTTTATCCTCACAGTATTTTTCTCATGTGTCTGCAGATTGTCACAGCAGCATACACAAATCATGTCACTTTAGAATATGGATCAGGAGTATACATAAACATGTTTTGTCATCTTGGAGAAGTCACGGTCAAACGCTCCACCGAGTTGGGTCATTGCACCCTTTTGGCAAAGCTCGGTTCCTCCTCTTGTTAGTAACACCGGACACATACACGAACCTTGTTCCTTTGCCTACTTTCCCCTTTGTGTTGTCAAATCGTTGATGGAAGGAACAAATTATGTATAAAACATGTGTTCCGGAAGTAGCGTGAGAGGTAAGAACAAGTGTGCACTGGCTCAAAACACTCCGGAACATTTTGTACATTGAATGACACGAAAGTGAACTTTTGTTGTGTTTAAACACGAACATTCACTTTCTACCATCACTTACAAAATAAAATGTCAGTATCATTTAGCAACTTGTCTTTGTGATCCAAATTAAATTACTGACAAGGATAAAGTGTCAAGGCTTAACCCCAAATGTTTAGAACCGTTAATTCTAAAATGTGAAATACTGAAGGTACAACTGAAGGTGACTAGAAACCATGTTAACGTACATGCGATTTCCAACACATTATGAAGGCCTACCCTGTCCGCACCCCTTCACTCATACAGGGCTGCTTCTACACTACTAATGCACTCCTGTGCGCTTATTGAACGATGCACTGGGAATCTCCAGCACATGTCTCATGGCAATTATAAACACCTGTTTATGCTGAAGATTTCGCTAATATACTCTGCCCTAATTATCCATTTCTTAACATCCTCATTGAAACTAACTCCATTAATTTCTATTATTACTTTCGTTTCAAGCACTGTTGACCTCAATTATGACATCTGATCCTCTTTAATGCATTAAGCTCATCATTTCTTTTCTTGCACAGATAAAAAAGCACCTTGCTTAAAGTAAATCTTATACCAACAATATTCCAGTCCTCAAAGCCCAATTAATGAGGTGGACTAGCTAAGATTGATGGAGACAGTGATCTTAGTCAATGATATAGAGGTCAATTCGTCTTCTCAGATTCTTATCCAAGGACATAAAGCATCATTTATACACTTTCAGTGATGAATTAAGCAGATCAAATTGTCAGCACTTTTTGTTAATAGTTGCAGTCGAGTGTCTTCAAAAGGTTTGATGATTGATACACCGTTCAGTTTAACCAGGGTGGTTTCTAGGCCTTACAAAACTCTTCTACTTCAACTGTTTATGCAGGAAATTATACATGACAAAATGATACAAAATCTACCTGTAAAAAAATAAAGAACATCCAAGACTTGTCTTTTCTCTGAGAATTATAATTTGCTTTCTCACTTTTGTTTTTACATCCTGTGTGGGCACCTTAACCAAGCCTACCTGATTGAGTTAACAGTTTTGGTGAGCAGACAATTACTGGCGTTTAAGCGTTTTTTTTCCCCCAACAGGACAAGTTAATATTTTAAACTTTAGAGTTCTCTTTCCTCATATTTTGTTTATTTTGCCTCTAAACACTTCATTTGAGAAACTGACATTGATGTACAACAAACCCCTGTACATCAAAGAAGTCATTTATTATAGTCCAGATTCTACCCAAAGCCCTGCATACCATAAATGCCTCATTTGGGGGGAATTACTGGGTACCCAGTACAGACTAATAACCCACACCAAGGCCAATGCAATATCTACTGTTTACCTTATCTGGATCCGGACTCAGTCTAAAATGAGAAATCCTTGCTTAAAAGCCTGGGTTTGCATTGTAAACAAGATAAAGTATTAACCTTGAGAGTGTCACCATGTGCAACTGTTTAACCACATCAAGTGGAGCATGGGATTCAGGAAGGGACAGATTGCATCTGCGTCTCAAACTGAAATCAAAGACCTTTTTTTGACTGAAAAGAAGAGGGAGAGGGGTTCACAAAAAATTGAATTAATGCGCAATACCCAGAGCACCCAATCCTAGCCCTTGAACAACTCAGATTCATTATCCAGCTCTACTCCTCCAACCCCCCCCCCTCCAAGACTGATCAAAAGAGGCAGAACTGTGGCCATGTCTTGCTTGCTTGCTCTATCAAGAAGACAGCGGTCTATTTAAAAAAGCCTTCAGGCAAGAGGGTGGGGGAATAAAGTAAAACCTTCACCGCTGGAACTAACAATTTCAGAAATTTTCTGAGGTCATTGCCACAATCCTATGTATTTTCCATTCCACAATTGGCCACTCCAACAAAAAGACAAGATTCCTTTTGACGTGTTGACAGCCTATATGTTTTTTCCGGTATAGAAAACCTGTGGAAAGCTTTTACGTCAAGCCCAATACTTGCAAATAAAACAACTCAACCGAACAACCGAACCGACTTTAAATTAAAATGCAGTATTTACAATTACTGGTGTGGCCAGCCTCTAGCGATTCTTTATCCCAAATGGAAGTGGTTCTCAAACTGCCAGCAGGGACTGTATGGTTCGTGAATAACCGTTTGTTTTGTTTCCCTTCAAGTGGATGAGGAGAGAGCAGGTCTTGTGAATAGTTGGAGAGGGGTGAAGTGGGGCCTAGAGTGGGACACCCAGGGGGGTGGTTTGAGTTTGGAAGGAAAACAGTTGGCTTTGAAAGTGATACCTGTACCAGCCTGTTATTTACTGTGTTTATCATTCATGCTGACCCATTCACCGCCGACTTGTTTTTTCCACACGTTTTATGAGACTTATATGACAAACAAAACAGAGCGTTGAAGTGTTTGTTGCTCTACAAACATGACTTTACTTTTAGAAGTACTTCTACAAATACCGCCATGTTCATCGGAGGTACAGGGTTTTCTACCTTAGGGTGTAGAGGGTGACTGGGGCTTAAAGTCAGTGGATACTTTTGGTAATTACTCAAGAAAAACATTACCATAAGAACTTACTGGTAAGGAGCACCTGAGAGCTGATAGTAAAAAAAACATTGTGAGAAACGACTCCCCCAAAAGTAACAACGTTTTTTAGTTAGAGGTAATTTGTCACTAAGATATTTGAATCTGATGCAAGGCTTCAGCCTTTCTCAGGCATTTCAAAGCACACAATTCTATGCAACAAGGGCATTTCTACATTCATCAATTTCTTGCAACTTCGACGACCAATTGGTCCTACAATTTTCACAGGTTTGTTATTTTATCCACATGTTGGGATCAAGTGAGAATACTAGTCTTTGACTATTACAAAAAGTATACCCTGCCTTTAAAAACAAGCAGGAGTCCTTAGACTCATTAATAGATATAAAGAAATTACAACATTGATGATGTTATTATACAACTGTCCATCATCAAATATTCAATGTGCAGGACCGAGCTCAATTTCACAAAGCACTAAGATTCAACTTAAGATGAGTTGTCAATATTGCCTTAGTGATTTGTATTGTGACATCACACTTTGCTTAGCAATTAAGATTGATATAACATCTCCAGATCCATCTTGTAGATTTCATCCATCTACCTGAGTGATAGATTGCAATGGTTAATTTTAAGCTTGCACTCAATGAGGCTATGCCACACTTTCCATCTCAAACTTAAGAGTGAAGTTTAATTTCACTTCCTAAACAGATACCAAAAGGGAACAAGTAACATATGAAGTCCACAGGAAAAGCGGTTTCTTGTGGTATCCAACAATTTATATTAAGAATAAATGACTTTGTTTTGTCTGACTGTATGCACAAATATAGTGAATTTTGCTTTTATGAGAGTAGTTGGGTTACGAAAACAGTTCAAAGATTGTTTCTAAGTACTTATGGTGAACGCACTCATCGTAGCAGGTAGCTTGAGTCATTCAAAGAACTAGAGATTAATGAAATCACTGTTTGGTAACTAAGGTAAGATCAACAAGTCTTCCTAATCCCCTCTGTAATCCCACTCATCACTCCAGGATGATAGAAGTGGTAATCATGTAGATGACTGCACATGGAATGCATCAGGACAGGTGACTGTTACACCTGTGACTACAATTAAAGCTTCATTTCTGCATTTTCTCATATTTTATGAGGATGGGGAAAATAAGTATTAGATTAACCTGAAAGAGTTTGACAAGAACTTTCCCGAGAAGCACATGGTCATAGTCTTGCATCAGGAATAAAGACTACTATTTGGTATTTACCCTTACACCGATATGTATTAATAAGCACTGTATACTCAGTAGTTTCCCCCAAGTCCTGTGAACAGAAAATCCACAGGCATATCACTCAGGTGGAATTCGAACCCATTACCATTACCATGCTAGAGCAGATGTCTTACCACTAGACCACCGAGCTATAGCCCAGTGGCTAGCGGCAGTCCGAATCTTACATTTTTAGCAGCGGGTACCGCAACGATTTAATATATGTTAACTTCCGGGGTCATACTTGAAAACTTTCATCACAATGACTGAGTTAAATAGCTCCACGTCACAGGAATCAGGGAAAAGATTATGATTTATCAGATTGCAATCTACATGCCATTTGTGTCTAGTCCTATTGGCTACACAAATGTAGATAAAAGCTCTCGTATAATTATATGATTGTGGTCAATTCATAAGAAGTAATTTCAAAATGAACAAACAAACAATATAAGTCCTGATTTATTTCATTCAAAGCACTGAAACTAAGTACAATTCATCATTTTCTTGGACCCAAAAAGCCCAGCAGCGTTTTGAATAGTTTACATCCTAGCATTATGTTAACAACAACAAAGATATCCGTCTTACGATGTTCCATCATGCTCCTATCCCAAACTATGACTGATTATCAGAACATTTATAAAGTACAGTAGGCCTTCTTGTCAACTTTCTCTTTTTAAAATGTATCTTGAAAAAAGGCCTTTGATTGTGTAAATTGGCCTCACGTAAATTGATATTGATAAAGAAATTTCCTCAAGACCAGGGGCCCAATCTCATAGAGCTGCTTAAGCACAAAATATTACTGAACAATTGCCTGCTAAGCAGAAATGAACAGGATACCAGTCACAAATTGTATATGTGGTATGGTAGTTTGGCTGGTAACCTTTGTTTTGGTAAGCATAATTTTGTTGTGCTTAGCTACTTTTTGTGCTTAAGCAGCTCTATGAAATTGGGCCCAGTATTAACCGTACTCTATTCCCCTGACATTATCATCACAATAATCTTGGTTGTGACATTTTGGGAGTCAACGTCCCTGTGTTTTGTACAGTGTAGCATTTAAGGGGTGTTAGCTTTACCATAAAAATTGCATGTAATTTGTCTCCCCAAATGGGGAGCATGACAGACAGTAGCCACGTGTGACATTGGTGCAGAGGGTGAATACCTTATTAGCAGAATTTCTGTCATGAAATAACTGTGTCAAAGGTTCACACAGTGGACAAATCACAGCAGCATGACTTGGTGCTAAAGTAAGATACAACTTTAAATCCATCCAAATCCTATGTAAGGAGTCAATACAGTCACTAGGGGTTACAATTCATGAGAATCAGTATGGAAAGATGTGGAATTTGAACAAGGTGGAGAGTGCAAATATAGAGTGCTACTAAAGCAGAGAGTGTGTGCGCTCCTTTCCTGGGCCCAATTTCATCTAGAGCTGCTTAAGCACAAAAAGTAGCTAAGCACAACAAAATTATGCTTACCAAAACAAAGGTTACGAGCCAAACTACCATACCACATATACAATTTGTGACTGGTATCCTGTTCATTTCTGCTTAGCAGGCAATTGTTCAGTAATATTTTGTGCTTAAGCAGCTCTATGAAATTGGGCCCCGGTGTGACTATTGACTAAGGATTTCATAAGCATCTTAGTGTATTGCAACACACTCTTACAACATCAAGACTGCTTCCTTCAGAAACTAAGATGTATGAAATATGGGTCCAATTTCACAGAGCTGCTTTAAAAACAAAAAGTAACTCAGCAATAAAAACAATTGTGCTTACCATAAATAGGTTACTAGCCCAAATGCCATTTTATATGAACCATTTTTGACTGGTTTGCTGCTAATTTTTGCTAAGTAGAAGTTTGATAAGCAATATTTTCTGCTTAAGCAGCCCTATGAAATTGGTTCCAGGTTGTGAAAGAGTAAAAGAGAGTGGAGCTCAATGGATGACAAAATGAATTACAAATGGGCACATCTCAGAACTAACTCAGCTACTATTTTCACAAAACTTGCATTTTATGAAGAACTTCTAATACAAAACGTAGAAACTCAAATAAGCAAGTGAGTGTCTTGCCGTCCAGAAAATAACCTGGAATGTTTAAGGTCACTCTGTTTGTAACCATGGTGACATTCATAACCTACTGCAGGGTTAGGAGTACCAGAAGAAGATTGCCTTTTCTATGAATGAGTTTTTTTTTTTAACTGCTGTAATCACGAGAGTAAAAACTAGACCTCCGTTGATTGATGTTTTGATAATGGATGAAGATAAGATAAAAATAAGATCAGATAAAATCCTCTTATCAAAGTCTTATCAAGTTATCTTTGGCCAGGATCAAGAAAAAGAGTCAGTTGCTTCTTGATCAGCAAATCATCTTAGACTCAATGTTGTTTTCCTTCGTTGTCAACTTCGTCTTATAATGTTATTCATAGTTAACTTTTTGAGTACACCAACAGTTCAACCACAGAACAAAAAACCCTCCTCATCATGAGTAAATGACTAGTACCAGTTTAATAATTATTTTACACTTTTCCCTGCGGACTGAGCTGAGTCAAAAAAGGTAATAAAACAAGAATGGAATAGAGCAGAATGAAAACAGTTCGGTTTTTTTCGTTTGGAAATTTTGAGAATTTGTAATGAATCAGAAATAAAGAAGTTATTTCAAACTTTTGAAGAAAGTAGAAAATCCCTGGCTACACGGCAGTTACAGGTTGCATGGCTTCTGACTGGCACACCCGAACAAAGATATTGACAAAATAGGGGGACCACTAACATAGGGCTAGATAGCTCAGTTGGTAGAGCGCCGGTACGTTAATTCGGAGGTCGTTGGTTCAAATCCCGCTCTAGTCAATTTTTCTTTGTTCAACCCCAAACCAAAATAAAAAATAGTTACCTTTAAGCTGACCACAAAGTACCAGCGAGTGTCTAAAAATCCTAGAAGGATACTCTTTAGTCTTATGTCTTAGACCAATAGAGAAAAATAATGCATGGGTTCTGACAGGATTGTGTCTAAGTACTGTTTGTAAACACAGACAGAGACCACTATATCCGTACTAGTCAAGAAAGGCATACCAAGGAAAACAAAAAATACCCTAAGAGGAACCATTCAACACCTGGTTGCCATCTCCTTGGACCTTGGAAGAGATAGCCAACTTATCCATTTAAGATACTCTTCCATTGCATTGAGAACATCTCAGGGACGAAGTATTAGTAAAGACTGTGGAGCAGTTTAGCTTTCTTGGAAATGTTTGATAAAAGCTCTGATCCGAGGAAACAATGTTTGAGGACAGTATTAAAAGGAAGATATGTGGGCTGTTTGTCACTTTCTTGACATGATAGTTTGGTTAAGATAAACAACGAGGTCTATCTGAAATTCAAATCCTGACCAAATACTTGACAAGAGGTACACCCATTCCAATCCACTACTCTTCAAGGACTACACCATAAAACAAACACAGGATAACTTTTCAGAAACAAACTTTTTTATTGTTTTTTGTATACCAGCGTTTTATAATGGCACCAGCTGTACCACAAGGACATTTGTGCGATCTGTTGATGCCTTTTTGAGTTAAAAGTGGATTTCTTGCCGATTTTGGGTCATTCTTGCTAAAAAAAAAAATTTTTTGCTAAGTTTTTTTTTTTTTTTAGATTCACTAGACGCAAACAGACCCCCACAGAAAGAAAAATTGAAGACCTCCACAGAAAAACAAATAGAGTGACAACTTCCCAAAATAACAATCTCATACGTCAATCAGTTTGATTTCACCCTTCAAGGGGAATATCTGCTAAGAGTGAATTATCACGCTGTTAACCACAAATCCTTTTCGTCCGTTGGCAAAAAAACAAAAAAACAAACTTCGTTGGAATTTGGTCTTTGACTGACAATCGTTCAATTTCAATGACTTCCTATTATTGCGTGCCCGTTGTTGAACGTGACAAATGATTTATAAAACAAGAGACATCTGAAGAAATAACAGGAATGAATAGTTTCCTTCCTGGGCGTCCTACAACCAGGAAACAACATGATATTACATATCATAATTGTCTTACATTTCCTTTTAAAGGAACATTACCGAATTGGTAAGAAAAAAACTTGTAAAATATACTTTTTGATCACAGATTTACATAAAACTTACACGGTCTAATTGATGATGATAGTAGAAAACATCCCATGAAATATTTCTGTCTGAAATGCCATATTTGATGAGAAATGAATAAACTAATTTTTTCGATTGGAGTTTATCGCTCAGTGAGCATTTTATTCATTTGTTGAATCTATATGATTTCATGCAAATGTGTAATCGGTTTTTCACTATTTTTTCGTGACCCAGATGGCAGATCGATCTCAAACTTCTACAGGTTTGTCAGTTTATGTATATGGTGGATTACATAAAGTGCTTACACTGCCAGCAACTGTTTTGTTAGCAAAAACCAATTCTGTAATGTTCCTTTAAGGGAAATTCGATTGGTCATTGCATCATTATCTGATGAACAACTTCCAGCTCCACAGCTGGTATTCCTCTGTAAGTAAATTTAAAAAAAAATTACCCATTTAATAGTTTAAAGGCATTTCTTATCACAAATATTTATAATTCTGAGAAGAACTTTTCTTGCATAAATCGTCCTACAAAATCTAGCTCAATGCATTTCCAATGGGCTTCTGGTAATGTTGGAGCCAGTTTGCGTGAAGTGGGCGTGGCTCACAGTGCAATTATGTGTTTGTACGTCACACTTATAAATGGGATAATTTTCAAGATTGTTGAAACGAAATCAACTTCTGAAAAAAAGTCATGCTTTTGTAAAAAAAAACATAAATGTATTTTACTCTCAATTAAAGAAAAACATCTCAAGAAATAAAATCAATGTGTGTCCCCTCCCCCTTCCAAAAAAGGGTGGGTAAAACTTTAAAGAAGAAAATATTATTTCTCAGGAAGATTGGTAGTTTATCTTGTACACTTTTTGCTAGATAAGCTCACAATACTTTTAGAGTGAAGTTGACATTGTGGTTTACCTATAAATGTCACTCTATTGTATTCTCCTCTCTGGTTTGAAACAATACTTGGGAAACTTTCCCTTTAGCCCACATACACCAGACTCAACCACTTCCTTCCTTCTTTCCTGAAAAAATACCTTGGTTTATAGATAACAGGAAAGACATTTGGAATCCATCTTCAAGTTCCGAAGATTACAAAACAAACTGAATTATCTTTGAATTGTTGTGAAATTTCTGTCAATCAAAGCAAAACATGAACAGACACAGTTCCAAATCTTTTTATAAATCACCCTTCACATACCCAGCCCTTACGTCTACTTCAGCAAAGGAGGGGTACTTTACCATGGTGTAAATGAAAGAATTACCAGTCTCCACCTCGTGAAGCCTCAAAACCTGCAATAATATTTAAGACAACCACAAAAATACCATCCTGTATTGTTGATCTCAAATGACCAAAGAAATAACAACAATACTTGGATTATTTGGGCGCCTTTGCACATCACAATCAAAACACTGTGGACCTATATGCCCTGACTGGTATGGCAAGACCAACAATGTTCCAATGCAAAGACTCTCGATCACAATGGGCGTTTTTTCTTTACCATTACAACATGGTACAACCCTATCCTAAATTTAAACCTAAACTATTTGCAAATGGCTCCTGAGCAATGATAACATGTCTGTTAATTTATTTACATGTATCCTGGCTTGTGTGTACTTTATTCTCTATACAGTAGTCAGATATATGCAAACATTGCAACCTGATTCGAGCATGAAAAAGGGACAAGCAGGTTATGCAGAATGCAGGCTAACTACTGTTTGTGGTCTACACTGAACACCATGATCCATTCACAACCACTCAATAACCTCAAATCTTTCATCATGGAATCCGACCATCTTGTTTTCAAAGAATTGAAAACAAAACCTCGGAAATTTCATCATTACATGTGTGGTCATGCTTTGCGGTTTACTCTCACATTCTAGGTTTGTTTTTGTTAATGATGTTGTTTGATTTTAAAGTTTTCATGCAAAGAAAAGATCGTTTTTTTTCTTCTTCCCGATTATAGAAATAAGCAGGTGACATTTTTAAGAGAGTGTGCCAAACACATGAGTCTCTCAGCCAGGTGATGATGCTTGTTTACCAACTTGCATTAGTAATTTAAATTAAATTATAACAACGCTCTAACAGTGAAGCGATCAAATACCACATTTCACAGATGATCGGTGCAATTTAAAACAAAACTTAAAAACAGGTAACTTGTTGTCTACAGCATTACTGACAGGCCTGTAATTCAACTGATCCCAGTTAGTTGTACTTAGACACTAATTAATTCAATTATTTTAAGTTGGAAAATTAAGTTCCTTCAATGCACATATAGGACAGCAATTTAAAAAACATATCTACAATGCTTACCTTTATGAATGTCAACAAAGCCAACTATGTGTTAAAGACAAACCAAGGAGCATATAAAATTGGGTAAAAAACACAGAAAATGTACATTGTATTTTTCTATTATGGAAAACGGTGTCAATTATCTTGATCTTCAACTAGATTGTGACAAGAATTAGCCACTCCAGGTTTGCCATACTTCAGTTTCCAGGGCCCAATTTCATGGCTCTGCTTACCGCCGAATTCTGCGCTTGCGGTGACCATTCTCCGCTTACTGTTCAAGCGCCGAATTTCTGCGCTAGCTGTGTAAGCGTAGAATGCCTAGTAACGTGGAGTACGCACGCGCACAAGCCGAAAATCTCCGCTAACCCGTGAAATACGCTTGACGTAAGCGCGGAATTCCCTGCTTCCGCAAGCGCCGATTCTTTGCTTACGGTAAGCAGAGCCATGAAATTGGGCCCTGGTAGACTATACCCTCTCAAGGCTGTTTGGTACATTGACATTCTTCTTAAGCATGTTGTAAGGATGGATACTTCATCAAGAGTTATGTTGGGGGTAATTACAAACGAGCTGACACACCCTCTACAAATCCTGCTTTCATAATGCCTGATGAATGTCATAATGATTAAACGTCAAACACGTGTAAATTATAACAAGGAGATGTCAAACAACAAAACACGACGGCCACACAATTCATGTTTGATTATTCTGCATTCACGGCATAGCATCCCCCAGATCTGTCAACCTGTCAATCATCCATGATCTATTTAATTAACCAGAAATAACTGAGCCATAAGAAGTCCAGTTATCATTTTAAGCTGGTGAAGCATTTGGCACATTTGGCTATTTGTACTGGCCAAACAACTGTCCTTGAGCAAACAATGCAAGAAATGAACAGCAACTGCACTGCAAACATGTCAAGGATATCCATGCTATGTGTAAAAATCTCTTCTCTTCACCAAACTGCAATTCTGTTTTATTGCTCCTAACACTACAGTAGCACCTCGTGTTTTTGTTTTGTATATTTTGTTGGGGGTAGCCAGGAGGTGCATTTTAAGATGAATGCAGGTGTTAATGGGGTGTTAGAGGTGAGCAAGGTGGACAAATCCAGCTGGCTGATTGGACAAGGATCTGCACTGCACTGTAATCTGAGTCTCAAATCCAGCCAGGATTTGTTTTTTTTTCTAAAATGATGGTGTTTTGAAATACTGAAGTTAAGATCTTGTCTTTAAGAAGAGCAGAATCTTGTCTTTGAGTGCTACATGCAATCATTCAATTGAGACCAAATCACCATGTCTGATGTTTATTTTTTAAGCCTTTATTAGTTTACAAAATGCATTCATTTAGCTGTCTCGTCTAATTATGGAGTCAATTATTTTCATTCAGATTTTTCTCATATGCCAATAAAGAATATCTCTTTCAGTGTTTAGAACTCCTCTAAGTTAAAGAAAAACCCATTCAGAAAAACTCCTGCTGGAACCACTCAGTCAGAGTGCGCCAAAAGTACTTCCTCTTTTTTTTTTTGTGTGTCACATGCAAGATGTGGCCTTATCCAGTGTTTGTTGAAAGAGAAGAACCATTCACCAACATCCTTTTGAGTTTCCCCTGTGGGATTATACAATCAAAATATGATTCCCTTGAAAGTGAGGCCCCACCACTTTATCAAATCCCACCAGCCACTTAATGAAAAGTAGACGGTAAAGTGGGCTGCATTGCAACACCCAACTTGAAAGCAGCAAGAGAAGGAATTTCAATGGATGGTGAGGTATGTTAATTGCAGTCTTGCTACCTAAGGGGAGGCAAGGCAGCTTATTGTTGCTCTACATTTCCTTTACACCTGGGAACAAGATGCTGGTCTGTATGTAGGCCAGGATTTCACATTACACCCGTGTTAGGGACAAGTGTACCGGGGTTTGCCCTGATGGTCTGATGGGGGCCAGAGCATGGACTCAGAGATTGTTGATGTTGGCATCTCACCTTAATCTGTTCCAATCCACGGATGTTGAGAGAAAAGAAAGTCGGAAAGTACAGAAGCAACAGAGATGGCTTTTAACAAAGGAACTCTACCAACCAACCCCCTACCCAAATCTAATATACACCATAAGCAACCAGAGAAGTGCACTCAATTCATTAAGAAAAGTGTAGAATGTCCATTATCAACTTTTAAATCAATGTGCATGAAAAGAAAATCATACATTATTTTGTGATTTTTAAGTACATCCTGGATTCAGATGACAACAAAGTGAGCTGAACACCAACTACACTACCCAGAACTGAAGCAGTCCAATATTCATTTACTCCTTCACAGAGTCAGAAGTATACAAAAACTAGAACCCCCCAAAAATATACAACCACCCAATACCCCATGATACACCCCCATCTTGGCAACTCCAAACCTTTCAAGGAAAACTAACAAGGACTATTTTTAGAATGGAATGTTCTAAATATAGATCTACAATTCAGAGCAAAATCACCAAGTCTGGGGGCATGGAGGACCGAATAAAACATTTAGCACAACTCATTGTACATTAGCAACCAACTTCCATTAAAAAAAACCTCTTGGTCCAGGCAGTATATAATTACAAATGCACGCTTTGATTCTCACTAGAGTTTCCCCAATTGGGGATCATCTATATTATCCCAATCGGAAGAAGAGTGTCAATCAGGGTAGCATTTATACCCAACTTGGGATAGTGTGGGTGGTGATGTCACTCACTGCTCGCTCACTTTTAAATGTGAAAGTGACTATTTAAAGCTACCTTTAAAGAATCCAAGACAAACAATCTTGCCTTGAGCAAGGGAAGTCAGGGCACACACTTAAAATATTACAAGCAATATTTCAAATCTGAGCCATTCTCTGGTCATTTAAACTGACCATGAATATGAAGAATAAGACCACTGTATAACTATCCCTGACTGGTAAAAACAACGCAATAAAACTAATTAATCATTAGATTTATGGTCAGAGTACCCGACTTGACCATGAAATGGTGTAAAGAAAGGAAAATGCAGTCCATATTTTCATGGAACTATGATACTTCCCAGAGCCAAAGTTTGGTCAAGAACAAGAAATACAATCAACTGAAAGATTGATATGTGTCCAGTAAATTCCCCCTAATAAACACCAATTACAGAAGGGGTGAAGGTTTGTCTAGAGAATGTCAGAGAAGATTTGATTAGAGCGGTGTCAATGTGACTGGTTTTCATCAAATTCAACACCTTGTATTGTAATCTTAAAGGGGTGTTGAGGACTGTTGCCATCTCATTGGTCACACCTGAATTCCATATTGATGGCTGTTACTAAACTTCACTTGTGTCTGAGTATTGCACCTTTAAAGAAATGAGGAATTGTTGTGCTTTAGGCCTATATCAGAAGTGCAGCAATATCAAAACCACTGAAATGTTACTCTTCTGTCTGCATTTTCATTCAAATTCAAGCATTATTTCATTCTTGTAGGCCTACACTGTGAAGTCTCACGCATATTCTAACATCGGAACGCGATCAAGTGCGCGAGTTGTTTCCTTCACTTGTTAAAACAATGTATGTGGGACCAAAGAATGAGACTTGCACTGTATATTGGTGGACTATGCGACCAAAAGGGCAAAATTACTGTATTTCAGAAAATTTACTTGCTGTTGGAAACTGCTCACCAACCAAGAGGACCCTTGGTATAAATGCACAACAAATTGTTACTGGGCTGATGCTTCACCCAAGCAGAGTCTTTCCGGAAGGCTAAAATGACACTATTTCAATCATCTCCAACATGATTCCAATTGATAATGTCAAGATCCTTTGTGATGACTGCCTCTCAAACTAAACACACCTACAGAAAACCCCCCCAAAGTACCCCCACTATATCAACAGCCACTCACAATTCCCCAATCATTCAAAAGTACAGTCCTTCACCCAAACAGGTCTCCTAAGAGTGTTTCCAATTTATGTCCACAGTAAATCAATGACTACTTGATACTCATGGGGCACCTGAGCTATCGCTTGATGGAAACTTTATACTTGATGACTACATCTCACAACTAAAGTTGTCTAGTTTCACTAAGTGCATTAGGGTTGGGGCATAGATTGAAGCTTACCCTCTCTGTGACTGTAAACCCATATTTTGAGTTCTGATATTAAAAGATATACTGTTGGGTTGATATGTCAAGATCCAGTTGGAATTGTGGTAAGAAGAAGTTGTCTGGGGAAACCACTTATGGTTCATCTGATAAAGGTAGTAGACAGAAAATGCTTACAACCATCCAGCCCCAGATCAATGCAACTTTGAACTTGAAATCCGGCAACAGGTGTCTGAAGAGACGGGGCAGCTTTAGTCCCTTGCAAGATTTCATAACCCATTCCAGAATGGAGCGAGACACCACCTTCTGGCATGCACAATTTAAATATGTACAAGATTGTACAAGATACAACCAAAATGAGTTACAATAATTGTCAATTAATTTTGAACTTTTGGAGTTCTTTCACATTTAAGAATATATTAAATCTAATAATATACAGACATTAATGTCATGTACCACCGACACTGAGGTTGAAAAATGATGTTGTACTAATTGAGCAGACAAGTTGGCGACACTAAATTCCCAAACCCTTCATTCAAATCAATCGAATAACCATGGATCCCTTTCACAGAGGTTAAAAATATCCAGGCCGGCTGCTGCTGATAACAGTGAACATCATAAACAGGCAACAGAAGTTGTAATAATCATATCAACTTCCAGCAGATTCCTTTTAGAGCTGGAGGGGGGGGGAGGGGGGGGGGATAAGAAGGACCGGACCGAATCTGGTTTGACCCTACATTGTAGGTTATCTTTTCATCTCATGCTAAAATATTTGAGTAGGTTTCTCAATGGATTGTATTTAACCAAATAGCATGTTGATTTCACAGTCTGATGATTCTAGTAAATTAACATTCCTTTGACCGCATATCAAATAACTAGATATAGATGCAATTGCAGATTTCTGTGCCAAAAGGCATATTTACTCGACAAACTGTTTCCTTCTATTGAAAGTAAAACCTATGATGTTTATACACAAATTCCTTTCGTTAAATATCTCAAAACTAATATTTTGTAAACGACCATGCAAATGTCACCCTATATTCAAACCACATGATAAAAACAAAATTAGCCTTTCAGAAAGACTCTGCTAGGGTTGAAACGGCAGGCCACTAAATTTTTTTGCGTTTATACCACAAGTCCCTTTAGTTGGTAAGCAGTTTGCAACAGCTAATTCTATTTTCAAAAAACGAAAATTACATTTGGTGCTTTATACGGGATTCACAATACAAGTGCTACACCATTGCACCAACCCTGTTCCACTTATATTTTATAAAAACATTTGTCAACCGCCTCAAATTTCGCCACAGCAACAAGCAATTCAAAAACCTCCAATACAAATCCAAATTTTCCTCATTGGGTGCCCTTCAATTTGGGGAAAATTGCTGGCCATTTTGAAAACAAAATTCGAGGCATGCTCAAAAGTATAACTGTTTACATGTAAAATATGGAAGAAACCACAAACCTCCACCTAACAAGAGATTTTTTTTTCCTTCCGAGTATTGCAAGGTATTTTTTTTGGAGATACCTTATAGAATCTGTGAAGGTGATAAGGAGAAGGTTGATTGGGTTCTCAAGGGGGGTTTAAAACACTGAGGAGTGACATGTCAGGAGCAGTTGATGCTATAGGCTACTGACTGCAGTCAATGAACCTTAAGATTACATTGAGTCACTGTATCCAAGCACCACCCTTAACTCAACCCTGGACACCAAGGCCTTATCTAAATTGGCGGCTACAGCTATGGCTGCGACTGTTGTTAAGGGGTGTTGCTAAGGACGTCCTATACCTCAACACTTGACGATTGCAGTGACCCAGCCGTAGCCGTAGCTGAGGCTACGGCTATGGCTGTTGCTGAGGGTGATGCTATAGGAGTTCTATACTTCAACGCATAGTGACCAGTGACCCAGACGTAGCCATAGCTGTAGCCACCAACTCAGACACAGTGCAAATACTTCTTAAGATAACCTTTAGTGGAATCAGGAAGGCAGACACAAAGAAAGTCTGGTATGGGCATAATTACATACACGCAAATCCTGAATCTTTCAATGTTGGATTCAAGCTGTTCTATCTCCAAAGTGAAACACGTCAGACATAAACCATTCGGACAATAACACCCTGAGCAGCAGAATCAAGATCTCCTACTTGCCCCATTAGAAATTCTTTCAGGATTATATAAAATAAGACATGTTATTGTTGCCATTTGTAAGGAAATCTAGGCCATCAATGTTCAATTAGCATATTAAAGGCAAATTATAAATTCCTCTGTGCTTTTTTGATCCTCAAATCATTATGTCATGACCAACATCAATTCTCACAGCTTCAAAACAATACATTGAACTTGCAAATAGATACAGTGCCTTGAGTCTCAAAATCTAGTTTCCAGTAAGTTCAAAATGACAGTGACAGCATTCTCTGAGTTGGATGGTCAACAACACCAGGGTCAGACATTCTGACATTGTCCATGCATTTATAGGAGCTGCTGACCTAGACCTGATTGAGAGAGAGTCACAAGTTTGAATGAGACTGAAGATGCAATCCATCATCAACTCTCACGCACACACTTCAAGTGATTCAGCGAATTATCTCTTGTAAAATCTTTGGATCTTGGACGGTTGTGGAATATGACCGAGGTGAGGTGTGCTTTAGCTTTCCGGAGGGAAGTAGGAAACTTTTGAGGGGAAAAGTCCACCCCTTCCACGGGCAAAATACATAATGTAAAATGTACCCCCAAAAAATTTAGTATGTATGGGCAAGCTGAAATCTCATACCAGAGAATTGACCCTTGACTTGGTGTCTTAGTTTGGGCTATGGTAGCCGCAGTAGATTTTCACAGGAGAAATTAACAGAAGGTGCAACAAGAATGGTCAAGGATGGCAAGTCTAATTCATTCTACAGCCATTTTGTTAACCTTCTTTTACTGTAATAAAATCAAATATTCACTCTGGACCAGACATATTTTTTGTCCTTCCAGCCTCACTATGGAGACAGTTGTTTGAGTGGAAGACAAAGCAACATGGCTGCTCCATGATAAACAAAGGCCTTTTTGAAACCATGGCTTGGGCTTGGGCTCCTTCTGCCTGGTTGAATCCCCATAAAGGAAAGTGCGCATTTTCTGATTATCTAGCGAACCCTAAGCCCAAGCCCAATGCCTGGTTCAGAAAAAGGCCATAACATAAACTAATCACTTGCCAATTTTGTGTAAAAACACCAAAGGTAGATTTTCTGTACAAGTCAACTTTAAGTCAATTTGATTGATATGTCTTAATTGAATCAAGAGTCAGAGCAACCGATACAAATCAAAGTTCAGCTGCTTAACGTGTATCAAATTGATCCCTCTTTTATTCCATACAGGTTGTATCAATCCCTGCATCACAGAATAATTTCCTGTCCAATTCCATTGGATAGTGAGAGACCTGCCGCTGAATAAAAAGATTGCCAAAAAAAAAAGGAAATGCCAGAATGTTTCAACCCTAGCAGAGTCTGCCAAAGGCTTACTCAATGAAATGAATGTAAGCTAGCTTTGTGAATCATGCCAGCATGCTCTCCAAACTGAATTCTCTCCGAGTGATCAAGCCGGCTAGTTTAGTGTTGAAAAGCATCACTGTTTCATATGAAATATGGACTAGTGAAAAAGCTGATGGAATATGGAACCAGCAAGCTGACTGGTCCCACTGGCCGGTCAATGATTTGTAGCCAATGTCAAGGACACCATTGTTCCTGATCACCATTTTGAATCACCAAGCAAGCTTTTTTTAGCATGGTAAAATTGCTGTTTATTTGTGAAACATACGGTTTAACTCTCCTAGCACATGTTGTATAAAAAATATTTGTTGTATGTCTTCAAGAAGCATCATTTACAATACCGTTAATGTCTTCTTAATATGAAGAAAATTCTATGCATTTCTTTTACAGAATGTTCACTTTGCCAAACGTACAGTCTAGTAGCATCAGCAAAGGTTTATAAATACTCACAGAGACCCATTCCTTTCCCTTTAACAAATGATTTACAAGTCTCAATTCCTGTCAGATTACCATAATTTGTTCCCTGTAAAGTTACAAAATAGACACAAGCAAGTGGTTCACTGCACTCCAGCAGAGAACACAACGGAAGCCAATGTGATACACTTGTTGCCTTTACTCCCCACCCCCCCCCCCCTTCTAAGGCTTAATAGCCTGGATGAGGTTTTGTGTGGTCAGCTACTATTGTCATTACATCAATTACAGGACTTAAACAGCTGATTGGGATGAGAACTTAAGCCCATGGAATGTCTTGATATATAACTGTTACTAATTGTGGTTCAACTTCAGAAAACAACTTGATCCTAGTATTAGTATTGCAAGTTGCACCAATCATAGGTGATAATTTGTTTATAGAGATCAACGGACAAGGTGGATTTCAGATCAAGTTATAATTTAACAAGCAAACATTGCAATATACCACAGTTCCCCGCCTACCAAAACAAATCTCAGAGGTGGAAACTGTAAACAGAAGCACAAAAGCCCAGCGTGCCGAGCAAGCTATTGGGAGGGACAATGGCATTTAAAAACATTTACTCTGATTCGAACTGTCACTCAAGAAAAATGACTGGACAGTTTTTTAGTCCACAGATCATGCCCCCAAATCCACTTTATACACGGATAGCAAACAGTGTAAAGTACAAGAGGAATCTTGTCTTGATGACAAATTGAAGCTACTCCTAACAGTATCAACTATGGAGTGAAACGAGCTTCTAAAACTTCACTTTATACATCTTAGCAACATCCTCATTGATCAGCCCAGACCAGAGTAAAGGTCTTATTTTTTTCATTAGAATTGGCAGATTTGACATTTCTACATCAAGGACTATAGTTCGGTCTTGAAGGTACTCCATGCTTGGTGTAAAAACAAATTCAAAGTTGAGAAAACTCAAATGTGATGCTTTAAATTGCCCCTTTTGGGGCTACTTCAGATAATATTTCTGGCCATCATAATATCTAACTATTTGACAGTTGTAGATGCTTTAGAAGAATATGTTTTTTTTTAGAATTTTGACAAAAAGGACCAATGAAGACCCCTTTAAGAAAATATTATAGAAAAGTCAAACAAGAAGAACAATTGACTGTTATTAACAACTTACCATGATGAGGCTCCCCAACCAAACAACAACTCTGATTCCAAATTCAAATTTCCGCAAACCCATTCTGGTAGTTACTCCTACTCCAAAGCAAAGATGAATAAAGAAGACTCCTCAAAGATTGAACGAGGTTTGTTTTAAGTATGAATTAAAAACAGATAATATCCAGTCTGAGGAATATTTCAGGCAGTATGTTGATTCAAGATGACTGACAACCTTGGAGGTTGAAATGTTCTCAAATATTCTACAAATGACTCCTCGCGCCAAAAACAAACTTCAGACAGAAATTGTTAACATCTGACGACACACTCCACCACTAGAGCAATGAAGTTGGAACGAACACATCACAATCATCTGGAATTTAAAAAAAAATTCCTGCAAAGAAAAAAAAATCCCAGATTGGGAAAAATTCTTTTGAGCTTTTGTCAGCGAAGATCATTAGAAATATGTTTCCAATAATGATAGTACAGCGTGTGTGATGCAACACCATTCATCTGCGGTCAATCATGAATGAGCTGATGAGTAAACACAATCCCAGACTCTCATCTCCAACTCCAGTGTAAAACCATTCCCTTGTACTGAATAGCATGTGGACTACAAAACCACCGTAGTGAACACACTAAACCATTTGGCATAGGGTGACTTCAATAGTGAAACTCCCTCTATTACTACAGTGACCATGTGGTTGAGGACACAGCACACGCTGATAATAAATACCTGGTTTTTTTTTATTAGTCACAAGTCAAGAGCTGTGGTTGGACAGAGAGTAAGCCCTCCGTCAACCACTCAGCACACAGACCTACAGAGATCAATGCAATACAGTTCTGCACACTCTGTACTGACGTTATGCAACCACACGCTGTCTATACTACTACTACTAGTAGGATTAGAAGAGAAGCCATCCAATCCAAGTCCGGTTGCCTTGACTGGCCGGCTAGAGTGAAGCCATACTGGCATCTGACAGCTTTATATATTCCCAAATGATTTGCAGCGTTGTGCGGTTCAAGTTGATCTTTCCCCTCTCATGAGCACCCAAGATAGGTTCAGCAATTAATGTGAACTTACCCTCACCCTGATATCTGGTCTTGGGTTTTGCTTGAGGCAGATTTGTGATAATTAAGAAAATTTTGGCACAAAGCTGGCGGATCAATTGTTCATCAGTCATCCTAAATCCCCTTGAGATTTCAGAATCAGTTTGCCATCTTTAAACTCACCCTCATTGGCTGGTCCCCCTTCACCTTAAAAGAGTCTCCTTAAAACTCTGCGAACTAGTATAATCCTACCATTTCTGTTTCAACTTGGCCTCAGTAAATTCTATAATTAACTGTAATTGATGAAGGCAACAAGAAAGGGACAGACAATAATGGTTTGCTACAGGTGTACAATCAGATGTCATGGGAATGAATATAAACAAACAAGCTTTAAGGTCATCTCGTGACGACAGTAGCAGATACAGGAATTAATGAGTGGGAGTTGAAGCCATTCATATCATGACATGAGTGTACTTCTGTGACAGAATGTTGTCTGTGTACACATAGTGTCTAACCATACTGTGATAATGCATCACAGATCACGTGAATAACTGAACAAACAGTGCCACCTGCAAACTGGAGAAAAGCAAGGAGGAAACATTAGGACAGCTCTACATTCATGTTTAACTGAAAAAAATAAAAAACTTTTCATCATGTTTATAGTATCTTTGAAGATTCATTTTCTATTGTACTTTTACCTTTGTATCATTGTGTTGTGCCCTCATTCTACCTTGGACCAAGTTGGAAAAATACAAACCATATTGGGGGTAAAATGGCTGGTTGTTGTCTTGTTTCTCTTTACTGTGTGCCTGAAAGTGTATAACTATCTTTGACTGTATTGAAGTGGGTCATTATGATTTGTGGCTTTTGAGGCTATCCATTGAAGTGTAGACTGCAGTGTGAGGGGTGATAAACAAATCAAAACAAAGCAAACCAAACTAAGCCAAACTAAACACCAAACTAAACCAGCACAAAAAACGAAACAAGTTATTTTTGCAATAAAGCTGTTCAGGAGGAACATACTACAGCTGATGATGTTGTATTGTAGTTGGACCCAGTCTATTTGTCCAGCGGTTTCCACTCTTTCTCTAAACAGATATGGTAATGACAACTTAAGGAATGCATACATTAAGTCAGAAATTCACAATCACACTGCTGCGTAATTTATGCCCGCCTGCACACACACACACACAAAAATAAAAAGTGGGAAGGAAAAAAACCCACTACCAAAAAAAAGCCCGACAGCTATTTGGGGAATTTAGTGGAGTGACGGTGCACCAAGCCCCTGCATGCCCTGCTGTAAATGGCCTATACCTAGTGCATTGTGTTGGGGTTTTAAGACCCTGGGAGGAAGCATGGTCGAAGTTAGCTGCAAGGTCTGGTGCTTAAGAGTGGTTCCAGAGTGTCACTTCATGTCAAGCCTCAGTGAATAGAAAGCCTTGGGCTGTTGCACAAATTCAACTGGCATTCTAAAAGACACAAACCCACTCTATGGAAATGTTTCTGTCCCATTTATCGAGAGGTCTTTATTTTTTAGCATTCCGTGATAAATCAACTGTATATATATAAAGCAATAGCAATCCAATACTACCATTATTTTCATGTGCTATAAATAAATGATCAACATTATATTCTAACAGCTACCTTGCTAAAATGCATGAGGCTAACACTGGTAATTGTCAAAGACTAGTATCCCCACCCTGTAACCCAACATAAACATAAAATAAGAAACTTGTGAAAGTTTAATAAGAAACTTAATTGTGAAAGTTTACCTTCATTTGGTCATCAGATTGGAGTCACGAGAAAACAGTGAAAAATACCATAACTGTTTTCACTGTTTTAAAACATTGGACTTTGGACATGCGAGATCAAAACTTAGTGTTTAACTTATTTCTCAAAAACTATAGCATTTCGGCTTAAAATGTTTCAAGGGTAGTTTCCACAATGATCCACAGTTTACCATAGAGCAAGGAACTTTGGTTTTACCATGTACGTTTTGTGTAAATCTGTGACCATTTCTATTTTCAATCTACCAGCCTTGTGCACCCCTTTTAACGGTAAATCAGAACTTATTGGTTTGGCTATGCTATTTATTTTTTTCCTTTAGAGAGTTCTTTTGTTGTTTACTCTGTTGTTTGTGTGTTTGTTTGTTTATGATCTCTTAGCTTGCCTGTCAGTAAGCCGCTCAACTGAAAATCTAACAATCTAATGGCATTCTTGGAGCGACTCGGCAAGAAGCCAACAGAATCCCTTCATAAAGGATGGAATTCTTCACCAGGATATTGAACAATTGATTTAAACGTTGCCCCACATTGATGTTTAAATACGTAACTTAGCAATAGTGCTGACGACATCGCTTAAAGGGGGGGGGGTGTAATAGAACATCAAACAGCAGCAAATGTTGCTTAACAAATTTAAACACGGAGCAAAATCGTGAAATTAACCAGTCACTGAGAATAGACTACACCTGGGCCCAATTTCATTGTCTGCTAAGCAGAAATGAGCAGTATACCAGTCACAAGTTGCATATGTGACATGGTAGTTTGGCTGGTAACCTTAATATTCTGGTGAGCATAATTTTGTCGTGCTTAGCTACATTTTCGTGCTTAAGCAGCTCTATGAAATTGGGCCCTGATTCTCAGAAGTCAAACTTTTCTTTCAGTGCTAATCAAACTTATTAGCTGAGTTGTCTTTACATTGCTTAAAAGCTGTAGTGCTGACGAGCTTTGCTCAAAGGGGGATTGCATATACTGGTATTAGCAACTACTGCTAAACAAATTAACCTGATTCTGAGAAATAAAACTTTTCTTTCAGTGCTAATCAAACTTATTAGCTGAGTTGCTTTACATTGCTTAAAAGCTGTAGTGCTGACGAGCTTTGCTCAAAGGGGGATAGCATATATACTGGTATTAGCAACTACTGCTAAACAAATTAACCTGATTCTGAGAAATAAAACTTGTCTTTCAGTGCTAATCAACTTGAGGCGCCGTAAAGCTTGCCTTGATTAAACTTCCTGATCACATCATCTTGATCTTGTTTAATTCTTCAAGCATGCATGAAACACATATCAATCATCTTCACAAATATTTTTTGAAATAATCCGTCTTTTGTTTTAGAAAACAACAAGTGAATAGCTGCAAATGAAACATTCTGTAAATTACTTAATATGTGCAAAATAAAACCCACTGCTCTAGAGTGGCTTGTATTATGGAACTTCTATTATGTGATTGCAAATGACAAAATGAAATATACAAGAATTTGCATATTCAGCAAGACCTTGATATGTTTTAGATTCCATTTAAAGGCCCTGTACGTATTACTTCAAGACCTACAGTTGATTAGTCATCACAAAAAGACATAATCAAACTGAGAACAAGCATCAGGTACAGGAATAAACTAAAACATCCCACAAAACACATACTTACTACTATCTTTCTAGTCAAAAATTCAAACAATATTCTTTTCAAAAAATATCTACAATTTGTATATAAGTCAAATTAGAGATAAAGAAAGGCGTATTTTCTGAAAAGGAGTCAATCTGAAGAGACCTTGTTTGGTGAACTGGCCTGTGAATGATGTCCATTGCTCAGGTCATGACAAGGAGGGTGTACTGTGTTGAATAATTTACACTAATGGATTCAATGGGCCCAATTGAAGGGTAATTTCCTTCATGTGTGGCTCAGCATTCCGTTACTGTCTAGATTTGCGGAAACTTACTCCAAGCTCTGGCCAAGCTGTAAATCAAGCTGTGATAATTTGATAAAGTTACAGTGGTCAGTAATAATTGATGTATTGGATGGTATTCAATTGACCTCAAGGCCAGTAACTGACCCTCTGGCCAATCAGTGGTGGAGGAGGGAGCTTGGACACTCCAAAGTACAGAAACCTTGGTAGTTGCATTCTAGCGTGCATTCAGAACTTAAGAAGGGTGTTACTGGGAAAGTCTTGTACCCAATGGTCAGTAAGTAATTCTTCATGCTTCATTGGAACCATTGTTCCATCTCCAGCTCAGAATGGCAGATGTTGCCTTGCATGGCCAGAGCCAGAGCATGAGCCAATGTTTTTGAGAAAACCCATAACATGATGAAGTAACCACATGTTGCGATCCCATCAGCTGTTACCATCATTAATCTGTTCACCTAATGGTTTGTTAATGTCCAGAAGGATTACATCTTACCTACTGAACCAAAACCTACTGACCCCAAACCAATGGCAGACTTACAGAGTGAGACACTAGTTGGCAGCAGACAAGCGCTTGTAAGTTGGCCTTTCGCTTATTTCAAAGAGCTACCAGTAAATCTGCTGCCACCACGCAAGTCCCAAAACAGCTTTCCCAAATTCACAATTCTTTGAATCAAGCTTCCTAAACTCACCTTTAAAGGGCAAAGGTTTTCACCTGTCTATACAATGTTGGCACCCAACCCCCCCCCCCCTTCTAAGTTTTTTTTCTTTTTGTGGAATAGCGGATTGTAAGTGAAAATCAACACCCTCGCTTGATACACATCAGCAATTACTTTAGATGGAGCCATGGTTAATCTAGAAAGCTGACAGGTAATGTCATCATGCCAGTTACTGCTCTGCCCATGAAGGTGCCTACTCTAGCATTTGTTACTCATTACATTAACGTCACCATTGTATAAAGTGTTAAGCTACGAGTTCAAGGATTTCTTAATCTTACAGAGAATTGTAACAGCAAGAATTCAAACATTCAAATTTGTTGCTTTAAGTTTAGTTCATTCTTTAAAATGTTTACTCATGGTATATTTTCTGACAATTTATTTCAAAATGTCAGTGTAATAGAAAATGTACCTTTATAAACAGTGCTCTTCAAAAAAAGTTTAAAAGACAGTTTATACTAGTTTACATAGATGTAAGTTCACTATGTATTTATTTTTTTTAAATTTCCATTTGAAAGTTAGAAATGTCTGGACACATGAACTCAAATAAGATACAATAAGTGAATTTCTAGAACCTCTAACCACCAGAACCACAAGGTTTGTTCTTCAGAATGTTCACTGCACCACAGATATTTTGACAACATCAAAACCAGTTTTGGGTTTCCGGTTTTAAATTTTCACTTGGTGTCTTTTTAAAATGGATCCAGAAAAGCTCACAAAGATTATTGTTACAGAACATGATGGGGAAAACACAGAAACTCTGAACTTATTTAAGTAGTGGGGGTGTTTTCCCCAAATGTGGGTGACCAGACTAAATTATATTTGTGTGTTCTTTTAACTAGAAGGACCAAAGTAATTAAACAAAGTTTTTTTTTTTTAATTAGATCAATTTGGAAATCATAGAAGCAGAAAATGATAAATAAGTTCTTTTTTGACGCAGAAGAAAGAAGTGTTTTGCTTGAGGCATCCTGTCTGCTCTTTCTAAGACCCGTCTGATTGCTTGGATTATATTCTCAACGTCATGACTTGACTAATAACACAGGTGTGGAGCAACAACATTCACCAAAACCTTATTCTGCCCGTGAAAAAAAAACATCATGTTTTCATTCTCCTACTCAATTGCCTCGGGCAGAACCCAAAAGAAAGTTGAGGTTGCAACACTTTCAATAGTTCCAAGCTTTTGTTGGAGTTGTTTGCCACGTTGATGTAAACCTTGGCGCACCTCTGAATCGTGTCAGGTTCTTGAGCATTTTACTCTAAGTCTCCTCAAAGTGCTAACCTTTTTCCATGAAAGATTAAAATGACTTGTTTATGGCAAATAAGGATATAACAAAATTATTTAGAGTATGTATGTATGTACCCACAGTTTGTTATAAGGTTATACATCAGACTTTCTCCTGCCCATTCAAACTTGACTCAAACCATTTTCACTATACTGTGCTAATTTTCACCGGTAAGATTTACCATCAGAAGAAAGTGAAGTTAACCTATAGCTCATGTTTTTTTATCCTGCATAAGGACTAAAGTTGTCCTGCTGAAATCACAACTTGACATCAACATGTATCTTGGGGTAGAGAGTGAGTTTTCATGCTGAGTAAAGTGGGATTCATTCACAGATGTTTCATTTAGCATCTTCCGTTAAATGTATAATCAGTTAGGTCTAACAATGATCGACACATCCGTCAAGATTGTCCGACTCCAGACCCCCTTAAGGTTGCTTATAATCAAAGCTAATAATTATAGCTACTCCTTCTTAATGTAACATTTACGGCCACTTTAAAAAAAGAAGCTAGGCCATGTATTATTGCACGTAGCCCATTCTGACTATAGCTACAATCATGCTATAAACATCTACCCACAAATTCCGAGAACAATGTAACATCAAATTGACAGATGCAGATGACAATTGCAGATTTTATGCCGGCCCTTTTGCCACAAGAAAAACATCCGGTACTACAAATTGCCCCCGAAAAGCTGGCAACTAGCGAACAGTTGAGAGGCTTTCTCTGCGGCACCGTTAAGCTGAATCAAGTTCTATCCTATGAATTTATGATGTCAAGTTCATAGATAATGGGTGTCAATATAAAAAAATGATGGTATGTTAATGATGTTTTATGAGGCCCTTTCATGGGCAGTCTTTGAGCGGTCCAGTCATTATACTATGATGGTCAAGTGAAGGAAATGATTAATATGACCACTCAGGTTCTTCATAGGGTCACTCGGTCATGGCTTAACTTTCAGTCCAGGAAATTATCTTAAGTTTAAACTTATGCTAAGCCTGGGGGGGAGGGAGGGGCTCTGGTTGTCATTTTATAAATCTCCAGATAAGACTTGCAATCTGTATGTTTTAGTCTGAGTTACTTTAGTCTGATTTATGTTGGTCCAGCATGAATTTGAAATCTACAAAGAGTTTTTGCTGCCAACACCCAAACCGATATGACCCTCAGTGTGGGACAAAGCTTCACATTCAGGAATTGATTGAACATGTCTTTGTTGCTCATCTTCAAAAGGAACATGTCATTGTTGCTCATCTTCAAAAGAAGATGAGCAGAGTATACTATTTGAGACGTTTAGATTACACAGTTCTTCTGAGAACCAACCCTCCTTCCAAAAGAGTTTTATACATGGTTGTACTGCAAGTTTAACCACAGTTTTTCTTAGGATCCACACCATGCAAAGCTTCAAACCTCACTTAACGCCCCTTTTCTTGTGAAAAGTTAGCGCTCTATTCCACCTACCATTGTGCGTGGAGTGCAGAGAGTAAGAACTTTATAATGTGTACCAATGCAACATGATCAGAAAGCGCAGAGTATTAACCCAGCGTGTTTTATTTACTTCCTATTGGCGAAATGTATCAAGTTTTATTGCATCAACACCCTCTTAAAACAGTTGGAATAACACAGAGGCGACTGTTTTTATTTCACATTTTAGCATCGCCTCGAGGTAAAGAAATATCTTTCAAAGTGCAAGTACCAAGGAACATCGTCAACTTTTTTATCGATGACGAACCTTCCCAGCAAGAAAAAAAAAAAAAAAAAGTCTGACAGATGTCTATCAAAAGAGTATCCCTCAATCAGAAACTCAGCACAATGGAATTCCTCGCACCCTAACTAGTGTGTACTTGACAAAGCCATCACTGAACAATACTAGTTTATATAACATGGGTCAACTAATAGGGAAATGGTGTAAAGCAGAACTTCTGGTGTTGACATTTCGGATGGTTGCATTTTACTCCCCTTCACATGATGATTGCAATCAAACTGGGGGATATCATTCAGTTTATTTTATGTGACAGTTTGTGTAGAAGTTGTAGCCCATTCAACAGATGAATGGCCCCTGAGTCAACAGAAAATAAACTCTGGTACCCCTGTGTGAAACCCAACGTGGTTTAAGCCGTTCCTAAAAAATAAAGAAGTCCCAGTTGACATGACATTTGAATTTACCTGAGAAATGGTTGGCTAACACATCAAACTATTGCCACCATTGCCCACAGACTTTTGTGTTTTAAACTTCAAACTTTAGGTGAGCAGCAAAATAAATCAGGTACTTTAGTCTGTAACTTGAGTCAAATTATAAGCTTTGAGTGGGTCCCATAAGTCTCACTAAATCATGTGTAAAGCGTGTCACAAAGATTGTCTTAGATCATAATATGTTTATTCATAAGGTTTATTTCATCCTCGGTTCTTTTTTATGCCTACGATACCTTTGGCATGATTTGAAGCCCCAAAGTAAGAGTGGCAGATTGATTTGTTTACATGGATCTATTAATTAGCACGGCTGATTGGTTTCTTCCTGTCTTTCATCTCTGTGGACCCCGGTTCAAATCCAATTTAGGCTCGAGTCTTGCAGGTGGATTGGGTTTTCAGTCCCTACTGATAGCATGCGTTTCCCAGAGTTGTTATTTTTCCTCCCCTCGTCTAAAACTGAGACTGCTTCAACATTTCCTCTTCACTGTATCTTCAGGCGTACGGGTTACAGAGGGCAATTTTAAGGGCTCCTTGGCTTTATTTCCAGAAAGATAACAATAAGTAATTTAATAAATCATGTTGCTTTGTCATGTTCTCTTATTTAGACAAACTCTCATAGGCCTAGATGTTGTAGCTACTTAACCAATCGCCCCCCCCCTCCCTCCCACCCCCAACCAGCCTCAGTTTGGTTACAACGGTTTGAATGTTTGGAAAGTAAGATGGCTGTTTTCAAATGCAAACCAGGAGTAAAAATACAAGGCTGTTTGTTACAAAAGTACACATAAGCCAATGTAATCAAATTTAGCTTTGTGTAAACTGTCCAAACCATGTGGGATATTTTATTTAGCACTTGGGGGGAGTGACTTGTGTCTTTCGTCTTTTGTGACCTCATAAATTCCTCTCACATCTCCAGAACTCCAAGAATAGGCACACTCCTGATAATTTACAGGAGACACTCCACCTGTAATTCGGATAAGTTTGTACACTCTATAGAGTCTTGCTGATGGAGTTTCAGACTTGAGGGAGAATTGAATGGAAAGTCAATAAGATTGACCCTGTGAACAGAGAGGCACTCCAAGAAATTGTCAACTTTGGGGGGGGGGGGTCGAAATTCTGTAATTGCATCTAACCCCATGTAAGAACCATGGAGGAAGGAGAAATGCATAAGAGATATCTTGTACCTAAGATCTATTTTAAAGGAAGATAAATTTATTTTTAGTTTAATGTTTTCATTTTTTTATTTGACTCCTATTTCTCTGGTAATAATAACCAAATGATCCTCAAAAGCACTGTTATCCAGAAGTCTGGAAAACAGCGAAGAAAAGACGATGAAGAAATGTTCAGTTTCGTGAATGGACAACCACAAATGCAGCAAACTTACATGATCAAGCAGACCGAATGAAAACCTAATCAGCATACAAGGCTCTTATCTTAAGTGGGATTTAAATCTGAGTTCACCGAGGTGAAAGGCAGGACAAAAATGCTACACTATAGCCAACCTGATTCCCAGAATTTTTCATTCAAATCCATCGGGACTTGAAAAGTTCAAAGGAAGTGGGTGCTGACATCTTACGTTTTTTGAGTGCTTCTGTTACACCAGTATACCTGTTTATGTGTGCTGTTTTGTCATTTAGCCTTTGAGAAAGACTCTGCTAGGGTCCAAACGTCAGACCACTAACGATTTTTTTGCGTTTATACCATACAGGTCTATTTTGGTTGGTTAAGCAGTTTGCAACAGCTAGTTATAATCTCTCATCTGAAGCTTTGATGTGGCTAGAAAAGTTGCCACTGGTAAACTTTCATAGTTTGATACAACATTTTCATTCACCATTGTCACAAATACAATAAAGTAAATCACTTACTCTCTACCTAACTAGACTATCAAAGAAGGTTTATTGAAGCACTTGGTGCACTTTACATTCAGTTCATAGCTAGGTGGCCTTTAGAAGACAGGGTGGGTGGGTGGAGAAACGGGCCATACCAAAACCTACTCCACCCACAGTAATTCAACAAGAGATGATAAAAAAGGGGGGGTTAGTTTCTCCCTTTCCTTAGAGTTAGATCTGCCCCTGGCCCTATGCTAAACATAACCACTCGTGATCACTGATTAGATGCACCTGTCACAATTACTGACATCCATGTACCAATTATATAAAGCCTGCCCATACCTTGGCCCATAATGATTTTTCAGTTCAATGCTTATAAAACCCTTGGGCACTGTTTAGAAAAATAGGAAACAGGCAACGTTACTGAAATATGTCGCCATTTCTTAATTGATTGTATGGTTTTGAACATTTCCATGTTTCCAATTGCTAGTTGTACTTTTTGAAGGCGCCTATATACTGTTGGGTTAAGACGGACTATTGTGAGCAACCATGGTCAGACCATGAGTAAATACCCAAGGCATTTCAAACGTACGTGACATGAATCTAGAAACCCAATTAATCCTCGGCAATATTTTTGAACCAGATGCATTTCTTAATGTAAAGAGGTAAGACTGAAAGTTGATAGTGGTTATTTTGATCCCTTAGTCATGGTTGTTTCCAAGAAGTGATGCCTACCTACCACTGAACATACAAGCACTGTATTCAATTACTGCTTGTCAAACAATAAAATGGTTTGAAAACATGATTAACCTATCTTTAACTTGCTTGTGTGTGTGTGTAAGACATTTTATAATGGGATTTTTGAAAAAAGGGTATCAGAATAAAATTGACAATGGTTTTACTTTCAAATTACAAAGAAATCAAAACTGTTATTATTTTTTATTTATGTAACTTTAAGTAACTGAAGAAACCAGTCTGGGTTGCTTGTGTGTGTGTGTAAGACATTTTATAATGGGATTTTTGAAAAAAGGGTATCAGAATAAAATTGACAATGGTTTTACTTTCAAATTACAAAGAAATCAAAACTGTATCTCACATTCTATTATTTTTTATTTATGTACAGTTTCTATTCTTGTTACTGAGCCAAAAACAGCAGGCTCCGAACTAAATCAAAAGTGAAAAACGTGTTGCATACAGTAATTCAAAACTCAGTGCCCTGGACCACACAAAATAATAGTTGACACAGAAAAAAAAGTTTGCTGCAACTTTAAGTAACTGAAGAAACCAGTCTGGGTTGAGGAGAAAATAAATTAAGGCCTGGGGTAAGAAACTCAACCACTGATTGATTGGTCGTACCATGGTTGGACTATAATCATTTGCTCAAATTACTAAGTGGTTTAGTGCTGAGTAGCTACACGGTCACTAAAAAGTCTGATGATACCCTACAGCTAGCTATCAAGACTGTTGCAAATACATCATTACCTTCCTTTCTTCCAAGTATAGCCATGGAGCTAACCAAACTTTTGTGACACCCCTCCCTAAGTATTATTCTGTCAGCAATTTTACACCCCAGTCAGCAAATAACAAACCTAGCAAATGAGATCAAGTGCTCATTCAGAATAAAATTTGGGTGCCGGCAAACATTTGTTACGAGTCTTTCAGTTTCAGCCCCAAACAAAAATGTTTCTGTTGTTCAAGAATACAAAACATTTTTTTTAAATAGCTCCCCCACACCCCCTACGATCAATCGACCCTTCCATGTAAATACCATCACCACACCCAAAATAATGTGCCTCAGAACTTGAACTAAATTCTCAGTCAACTATTGCTACAAAAGTTTGTCAGAACACAGCCTTGGGCATTCACGTATTCACGTATTCACGTCTGCATGGAATGAATGCTTTGAAGATTGTTCATTAAACTCATACAATTTGTAGATTCTGAGAATTAATTAATCAAAAGCTTCTACACTGCGGCTCACTTGAAACACGCATCGTTTAGATTAACTTATTTGAATCTACATTTTTGTAACAAATTGCTTCAATTATTTAATTTCATTGTTGCGCATGGAGGCTCCTGAATTATGCACTTTATAAATGTTTCGTATTATAAAAACCATTATTAAATTTCAAATGTCAACTATGGCCTGTAGCAAAATGAGACACAAGTATCTTTCAATTAAATGATTAAATGATGATTGAATGCCAAGTGACACTATTCATACGGGGCCCCTAGTCTCACTAATTCTTCACTCTACTACAAATTGATCACCGTTCAATTTATTAATCAGAAGAGCACATTTCAAACGAAAACATCCAGACTCTCTTGGCTCCTTCCAAATTCCAAACCAGACATAAGCGATCAAACATTCAGCAAAAATCCTAGCCAGTTAGATTTAAACTGTTCATTGGTCTGTCCTCGGTCTCTACACCACAGCAGATCCCTGCCTCAGAGTCAGAAAAAAGTCTGTCTGTCAAGTGGGAGCGAGTGACTGATTATATTACCGTGAATTCTCCAGAAACCAGTTCAGTGATTGAGTTGGTTCCTTACCAGAGGGTGCCTGGGGGTAACATGGAGCAAAATTTGTCAGCATTCAAGACTTTTTTGTCAAAAAAAAAAAGAATGATGTGACTTTGTACCTTTTGACATTAGATTGATTAGCTCCACTGGTGGTACATATGTCACAGTCAGACTGCCAGAGGTTGTCCAACAAAGGGTAGTCTTACCATTCATTTTAAAAACACATTTGGGGTAGGCCTTTTTTCTGACAATAAATTCCTGCAATTAGTAAAAGTTTGTACCATTTGAAATGATTGATTAGCTTTACTGGGGGTACATACATACAGTACCACAGTCCGACTACCAGGGGGTTGTCATTTCAAGTGTAGAATTACCCAAAATGTTTTATTTTTTTATTTAATGGGCCTATGACAGTTTAATCTGTTATTTATATCAAATAAATTATAATAAAATAAGTTCTGAAATCCATGACTTTGCCCCCCCCCCCCCCCCCCGAGAAGAACTTAAAGATATTTCAGGAGTTATCTATTTTTTTATTTCCCTTTTCAAAACAAGCTTGCATGAACCCACACATTTTTTTTAAGTTCAAACACAATTAGCCCTCATAACCCAACCTACATTTTTTTTTTTTTTTACCTCTGTTCCACAAAAGCAAAACTGTTTTGTAGGAATTTATTTCAACCCACAAACTGCAAAGACACAAATAGAAAGCATTCAGGATCTCCGTTAAGCCCACATGTTTACTTTCAACTCCCACATTTTGCATTCCTTAACCTTCATGTGGTGGGGGGGGGGGTCGGGGAAGCTCACATAGTGTTTGTTTTTGTTTTCATCTGAGGTTTTGATAGTACACATTTCCATGTGATGACCAACATACTTCAAAAGCTAAATTTACATTTGTACCCTTGAAACGTGGGACACAATACATGAGATAAGTCAACACACAATGTTACTTGAAGGTAAACATATTGTGAGGAATTTTCCAGTGATGATGAACAACCCACACACACACACACGCTCACGATCACACACAAAAACACCATTGAAAAAAGTAGCCTAAACATTGTTTTAAAGGGATACATACCCAATTGCTATTTGTAATATTTAAAGAAAACTGTTACAAAACAATACAGACATTTTGGCAAACTGAGCATTAAATAAAAGCTCTGTGTAACTTTCTGGTAATTTCAAACAATGTTTCTGTTTTTTGTTTTTTTTCTGCTGCCAAAGTGTAGGTTTTTTCCACAAACATTTCCCCATAAATTGGTGTAGTTATGAGTCTGTGTGTGGTGCTGATCTCGATGACGTGAAGCTTTACCAGATGACTGTTGAACACCTTATTAATCAAATCCACAGCGTAATAAATCGACCCAACTGTACCATCACCCCAGTCGACCTTTGCCTTGGTACTTCTAAACCATGTTCTAACCCACGCAGCGGCTGCAGCCAGAACTTAGATGAATTTATAACTCACCAGCTGGAGTAGGGGTGACGGTGACTGTCTTGCTCTCCTTGAGTGACTCATGACAGAGATAAAGATGGAATGTCTCAAGAAATTCATCTCAATAAAAATACAGTAACTGCTCTCTTCAAGTTCAGCTGTCAAATCTTGAAGAAAATCATGTGGCCCCCTCCATTCTTTGCTGTACTTTTCACAATGCAAAAAGGCATTTAAAGTAAAAGTCTTCTTGTAGTTGATGTTGTACTAATACATTCACATTACAGTAATTGGCTGCTTTTTTAAATTAATGAAAGCACTTTTTACAAATTGCTTGGTAAGTGGAGAGAGATTTTGACAAAACAAACTGAATTATCCTCCTCTGCAACCCAGCAGAACTAACAAGTGAAGCTTTCTGTATACATAAATGTGTCAAAACTATCTATACAATAAAAAGTTTAGTTAATAGCCTGACGTTTCGACCCTTGCAGAGTCTATCTCCCTGCTAGGGTCCAAACGTCAGGCCATTAATAATTTTTAGCAATTATACCATAGGCCCTTTTAAAGGCCCTGTACACTATTGGTAAGATCGAAAAACACATTGTTCACAGATTCACACATAACTTACATGATTTAAAGTAAGTAATGGTAGAAAAGGGTTCCTTAAAATATTTCTGCCTAAAATGCTATCGTTTCTGAGAAACGAGTAAAACAATAGTAATTATCGCGCGCAATAATTTGAAAAAACAGAAAACACATAAGATCTCTTTTCACTATTTTCTCGTGACCTGATGACCAATTGAGCTCAAACTTTCACAGGTTTGTTTGTTCATGCATATGTTTCATCACACAAAATGTGGACACTGATTTTGAGCTGTTACCAAAAGTGTACAATACCTTTAATTGGTAAGCAGTTTGCAAACAGCTAATTCTATTTTCTCAATAAAAAGTTGATTATGAATTCAAATGCAGCCTTACAGGTTAGTCATTAAACATGTACATGGTGAAGGAAACGTATTATGTCACAAGCCCTTAGCAACTGACTTCACAAGACCTCATACATCCAAACACTGCCACATTCTCCTGACATTTCCGCTTTATGAAGGTGACTTCAGACATGAAATACCACCCTCTTCGGATAATCCAGCTCCTTCAAGAGCACTTAACATTTTGAAAAATTTCCTCTGGAGCAAGGACAGCAGCAGTTAACAGGGATTGCATCAAATCCCAGGGTATTACAGATATAATTCACCCAAGAATCACATGCCCAATTTGCATCCTAGTATAGAAGCTCTATCCAAGGTTATTAGGAGTTACTCACTAATTACACACGGTGTGAATTGGGTTGATTTGCAGCACAGACATGAGGTAGGGTGGTGCAGGGCACTGCAGGATGGGGGTGGGGGGGCTATCTGCACTACACCAGGCATCAAAGATGGATGTGAAAGACTTTACACCTGTACCTGACACCCCTACCAGTTGTTCGTTGAAGACTTGAAAAGTTCCAAACTAAGGGGTTGAACTTTGTTAGATTGTTGGTAATGTAGTGACACCATAGTGGTTTTCCTTAAAGGCAAAGTATACCTTTGATGTTTGGAACTGTCCGATTGTTTTAACCCTATCTAAATGTAGATATATACAAGAAAACTTACTTGTGAAAATTTCAATTCAAAAGGTGGTAGCGTTTTTAAGATATCGCCGAAAAATCTGGAGCATGCAGGAAGAAAATCTGTAATTGGAATACACAATCTGAGAAACGCTTCATGCCAACACAATTGAAATGTCTTTGAATCCCTCTCTCTAAAACCACATTCCTTCGAAGGGAACTGTTTCTCAAAATGTTATACATTATCAACAGCTGCAGTGCATCTTACCGAGTAAGTTTTTATGGTCATTAATGTTTGGAGTAATTACCCAAAGTATACCCTACCTTTTAATACGCTGTTGCGTTTTTGCAAATCTCATTAAAGGTTTTGAAAAGCAACAAAGATGCAATTGAAGTGTGGTCGATTTACAATTGTTTCTGTAAACTTCTTAAATGTATTATTGGTTAAATAAAAGTACTGGAAACATTATATTCAGTCCACAATTCCATAACCAAGCTCATTATTTTCAAATTGCACACAACTAGTTATCGACAGTGATGAAGTACAGGCTGGGCTGGTCGCGAGATTTCCCCTGGAGTCCTACCACACACAGTGAGTCCGTCTCAAGACAGCTTAGGGCTGTTACTTTCAGTTTTCATTGACATCAGGGTTGTGAATGATCATACCCCCATCGGGAGAATTTGTATATCTTAAGAAATATCCCGATGAGAGAGTAAGAGTGAAGTATACCCCCCTCATTGAAATATTCTTATTAGAGCACACATAACTGCTGTCCAATTATTAAGAACAATCCTGGATCCTCTTATTAAGCAGAAACCACTAAAATCACTGGATTGTTGGATTATTGTTTACTTCACTAATCTCAAGACAGATGAGGCTGAAATACTCCTTATCATAACAGATAAGGATTTTCAATGTCAGCCAAACTTTTCCCACTGAGTTCTGGACCACAGCCATCTTGCTAGAATCTTACTAGAAATCTTGGGTCGGTACTCGGGAGAAAGCCAAAGGCTTATTTGACCAGTCACATCAAAGACTAATTAAATGTAGACATTAAAGAGGGACTATAGCCATAGAACTCTATCCGTGCTGGCTCCCATGTAATTCAATTGAATGGTCAAAAGCTCTCGTCTTAATTGTCTTGTCTTGTCTTGACAGATACTGCACCAATACCTCCTTCTCAGGGGTCACACAGGCAGAGTCAGTTGTAGGCATGGAATTGCCAACCATGCCAGAAACACAGGGGCGAACTCCTTTTCTTAAAGACAAGGGACCAACGTCCCAACCCAAGGTCTCCGTCCTTGCTCTTTGGAAGGATGAAGCAATATAAATGGTTTAGTGTTCCGACCGACCGAGAATCATACCCAAACTCTGCTGATCAGAACACCAGAGCTTCAGTCCAGTGCGTTTGACCCTCTGCCACGACACACCACAATAAGCTGTCCACAACTTAAGATGTTTGTTTCCCCCACACTGTTATACATTCAAGGTCCTAATCAGGAAACAAAAACTCCCAGACAATTAAGAAGGTGAATGAAAAACAACTTGAGCAAATAAAAGTTATCCCAACTACATGTAGTATGAGGTAGGCAATCTCTATTACACAGCTAATGACCTTGCCCAGAGTTCAATGACAATGAAAGTTGACTGAAAATACACCTCAGTGACAAGAGTCCACTCAAGTTGACCAATCTCAGCGTTACACAATCACTTAATGACTCTCAATTAATGTTGGACAAGTAGAGGATGATGCATGATATCTATGAATTGCTTAGTTTATTATGTCTTTTCTCCTCAATGGTTCATGAAAATAATAGTGACAACTAACAGGACCTCTTCAAGTTACTTCATCTGACCATGGATTTCCTTCCTCTATGATCTGACCATAACGCAAGGAACAGATCTGACAAGTCAAAGTAATCTCACCTTCTAATTTGCACAACATGTGGTCGAAGAGTTTTGCTCAACTCTAACTTTTATATTTTGCTTCAAACCTTTACTTTATTCAACTTCTTTGTAGGAGTTTGCCAAGCGTTGATTTCAAACGTAAAAATCCAACTTTGTTTTTGCAAGAACAGAGGAAACTGCACAGCACGTATAACTTAAGTATTTTTAAGTTTTCTATGGCAATAAAAAGAAGGGGAAAAAGAAAATCAACTGATCAGCTGAGAAGTTAATGCCTGCTGTTACTCAAAAAGGTTTTGGCTCAATTTCAAGTTTCCGATTGACGTTCCGAGCGCGAAGAACTTCCATTCTTGAAAAAATAAAAATAAAACAGTGCCTGATGGTACTCTCTCAAACTGGTCCACCCTCAGGCTAGGAAACTACTTTGCTGTGTTAGTTTTGGATCACCACCTAAGGGCAAATATCCTGTGATGAAAACAATTGCAAAGAAAGAAAAAGGAAGTGGAATATTTATCTGGGAATTGATCTTCTCTCCTGTCCCATACCAGTCCCATGGAGCTAACATCAGTTAAAGCTGAAAAAAAGATTCTACTTAAAATAAAAAAATGATCATTGATGTTTCACAAACGACTTAACTTTGCAGCTCATCAATTTTATATTTCTTCAGATAGTAAGATTTCAATTTCATGTTAACTTTGATCCTTGTTCAGTTTCTCCATCTAAGGAGATCATCAAATAGACTTAAGATAAGCTTAAAAGCCTCAAATCTCGGGAGACTCCTATTTGGACCATTGGGTTAAGTGCTCTTGAGCTTCAACATTGAACAAAGTACATAGAGGTGGTTATTTATTAGCATCTGAAGGCTATGTTGAAAGGAAGCATCCTGCTTTGGAGGAGCATCTGTTAACATGTCAACAACCTCTTAGGAAACTGCTATACATCAATGTAGAATCTAAGCATGTTAAGGTTGTTTTATTCTGTGACAGGTGTTGAGCAGGGATTAACGGGATTAATATGAAAGTCTCTGTCTAAGCGGTAGGTCAGAGAAGTTAACATAACTCATCGTAGACCATATCAAAGGTTCAAGCAAGCTCAATCTTCTGACCTAACTTTGATCATTAACAATCCTTTCAATCTTCGGACGGTAAACAATATTTCACTAGGGCAAGACAAATACATAAATTGTGAACAACTCAAACAAAGTAACTTTTAAACACGTACAAAAAACAATCTGTGGTGGGACAGCTTGGGGAATCACATAATTATTGTTGAACTTTAAATAAACTTCTTCTGTACCAATTCCATGTGTTCTACCAAGAATTTACTCAGTAGTCTGGAAGGGAGTTCTTGAGTCAAGCATGCTAGAGCATATTGCAACCAAAATCTGAAAAAAAAACCTTTTGTCCGGTTTTCCAGAGAAGACCGGACCTAGTCAAGTTGATTATCGACAATCCTCAGATTCACACACTCAAAGCTACTTTCTTAAGATTCTAAGTTCAAGAAACTAAGTTCTACAACGCTGCAGGCACACTCACAGTTAGTAAAGTAATTCTGAATCAGTGAAAGATGGTGTAGTGTTTACTTACGTCTCAATTCAACTTTAGACTTCTCAATTAATGTCCTCATCATCATCTTGAGTACTTGAGACAAAGTTCAACAGCTGGTCAAGGTATATTACATGCCTTCTATTGATTCAATGCCTCAGGAAGCAAAGACATCTTCTGAAATGTCACCTATTGTGATAAAAACAAACAGGTAATATTTGGTAATTAAGTGTCACTTGTAGTGAGGTTTGACCTTTAGAAAGGTCAGAGCCCTTTTTTTGCTGCACATCAGCTCTAGTATTTCAATATTTTAGTTGTTGATAATATCATGCAAAACAAATAAAACTTTAAAAACTTGGGGCAGGGAAAATATGAAAGATAAAGGGGTTTTTTTTCGGTGTATTAACTTGAAAACAGACACTTCATCTTCTCATCAAAAAGGAAGATACACTACAACGTTTTAAATGACCAACAAACACTTAAAATGTCTTTATTCATTATTTAACATGAAAAAAGGGCTACTCCAGAACACAAAGTACTACATTCACTGCCAGCTTGTGCGCTTGATTTCAGACCTATGCCCTCAACTAAAAACAGCCTGGAGTGCTGGGTCTAAACACTTAAACCACGAGTAGCAGGTGATAAGCTTCAAGACCACCAGGTTAGATGCCTCTCTTTTGAGAAGTCTAGCAAGGCGCCTTTGAAGATGTCCTCAAGATAGGTCATGTCTGCAGAGGATTGTCTTCAGAGTTTGTGCGTCATGCCCTAAGGGTAGCTGGAAGTATGCAAGTGTAATTGGTTGAACAAGGTCATGGTCAGTGTGGTCACTGATGCCACACTGTGGCCAGATGTCAAGGACCGTGGTCACTTAAAACCTGTAAGTAGTTTCACACTTGTAACAAATCTTAACTTTACCTGACTAGTTTGGGCATAGAGCAAGTTTATCACAAATCTTGAATAAAAGTACCTATAGCAATCATTGCAGAATAGTTTCATTATTAATTAGTGTCTTTCAAGACAGACTTATTTGTGTAAGTCACTAAGTGATAAGTTAAATAGAAGTTCTTAAGTTCCTTAAAGAGAATCTCACTTTGACAGATTGTTTCTCCAAGTCTTCAAGTGATAAGTTGAATCTAAGTTTAAAAATTACCTTAAGAGAATCTTACTTTAAAATTGCATCTTTGAGCAAAATTAGATTACTCTTATAAAGTCCACATCAGTTGAGGCACTTCTAAGGAAGCTGTGCAATCATTTCATTCTTGAATCAACACAGCGATCTTACACAGGTGTTTAGCCATCAATTGATCTCTAGCTAGGGGGCTCTTTACCTCATGTCACTTTCCCAAGAAAAAGTAGTGGAGTGAAAAAAATCATTCTTTAAATTTATTTATTTCATGTTTTGCTGTTTTAAATGGAATGAGTGGGGTTTGTGTTGCTCGGAGAAAGAGATATTACAATTAATAAATTAGTGTTCTCTCACTACGACAGAGAGTCTCAGGCTCAAAAAAAGTAAATGAAGTTGTTGTTTTTAAATGTTAATACTGTATGAAACGTTTTGCAAGCTTTGACTTAAATATCTGACTTTTGCCCAAATTTATTTTATCAATATTCTTCTCTGTATAAAATACTAGAATATCTTTCTCTTCATCAAAGGTGAACAAACAGTAAGTGTTTTATTTTACTCAATATTAGAACTTCATTCATGCATACGTGTCTCTAGTACTGTAGGGTACAAAATTAAACAATGAATTTGAAAAATGTTGCTAAATTCTGTAAAAAAATTCCATCCATTTCCCATCCTTGGTAACTATTACCACTACGGGGGATTATCTCAATATGTTGTAAGTGTTAAGTGGCGATTTTATTCTGCGTTGGCAAAACAACAGTTACTTGCCTCCCATACAGGCACAGTGGGCAGTATCACGTCAACACATACCCCCAATTATAATGATTAAAAACAATTTCCACTTCTGTCCCAGTGCCTTCCTGTTGAAAAAAATGCCCTATGAAAACAAACCAAACTCAGTTCTTAAGTGGGTGCTTGTTGAACAAAACGCGGCGCATGTGGGTAGAGTAAGCATGTCATGCAGTGCGGTCTTTAGACTGCCGCAGGGGTACTTGGGAAAACTCCGTCATTTGTTGTTTGTGAATGTCATGTGACAGGTGGGGAACTGGCTAGGGAGCTAATCTAAACGAAATTGAGCAATATTTCTGTTTGGGATGAAGTGATGAGTTGGAACTTGACAGCTTTAGATTTGTGATTATTCTTAAAATTTTCTATGGACTGTAAACTGGTTTAGGTACAATTTGGAAAAATATATTTTGCTTTTTATGTTCCTGCACTTCACAGAATTAATGTCAATTCTAAATTCATCAAAAGTCATTTAAAGTTTTATCTATCGATAAAGTTGTTTTTACAGCAAAGTATACCATCGTCTCATGTGCACAATCAATTAGAGAAAACATGGTTTTAACAGATGACATTACATTTCACATGATGTGCACAAATTCATTTCCCCAAAACTTTCACAATATTTTCTGATTTTTCCAACCATAATTATTTTTTTATTACTTGATTTTTTTGTTAGCATTCAATTTAATCAGCAGTTACAAATTAAATATTTGTTGGAGTTATCATTATCCTAACCCAGGTTGGACTCCTCAGTGCAATAGAGACTGACGTCCTACAAGGGCTATCTTTATCCTTGCCTATACATGCTATATATGGTGTTTCTCTTTGTGTTAGGCACAATGATTTGTATCGTGGGCATAAGCTCAACAAAATTTGGAAAAATTACACTACTTATTAGAATTCACAAACAGTTCTCACTTAAGTAACTGTGTTAAAGACACTGGACACCTTTGGTAATTGTCAAAGACCAGTCTTCTCACTTGGTGTATCTCAACATACGCACAAAATAACAAACCTGTGAAAATTTGAACTCAATTGGTCATCAAAGTTGCGAGATAATAATGGAAGAAAAAACACCCTTGTAACACGAAGTTGTGTGCTTTAAGATGCTTGATAAGTTGTTTTCGAGACCTCATCCGTGAGGTTTTAAAAATCAATTCAAATATTTTACTGAGAAATTACTTCTTTCTCAAAAACTACGTTACTTCAGAGGGAGCCGTTTCTCACAATGTTTTATACTATCAACAGCTCTCCATTGCTCGTTACCACGGTGTTTTTATGCTAACAACTATTTTGAGTAATTACCAATAGTGTCCAGTGCCTTTAATCACGATTGATATTTGGCCCTTGGAAAAAAAGTAGGAAAATGTTATCAAGTAGAAGGGCTGACCTACATATGGTATTGGCTAATAGTAATAGAGTTTTCAGGCTGTTTAGTAACAATTTTACTGGTTTTTCCAATGGAAAAAAATACCGGAAATCAGACTTAAGTGGGAACAATATCATGCCTGTGTATAATTAAAAACGTTACAACTTACAAAAAACGAAAACTATGCATAAAGTATCCGCAGACTTGAGATGCTTCTCTGATCTCTGATTCTCATGTTGAATGCAATTTCACTGGGTGCATCGAGAAGACCAACTCAAGTCAAATATTATTATTACACAAACATTACACAGGGAAACCTTGCCTAGTTTTCGGACAGGACGGAAAACTTCGACACAGGGAAAACAAACTTAGTTTACTACAAACTGCTTCGCTGGAGGTAACGTTTATTTCGCTTCTGTTATCAACAAATCCTACTAACCTGCTCCAAGAGTTTAGCCCCAATGTCAATTTGTGAGGAAACTTTCTTGCAATGTTTTTCTTCCTAGAAGAACTCCTGACCACACGTCACGGGGAGTCAGTCGTGAACTTCTGCGCGATGGAAGATGGGCGGGGCTATATTTGTTAGCCTTTGATCAAGACGTTTTTAATGTAAGACTTTGAGTGTTACCTTTAGCTAAAATTAAATTGGACTCCAGGTTTAAACATATAGATAAAGACAAGACTAGACTCTGCAAATTGATACACTTTCGGCCAATCAAATTCCTGTATTACTATCTCTTTGTCTAGTTATGAAACGCGGGTTAAATAATCGAAGTACCATACACGCTTCAACAGGTTTGTATTGTACGTTTAGGCAAGGGGTAAGAAAGTACCAATATAAAAGACAATAATTTTCGCATTTTAAATTCGTCCAGCTACATTGCACAAAGGGAAAGCCTGGAGTCTGCTCCAGTATAACACATTTAATCTTTCAAGCCGGGACTGAACATCAGGGACAAACCACAGATTGCATTTTGGGGCATGATAAATGTCTTATTCACTCAGGATATTGTCCTCGCGATAGATTAACACTCTCTGACCTAATTAAACGGTTGAACTACCTAACTTTCATGAAATTCTTTATATGCCACCTTAGGACAGTGATATGTTATTAAAACCATAACTTTATAAAACTTGGGAAGCTGTGAGATCATAACGTGGTCTATTGAGAGATAGAGGGCGCTATATTGGATGCTTGCCTGGATTGAGGATAACTCTTCTGTGCTTTAGCCAAACTTTTATAAGCTAGTGAAATCACAATCACACGATTTTAGAGAAGTAACGTATTGCTCATTGGGAAATTGAGAAAAAAAGTCTACTTATGACTTAGTATACAAAACACCTCCTAATCTATTATGACATATCTCATACGACTTAGAACAAATAATTTATTATGACTGAGGCCTATGGCCTATATCTCATAATCATGAATTAGCATATGCCAATTAATTCAAATAGCACAAGTAATAATTATAAATACCCCTTTTTCTTTTTGTCTCATTGTCCCTTTAATGCTCCGTACCTTTGTGTTGGTTTGTTTATTGTTTTTAAAAAAATGGCTGCAAGGAGGAGGTTCACCAAAAAGGTCAGCAGAATAAGGGTGCATTAGACAGATTTGAGAGCCCCCAGAAAGTGTTTCAGTGTAAAAATGTTGCCCAATTGTGACCTGGGTTGTTGTCTTCCAACTTGAGGTATTTTGGATGACATAGGCCCTGAAATAAATGGTCCTATTTGCTGAGAGGTGTAGGGACATTTTTCAAGATTGATGGTCGGACGTTTTGAAAATTACTCCTGTGTAGGGGTGTTTTTATTTGGAGGGAGAATAACTCGACGGGCCCAGGGACTCCCCCATATAAAATTGAGCAGGGATTAAAAGTTCAAGAGTCAATTACTAACTTTCCCTTTACTGTTAAAAGCTGTGAGACTTCTAAGTATTTTTCGTGTATTTTTTAATATTTAGCATTTTGCACCGTGTGCTATGGGAGATTATTTGGTGGGGTGCACCCATAAGCCACGACACGGTTGAGCGCCATCTATAGGTCGGAAAGCGCCATGCTTTGACTGGTGTTCTCAACAAAAATGATTCCCACCACTTAACACCTATACACGTGATAAATATCTTATACATTTCAGGCGCGGATCCAGGATTATTTTAAGCGGGGGGGGGGGGGCACACATTTTTTCCAAATGTTCACCAACATATCTAGTACGTGCCGTGACCCCATGTTCTACTGGTTATGTACGTATGCCTACATGACCAAGCTTGATCCTTGTCGGGCTGGACAACGATGTTTAAGTTAACTGCATGCAGTAACACAGATTATCCTTTTATGATTGTTACCGTGTGACAACCCCTTTTTCTGTGGGGCATTTCTACAAGACGAACCAGCACCAGCATGCGAGCGAGGCGCAAAGAACCAACACCAGCAAGCGTAGGGTCAGGGGCCCGCTTTAGGGCCCCGGGGAAAATGGTAACGTTTAGGTGTTCTTTTGTGCAATCAAGGGCACTTCAGAGGCGTTTTACAAATTAGTTGTTACCCGGTTGAACATTTGCTTTATTTGCCTTTTAATAATTGTTTTGTCATTTTTTTAGGGAGGAAACTGTTCGGCTAATATAAGGGGGGCCCACGTTAGCCGTTTATAAAGAAACAGCATTCTAGCCAGGATGTAATTGCAAGAACGAGCAAACGCGAAGCCTTTACAGCGTGGGGTCCGGGCACGCTTTATCTAATTAGATGCTCTCTGGTGCAATCTAGAGTATTTCAAAGGCGTTTAACACATTTTTTAAAACCTTGGTTTAAAGAAAATGTGCTTCGATCATTTGCCCTAACAAGGGGGCTACATGCTAGCCATTTATGTAAAATTAAGAAACATAAATCTAGCCAGGATGTAATTGTATGTATAGCGTAAGGCATTTTACGAGAAGAACTTAGCAAACGCGAAGCCTTACGGCGTGGGGTCCGGGCCCGCTTTAGGGCCCGGGATTTTTTTTAATTAAATGCTCTCTGGTGCAATCTATGACATTTCAGAGGGGTGAAAATATCTAGTGAAGACAATCGTCGGCCTGTTGTTGAACAGGCTTCGCAATATCCATAACAAACGGGCAATTGTACAGCAATTATTATTGTTTATTGCAGAATGTTGCTATCATTCCAACTGTCTTCTCTCTCTCCCTCTTTTGCCCTTTTCCTTTTTTCTTCTATTTTATTTATTTATTTATTTTTGGGATCAAATTTTACCCGGGGAGCACATGACCCCTCTGCCCGGCCCCTGAATCCGCGCCTGGTGTGAAGGTTAAAGGTCGCACTTATTCTGGGACGGAAGGGCCCAGCTTTTTCTGGAATACGGGCAGGCCTGAGTGGTGTTGGGCAGTAAATCACCATCCTGCCTCATGAACAATGCTTTGATTCGTCTTATTTGCAAAAACAAAGAAGGAACCTATAAAAATGGAGGCCTTGCAATAAGTCTTCTCAATGTCGATTATAAAATCATTTCCAAGGTCTTATAACTAACCGTTTAAAAAGAATTATGCCGTTCATTATAGCATAGAGAGATTATAGGTATTGCAACCAACGAACTCCCCTTCTGGAAAAATAGCACCATTACTATGACAAGAATAAAGAAATAGACATCAAAATACTTAAACCCATGGGAATGAATCTTTTATAGCATTTCTAAAAAATTATAACTTGATCACTCACAAAACTCGAACCCATGCCATAGCACGATCATAAATTGCAGGAAAAGTGGTACGACAAAAGCACCGCCAGCAGAATCAATTGTCTTGTATTTTTATAATGTGCCAGTGTACAGAATAAATACCAATCTATCTTTTTACTACTTTTTTTCATCGTAAGATTAAGATAAACTTTAATTATAAACTATATGCATAAAGGCACACGAGGCAATTCTAAACTAACAAAAATCATCACATCATTCTAACTTGTTGGAGTCTATTAACAAAAAGCCTATGCCCGTATAGGAATTCACTGTGTAAGCAGTTATTCACTGACATATTAAATCCTAAAAATTGGTTGAATCATTAATTTGCTCAAAAACCGCCAGAGTGAACCATTTGCCCTAAAAAACCAAAGATAGTTCAGTCTCCCTTATTATAGGACAAATAGACTGAAAATAGCTCTATTCTTTGGTGTCTGTATAATTTCCAGTCATAATTGTTGCTCTCATTTAAACATCTCAAAATAATACGAAGAGGACGGGAATAGAGAGATATTCCCCCTTAAGTATTTTTTATTGTCTTTTGGTATGTTTAACTGCTTTCAAATCAAAATTTTCTTGGCGACTTTAACCAAGATTTGTGGGAGCAAAAAAATTGAAATTTGAATCACAAGTCCCTACAAGCCCCCCCCCCCCAGTTTGAGGCCCTCCCCTCCAACCAACAGAAATAATCCTTCACTGAGCCCTACAAGACCCCCCCCCAGGTTTGAGGCCCTCCCTCGAAACCCACAGAAATACCCCCTCAGCTGAGTCCCTACAGTCCCCCCCCAAGTTTGAGGCCCTCCCTTCCAACCCACAGAAATACCCCTCAGCTGAGTCCCTACAAGTACCCCCCCCCCCAAGTTTGAGGCCCTCCCTTCCAACCCACAGAAATACCCCCAGCTGAGTCCCTACAAGTACCCCCCCCAAGTTTGAGGCCCTCCCTTCCAACCCACAAAATACCCCCTCAGCTGAGTCCCTACAATTCCCCCCAAGTTTGAGACCTCCCTTCCAACCCACACAAGTACCCCCCCCCCAGTTTGAGGCCCTCCCTTCCAACCCACAGAAATACCCCCTCAGCTGAGTCCCTACAATTCCCCCCCCCCAAGTTTGAGCCCTCCCTTCCAACCCACAGAAATACCCTCCTCAGCTGAGTCCCTGCAAGTCCCCCCCAAGTTTGAGGCCCTCCCTCAACCCACAGAAATACCCCGTCAGCTGAGTCCCTACAAGTACCCCCCCCCCCAAGTTTGAGGCCCTCCCTTCCAACCCACAGAAATACCCCCTCAGCTGAGTCCCTGCAAGTACCCCCCCCCCAAGTTTGAGGCCCTCCCTTCCAACCCACAGAAATACCCCCTCACTAGTCCTACAACCCCCCCCCAAGTTTGAGGCCCTCCCTTCCAACCCACAGAAATACCCCCCTCCCAAGTACCCCCCCCCAAGTTTGAGGCCCTCCCTTCCAACCCACAGAAATACCCCCTCAGCTGAGTCCCTACAAGTACCCCCCCCCCCCCATTTCCATCAGTACCCTTCTATCACACAGCTTCTGCAATTCAGTTTACTGATTCTATCTTCTGTTTTACTTCGTAACTAGCAAATAACTATGTTAACTATAACTATTATTAAATATTGTTTGTCGATTCCCTATCATCTGGCACAGTCATAACTATTTTTACCCGTATAAATGTTCAAACATACGAGACAGTTTTGCCTTCTTAAAAAGATTTATGTAAAAACAAAATCCCTTTCGGCCTCGGTTTGGTCGCATTGCTATTTGTGGCAATTACTGTGTGATAAAGGTCGATCCTTCTGCTGCTAAAACCCATTGAAATAAAAAGCAAACGTTTCAACACTATTAAACACACTTTCTTTCTTTTTTTCTTTTTATAACTAATGTACATTGGCACATCATTACAAATAAACATAACGTTTTTTTTTTATTTGGACGAGGAACAACTATTAATTGTTGACATAATATGACTGGTCTCTTGTATCATCCACAGTGGCGCACAATGGAGTCTAGGTACCGTACCAACAATTCCAATGTTTTAATCTTTGGACTCGTGAACGAGCGGTAACAATTCATCTTTATTAAAACTTGACTTACAAGCAAATACCTAACCAGTCATTTTGATATTTAATAGTGCATGGATTCAATTGTCAACTCTGCCGGTGGGGGGGGGGGGCGAACCCATTTTTTAGCCATAGCACGATCATAAATTGCAGGCAAAGTGGTACAACAAAGCACCGCCAGCAGAAATCAAGTGTCTTGTATTTTCATATTGTGCCAGTGTACAGAATAAAATACCAATCTATCTTTTTACTACTTTTAACATCGTAAGATTAAAGGAACATTACAGAATTGGTAAGAACAAATATACTTTTTGATCACAGATTTACATAAAACTTACACAGTCTAATGATGATGATAGTAGAAAACATCCTTGAAATATTTATGTCTGAAATGCCATATTTGATGAGAAATGAATAAACTAATTTTCCGATTGGAGTTTATCGCTCAGTGAGCGTTTTATTCATTTGTTGAATCTATATGATTTCCGTGCAAATGTGTAATCGGTTTTTCACTATATTCTCATGACCCAGATGGCCGATCGATCTCAAACTTCTACAGGTTTGTCAGTTTATGTATATGGTGGATTACATAAAGTGCTTACACTGCCAGCAACTGTTTTGTTAGCAAAAACCAATTCTGTAATGTTCCTTTAAGATAAACTTTAATTATAAACTATAGAAAGGCACATGAGGCAATTTACAGGCAACCGGCTTTAGGCAATCTAAACAAAAATCATTCACATTTGAGTTTTCTCACAATTTTCTTGGGGATGGTATTAAAAAAATTGTCTTTTGTCCTGTCGAATAAAGAGTTCCTTTTGCATTCAATGCAAGTGGTTGCCTCAAAGTTGTCTGAAAAATTGTCCTGTGTAACAAGATTAAGGAGCTTTGAGTTTTAAATAGAAGATCAACGTTTCATAAAGAAAGAATTCTTATGAATTATAAACATTAAAATATTCGTTTAATACATTTTTTTGTTTTAAGCAATTTTTGTTTTCAATTTTGATGCTATTTCTGAAGTGCATGCAGAGTTGGACGAGATGACAGGCCGGTGCAGGGCAAACCGAATGTTCAGGCCCGTATTCTGGCAATCATTTTAATGTTACTCTTGAAGTTGCTTCGGGTCTGGCCCCTGGACCGCATTAAAGGCTCACTGTAAACAAAATAAAACAAAACATTATTTTATCGACTAGCAGGAACTTTTAAAAGGCAGGGTAACAGGATATGGTCTCGAATTGTTTGTGAAGTATTTTCTTTTAACCACACGTAAAAGTTTCAGAACAAACATTGTGGTCGAATATTTATAAAGAAGTATTTAAGGAAAAATCTCTTCGTTGTGGTAAGATTGTATATATAGCTTTACAAAAAGCATTGTAAAATCTTAAATTGAATATTTTTTTTTTTTTTTTTTATTTTGACAATATTGCAGCCATTCAACTTTTTGGGGAAAGGTCCCAAGAGACTACATGTATATCATTATATGTATATTTTTGAACATGCATATTATAGACACATTGTTTCGATTGTAAGCGACCGTAAAATCCTGTACCCTGCCGTGACCCAATTCGAGTCAAACTATACAAATAACATACATACGTAGTTATAACATCACTATATCATTAATCTCTAAGTTGATTTAGGCCTTTGATTATAAAGTTGCGGCAACAATCAAAAAAGAAAAGAAAGGGTAACCAGCTGCCTAGTTAATATGGGATTAAGAGCAAAATAAAACTTGCTCACATCAAGATACTGTGTTTCAGAACGGAAAGCGAGGCTACGGGTATACTTTCATGCAAGTAAAACTAAGGCGCGCTTGTGTAATTAGTTGATGAAGAATTTTTTTCACAATCCAGTCCGCAAATTGGCTTGGATCCACGGGGGCTTTGCACTACTTTCAACGGGACCGAAAGACGGAAAGTACGCCACGCGTTCAAATGATACGGAATTCGTTTCAAATGGAAACAATGAGGGCTGACACACCTATAACAAGATAACCTTTCAACTATGAGATTTCCAAATCTCATTTCTGCCAGGCACAAGATGGTTTTGAGCTGTATAATTGCACCCCCCAAAAAATAAAAATAAATAAAAATAAAAATTAAAATTAAATACAACTATTAACAAAGTTGCACTTTGACCAACATTTCTGCTTATTGTAATTAACAGACGTGTATAGTTAAAACAAATAAAATGGAGTTCAGAAAATCATCCTATTATTTCTAATACTAAATTATTCAGTCTATCTTCAGGATTCATTATTATTAATACTATTATTTTAGTTTAAAGTATAAGACAAAGGAAAAGGAACGATACCAAATTTGAAATACTTCAGATTAAAAACGGTGTCTTACGGAACACGCAGCCATTTTGTAAATCACTGTTACAGTGTAGGCGAACGTGTTGTGTTTGCTTTCCAGACTGAAATAATACAGGTTTAATAACCTGAAGATTTGTCCCTCGATGTTGTACAAACAATAAATCTAAGAATCGTTGTACAAATTTATCAACCATTATGTCATTTCCGAAGTATTGTACCTTTACGGTATAGAACCTTTCATTTAATTCAAAGGGCACTGCGAAGGTATCACAGTAATGGTTATTCCAGTCACATGCAATGTATCTTCTTTTTTAGGCGTATGGGAGTAAGACTTGATGGCATCGGTTATTGGTGCTTTTAATTGTCTCTTTACAGATAAAAGCTCAATGCTGGTAGCACTGTCAAAATGTGATTCCATTCTTTGATGCATAATCGAATCACAGTGTTCATTGGTAGCAGTCCACCATTGATTTGAATAAATATCACAGTAGCTTAAGTCCTTGCACTTGGTTTACGTTCTGATTAAGAGGTTGCAGTTCATGTCTCTAATGTTGAGGACTCAAATGCAATGTTCACATCCCATACAATCATTTCAGTTCTTTGTTGTCGATGATCCGTTTCAAATCATGAACACTCTGAAGTTCAAGATGAAGTTCAAGATGAAGTTTAAATAACTGCATGTTTTACTGTTTGCGTTGCATGAATTCGATGTTCATTCAAGTTCAATGTTCACCTGCATTTTAACTGACTCAATCACTTAGTCCAGCACACCGTTATCCTCTAAACAATCATCAATAATCTTTGAACGTTGGTTTACATGGATGGGACGATGCAGTACTCGAAGATGTCAACGATGTCAGAGTCAGATTCATAACGGGTGATTTGAGTTCCCTGATGTTTTCCAAAAACATTATGTCCATGCAGTCTTTACATCATGTTGAAGACTTACGGTCCTTAGAATCGGCTAGTTGCATGCAATTGCTGGTCTAGAAAACCGTCTCCCTTAGAACTAGGGATTAATATTAGTTCACCTGCATTAGTCATTGCCTCATTCCATTCCGCTCAAAACAGTAAACAGTTATCAAGACTGATCAGGCGTAACCCTGGGCGGGGCCCAGACCAAGTACAATCACACTCCCTGATTAGGTAGACCTCGGACATCACGTTCAAAATGGGGGATGTCAGACGACGATAAAACGATCCGACCCAAACCGCTACTCCTACACACATTGTTTTACAATGAAACCACTGCATGTGAATCAGCATGTGACTGAAATAATCATCAATATACAATTTTACAGGGTTGGATCATTATTATATCATTATATCTGTTTTTGCTACAGTTTGTTTCCCTTATAATAGGAAAATCATTTTCGAATAATTGTTTTCTTTACTTTTAGGTGCCGTGAACTATTTTTTCCCGCGGCATTTAGAAAATGAAAAAAGGTCTCTATACACAACCTTTTTCAGAGTTGCTTCCAACCATATTTCAATCAAAGAAAACGAATAAACTGCACTCTAAAAACTCCCGTGTCAGATTTGATCCGGGTCCCGAGTGGGGCCAGATCTATTTCTGGGCCAGTATGACCCGGAATCTGTGCCAAAATGTCCCAGAAATGGGTCAAATTGACGCAGAATCCGAGTTAAAATACCACTTTTAAAAACCACTTTCCTGGTCAGCCGTACCCAGGAATGGGCCAGGCTCCCGGGACCTGGAATCCAGATCAATTCTGACCCGGTAGTTCTTAGAGTGTACTAACATGGCATGTTTATTTAGTATGTTTTTTTTTTCATCTATGATACAAGAAACACATTCATCAGTGCCACAGCATTGTTTTTTAAGTGAAATGAACTTATAAGTGTTTTTCGCATTAACATCATGGTTCAACCTTTACTATATTGAAATACACGTTTGTTTATACGCTATTTAGGAACATTATGAGCCATCTCTGAAACCGTCTTATACCCTGCCAATCTCTTGAAGAAAATGAGAAGAAATAATTAACACTTCTTCATATCTCTATAAGTCTCCCTGCGGGAGGACAGAATTTATCGGTCATGAAGACACAGGCACCTTTTGTACGGTCTATTGAAGTCCTCGGCCTTTTTGGACTCTTTACTCTGATGGCCATCGCCACAAGAATCTAAGTCCGGCCGTTTACCATTCTAATGCTTAGTGCCTTTGGGAGAAGTATAGGAGAAGCAAAGCCTTTTGGACTCTTTACTCTGATGGCCATCGCCACAAGAATCTAAGTCCGGCCGTTTACCAGTCTAATGATTAGTGCCTTTGGGAGAAGTATAGGAGAAGCAAAGCCTTTTGGACTCTTTACTCTGATGGTCATCACCACAATAATCTAAGTCCGGCCATTTATCAGTCTAATGATTAGTGCCTTTGTTTTGAGAAGCAGGAGAAGTAAAGCCCTTTGGACTCTTTACTCTGATGGTCATCACCACAAGAATCTAAGTCCAGCCGCTTACAATCTTATAAATGAATAGTGCCTTCGAGTAGCATGAACACACTCATAAAGATACCGAGCATTAGGCAAGGTCGGTAACAGATCTCAACATTTGTCGGCCTACGGCAGACTACAAGAAGGTTTCAATGGCCTTTTTTGAAGCAATATTGTTTTTATTTTTTATTTTTTTAATCTGGACACATAATTAATATAAGCAAAGATCTGACCAAAAATTTGAAAAGTCCTGTTAAACTGGACTCATTATTTGAAGAAAAAAATTGCACCTTCTTAATCTTTTGAATACAGTATGCAAGATTGAACCATGTTGTACTGCAAAAAAAATCTTCAAAGTACTCCATTGGGAACGATGAACTTTGTTTATGAACTAAAAATGCCATGTAATTGTTTAAACGTTTTCGTAAGTCTTTTGCACTAGTCTTTTGCAACCAGTACTTCCCCTCTGTCACCTAAAAATATAAAGTTCTGATTTTAAAACAAATGATTTTTGTTCCCATTCATTTTAATGAAAGGTATTTATAACGACGTTCGCTTAAAAGCTTGAACGTCTCATAGTGTGACACTTCCGGTCAATTTTGCTTGCCCCAACTGTAGATTACATACTACAGCCATCTCTGCTCCCCCGGTAGAATATCAACTGGTTCTTATCGTAGACAAAAAGGAGACAGACTATAGTTTTTCTTTCCAGCCTCGTTATGGCTGCATTTGTTATGAATACCAAATTGAATGGCCATAATGAATGAGAGGCTAGAGACTATAGTTTTCTGTCCAGCCTCATTATGGCCACGTTATTATGAATGCCACATTGAATGGTCATAATGAATGAGAGGCTAGAGATTATAGTTTTCTTTCCAGCCTCATTATGGCTGCATTTGTTATGAATGCCACATTGAATGGCCATAATGAATGAGAGGCTAGAGACTACAGTTTTCTGTCCAGCCTCACTATTGCCACATTATTATGAATGCCACATTGAATGGCCATAATGAATGAGAGGCTAGAGACTATAGTTTTCTGTCCAGCCTCATTATGGCCACGTTATTATGAATGCCACATTGAATGGCCATAATGAATGAGAGGCTAGAGACTATAGTTTTCTGTCCAGCCTCGTTATGGCCACATTATTATAAATGCCACATTGAATGGCCATAATGAATGAGAGGCTAGAGACTATAGTTTTCTACCCAGCCTCGTTATGGCTGCATTATTATGAATGTCACATTGAATGGCCATATTGAATTGGAGGCTACTGACTATAGTTTTCTGTCCAGCCTCGTTATGGCCACATTATTATAATGCCACATTGAATGGCCATTTTGAAAGGCTACATTGCTATGAATGTTTGCCCTCGTTTGAATGATACGGTCTAACAAGAAGAACTTATCTGGGCAAAATGCCTGTGAAAAGGAGGTCTGTGTTACAAACAGTGTTGTGTTTGCAAAAAAAAAATGGTTAAAGATGTTAAATCGTTTTTTATTTAAACGAATCAAATGTGTTTTATTTTATGTTTATGATTTTTCTCTTTGCCAAGAAACATCTAAATGAATGTTCATGTTGTACCGTACCATTTATTTTCAATGGAATCACAGATAGACTGAATAATAAAATAAACAGAAATTGTATAAGCAAATTTGATATTATTTCCACTTTAAAAATCATTAAACGATAACGTCTGTAATAGTTTATGCCAATAAGCAGAAGCAAAACCTCTGAGGCAAACTTGAATTCCATCCCGGGCCTAAAGTCCAAAGTGCGAAGCCGGAGCAGTCAAAGGTCCGAGTCCGAATCGTCCGTATTGGTCCAAAGTCCGAACCCCACACCAAGACTTGAACGTTAATGGTAGAGCATAAATAGTACACACAACATGGCACGACCACCGTTTTGCGACACCAAAAACTCTTTCAATTGTTGTTACTTACACAATTTCTTCATTTCTATTCTAATAAAAAGATGTTTACAGACTTATGAGGTTTGATTTTTCTAAAAAGAAAAATCACCATAAAGTTCACTTTCAATATCACTGGTAGCCTAAGCCGAACTGCGCCATTTGTGCTATACTGTCCCGGTCCGTTGAATACGCGTCACGAAGGGATGTCAAACAAGTCTGCCCCATGGTAGCTAAATATTTTCAATCAAACTACAGTTCATCTTGCTATAACATAGTGTGGTCAGCCCCAGGAAACACATCCCACATAACATTGTGTTCCAAATCATGCTTAAACCTCGAGTTAAAAACGCATGCTAACAAGTTGTCACACGTTATCTTGTGTACAACAACTCAAATTTTGAAGAGAAGTAGGCAGATAGTCACACTCGGTTATTTTCCTTTTTTTGCAAACCAGACGATTTCTGTCTGTTCGCAGGGGAACCGTAACCTCGCTCTCAAAATATCAACTACTTTGGTGGATCAATTGAAAAAGATGCATTCATATCTTTGTCATTGTTGTCAGGAACGTAATATTTATTGCATATAGCTATCTTTACATCAGTAGTTTTCTCCGATATGCAGCTGGTTATCTTCATGGTGGGCCACGAGTAAATCAAATTGTCTCAATTTTAATTGACAAGAAGCAAAACGGTGTGATTTGAAATCAAACTTCAAGAGTTTGCCCACAAAGATTTTGAATGATATTCAATTGACTTTTTCTTCTGAAAAGAGACATTCCAGTATTTGAATTAAATTTTCTGCCATTAACCTTCAGCCAAACACATAAACTTTTGCCAAAGTTTTGGATTACAATCAAGCCTACTAGAATTTGCTGTTTTTTATTGTTTACAATAGCAAAATAATGAAGCAAGTTAAACTTACCCGCATCCAGACACAACGACGATCAACAACCGACACATTTGGTTCTATATACGGCGCATTACGGAAAGACGTCCATCTCTAGTTGCCAATTGACCTGTACAAATTTCTTTTCAAGTTCGCGGTCAAGTTTGAGTGCAAACAACGAAGAGCGGTTAGATGTTTTGTCATGGTTTGTATGCATATTCATCAACCGGACTCATTTAGATTGCCGCGTTTTGAAGAGTGATTTTGTGGGATGTTCAAAAGCTTTTCCTCGACTTTGACAGTATTTCTGAAGAAAACGAATCTTTGGAGGATTGGTACTGGCATATAACCTTATAATCACTTTGAGTTCTCAGATTGAAACTTATCAATTATTTCAATAATTTCCAATATTGCACTTGTCCATGTCAATATTGAGAGATGCAATAATTATTGGTCAAACATCTATTGTTACAATGTCATTGTATCCGTTAAAAGGTTGAGCATATTTACTTTAGTTTTCAATTCAATTCAAATAAGTTTAATGGTCCTATACCATGAAGGAAAAATCATTGCATACATGCATTAAAAATAACATGCTGAAATAAGGCAATGTTTGCAATTTCGGTACACAGGGTTTTATCTGTGATGCTATGTTACACACAAATTTGGGAGTTGACGCAAGTAAGTAAAAAATAACTGCATGCACACATACTTGTTTTTTGTGTTTTTGAGGAAATTTGTGTGGAGTGTTCACTGTTACTACATAGTCTAAAAACAGTTAAACGAAGATTTTCATAATTTTATCATCAAACTTTGAAATACTCAGATCAACAATGGGGAAGTTCATGTTTGTCAAGCAAGTATAATTGTTACCAGATGGCCATGTTTTCCCCACGCCTACATTACGTCACTGCCTGCTGTTGTCTTTTCACTCTGTGCATCTTCCAGACCAGGATAGCATTCTTGAAGACCTCATTGTGGCTTCTTGGAAACTTAAATGATCATCTGATGAATAAAAAGACAAATGAAGGTAATACCCTTTATAGTCATCAATAGTTTTTTGCCATTGAAATAAAGATACAGCAATCACAACTAAGAATACCTATGTGGTAGATGTAATAATTGCATGGGGGGGGGCAAAGAAGAATATTTTGGTTTTACCATCGATGTGTGATATACACGTTATAACACTCTAGCTTTCCCGAGTCCTGGTGGAAAAGATCCAATGGCATACTACTTGGATGGGATTCGAACCCACGACTACTAGAGCAGATCACTGAGTATCTTGTACATCTTAATTGTTCTCTTGCCGAGGAGAAAGTGGTTAAAGAAAATGTGTGAAAAATAAAGCTTTTGAATACTCTGATGGCCATCGCCACAAGAATCTAAGTCCGGCCGTTTACCATTCTAATGCTTAGTGCCTTTGGGAGAAGTATAGGAGAAGCAAAGCCTTTTGGACTCTTTACTCTGATGGCCATCGCCACAAGAATCTAAGTCCGGCCGTTTACCAGTCTAATGATTAGTGCCTTTGGGAGAAGTATAGGAGAAGCAAAGCCTTTTGGACTCTTTACTCTGATGGTCATCACCACAATAATCTAAGTCCGGCCATTTATCAGTCTAATGATTAGTGCCTTTGTTTTGAGAAGCAGGAGAAGTAAAGCCCTTTGGACTCTTTACTCTGATGGTCATCACCACAAGAATCTAAGTCCAGCCGCTTACAATCTTATAAATGAATAGTGCCTTCGAGTAGCATGAACACACTCATAAAGATACCGAGCATTAGGCAAGGTCGGTAACAGATCTCAACATTTGTCGGCCTACGGCAGACTACAAGAAGGTTTCAATGGCTCTTTGAAGCAATATTGTTTTTATTTTTTATTTTTTTTAATCTGGACACATAATTAATATAAGCAAAGATCTGACCAAAAATTTGAAAAGTCCTGTTAAACTGGACTCATTATTTGAAGAAAAAAATTGCACCTTCTTAATCTTTTGAATACAGTATGCAAGATTGAACCATGTTGTACTGCAAAAAAAATCTTCAAAGTACTCCATTGGGAACGATGAACTTTGTTTATGAACTAAAAATGCCATGTAATTGTTTAAACGTTTTCGTAAGTCTTTTGCACTAGTCTTTTGCAACCAGTACTTCCCCTCTGTCACCTAAAAATATAAAGTTCTGATTTTAAAACAAATGATTTTTGTTCCCATTCATTTTAATGAAAGGTATTTATAACGACGTTCGCTTAAAAGCTTGAACGTCTCATAGTGTGACACTTCCGGTCAATTTTGCTTGCCCCAACTGTAGATTACATACTACAGCCATCTCTGCTCCCCCGGTAGAATATCAACTGGTTCTTATCGTAGACAAAAAGGAGACAGACTATAGTTTTTCTTTCCAGCCTCGTTATGGCTGCATTTGTTATGAATACCAAATTGAATGGCCATAATGAATGAGAGGCTAGAGACTATAGTTTTCTGTCCAGCCTCATTATGGCCACGTTATTATGAATGCCACATTGAATGGTCATAATGAATGAGAGGCTAGAGATTATAGTTTTCTTTCCAGCCTCATTATGGCTGCATTTGTTATGAATGCCACATTGAATGGCCATAATGAATGAGAGGCTAGAGACTACAGTTTTCTGTCCAGCCTCACTATTGCCACATTATTATGAATGCCACATTGAATGGCCATAATGAATGAGAGGCTAGAGACTATAGTTTTCTGTCCAGCCTCATTATGGCCACGTTATTATGAATGCCACATTGAATGGCCATAATGAATGAGAGGCTAGAGACTATAGTTTTCTGTCCAGCCTCGTTATGGCCACATTATTATAAATGCCACATTGAATGGCCATAATGAATGAGAGGCTAGAGACTATAGTTTTCTACCCAGCCTCGTTATGGCTGCATTATTATGAATGTCACATTGAATGGCCATATTGAATTGGAGGCTACTGACTATAGTTTTCTGTCCAGCCTCGTTATGGCCACATTATTATAATGCCACATTGAATGGCCATTTTGAAAGGCTACATTGCTATGAATGTTTGCCCTCGTTTGAATGATACGGTCTAACAAGGAGAACTTATCTGGGCAAAATGCCTGTGAAAAGGAGGTCTGTGTTACAAACAGTGTTGTGTTTGCAAAAAAAAATGGTTAAAGATGTTAAATCGTTTTTTATTTAAACGAATCAAATGTGTTTTATTTTATGTTTATGATTTTTCTCTTTGCCAAGAAACATCTAAATGAATGTTCATGTTGTACCGTACCATTTATTTTCAATGGAATCACAGATAGACTGAATAATAAAATAAACAGAAATTGTATAAGCAAATTTGATATTATTTCCACTTTAAAAATCATTAAACGATAACGTCTGTAATAGTTTATGCCAATAAGCAGAAGCAAAACCTCTGAGGCAAACTTGAATTCCATCCCGGGCCTAAAGTCCAAAGTGCGAAGCCGGAGCAGTCAAAGGTCCGAGTCCGAATCGTCCGTATTGGTCCAAAGTCCGAACCCCACACCAAGACTTGAACGTTAATGGTAGAGCATAAATAGTACACACAACATGGCACGACCACCGTTTTGCGACACCAAAAACTCTTTCAATTGTTGTTACTTACACAATTTCTTCATTTCTATTCTAATAAAAAGATGTTTACAGACTTATGAGGTTTGATTTTTCTAAAAAGAAAAATCACCATAAAGTTCACTTTCAATATCACTGGTAGCCTAAGCCGAACTGCGCCATTTGTGCTATACTGTCCCGGTCCGTTGAATACGCGTCACGAAGGGATGTCAAACAAGTCTGCCCCATGGTAGCTAAATATTTTCAATCAAACTACAGTTCATCTTGCTATAACATAGTGTGGTCAGCCCCAGGAAACACATCCCACATAACATTGTGTTCCAAATCATGCTTAAACCTCGAGTTAAAAACGCATGCTAACAAGTTGTCACACGTTATCTTGTGTACAACAACTCAAATTTTGAAGAGAAGTAGGCAGATAGTCACACTCGGTTATTTTCCTTTTTTTGCAAACCAGACGATTTCTGTCTGTTCGCAGGGGAACCGTAACCTCGCTCTCAAAATATCAACTACTTTGGTGGATCAATTGAAAAAGATGCATTCATATCTTTGTCATTGTTGTCAGGAACGTAATATTTATTGCATATAGCTATCTTTACATCAGTAGTTTTCTCCGATATGCAGCTGGTTATCTTCATGGTGGGCCACGAGTAAATCAAATTGTCTCAATTTTAATTGACAAGAAGCAAAACGGTGTGATTTGAAATCAAACTTCAAGAGTTTGCCCACAAAGATTTTGAATGATATTCAATTGACTTTTTCTTCTGAAAAGAGACATTCCAGTATTTGAATTAAATTTTCTGCCATTAACCTTCAGCCAAACACATAAACTTTTGCCAAAGTTTTGGATTACAATCAAGCCTACTAGAATTTGCTGTTTTTTATTGTTTACAATAGCAAAATAATGAAGCAAGTTAAACTTACCCGCATCCAGACACAACGACGATCAACAACCGACACATTTGGTTCTATATACGGCGCATTACGGAAAGACGTCCATCTCTAGTTGCCAATTGACCTGTACAAATTTCTTTTCAAGTTCGCGGTCAAGTTTGAGTGCAAACAACGAAGAGCGGTTAGATGTTTTGTCATGGTTTGTATGCATATTCATCAACCGGACTCATTTAGATTGCCGCGTTTTGAAGAGTGATTTTGTGGGATGTTCAAAAGCTTTTCCTCGACTTTGACAGTATTTCTGAAGAAAACGAATCTTTGGAGGATTGGTACTGGCATATAACCTTATAATCACTTTGAGTTCTCAGATTGAAACTTATCAATTATTTCAATAATTTCCAATATTGCACTTGTCCATGTCAATATTGAGAGATGCAATAATTATTGGTCAAACATCTATTGTTACAATGTCATTGTATCCGTTAAAAGGTTGAGCATATTTACTTTAGTTTTCAATTCAATTCAAATAAGTTTAATGGTCCTATACCATGAAGGAAAAATCATTGCATACATGCATTAAAAATAACATGCTGAAATAAGGCAATGTTTGCAATTTCGGTACACAGGGTTTTATCTGTGATGCTATGTTACACACAAATTTGGGAGTTGACGCAAGTAAGTAAAAAATAACTGCATGCACACATACTTGTTTTTTGTGTTTTTGAGGAAATTTGTGTGGAGTGTTCACTGTTACTACATAGTCTAAAAACAGTTAAACGAAGATTTTCATAATTTTATCATCAAACTTTGAAATACTCAGATCAACAATGGGGAAGTTCATGTTTGTCAAGCAAGTATAATTGTTACCAGATGGCCATGTTTTCCCCACGCCTACATTACGTCACTGCCTGCTGTTGTCTTTTCACTCTGTGCATCTTCCAGACCAGGATAGCATTCTTGAAGACCTCATTGTGGCTTCTTGGAAACTTAAATGATCATCTGATGAATAAAAAGACAAATGAAGGTAATACCCTTTATAGTCATCAATAGTTTTTTGCCATTGAAATAAAGATACAGCAATCACAACTAAGAATACCTATGTGGTAGATGTAATAATTGCATGGGGGGGGGGGGGGCAAAGAAGAATATTTTGGTTTTACCATCGATGTGTGATATACACGTTATAACACTCTAGCTTTCCCGAGTCCTGGTGGAAAAGATCCAATGGCATACTACTTGGATGGGATTCGAACCCACGACTACTAGAGCAGATCACTGAGTATCTTGTACATCTTAATTGTTCTCTTGCCGAGGAGAAAGTGGTTAAAGAAAATGTGTGAAAAATAAAGCTTTTGAATAATTTCAGCAAATAAAGTTTAGCAAACAGAACTGTAAGACAAAAATATATATGTAAATATTATCTACTTCTTTTAGCAAAGGAGTAAAAACAAATAACCACAAATAATTTAATGAAACAATCTCTTATTGATAGTGTTTACACCAGAGGCACCCGGCCCTATACGCTATACGACCCTTCTGAAACATCAAACCTTTTGCCAACTGCGGAGCCAGTCTAGTGGAACCTTCCTGCATTTATGTAATTCCTTGGCTACTTCCGCACTTAAGTGTTTTAAACGTTTGGTTATTGAAAGGAAAATCCACTTCTTGAATCTGGAATGTTTAATCAATGAGCTTTGATATAGTTTTACGCAGATTTAATTTTCATTCGGAAACGATGATCCCGTCGCTGGAAATCACTAGGAGCCAACCGGGTTTGGGGGCGCTATAGTCTGGCGAGCTGTCACAACGACAATGCGGCAAAAATGCCAAAGACACTTTACATGGTTTGGGCGTCTTCAGAGTCAAAATACACGAATCATATTTATGATTTTGTTTAATTTGAACATTGCACTCAGACCTTCACAGTCAGAAGGGACATTTTGTAATAATTTCATTCTTGAACTATCGTAAAAAAAGGATTTTTAAAACGTTTCTTACCATTCAAACAACGTGACGTGACGCCATCACTCTCCGGGTGTACTGACTGTTGTATGCAGCAATTTACATTCACAGTCAAACGCGTCTAATCGCCATGGTAAATCCCATAACACAAAAGTTACAATAGCACGATTCTCCCTCCGATACAAAACAAAATTTGAATAACTGTAGGATGAGATACTTGATGCAAAGTATGGTGTTGGTTCCACATGCTTCTCTGCTGGTACCCTGAAGGTTAAAAATGCAGCCTCTTTCGAAAAGCACCTGTGGAGCTCTGTATACAATTGCCTGTCTGGAGGTGTGTAGCCAACGGAGGGGGGGGGGGGTCAACCCTAATCCCGTTTAAGAATTGGGGGAGCTGTTCGCGACACTGTGACCCAGTGTTGGTTTGAATATCTCAATATAACATCGTTCCCTCTGCCACTAACTAGGTGAGGCCGTGACGTCTGTTTTTTAGAACATAAACGCCAACAATTTCAGAATTAGAATGAAATGTTTTGAACTGAGGAGTTTTAGCCATAAAATGTTCCAGATCGAAAGAGCTACTCCAAGCCTAATCTTAAAACAAAGAAGCAGATGTTTGGTAAGTGATGCTTCATCGTCTTTTGTTCTACAGGGAGGAACGTTTGATTTTATATCATTTTGCGGCCGTCCTGAGAACAGATGACTAATTTTATTCAGGATAAAATGCGACAAGGCATGCATTCCCAATCAAATTCATGACATCGCAAATATATTCGCACATATAATTTATGCGCACATATTATTTGCGAATAGTTTCACGACATCGCATACGTCTACGAACTTTTTTTGCGATAAACAATGTCCTTCCCAAAGGCCACCATAAGTCTTGCGCGCAACTGAACGATAAGCAATCGTGCGAAGGAAACAAAATTAGCACCTGTGGGTGCACCCCACCAAATAGGAGAAAACAGAGCGTCGAGCTCATTAATTTTGTAGGCCCTCAAAATTTTCTATATTAGACAGATTTGAGAGCCCCCAGAAAGCGTTTCAGTGTAAAAAATGTTGCCCCATTGTGACCTAGGGGTTGTTGACTTCCAACTTGAGGTATTTTGGATGACATAGGCCCTGAAATAAATGGTCCTATTTGCTGAGAAGTGTAGGGACATTTTTCAAGATTGATGCTCGGACGTTTTGTAGGGGTGTTTTTCTTTGGAGGGAGAATAACTCGACGGGCCCAGGAACTCCCCATATAAAATTGAGCAGAGAATAAAAGTTCAAGAGTCAATTAATAATTTTCTCTCTACTGTTAAAAGCTGTGAAACTTCTAAGTATTGTTCATGTATTTTTTAATATTTAGCATTTTGCACACTATGGGAGATTATTTGGTGGGGTGCACCCCTGTACATGCGTTATGTATAAATTGGTATGGACAGTGCACACACTGGGGCTCTCGTTCTACGCGGAAAACATAATCACTGTCTATGTGACATCAAATTGAATTATGATACCACGCCCCTTTCCCTGTGTTTGCAGAAAGTAGGCCTACATGTATCTCTAGTTTTGACTGGAGACGCTAGTTTTGAAATTAGTCACCGGTATAGAGGGCGCAACATCGACTGGCTTGGAGGGACTATAGGCAAGTCTCCAGTAATTCATGTTGCGATATCGGCAACCACGTTCACAAAACGAACGTCGCCAATCAAGACTAGACTATCTTACGAAAGCTGCTGCGGCAACGAAAATTATGACTAAACCATAAGCTCGCTAGTACATTCCTTATCATGTCTTTGTTGATTGATGTGTATACAAATTAGTGGCAGTGACTTTCAAGAATTGTGGAGCTATAAAAAGGCTCACGGTTAATCTATTCCCCCCTCCATTAGGAACAAGTGCACCGTTTACAGGGGCGGATCCAGGATTTTTTAAACCGGGGGCACAACAGTGCAACCATGATTTTGTATTAGAGGGTAAACAAATAAAAAAAAATGGGTGGGGGTTCAGGGGGCAAATCCCCTGAAGCTCTGAGCCTTTGGCGCTCTGTGGGGTTAAAAATCAAGCCTCTATGTGCCGAAAACACACTTTTATGGGAAAATCGGATCCATATAAATCTTTTAAATTTACTGGAAAATTGTCTGTAACATCGATAGTGCGGGTCCAGGGGGTGAAGCCCAGGTGGGGGTACTACCCCCGGAAAATCTGAGCTTTTGGCTTTTTGAGGGGTGAAAAATCAAGCCTGCATAATAAATGCCTAAAACAGAGAAATAAACACACTCTAAGTGGAAATCAGATCTATATAAATTTACTGGAAAAATTTCTGTAACATCGATGTTGGGGTTCAGGGGTGAGGCTCCGCTGGGGGTCCAGGGGGCGAAGCCCCCGGAAGCTAGCTATGGGCATTTTGAGGGGTAAGAAATCAAGCCTCTGTGTGCCTGAAACCGAGAAATAGACACACTTTTTAAGCACTTCTGATTCATACCAATCTTCTAACTTTACTCAAAGAAACTTTCAATCCCACAAATCTCGCGTTTGGATCTGGTCGCTGCAATATCTGGTTTTATGCATGTTCATTCATTCAAAAAATATAGTTCAAGCTAAGTGTAGTCTTTACACTTGAATGCCAGAACGACATGAAATATATTTTATCCAGGACAAATTGGCACGTCAGGTTTCAAACGCTTAAGTTATCGTGCAAATCTAAGCAATTATAAGTGACATATCATGAAAGATTCTTTTTGGCAGAAAGAAACAAATTTGATAGGCATAGGATGAAAAAGAAATCCATCCTGCGTAAAAGAAAGGGAAAAAAATCAAATTTTACCCGGGGCCCCCTGCCCCCCCCCCCCTGGATCCGCGCCTGCATTTCTAACTCCTGGAAGCCAATTGGTGAGACCTAAAGCCATTAGTCTTGTAGAAAAGTGTACTGTTTGGGTCCGTGTAAACCAAAAATGCCAGGAATTAAAAACAACAACAACAAACCATCAGTTTACTAGACATGTAAAAAAATAATTGCCATGCGATTCTAGATTTGTCATCTGTTGTTATTGGCCTACAAATACCAATCCAAATGATCGATTGACTGATGCAGCAATATGTTAATTATATGCAATGCATAATTCATTACAAAAATTGTGTTCCACCGATTACTGAATATTAATAGTCAGTGGAAGGTAATAATTGGCGAGATTGCATTTGTTAAAGGAGTATGGTTCACATTCATTGGTTCTGCAAACATTTGTAAGGAATTATTTTATTCATTTGTGAAATCGAATTGAGAAAATGTTTTGGGGGATTTAGTTTTTTTTAGTATTTCAGACGACATTAGTTGTACTGGTATCAAGTTTATTTAAATAGTTATTCGAATAAATCAAGTTCCCCTTTGTACTGCTATCAATTGGATATTGATAATAATCAGAATGTACACATGCAGACACAACTGCAAATTTCAAATATGTCTCTCTCTATATTTTTTACCACACCAATAATTATCAAATTTAGTTAACATCAACAAAACAGTACAGACATGACTGCAACTTTAATATGAGATGAACTTGACCTTGGTTGACCGCAAAAATGGCGTCCGCTATCGTGTGCATTGTCGCTGCCGCCATAGTCTTGGCACAAGACGTCAGTGATCGGTAGCGGATACTCGTTGTAACTCGTTATAGCGCGCCCTCTTAATCCGGCCGTAAGAGGGCGCGCTATAACGAGTTACAACCATAGAGCTATATAATTGACTAGAGCGCTAACACCCCGTTATACAAGCACTAAGGTTTTGAAGCCGTGTGGGCGCATCCATGTTTATGTACAAACCAATACAAAAGCTTGAAATTTTGTACGGCAATTGTACGGCTATTTGCATGATAAAGCGTCTGTTCTTTTCTATGCGTCATCGAACCAAATGTGCAGCAAATGAGAACGCACAATCTGCTAATGAGCGTACAAACTGCGAGCGTCATGTGCGTCATGTTTAACATGTGCGTTTGCGCGTATACGTGGTTTTTTTTTTAGTTCGTCATTCTTGCCGGCATATTGTGTATCCTTTAAGCAGATTTCGTTTTTTCCCCTTGACATCTTGAAGCATTGAATCCTCCCAAACAAGGCTCTAGTTCTACTCAGCATTTTTCCTAAGACGTAAGTAACAACATCAGAGAATCACCTACTACATATTTTTTTTAAGACATCACTAAAATCACAGGTTTACAAGAGCAATGATCGTTAGATTAAATTCGGCGCGTACGTAAGCGCGCACGCCGAATGCAAAATTTTCGCGGCCATGTGTGCTCTCTTAAAATTAAAATCGTTCCGCAGTAGTCACGCAACACATCAAACATGTCTGCGCCCAGGGTGGCTTCTAAACTCAGAGCAAGTTAGCGCTCTAGTCAATATATATAGCTCTATGGTTACAACGAGTATCCGCTACCGATTACTGACGTCTTGTGCCAAGACTACTGTCGCCATGGAGCCCAAGGGCGCCTCTTGCATGTGCTGGAAACAAATCCTTTTTGTAAATATCGTACCACTGCTTATCAGTAACTAACAGAAAACATGTGCACGGTACATGTACTATGTCCAAGGTGTATTACTCTGTGTACCGGCGTTGGTATGACTGCAAAAATGACCACAATTCGCACATCACACGCGAACTTTGAACACGTACTTCTAGCCTACTTCCACATAGCCTTGTCCAAGGCTCTTTACGCAAGCCCCCCGCTTTGAATACTAGCACGGTACTAGAAACTGCAGTACATTTTACATACTGTACTTGATGTATGTACAATGTACATGTACAGTATACCGTGGGGTCGAAGCACGGTTTTCGAGGTTTTTCAACCTCGTACCAAAAACGAAGCCGAAACAGAGCCTTGTTCCCACTGTAAAATTGCGCCCGGATTCGGGCGCAAATTACGTATGCTGGAATCGGGTATTGAATATTCATTTCCTGTACTGGGCGGATAACCGTCCAATCATAAACTCTCGTTATGACGCAATGATGTGTGTTTATCAACAACGAGAAAAAGATGGCGTCCTCCACTCGCGAATACTCTCAAGAAGCCTTGAATGGAAGTTTAAATTCTGCTGCAGACAAGCTAGAAATTGATAATTTCAACCCAGAACAGCGGAAAGCACTTCATTGTTTTCTTTTAGAACATGACGTGTTCGTTAACCTGCCCATGGGATTTGGAAAATCGGCGGTTTTTCACTGATTTTCTTCGGTAAGTTAAACCATAGAGCAGGACCTTGCTCTATGGTTAAACCGTCTGACCGTGGAGCTCCATGGTTCAACATCATAACATACAGTTAAGTAACTAAGTGAGTTAACTCAGCTGCATGGCATGCTCGGTTGGGCCCGTACGATCAAGATGGCCCTTTTTCCATATAGTTTTTAAAGAACATTGAACAACTTATCCAGGGCTTACCAATACCCTTTTTAGAGTTACAGTTATAGCAGAAGTAATATCATCATGATCACGGTAATTTAACCATGTAATGTTGACATTCTCGTGAAACAGTCGATAGTAAATAATGCACCATCCACACTCACAGTTGTAGTGCCAACGACACGTTTCAGCGGCGCCAGATCGCTGGACTTTTCTGTTCCTTCCATAATATTTCAAGAACATTCATTGCATGACTCCATGCATGCCATGCAATGTGGCTGACTACGCACGTGAGATTGTTTATGTAGTATTCACCATGCCACTAAACATTAACCAATGAGCATACACCTTCGGGAATATTAGCATAAAGTAACTCCGCCCACAATCTGACCTTTTTGCTTCGACCCCACGGTATACTGTACATTGTACATACATTGTACATTGTACATATATTGTACATTGTACATACATTGTACATTGTACATACATTGTACATTGTACATACATTGTACATTGTACATACATTGTACATTGTACATACATTGTACATTGTACATACATTGTACATCAAATACAGTATGTATATGTAGTGCAGTTTCTAGTACCGTGCTAGTATTCAAAGCGGGGTGCTTGCGTTAAGAGCCTTGGGTAAGGCTAACTTCCGAAGGAAACACGTTCATTCCAGCTTGAATCATTATCTAAATGCAATAGTTGATCCTGGAGCAATAGTAAGTTTTGTGAATTCTGTACGGTGGTAAGTCGGACATTTTTGTCAGAGTGTGTGATATTTGTAGATTATTCTCTATACGTACGATCTTGCTTCCAAAGGTCAATGGTAGTTGTGGAGTGTGGAGTGGGTGTTAGTGTGATGTGGGATGTTTTAAAGGTATGAGGGAGGTGGTGTTGGTGGGTGCTGCTAGTGCAAGAGATATTGGGATGATGGGTGCATAGTTATATGAAATTTTTCAAGAAAAATACGTCGAAAAATCAGATTTGTTGTTGGATTGAATTATCAGTGAACTGATGTTAGTTAATGAAGCACATTTCCTCATTTCCTCATAAAAAGGATAGCTACAACTTTAGAGCAGGAAGTACATGAGCTATCGATAGGTGCTTTAGGAGGTACATGAACTTTCGATATAGGTGCTTCGGGGTTTTAACGCGTGATAAAAACTCGATGTTTGAAAAAACAGAAAACACTCTTTTCACTATTTTCTTGTGACCTCGATGACCAATTGAGCTCAAACTTTCACAGGTTTGTTTGTTCATGCATAAAAATTATGTTGAATCGCACCAAATGTGGACACTGATTTTGAGCTGTTACCAAAAGTGTACAACACCTTTAAATACAGTTGTATTGGTAGTGAATAATTATGTTCGACTGTTTGAGCAAATTGAGAGAAAAAATAATTTCTTATTGGTTCCAGGAGTGATTTTTTGTTTAGTCCCTGTCTGAGCAAATTTCGTATTTCCTAATTTCAGGCTCTAAAATAAAAATAGAGGTAAATTTGTGAAGCGTGGAACAAACAACTATTGGCTGATATCGAAGACTAGCCGTAAGGAACGGTTATTACACGTCGATTATTTCACAAAGTAGCACCAACATGACGAAGAAAAAGGAGTTAGCTGAAATGATTGAGAAAGATCCAACGGCTGTTGAGACTTACATACCTCAGGTTATTGAGGCGATAAGAAATGATGAAGATGCTCTTAAGAGGAGTGATGATTTTAGTGATGCACTTGGAGGACCAATGCTTGATGAAGTCAAAACAAAGTAAGAATATTTAAAACAATAAGGTATAACTTTTTTTAAAGTAATTTTATTTTGCTCTTTAATTAACTTGTTCTAAACATTTAACTTGTTCTAAACATTGTAGGCAGATGTTTAGCTGAATGACGTATGGCATTGTAGTTTTTATTTATTTGAAAAGTTGTTCCCTTTCTTACTGTTGTAAACTCAATTTTATTTCAAATCATCCCATTTGGGGAAGACTTCAAATTGATTTGAACTTTACTACAAGTGACTTGAGAGTAAACTCGTAAATTTTCAGATTTTTCATTCCCTTTTCAGGAAAAATAAATACGAAAACCAAATGGTGGAATTATGTGAAGCTTGCTTTGAGAAAAGAACAACCAAGTACTACGAGCTCGCCGCTGCGCTGTTTGAGGACAAAAAGATAATCAACTGGAAGGTATGTCTTACATTGGTCAAACAAGAATGACAAAAACCAAATCAGACGAAGCAACCCTCGACTTCAGCCATCTTTTAATCGAAAACCAAGTTTTTTAAACGTTTGCAACTCTTGCTCATAATTATTTGATTTTAAACAAACATTACAGAATGGCAGCGAAATTGTTTACTCTGCAGGAACGCGTCCCATTGGCAGAGAAGCTGATCAAAACATTTGAAGCTCCGGTGAAACTCGTCAGAACTGAACAGGACGACTGGTGGGGCAAAGATATCCAACCAAGTGAAACAGAAATTGGCAAGGCAATGACGTCATGTATCGAGAAAATGATGGAAGCATTTGAGTGAGTTCTTCTTATCCGAACTACTTTATAAACTTTCAGATAATTTCAAAAAGGTGTCCCTAACTTAAAGGAACATTACAGAATTGGTAAGAACAACACTTGTTAAATATACTTTTTGAACACAGATTTACATAAAACTTACACGGTCTGATGATAGTAGAAAACATCCCTTGAAATATTTCTGTCTGAAATGCCACATTTGATGAGAAATGAATAAACTAATTTTCCGATTGGAGTTTATCGCTCAGTGAGCGTTTTATTCATTTGTTGAACCTATATGATTTCATGCAAATGTGTAATCGGTTTTTCACTATTTTCTCATGACCCAGATGGCCGATCGATCTGAAACTTCTACAGGTTTGTCAGTTTATGTATATGGTGGATTACATAAAGTGCTTACACTGCCAGCAACTGTTTTGTTAGCAAAACCAATTCTGTAATGTTCCTTTAAAGACTGCATGGATTATAATAATCTACAATACGATTCTACTGTAGCTTATGTCCCCTTTCATTAATACGATTAACTTTGTTTTCAGCCGAGACAAGATTTTGAAGAAAGTGAGCAAGTTCATGGTGGAGCTCCTCGTAGTCTTCTTCAAGGCGCCAGACGATTTACAAATTGTTAAAGCATCAGCTTTTGTCTCAAATTCATGGCATACCATAGCCTGGGAGGTAAATATAATAACATCAAAATCATCATTTACATAATATATATATAAGCAGCACTGGTGACCAAGATTTGTTTCTTTATGTAGGGGACAGAAGAGATCCTTGCCGAGGTTTTGCGTGCCATATGTGAGTGGATCAAATCAGGAGATTTGGACTTGGAATCCTCGAATGATGACAAACCAGAAGTCATTAATGATACATTGCAATCGTCACTATCAGGCGCTGGGTAAGTACCCAGCTAACATATATACGTCGGCCCAACGTCGGCAAACGTACACATTTTTGGTTGGGCAATTGTTGGCAAGTGACGTTGCGGTGACGTTGTTTTTTCCATCGGGTCATCGTCGAGGACGTTGGGTCCACGTTGGCCCAACGATGGCCCAACCCCGTTGAGACGTCGGCCTCTTTTTCTGCACGTCTAACGTTCGTTAGATATTTAGTTAAACGTTAGGAAAACGCAATATTTTTATTTGGCCCAACGTCGGCGACTGACGTCGTATTGACGATTTTTTCCAACGTTGGGCCGAAAATCTAAGACAATGATTTAGAGATTAAATTTGCGTTTAATTAATTTAAGTAGTTAGTGTATGTTATTTTTTACATATCATTTATGTTATTCTAAGGTAATTGACTATACTACTTACTAAATACATTCTAACTACAACCTATACAAGGTTTACACCTTTTTAAATTAAAACTGTTTACTTCTTAAAGCCCTGGAACGACAAATGTTTTTTTTGTATTGTTGATGTTTATATTTTCTTACAGACGAATTATCCACAAAAGTTCAAAAACTTGCCTTGGAAATTCTTAAACTCAACAATTAATTTGTTTTAGTTTTGTCAAAAAACATACTTTTAAGTCACGCCCACAAATTTGCATTGATTTCAACGTTGGGCCAACGTTGGCCCAACTTATGAATGTTATCTTGGTTGTAAAGTGACCTCTTAGACCATTTCCTGACGTTGGCACAACCCTAGGACGCCGATGTTAGGTTGCCCTCATTATAACTACGTTATGCCAACGTTGGAAATCGATGTATACAACCATTCCCGACATTGGCATAACCTATAAATGCAGACGTTAGGTTGCCCGTATTTTAACTACGTTGTACTAACGTTGTAATCTGACCTCTTAGACTGTACAACATTTCCTGACGTTGGCACAACATAAGGATGCAGACGTTAGGTTGCCCGCATTTTAACTACGTTTTACTAACGTTGTAAAGTGACCTCTTAGACTGTACAACATTTCCTGATGTTGGCACAACCTAAGGATGCGGACGTTAGTTTACCCGTATCTTAAGAACGTTAAGAAAACGTTGGAAATTGACCTGTTATACTGCGCAACATTTCCCGACGTTGGCACAGCCCATATTAGCCGACGTTAGGTTGCCCCTTTAAAAACTAAGTTATGACAACGTTGTAATTCTAACTCTTGTATTTCAAACTGTTTACCAACGTTCGTACAACGTTTAAAAGCTGACTCTGACCTTCCCAACGTCTGGTCAACGTTTGTTTTTTGATGCCGACTTAGCCGACGTTTGCCGACGTTGGCCCAACGTATGCATGTCAGCTGGGTAGAGTAGTGTATTTTTTATTTTAATTCTTCGGACAATAAAAAACATCTTGACCAGGGTAGTCCAGGGAAGTACAAAAGTTGAAAAACTGTCATCAATAAAGATGTGTCTTGCACAAGCCCCTAGTATAACTGTGGAGTGTGGACCCATCATTACTTGAAAGATGGCAATGGTCTAACATTGCAGAACTTGATGGCACATTACTAATTGTAGCACAGTCTTCTTGTATATTTAATACTGTTCACATTTCATGAGTGTTCATTAGTGAGTGCACATTACGTGTTTGCTAGATAACAGACCATCAACAGCGCCCTCTACTGATTTGTTCCAAAAAGGAGTTAAAACTTCTCTCTCTTATAGGCCGTGTAAAAAGAGCAAATCGAGTTATCAAAGACTTCATCCCAGGGGTGCTCACAATACTTAAAGGAGACAACGAGACACTGACCACCATAGCGTCCAGTTGCGTCACAAGCTTCTACCAACAAACAGATCTACTCGCACCGTGTGCTGATGATGTTTTGGAAGTATTCCTTGCTGGGAAAAGTGACCTTATTGGCAGTACGTTGTCATTATGTTTACATATACAAATGAGTTCATATCAGTGAATATAGGAGGACAATACGCTCAATAGAAACTGCTAACTGCTTTCAACTACTCATTGTAATGATAATCCTTGCTGTGTGTAGTAGACAGTAGTAGGCACATCAGGATTTTTCCCAAATGACATTACGAAGGTCAACAACATAACAGTTTTTTCTGACGTTTTGGTGCTGTTCGTGTCACTTTCATTTCTCATCTGACAACCCATTATGAAAATAATGTATAAGTTAACCAAGGTATTTCAGTTTTACCAGCGTATTTACTGTCTACAACATCTTTATATCATTTTATGTGCTGACTGTCAATTATTGTTGGTTTTCAATAATCACCATTGTACAAAACATAAACGGACACTTTAAAAAAAGAGTTAATGGTTCCTTGAATGTAGTCAATGATGTTGATTTTACCTTATTCTACAGTGGTTTTGAAGCCTCTATACGCCGTAAGTCCAGAAGCAATTCTGAGTAGGTTCGACAGATTAGCTGAGTACATGGAAGACATGGACCAATCCAACAAATCATACATGTATATGTTATGGGATGACATAGCGAAGGATAACCCTAAGGTACTGTAAGCCTTTCTAAAAGTAAAAGTCATTGATCTGCTTGTACAAAATAATGTGTTTCCACTCGATGGATGGAATTAAAGGTCGATAAACCGAATGTAACACGAGTAACAAAATACTTTCAAAAGCCCAACTAATTGTTCGAAAGCTCATTGGTTATTTGAAAAATACATATATATAATTATATATATATATAATTGGATAAAAAGTCAAACTCCATCATATGATGTTTTGTTTTTACTAACAAAAGGCACCATTGCGCTGATACACCATACAAACATGTTACTATTGATTAATTTGTATTTTTCTAGTTATTAGTGCCTTATGTAGACCTCATGATGGATGACTCAACGAATGGCCAGCTTTCTCATCAGGTTCTCATGGTCCTGGGAGTCGTGTCCGTCAAATTGCCAGACATCTTTGTCGACAAGATCGACAAGTTGTTACGAGTGACTAAACAGACACCAAACACGATCCACGCAGTAGCCAAGATAGTTGCAAGTGTTGGCCAAATTGATGAGGTGAGTAAATAGAGCTAGCAATATTGCTATTTCTGGTAGAACTCTTAGATTTAGGTGCACAACTTGTACGCTTTGGTACCTTTTGGTAAAGGAAATTTCGTCTTTGTGTTTGGACAGAAACAAGCCGACCGTTGTCTCAAAATATTCGTAGACAAATTGAAGACAACTGAAGACATGTGGATATGTACCATCTTAATGGAGATGAAGAGAGTTGGTCGAAAACACGTAGAAATCTTGAAGAAGTACAGAGCAGATATTGAACCGTTTGAGAAAAGCCAACAAATGGGTGTGCCTGATCTTGTACAGAGTTTGATAGACTTTATGGAAGGTCGCAGGTAAGATTCCTTCATTTCTACTAATAAGGCCTAATTAAATCATAACACCTCTGTAAATATAATAAACTGTGTGTCCATTAACCTAGCCAAGGGGAAAACAAGCTTACATTGTATTATACACTGTTTTCATGATAACGCAATAAAAACAAATCATCTTTCACATTATCTTTTTACAGCTTGGAAACTCTTGCTGATGACGTAAACGAAGTCAAAGATGACGTCAAGACCTTGGATAATCGAGTCACAGTGACAGAGGAGAATGTGGATCGACTTGACAAGACTGTCACAGAGCAAGGCCAGGAGATCGACAACGTCAAGCACGAGGTTGCGGAACAAGGTGAACGGTTAGAAGATCTTCAAGAGGTGGTCGACGACACAGTCTTAAAAGTCGACGAAATCGATCACAAAGTTAGTATTGTCAAAGTTGTCAATAAAGGCTTCTTATAAAAAAAGAACAAATCGATGTCGAATATCACTTGAACTAATCAAAAAATTTCAACAACAATGGATAAACACATTGTATATCCACTGTGATAAGGTTGTGTATTACATCTTTAATTTCAGACAATCACCAATGCACCGAAGTGGTCCCGAGACGTCTCCAAGCTTCTTAATCCCGAGCATGAACACGACTGGAGATACCTCGCTATACGTCTTGGCTTCACAGGAGAAGATGTCCGTAACTGGGCACTGTCTCCAGACCCTACAATGGCCCTGCTGGCAGAATGGTATACTGTACACAAGAGTAGTGAAGCTACGTATGCTGTACTGACTGCATTACAGGATATGGGTAGAGAAGATGCGTCTACTATAGTGGAGGAATCATTAGAAGCTGCAGGTATGATGACGTAGATTGATATCTCAACTTACTACTGGTTACTTGTTGGTGTTCTCACAATAGGAGTATTTTTCATACTTCAACATCTTTACAACAATACCAACCTTACATGGATACTTTTCCCGTGAAAAAGTAAATTATATTAGGCTTTCGATTTAATCTAAAGTGTAGCAATGTAGTGGTTAATTTAAAAGACAAAAACTTAGTTGGTTTGTAGTTGGTTAATTTGTCCTAAACGGGAAAAAAATCAAAGAATTTATTATGAATATGAAAACACTTTACACAACAAAACAATTATGTGAATTCCCCCCTCTGGTATATTTTCCTCAACGTCGTTTCTAACTGTAACGTCATCCATGCGTGACAGATTCACTGGTACCCAAGGCTGCCCCTGACATGTCGGACAAACCCCCTCGGGTCTTCATCAGCTACCAGTGGGACCATCAAGCAGAGGTGAAAGTCATCAAGGAACATCTTGAGAAAGCTGGCTTCGGATGCTGGCTGGATATTGGTCAGATGGGAGGTGGAGATAGCCTCTTTGCTAAGATCAACGACGGCATGAGAGCTGCCAAGGTGGTCCTCTGTATGTGCACTGAGAAATACTCCAAGTCGGAAAACTGTAATAAAGAGGTGAGCTCTACACGACACCTGTCATTTATGATTTTGAAGTATCACCACAAAATGAAGCTAACTTGACGTCCCCATCACATTCAATCCACCTTTTTCCTCTATAACAGGTGAATCTCGCCAACCTGTTGAACAAACCAATCATCCCTGTACTAATTGAGAAGACAGCCTGGCCTCCAGCTGGCTCTATGAGTATGTTGTTTGCTCAGCTTCTCTACATCCAGCTTTATAACGACAAGGAATACATCAGAGGAGAGAAGTTCTGGGAAGATACGAAGTTTGCTGAGTTACTTGGACAGATTAGTTACCATGCTGCTCCGGACGAAGACATGATTACTGATGGTAAGATTTCATCAAATCCATTATAGTTTTGAGTTAAATGTTTAAACAGTTGGCAGCAAACCAACCATGATGGAGGCCTAAAAGTAAATGAACATAAGAAAATATATAGAGGCAGCTGGAAGTTTGACATTATTCGTTCTCTTATTAACAGTTGTTCCTTTGTCTCCTTCCTTAATAACAGAGTATCGCAACTGGATGCCCCAGATTGATGATCTTCCTCAAGTTGTCAAGAAGGCTGATACCCAACCATCAACCAACTCATCCACTCAGAATCCGGCAGCACAGGATCAGGTACAACTCAACTCTAGAACTCACTGCATAATTCACAATCAAACCTTACTTGAGCAAACGGTTTGGTAAAGTTTTTAACAAAGCCAGGAAAATACTCGCCACTTTTCTCCGATTTTTTTCCCTCGACAGGTGGATGAGTTTATCCCGCAGGTATTTATTTCCTACCAGTGGGACAAACAAACAGAGATTAAGAGACTTTACTCTCGATTGACATCACTGGGGTTCAGCTGCTGGCTTGATATCCTTCAAATGGGTGGAGGAGACCCTCTCTACTCTAAGATTGATAAAGGAATCAGAAATGCAAAGGTAGTCTCAGTAAAACATAACCATTACATTCTTACTCATGACGTTTTGTATAACTTCAACATATTGATTTTGTAAAACTTAAGATAATATCTTACTGATATTCACGTAACAAAACTATATAACACATAAGGTTGGCAACCCTCTTCTAAATTCAAAATATTTGTTAAAATAACCTAAACATGAGTGAATAATTATTTCCTTCCACAGGTTGTGGTCTCTAGCGTGACCCCAAAGTACGCCCTCTCAGCAAATTGTCGTCGAGAGGTCAGTCTTTCCGATGCCCTCCGGAAACCCGTTATTCCGATCCTGATGGAGCAGATGACGTGGCCCCCGGAGGGTCCAATGAGCATGCCCTTTGCGCAGCTTCTCTACATCGACTTCACCAAAGAGTCAACCCAGAAAGATTTCAGCGACAACAAATTTGATGAACTGTTACAGAAGCTCAAAGAACATGCAACAGTTGAGGAATTCGTCGTTCAGCAAAGTCTACCACAAGAGGGCGGTCAAGAGGAAAAAACAGAAGAAAAACCTGCGTCCACTGAATCCAGTCAGATCATGGAACAGACAGAAGACAAACCCTTGACATCAGTTCCGGATGTAAACCATCAGGAAGAACATGCGGCAGTTGAGGAATTCGTCGTTCAGCAACGTTCACCACAAGAGGGCGGTCAAGAGGAAAAACCAGAAGAACAGCCTGCGACCACTGAACCCAGTCAGACCATGGAACAGACAGAAGACAAACCCTTGACATCAGTTCCGGATGTCAACCATCAGGAAGAATCAGCAGAGTCTACAGATAAACGTGAGCGGCCTAGATCAGCAAATGACCCTCAGCATGCTCAGGTAGTTCAACCAGAGAGACCTAAATCTGCACCTGCAAAGCCAAAGAAATCTTCGTCTGTTTGTGCAATTTTTAAAAAAAATAAGACAAAGTAGAATTGAATAATTTTGAGTATTGTGTTTGTGTGGTGGTTGCCTTTATCTAAACGTTAAAAAAAAACACTACCAAAGAAGATATTGTTGGAACAAAAAAAACCTTATTGTTTCGAATATAAGATTTATTTTTGCTACCGCCCGAAGAAAATATAAAAGAGACACGTTGACCGACTACATTGTTTCGAAACTTAAACTGTTTCTTTGCACGCGGTCCTATCTACAGGCATTTCGATGTCCAGCCATTTTGTTTTTCCCGCTTTCGCATCATTAACGTAACATGACGTCGCGGAAGCTGAAAGGAAAAATAGCGATAAATTTAACTTATGTGGTTAAAATTAGCTCATAATTTTGCTCTTTCACACCAGGAACAAGACAAACTGTGCCAAGAATGATTCAAAGAAGTTATACCGGTGATATTTAACTCCGTGGTTCTATTCAAAATTATTCTCGAAATAGAAGAGATTTGTATAAAACTGTTTATACAAGGATGAAATATAGTTTGCAATCACAAGGCAACTGGAAGGCAACACGTTTGAATAAGCATTCTGAATGTATTTAAACCATTAAATTTGTTAGCTTTTTATAGTATGTTAAAGTTCACCGCTGAAAAGTTGTTTATATATTTTTGAGTAATTTCAGAATTTACATAATAGTTTTATGAGATAAAGTTTAAAAAAAAACTATGGGCACATTGCACTATATACATTTGTACACATTGAGCATGCTCAAAAGTCCACACAGAAAGACCCAAATATGTACCATCTGAAGAACAGCAAACTGATTCGTCTGTATGCGCAATAATCTAGAATTTAACAAGCTGCTTCTTTGTCAAGATTATAGAATATTATTGTTTACTTCATATTTTATAAAAGTGCTACAAGTGCGAACAGCCATAAGCTGATATCAAAATGTCAAGCATGAGATTGGTAAAACGGGGGAAAGAGATCAAATAGATTGGAATTGTTTTAATGAATTAACAAAACTCAACAAAATTGAAGGAAAGAATAAAGACCATGGCCTTATAAAGATTTAAAGGATTTATAAAATAAAGTTTTCAAATTGCCAATTTATGGACCATAATGATTTGCATGTGGTGCGCCCTCTTTTGATACTTTCTAAGACTATTCATTTCTATGTAAGAAAAATAAGCGTAATTTAATCTTTTCCAGCTCTGTATCAACGAGGTGGGTTTGAAGTAAGATCTCTTTGCTATTCCCATAATAATCCAAACCATTTTAATCCCAATGTAGCCATACATGAAACTGAATGCAACTTTGGTAGCAGCGCTACTTTTATAACCAAATTATACTACAGGTAAAATAATCTCTGCCAATATTTTCCCTCAGATATTTACAAAAATAATAAGAGTTTTCAAATTTGATTTTCAAAAATGACTGAACGAAATTGATGCAACTCTAACAAAATAAACCACTTTGTAAACGAGTTTATTAATTATCAGATTTAATGTATGCCAAATAAAATTTACATAGCACATCACAAATATGTCTGCTTTCCGATTTCCTTCCAGCCTCGATATGGACACAGATAGTTTACCTTTTAAATCCACACATTTACATCAATGCACACAGTTTATACGATTATAAAACAAAACACTTTAATAGACGGGTTTTGTTTTTCAAAAGGCATGTTGTAACCAGACTTCTAAACACAAATCAAGTGAAAATTATGCCAAGAGTGGCCAGCACTGGAGGTGGGTTCCCGATTATTTCCCCCGTGCTGTAGTCTTTATTCGTGCGTGATGTATGGTTAATACCTTAGCTTGCGTATATAGAGTGCGCCTTGACTGACGGCTACGATACACGTAAACTAGGGCAAAATTAATGAAGCACACTACAAACAAACAGGTCAATTTAAGTTGTCTTGCCTTTTGGTCAATTCTGATACGAGACGCAATGGATACGACATGCACTTCATTTATGTTTACTTTATTGAGGTCATTATTTAGAATTATTTAGACAAGGAAACGATAGGTCTATTAAGCAACAGCATTGTAGGTAACTGCTACCTTTAAAACGATATGAGATGAACTTGACCTTGTTTGCCCACACATAGCCTAAAGGCAAGGAGTTCGCGGTTTCCCGGATTTAACCATTCAAACAGCGCGACCACCACACGAAAAAGCATCGCTACTCGCACCAGTCTATTTCGTGTTAGCAGTCGTCACTCGAGTACAATATGGCGGCAATATGATAGTATCGCGTTTGCCCCTGTTGCCATGGAGCTAGTGAGTACATCAGCAAGCATAGCAGTTATTTGTTAGTAAATCGTAATAGGCCTAGTGCACGTACCGTTGATGCTGGCATGGCAAGCAATTGCCATGTGTCATGAGTATTCGGTGCTTACAATACAAGGTTAGTCTTTCGTTTCCCGTCATTATGTTGGACTGATTGACATGTTGGGTTGTTCGTACTTTGCTTGGAATCATTATCTAAATTATTGTTGATCCTGGTGCATTACAGTTTTGTGAATTCTGTACGGTGGTAAGTCGGACATTTGTATCAGAGTGTGTGATATTTGTAGATTATTCTCTATACGTACGATCTTGCTTCCAAAGGTCAAGGGTTGTTGTGGAGTGAGGGGGCTGGTGGTTTGGGGTGTTGTGTGGTGTGTGATGGGATGTTTTAAAGGTGTGAGGGAGGTGGTGTTGGTGGGTTCTAGTGCACAGGAGATGGTGGGATGATGGGTGCATGGTTATAAATTCTTCAAGCAAAATACGTCGAAAAATCAGATTCGTGGTTGGATTGAATTATCAGTGAACTGATGTTAGTTATATGAAGCACATTTCCTCATTTCCTCAAAAAAGGATAGCTACAACTTTAGAGCAGGAGGTACGTGAACTATCGATAGGTGCTTTGGGAGGTAGGCTACATTAACTATCGATAGGTGCTTTGGGAGGTACGTGAACTATCAATAGGTGCCTTAGGACTAACTATCGATAGGTGCTTTAGGAGGTACATGAACTTTCGATAGGTGCTTTAGGGGTTTTAACGCGTGATAAAAACTCGATGTTTGAAAAAACAGAAAACACTCAGGTCTCTTTTCACTATTTTCTCGTGACCTCGATGATCAATTGAGCTCAAACTTTCACAGGTTTGTTTGTTCATGCATATGTTGAATCGCACCAAATGTGGTCAATGATTTTGAGCTGTTACCAAAAGTGTACAACACCTTTAAATACAGTTCTATTGGTAGTGAATAATCATTTTCGACTGTCTGAGCAAATTAATTTCTTATTGTTTCCAGGAGTGATTTTTTGTTTAGTCCCTGTCTGAGCAAATTTCGTATTTCCAAATTTCAGGCTCTAAAATAAAAATGGAGGTAAATTTGTGAAGCGTGAAACGAACAACTATTGGCTGATATCGAAGACTAGCCGTAAGGAACGGTTATTACACGTCGATTATTTCCCAAGGTAGCACCAACATGACGAAGAAAAAGGAGTTAGCTGAAATGATTAGAAAGATCCAACGGCTGTTGAGACTTACATACCTCAGGTTCTTGAGGCGATAACGAAATGATGAAGATGCTCTTAAGAGGAGAGATGATTTTAGTGATGCACTTGGAGGACCAATGCTTGATGAAGTCAAAACAAAGTAAGAATATTTAGAACAATAAAGTATAACTTTTTTTAAGTAATTTTACTTTGCTCTTTAACTAACTTGTTCTAAACATTCAACTTGTTCTAAACATTGTAGGCAGATGTTTTGCTGAATGACGTATGGCATTGTAGTTTTTATTTATTTAAAAAGTTGTTCCCTTTCTTGCTGTTGTAAACTCATTTTTATTTCAAATCATCCCATTTGGGGAAGACTTCAAATTGATTTGAACTTTATACAAGTGACTTGAGAGTAAACTCGTAAATTTTCAGATTTTTCATTCCCTTTTCAGGAAAAAAAAATACGAAAACCAAATGGTGGAATTATGTGAAGTTTGCTTTGAGAAAAGAACAACCAAGTACTACGAGCTCGCCGCTGAGCTGTTTGAGGACAAAAAGATAATCAACTGGAAGGTATGTCTACATTGGTCAAGCAAGAATGACAAAAACCAAATCAGACGAAGCAACCCTCGACTTCAGCCATCTTTTAATCGAAAACCAAGATTTAAAACGTTTGCAACTCTTGCTCATAATTATTTGATTTTAAACAAATATTACAGAATGGCAGCGAAATTGTTTACTCTGCAGGAACGCGTCCCATTGGCAGAGAAGCTGATTAAAACATTTGAAGCTCCGGTGAAACTCGTCAGAACTGAAAAGGACGACTGGTGGGGCAAAGATATCCAACCAAGTGAAACAGAAATTGGCAAGGCAATGAAGTCATGTATGAGAAAATGAAGGAAGCATTTGAGTGAGTTCTTCTTAACAGAACTACTTTATAAACTTTCAGATAATTTCAAAAAGGTGTCACAATAATTTAAAGACTGCCTGGATTATAATAATCTACAATACGATTCTACTGTAGCTTATGTCCATTTCATTTACGAATAACTTTGTTTTCAGCCGAGACAAGATTTTGAAGAAAGTGAGCAAGTTCATGGTGGAGCTCCTCGTAGTCTTCTTCAAGGCGCCATACGATTTACAAATTGTTAAAGCATCAGCTTTTGTCTCACATTCACGGCATACCATAGCCTGGGAGGTAAATATAATAACATCAAACTCATTATTCACATAGTATATATAAGTTCATTAATACTAACACTGGTGACCATGATTTGTTTCTTTATGAAGGGGACAGAAAAAATCCTTGCCGAGGTTTTGCGTGCCATATGTGAGTGGATCAAATCAGGAGATTTGGACTTGGAATCCTCGAATGATGACAAACCAGAAGTCATTAATGATACATTGCAATCGTCACTATCAGGCGCTGGGTAAGTGCCCAGCTAACATATATATGTCGGCCCAACGTCGGCAAACGTACAAATTTTTGGTTGGGCAATTGTTGGCAAGTGACGTTGCGGTGTTTTTTCCATCGGTTCAACGTCGAGGACGTTGTGCCAACGTTGGCCCAACGATGGCCCAACCCCGTTACGACGTCGGCCTATTTTTTGCCGACGTCTGCACGTCTAACGTTCGTTAGATATTTAGTTTAACGTTGGGAAAACGCAATATTTTTTATCTGGCCCAACGTCGGCGACTGACGTCGTATTGACGTTTATTTCCAACGTTGGGCCAACGTACGAAAATCTAAAACAATGATTTAGAGATTAAATTTGCGTTTAATTCTTTCAAGTAGTTAGTGTATGTTATTTTTTACATATCATTTATGTTATTCACAAGTAATTGACTATACTACTAACTAAATACATTCTAACTAAAACCTATACAAGGTTTACACCTTTTTAATTACAACTGTTTACTTCTTAAAACCCTGGAACGACAAATGGTTTTTTGTATTGTTGATGTTTATATTTCTTACAGACGAATCACCACAAAAGTACAAAAACTTGCCTTGGAAATTCTTAAACTCAACAATTAATTTGTTTTAGTATTGTCAAAAAACATACTTTTAAGTCACGCCAACAAATTTGCATTTATTTCAACGTTGGGCCAACGTTTGCCCAACGTATGAATGGTATCTTGGTTGTAAAGTGACCTCTTTGACTGTACACCATTTCCTGACATTGGCACAACCCTAGGACGCCGATGTTAGGTTGCCCTCATTATAACTACGTTGTACTAACGTTGTAAAGTGACCTCTTAGACTATACAACATTTCCTGACGTTGGCACAACCTAAGGATGCGGACGTTAGTTTACCCGTATCTTAAGAACGTTAATAAAACGTTGGAAATTGACCTGTTATACTGCGCAACATTTCCCGACGTTGGCACAACCTATATTAGCCGACGTTAGGCCGTGTAGAAAAGAGCAAATCGAAACTGAGCATTTGATACTTTCTTCATTTTTGATATTCAGAGCACCGTCTAAATATGCGAAGGAGTTGAATGAAATATTCCAATTTGTGCTGACACAGGAGTTGGACGGTCAACCATACACGGGATCGGGGCTTATAGCGGAGACTATCTGCTCTGGATTTATTGTTAAGGTGAGTCTGTAATACTTGGGCAAGGTCTTGCTGGATAATAACTCTTAACGGAGCTCTGTCCCTCATAACGGCTAACAGCCCTCTTTGAGGAAGCCAGTGTCCCGTTGACGGATGTGTAGTAGCTTGCAATCTTGGGTCAACTCGTCATGAGAGGGAACCCACAGCGCACCAGGCTACCAACAGTCAAGCTCGGGATGGTGTTATGCCCTGCAATAATCAGCCTCCTTGTACTGAACTTAATTACTGATTGGTAGAGTGCCACACATATCGTCAGTCAGACGCATTGACGAGAACCCCATCAGGCATTCGTATAACTGCTTTAAAATCTTTAACATTCCCCTAGTCATAGCAATAATACACTGTGATTCTCATTTAACCGAAAAGGGATATCATTAAAACACCAATAGGAGTCAGCATACAAGAAACACTTCCATCCATTAATACAACAGGGAAACATCCATTGAGATAAGATGCTTGCTGTCCGATCCCATGAATCACTTAAGAAGCTCTGCCTCATGACCATGTCCATGATACGAAACCGTGTTTAATTCAACTATTATCACACAGCACTGTGGTAATGCAAGAGTTATCAAAGACTTCATCCCAGGGGTGCTCACAATACTTAAAGGAGACAACGAGACACTGACCACCATAGCGTCCAGTTGCGTCACAAGCTTCTACCAACAAACAGATCTACTCGCACCGTGTGCTGATGATGTTATGGAAGTATTCCTTGCTGGGAAAAGTGACCTTATTGGCCGTACGTTGTCATTATGTTTACATATACAAATGAGTTCATATCATTGAATATAGGAGGACAATACGCTCAATAGAAACTGCTAACTGCTTTCAACTACTCATTGTAATGATAATCCTTGCTGTGTGTAAGAGACAGTAGTAGGCACATCAGGATTTTTTTCCCAAATGACATTACGAAGGTCAACAACATAACAGTTTTTTCTGACTTTTTGGTGCTGTTCGTGTCACTTTCATTTCTCATCTGACAACCCATTATGAAAATAATGTATAAGTTAACCAAGGTATTTCAGTTTTACCAGCGTATTTACTGTCTACAACATCTTTATATCATTTTATGTGCTGACCGTCAATTATTGTTGGTTTTCAATAAACACCATTGTACAAAACATAAACGGACACTTTAAAAAAAGAGTTAATGGTTCCTTGAATGTAGTCAATGATGTTGATTTTACCTTATTCTACAGTGGTTTTGAAGCCTCTATACGCCGTAAGTCCAGAAGCAATTCTGAGTAGGTTCGACAGATTAGCTGAGTACATGGAAGAAATGGATCAATCCAGCAAAGTGTACATGTATATGTTATGGGATGACATAGCGAAGGATAACCCTAAGGTATTGTAAGCCTTACTAAAAGTAAAAGTCATTGATCTGCTAGTTTTGTACAAAATAATGTGTTTCCACTCGATGGATGGAATTAAAGGTCGATAAACCGAATGTAACACGAGTAACAAAATAGTTTTAAACGCCCAACTAATTGTTCGAAAGCTCAATGGTTATTTGAAAAATACATATATATATAAATATATATATATATAATTGGATAAAAAGTCAAACTCCATCATATGATGTTTTGTTTTTACTAACAAAAGGCACCATTGCGCTGATACACCGTACAAACATGTTACTATTGATTAATTTGTCTTTTTCTAGTTATTAGTGCCTTATGTAGACCTCATGATGGATGACTCAACGAATGGCCAGCTTTCTCATCAGGTTCTCATGGTCCTGGGAGGCGTGTCCATCAAATTCCCAGACATCTTTGTCGACAAGATCGACAGGTTGTTACGAGTGACTAAACAGACACCACACACGATCCACGCAGTAGCCAAGATAGTGGCAAGTGTTGGCCAAATTGATGAGGTGAGTAAATAGAGCTAGCAATATTTCTATATCTGGTAGAACTCATAGATTTAGGTGCACAACTTGTCACTATACGCTTTTGGTACCTTTTGGTAAAGGAAATTTCGTCTTTGTGTTTGGACAGAAACAAGCCGACCGTTGTCTCAAAATATTCGTAGACAAATTGAAGACAACTGAAGACATGTGGATGAGTACCATCTTAATGGAGATGAAGAGAGTTGGTCGAAAACACGTAGAAATCTTGAAGAAGTACAGAGCAGATATTGAACCGTTTAAGAAAAGCCAACAAATGGGTGTGCCTGATCTTGTACAGAGTTTGATAGACTTTATGGAAGGTCGCAGGTAAGATTCCTTCATTTCTACTAATAAGGCCTCATTAAATCATAACACCTCTGTAAATATAACAAACGGTGTATCCATAGGGGGGAAACTTACAGTGTATTACACTAATTTCATAATAAAGCAGTAAAAAACAAATCATCTTTCACATTAACTTTTTACAGCTTGGAAACTCTTGCTGATGACGTAGACGAAGTCAAAGATGACGTCAAGACCTTGGATAATCGAGTCACAGTGACAGAGGAGAATGTGGATCGACTTGACAAGACTGTCACAGAGCAAGGCCAGGAGATCGATAACGTCAAGAACGAGGTTGCGGAACAAGGTGAACGGTTAGAAGATCTTCAAGAAGTGGTCGACGACACAGTCTTAAAAGTCGACGAAATCGATCACAAAGTTAGTATTGTCAAAGTTGTCAATAAAGGTTTCTAAAAAAAAAAAAAAAAATCGATGTCGAAATTCACTTGAACTAATCAAAAAATTTCAACAACAATGGATAAACACATTGTAAATCCACTGTGGTAAGGTTGTGTATTACATCTTTAATTTCAGACGATCACCAATGCACCGAAGTGGTCCCGAGACGTATCCAAGCTTCTCAATCCCGAGCATGAACACGACTGGAGATACCTCGCTATACGTCTTGGCTTCACAGGAGAAGATGTCCGTAACTGGGCACTGTCTCCAGACCCTACAATGGCCCTGCTGGCAGAATGGTATACTGTACACAAGAGTAGTGAAGCTACGTATGCTGTACTGACTGCATTACAGGATATGGGTAGAGAAGATGCGTCTACTATAGTGGAGGAATCATTAGAAGCTGCAGGTATGATGACGTAGATTGATATCTCAACTTACTACTGGTTACTTGTTGGTGTTCTCACAATAGGAGTATTTTTCATACTTCAACAGAACAAATCTTAGATGGATACGTTTCCAAATAGACATACACGAAATTCCTGGGTAAAAGTGGCTATTGATTTAATCTAAATTGCACCAATGTATTGATCAATTAAAAGACACAAACAGAGGTTGTTTGTAGGTTGTTATCGTAAATGGAAAAAAGTTCAAAGAATTTATCATAAATATGAAAACACTTTACACAACAAAACAATGTTAATTTCCCCCTCTGATACATTTTTCTAAAAACGTCGTTTCTAACTAATGACATCCATGCGTGGCAGATGCTCTGGTACCCAAGGCTGCCCCTGACATGTCGGACAAACCCCCTCGGGTCTTCATCAGCTACCAGTGGGACCATCAAGCAGAGGTGAAAGTCATCAAGGAACATCTTGAGAAAGCTGGCTTCGGATGCTGGCTGGATATTGGTCAGATGGGAGGTGGAGATAGCCTCTTTGCTAAGATCAACGACGGCATGAGAGCTGCCAAGGTGGTCCTCTGTATGTGCACTGAGAAATACTCCAAGTCGGAAAACTGTAATAAAGAGGTGAGCTTTACATGACACCTGTCATTTCTGATAATGAAGTATTATCACAAAATAAAGCTAATTTGACGTCCCCCATACATTCAATCCACTTTTTCCTCTATAACAGGTAAATCTTGCCAACCTGTTGAACAAACCAATCATCCCTGTACTAATTGAGAAGACAGCCTGGCCTCCAGCTGGCTCTATGAGTATGTTGTTTGCTCAGCTTCTCTACATCCAGCTTTATAACGACAAGGAATACATCAGAGGAGAGAAGTTCTGGGAAGATACGAAGTTTGCTGAGTTACTTGGACAGATTAGTTACCATGCTGCTCCGGACGAAGACATGATTACTGATGGTAAGATTTCATCAAATTCATTATAGTTTAGAGTTAAATGTTTAAACAGTTGGCAGCAAACCAACCATGATGAAGGCCTAAAAGAATGAACATAAGAAAATATATAGAGGCAGCTGGAAGTTTGACATTATTCGTTCTCTTATTAACAGTTGTTCCTTTGTCTCCTTCCTTATTAACAGAGTATCGCAACTGGATGCCCCAGATTGATGATCTTCCTCAAGTTGTCAAGAAGGCTGATACCCAACCATCAACCAACTCAACCACTCAGAATCCGGCAGCACAGGATCAGGTACAACTCAACTCTAGAACTCACTGCATAATTCACAATCAAACCTTAGTTTAGCAAACAGTTTGGTAAAGTTTTTAACAAAGCCAGGAAAATACTCACCACTTTTCTCCGATTCTTTTCCCTCGACAGGTGGATGAGTTGATCCCGCAGGTATTTATTTCCTACCAGTGGGACAAACAAACAGAGATTAAGAGACTTTACTCTCGATTGACATCACTGGGGTTCAGCTGCTGGCTTGATATCCTTCAGATGGGTGGAGGAGATCCTCTCTACTCTAAGATTGATAAAGGAATCAGAAATGCAAAGGTAGTCTCAGTAAAACATAACCATTACATTCTTACTCATGACGTTTTTGTATAACTTCAAGATATTGATTTTGTAAAACTTAAGATAATATCTTACTGATATTCACGTAACAAAACTATATAACACATAAGGTTGGCAACCCTCTTCTAAATTCAAAATATTTGTTAAAATAAGCTAAACATGAATGAATAATTATTTCCTTCCACAGATTGTGGTCTCTAGCGTGACCCCAAAGTACGCCCTCTCAGCAAATTGTCGTCGAGAGGTCACTCTTTCCGATGCCCTCCGGAAACCCGTTATTCCGATCCTGATGGAGCAGATGACGTGGCCCCCGGAGGGTCCAATGAGCATGCCCTTTGCGCAGCTTCTCTACATCGACTTCACCAAAGAGTCAACCCAAAAAGATTTCAGCGACAACAAATTTGATGAACTGTTACAGAAGCTCAAAGAACATGCAACAGTTGAGGAGTTCGTCATTAGGCAAAGTTTACCACAAGAGGGCGGTCAAGAGGAAAAAACAGAAGAACAGCCTGCGACCACTGAACCCAGTCAGACCATGGAACAGACAGAAGACAAACCCTTGACATCAGTTCCGGATGTAAACCATCAGAAGAATCAGCAGAGTCTACAGATAAACCTGAGCGGCCTAGATCAGCAAATGACCCTCAGCATGCTCAGGTAGTTCAACCGAGAGAGACCTAAATCTGCTCCTGCAAAGCAAAGAAATCTTCGTCTGTTTGTGCAATTATCTAAAAAAAACAAAGTAGAATCGAATGATTTTGATTTAGTGTTTGTATGGTGGTTGCCTTTATCTAAACGTTGAAAAAACAGTACCAAATAAGATATTGTTGGAACAAATACACCTTATAGTTTCGAATATAAGATTTATTTTTGCTACCGCCCAAAGAAAATATAAAAGAGACACGTTGACCGACTACAATGTTTCAGAACTTGACCCTTATTTCACGCGTCGTTCAGCGGTCCGATCTACAGGCATTTACCGTGGGCAGCCATTTTGTTTTTCCCGCTTTCGCATCAAAGTAACATGACGTCAGGGAGGCTGAAAGCAAAAGTAGCGTGAAATTTGACTGATATGATTCAAATCAACCCCTAATTTTGCTCTTTCACACCAGGACCAAGAAAAACTGTGCCAAGAATGATAAAACTTTATACTGGTGATATTTAACTCCGTGGTTCTATTCAATTTATTCTCGAAATAGAAGAGATTTTATCAAACTGTACAAGGATGATACCATAGTTTGCAAACAAATCAAAGGGTAACTGGAAGGCAGCACGTTTAAATAAGCATTCTGAATGTATTAAAATAATTAAATTTGTTAGCTTCTTAAAGTATGGTCAAGTTCACCGCTGAAAAGATGTTTATATATTTATGAATAATTTCAGAATTAACACAATATTTGTATGAGACAAAGTTTCAACAAACTATGATCGCTTTTAAGATGTTGCAAGGTCCGATTTTTAACCTATTGACCTGAACATTTATTGCAATTTCAAATTGCTATTTTTGTTTATATTCGAGAAAGTTCTAATCTTTCATGAATTCGCCAATACGAAGTGGTAGGAAAACTAAAACTGAATTATTGTTGGGATCCCGGCATTATCTCGCGTCTATCAGTCATACCAACAATTGTGAATGTTTGTTGTACGTGGCACGATATACGTTTTCGAATACGTTACAAAGTTTGATTGTGTTCAACGTTTTGAAACAGCATCATCTTTCCAAATACTTTCAGAGAAAACAAATTATAAAACAGAATTTCTTTGGGCAAATTTCGGGCAATTAAAAAGAAAAGGTGGTACCAGTAATGTAAATTATAAAACAAAATTCCTTTCGGCAAAGTACCGGCAATATAATGCGCGTGCGCACAACTTTGTCAAACAGTTCAGTGTTACCTTAGATGTGAGAGTTACAAAAGCAGATTTTAATTATATAGTATAGGGAAAATTACAGGTATGTACGTCAAAAGATTTACATTAGCTAATTTGCATAATAAACATACTGTACATTCCATAACAACAGGACCATAGTCACGGAAACTGAAAGGAAAAGTAGCGTGAAATTTGACTGATATGATTTAAATCAACTAGGAACAAGACAAACTGTACTCAGAACGATTTAAAAAAAATTATACTGGTGTATATTTAACTCCGTCGTTCTATTCAAATTTATTCTCGAAATAGAAGAGATTTGTATAAAACTGTTTATACAAGGATGAAATATAGTTTGCAATCACAAGGCAACTGGAAGGCAACACGTTTAAATAAGCATTCTGAATGTATTTAAATCATTAAATTTGTTAGCTTTTTATAGTATGTTCAAGTTCACCGCTGAAAAGATGTTTATATATTTTTGAGTAATTTCAGAGTATACGCAATAGTTTTATGAGATAAAGTTTTTAAAAAAACTATGGGCACAATGCACTATGCATTTTTACACATTGACCCAAACATTTGGTTCCTATTTTAAATAGCTATTCTTGTTTAGATTCGAGAAAGTTCTCAGATTTCATTTAAAAGCACAGTACACGTTTGTTAATTGGAGCCTACTGATTGTGTTAATCATATATTAATGTAGGTACACACAATAAAACTAACCTGTGAAAATTTCACTTCAAAAGGTGGTCGCGTTTTTGAGGTATCACCGAAAAACCGGAGCGAATATTTCCACGCAGGAAGTCACGTAGGAATATCAGTCATACAAACAATTGTGAATGTTTATTGTCCCTGGCACAAAATACGTTGTAAATTCGTATTCTTAAAATAAACGTAAGGTTTTTGTGTTTAACGTTTTGAAACAGCATCATCTGTCAAATTACTTTAAAAAAAACACCAAATTATAAAACAAAATTCCTTTTCGGATAAACTTGAGAGATCTAGATCAGTCATTGGTTCTGAGCATGCTCAAAAGTCCACGCAGAAAGGCCCAAATATGTACCATCTGAAGAACAACAAACTGCTTCATTGTCAAGATTATAGAATATTATTGTTTCTTCATCTTTTATAAAAGTGCTACTACTGTGAACAGCCATAAGCTGATATCAAAATGTCAAGCATGGGATTGGTCAAACAGGGAAGGAGATCAAATAGATTAGAATTAATTGTTTCATAAATTAAACAAAATTGAAGGAAAGAATAAAGACCATTATGACCTTATGAAGATTCAAATGATTTATAAAATCAAGTTTTCACTTTGCCAAATTATGGACCATATTGGTTGACTCCGATTTGCATTTGTGCGCCCTCTTTTAATACTTTTGATACTATTTTTTCTATGTGAGAAAAATAAGCATAATTTAAACTTGTCCAGCTCTGTATCAACGAGGTGGGTTTGAAGTAAGACTCTTTGCTATTCCCATAATAATCCAAACATTTTAATCCCAATGTAGCCATACATGAAACTGAATACAACTTTGGCACAGCGCTACTTTTATAACCAAATATTACAGGTAAAAATTCTGCCAAATTCCCTCGATATTACAAAAATAATAGAGTTCAATTGATTTCAAAGCGCGTATAACGAATTGATGCATCTACAAAATAAACCACTTGTAAACGATTTATTAATATCAGATTTTATGTATCCAAATAAAATTTACAAGCACATCACAAATTGTCTGCTTTCCGATTCCTTCCAGCCTCGATATGGAAAGCAGAATTTACCTTTTAAATCACACATTTACATCATGCATACAGTTTATACATTATAAACAACAAAAAGACAGGTTTTTGTTTTCAAAAGTGATTTTCCAGTTTAAAACAACAGTAGCACTTATCCGTTCAAAAGAATCTTGTTTGCTATAACCGCAAACTGGTTAGGGCGTAATAGATAACTGGTAATCTACCATATCGATGTAGCCTTGTCCAGGCTCATAACGCAAGCACCCCGCTTTGAACAGCACGGTACTAGAAAACTGCAGTACAATGTACATTTTACATACTGTACTTGATGTATGTACAATGTACATGTACAGTATGCCGTGGGGTCGAAGCATGGTTTTCGAGGTTTTTCAACCTCGTACCAAAAACGAAGCCAGATAAACAGAGCCTTGTTCCTAGTCTTGGTTCCAAGACGCTCCAGTTGTGTAGTCACCCACGAACCACTCGCCACTAGAGGACGCTATCATTCCAGTAACCGCTATCGACTACCTTGTTCCCACTGTAAAAAGGTCAGATTGTGGGCGGAGTTACTTTATGCTAATATTCCCGAAGGTGTATGCTCATTGGTTAATGTTTAGTGGCATGGCGAATACTACATAAACAATCTCACGTGCATGGCATGCATGGAGTCATGCAATGAATGTTCTTGAAATAATGGAAGGAACAGAAAAGTCCAGCGATCTACAAACGTCGCTGAAACGTGTCGTTGGCACAGTGTGAGTGTGGATGGTGCATTATTTACTATCGACTGTTGACGAGAATGTCAACATGGTTAAATTACCGACAGTGATCAAGATGATATTACTTCTGCTATAACTGTAATTCTAAAAAGGGTATTGGTAAGCCCTGGATAAGTTGTTCAATGTTCTTTTCAACTATTATATGGAAAAGGGCCATGGTGATCGTACGGGCCCAACTGAGCATGCCATGCAGCTGAGTAACTCACTCAGTCACTGTATGTTGTGATGTTGATCCCATGGAGCTCCACGGTTTAACTTACCGAAGAAAATCAGTGAAAAACCGCCGATTTTCCAAATCCTGTGGGCAGGTTAACGAACACGTTATGTTTCGTAAGAAAACAATGAAGTGCTTTCCGCTGTTCTGGGTTGAAATTATCAATTTCTAGCTTGTCTGCAGCAGAATTTAAACTTCCATTCAATGTTTCTTGAGAGTATTCGCGAGTGGAGGACGCCATCTTTTTCTCGTTGTTGATAAACACACATCATTGCGTCATAACGAGAGTTTATGATTGGACGGTTATCCGTCAGTACAGGAAATGAATATTCAATACCCGATTCCAGCATACGTAATTTGCGCCCGAATCCGGGCGCAATTTTACAGTGGGAACAAGGCTCTGTTTCGGCTTCGTTTTTGGTACGAGGTTGAAAAACCTCGAAAACCATGCTTCGACCCCACGGCATACTGTACATGTACATTGTACATACATCAAGTACAGTATGTAAAATGTACATTGTACTGCAGTTTCTAGTACCGTGCTAGTATTCAAAGCGGGGTGCTTGCGTAAAGAGCCTTGGACAAGGCTGTATCGAATGAAGAATAATTCAGACAAGGAAACGATATGCATATTAAAGGTATTATACAGGATTGGTAGAGCTGACAAAACAGTCGCAAACAAAGTTCATGTTTTGAATGGTTAACCACATACATGAAATAACAAACCTGTGAAAATTTGAGCTCAATTGGTCATCGAGGTCACGAGAAAATAGTGAAAAGAGACCTTATGTGTTTTCTGTTTTTCAAACATCGAATTTATTATCGCGCGCGATAAAAACTACTGTTTTATTCATTTCTCAGAAACGATAGCATTTAAGGCAGAAATATTTTAAGGAACCCTTTCTACCATTACTTACTTTAAATCATTTAAGTTATGTGTGAACCTGTGATCATTTGTGTTTTTTCGATCGTACCAATAATGTACAGAGCCTTTAAGCAACAATTATGAAGGTAACTGCAACTTTAAAACGATATGAGATGAACTTGACCTTGTTTGCCCACACATAGACTTTAGTCAAGGAGTTCGCGGTTTCCCGGATTGAACAATTCAAACAGCGCGACCACCACACGAAAAAGCATCGCTACTCGCACCAGTCTATTTCGTGTTAGCAGTCGTCACGCCTTTGCTCTAGTATAATAAGGTGGGAATATGGTAGTATCGCGTTTGCCCCTGTTGCCATGGAGCTAGCGAGTACATCAGCGATCACAGCAGTTATTTATCAATAAATCGTAAAAGGCCTAGTGCATGTACCGTTGCTGCTGGCAAGCAATTGTCATGTGTCATGAGTATTCATGGTGCTTACAATACAAGGTTAGTCTTTCAGTTTCGTTTCCCGTCATTATGTTGGACTGATTGCCATGTTGGGTTGTTCGTACTTTGCTTGGAATCATTATTTAAATGCAATAGTTGATCCTGGTGCATTAGTAAGTTCTGTACGGTGGTAAGTCGGACATTTTTATTAGAATGTGTGATATTTTGTATATTATTTATACTCCATACGTACGATCTTGCTTCCAAAGGTCATTTGGGTTGTTGTGGAGTGAGGGGGGCTGGTGGTGTGTGGTGTTGTGTGGTGTAGGATGTTTTAAAGGTGAGAGGGAGGTGGTGGTGGTGGGTGATAGTGCACGAGATGGTGGGATGTACAGTGGGCGCAGGGTATATGGGACTCGTGAACTATCAATAGGTGCTTTAGGAAGTACATTAACTATCGATGTGTGCTTTAGGAGGTACATGAACTTCCGATATGTGCTTTAGGAGGTATAGGTGAACAATCGATATGTGCTTTATTTGGTACATGAACTTTCGATAGGTGCTTTAGGAGGTACATTAACTATCGATGTGTGCTTTAGGAGGTACATTAACTATCGATGTGTGCTTTAGGAGGTACATGAACTTTCGATAGTGCTTTAGGAGGTACATGAACTTTCGATAGGTGCTTTAGGAGGCACGTGAACTCTCAATATGTGCTTTCTAAAGTTCGGTTAATCTTCGACTCTACTGTGTCTCGATAAATTTATTGTTTAACCGTAAACGCTTTGCCAAGTTCAGGGTGTAAAAGTTTATAGATTGAGTAGTTAGTTGAGCGTGGTTCAGAGCTGTAACATTCATCAGAAATAAAAAATCACCATTGAAAAGTCTGTACATGCTGACCCGTTTTTAAACCGATGTGTTGTTCTCTCTTGATAACTTAAAGGAACATTACAGAATTGGTTTTTGATAACAAAACAGTTGCTGGCAGTGTAAGCACTTTATGTAATCCACCATATACATAAACTGACAAACCTGTAGAAGTTTGAGATCGATCGGCCATCTGGGTCACGAGAAAATAGTGAAAAACCGATTACACATTTGCATGAAATCATATAGATTCAACAAATTAATAAAACGCTCACTGAGCGATAAACTCCAATCGGAAAATTAGTTTATTCATTTCTCATCAAATATGGCATTTCAGACAGATATATTTCAAGGGATGTTTTCTACTATCATCATTATTAGACCGTGTAAGTTTTATGTAAATCTGTGATCAAAAAGTATATTTTACAAGTTGTTTTCTTACCAATTCTGTAATGTTCCCTTAAATACAGCTGTATTGGTGATGAATAATTATGTTCGCAGGTTTGTTTTCAAATATTGAGAAAAAAGAAACGTTCTTATTGGTTCAAGGAGTGAGTTTTTTTTTTGTTAAGTCCCTGTCTGAGCAAATTTCGTATTTCCAAAATTCAGGCTCTAAAATAAAAATGGGGGTAAACTTGTGAAGCGTGGAATCAACAACTAGTGGCTGAAACCGAAACTAGACGTAAGGAACGGAGAATTCACTGTAGGCTATTACACAAAGTGGCAGCAACATGACGAAGAAAGAGGAGTTAGCTGAAATGATTAAGAAAGATCCAACGGCTGTTGAGACTTACATACCTCAGGTTCTTGAGGCGATAAGAAATGATGAAGATGCTCTTAAGAGGAGTGATGATTTTAGCGATGCACTTAGAAGATCAATGCTGAATGAAGTCAAAACAAGGTAAGAATATTTAAAACAATAAAGTATATTAACTTTTTTTTTAAGTACATCATTTTATTTTGCTCTTTAACTTGTTCTAAACATTTTAGGCAAATGTTTAGGTGAGTGACGTATGGAGTTGTAGATTCATTTATTTGAAAAGTTGTTACCTTTCTTTCTGTTGTAAACTCAATTTATTTCCAATATTTTATCCCATTTGGGGTAGACTTCAAATTGATTGGAACTTGACTACAAGTGACTTGGGAGTAAACTCAAACATTTTCTGATTTTTCATTCCTTTTTTAGGAAAAATAAACACGAAAACCAAATGGTGGAATTATGTCAAGCTTGCTTTGAGAAAAGAACAACCAAGTACTACGAGCTCACCGCTGCGCTGTTTGAGGACAAAAAGATAATCAACTGGAAGGTATGTCTTACATTGGTCAAGCAAGAATGACAAAAACCAAATCAGACGAAGCAACCCTCGACTTCAACCATCTTTTAATCGAAAACCAAGATTTAAAGTGTTTGCAACTCTTGCTCATTATTTATTTGATTTAAACAAATATTACAGAATGGCAGCAAAATTATTTTCTTTTTGATTTAATTTAACTTGCAGGAACGCGTCCCATTGGCAGAGAAGCTGATTAAAACATTTGAAGCTCCGGTGAAACTCGTCAGAACTGAAAAGGACGACTGGTGGGGCAAAGATATCCAACCAAGTAAAACAGAAATTGGCAAGGCAATGAAGTCATGTATCGAGAAAATGATGGAAGCATTCGAGTAAGTTCTTGTCAGAACTACTTTGTTTGTTTTCATGTTATTTCATAAAGAATTTGGTACAGGTGTCGCTAACTTAAAGACTGCCTGGATTCTAGAAATCTGTACACTAATTATACAATTCTACTGTAGCCTATCTCCCGTTCCATTCATGGTTTCACTTTATTTTCAGCCGAGACAAGATTTTGAAGAAAGTGAGCAAGTTCATGGTGGAGCTCCTCGTAGTCTTCTTCAAGGCGCCAGACGATTTACAAATTGTTAAAGCATCAGCTTTTGTCTCAAATTCATGGCATACCATAGCCTGGGAGGTATAGTAACATCAAAATCATTTTGTTACATAATAGTATATATATATAAGTGCATTCATACTGACACATGATTTGTTTCTTCATTTATAGGGGACAGAAAAGATCCTTGCAGAGATTTTGCGTGCCATGTGTGAGTGGATCAAATCAGGAGATTTGGACTTGGAATCCTTTTCTCACGACAAAGCACGAGTCATTAATAATACATTAAAATCGTCACTATCAGGTGCTGGGTAAGTAGAGTAGTCTATTTTATTTTAATTCTTCGGACAATAAAAACATCTTGACCAGGAATAGTCCAGGGAAGTCCAAAAGTTGAAAAACTGTCATCAAATAAAGATGTGTCTTCCACACGCCCCTGGTAACTGTGGAGTGTGGACCCATCATTACTTGAAAGATGACATTGCTCTCATATTGCAGATTTTCTACAACTTGATGGCACATTACCAATGGGAGAACAGTCTTCTTGTATATTTAATATTGTTCACATTTCATGAGTGCACATTGCGTGTTTGCTAGTTAGCGGACCATCAACAGCGCCCTCTACTGATTTGTTCCCAAAAGAGTTTTCTTCTCTATCTTGTAGACCTTGTAGAAAGGATGAATACGACCAAATCGAAACTGAGCAATTGATACTTTCTTCATTTTGATATTCAGAGCACCGTCTAAATATGCGAAGGAGTTGAATGAAATATTCCAATTTGTGCTGACACAGGAGTTGGACGGTCAACCATACACGGGATGGGGGCTTATGGCGCAGACTATCTGCTCCGGATTTATTGTTAAGGTGAGTCAGTACTTCGGCAAGGTCTTGCTGGATAATAACTCTTAACGGAGCTCTGTCCCTCATAACGGCTAACAGCCCTCTTTGAGGAAGCCAGTGTCCGTTGACGGATGTGTAGTAGCTTGCAATCTTGGGTCAACTCGTCATGAGAGGGAACCCACAGCGCACCAGGCTACCAACAGTCAAGCTCGGGATGGTGTTATGCCCTGCAATAATCAGCCTCCTTGTACTGAACTTAATTACTGATTGGTAGAGTGCCACACATATCGTCAGTCAGACGCATTGACGAGAACCCCATCAGGCATTCGTATAACTGCTTTAAAATCTTTAACATTCCCCTAGTCATAGCAATAATACACTGTGATTCTCATTTAACCGAAAAGGGATGTCATTAAAACACCAATAGGATTCAGCATACAAGAAACACTTCCATCCATTAATACAACAGGGAAACATCCATTGAGATAAGATGCTTGCTGTCAAATCCCATGAATCACTTAAGAAGCTCTGCTTCATGACCATGTCCATGATACGAAACCGTGTTTAATTCAACTATTATCACACAGCACTGTGGTAATGCAAGAGTTATCAAAGACTTTATCCCAGGGGTGCTCACAATACTTAAAGGAGACAACGAGACACTGACCACCATAGCGTCCAGTTGCGTCACAAGCTTCTACCAACAAACAGATCTACTCGCACCGTATGCTGATGATGTTATGGAAGTATTCCTTGCTGGGAAAAGTGACCTTATTGGCCGTACGTTGTCATTATGTTTACATATACAAATGAGTTCATATCAGTGAATATAGGAGGACAATACGCTCAATAGAAACTGCTAACTGCTTTCAACTAATCATTGTAATGATAGTTCTTGCTGTGTGTAGTAGACAGTAGTAGGCACATCAGGATTTTTTTCCCAAATGACATTACGAAGGTCAACAACATAACAGTTTTTCTGACTTTTTGGTGCTGTTCGTGTCACTTTCATTTCTCATCTGACAAACCATTATGAAAATAATGTATAAGTTTACCAAGGTATTTCAGTTTAATACCAGCAACATCTTTATATTATTTTATGTGCTGACTGTCAATTATTGTTGGTTTTCCATAAACTCCATTGTACATAACATAAACGGACACCCTTTTTTAAGTTAATGGTTCCTTGAATGTAGTCAATGATGTTGATTTTACCTTATTCTACAGTGGTTTTGAAGCCTCTATACGCAGTAAGTCCAGAACCAATTCTGAGTAGGTTCGACAGACTAGCCGAGTACATGGAAGACATGAATCAATCCAGCAAAGTGTACATGTATATGTTATGGGATGACATAGCCAAGGATAACCCTAAGGTATTATAAGCCTTTCTAAAAGTAAAAGTCATTGATCTGCTAGTTTTGTACAAAATAATGTGTTTCCACTCGATGGATGGAATTAAAGGTCGATAAACCGAATGTGACACGAGTAACAAAATACTTTCAAAAGCCCAACTAATTGTTCGAAAGCTCATTGGTTATTTGAAAAGTACATATATATTATATATATATATATATATATATATATTGGATAAAAAGTCAAACTCCATCCTATGATGTTTTGTTTTTACTAACAAAAGGCACCATTGCGCTGATACACCATACAAACATGTTACTACTGATTAATTTGTCTTTTTTCTAGTTATTAGTGCCTTATGTAGACCTCATGATGGATGACTCAACAAATGGCCAGCTTTCTCATCAGGTTCTCATGGTCCTGGGAGGCGTGTCCATCAAATTCCCAGACATCTTTGTCGACAAGATCGACAAGTTGTTACGAGTGACTAAACAGACACCACACACGATCCACGCAGTAGCCAAGATAGTTGCAAGTGTTGGCCAAATTGATGAGGTGAGTATAATAGCTAGCAATATTGCTATTTCTGGTAGAACTCTTAGATTTAGGTGCACAACTTGTCATCACTATACGCTTTTGGTACCTTTTGGTAAAGGAAATTTCGTCTTTGTGTTTGGACAGAAACAAGCCGACCGTTGTCTCAAAATATTCGTAGACAAATTGAAGACAACTGAAGACATGTGGATGAGTACCATCTTAATGGAGATGAAGAGAGTTGGTCGAAAACACGTAAAAATCTTGAAGAAGTACAGAGCAGATATTGAACCGTTTAAGAAAAGCCAACAGATGGGTGTGCCTGATCTTGTACAGAGTTTGATAGACTTTATGGAAGGTCGCAGGTAAGATTCCTTCATTTCTACTAATAATGCCTAATTAAATCATACACCTCTGTAAATATAATAAACTGTGTATCCATTAACCTAGCCAAGGGGTAAAAAAGCTTACATTGTATTACACTGTTTTCATGATAAAGCAATAAAAACAAATCATCTTTTACATTAACTTTTTACAGCTTGGAAACTCTTGCTGATGACGTAGACGAAGTCAAAGATGACGTCAAGACCTTGGATAATCGAGTCACAGTGACAGAGGAGAATGTGGATCGACTTGACAAGACTGTCAAAGAGCAAGGCCAGGAGATCGACAACGTCAAGAACGAGGTTGCGGAACAAGGTGAACGGTTAGAAGATCTTCAAGAAGTGGTCGACGACACAGTCTTAAAAGTCGACGAAATCGATCACAAAGTTAGTATTGTCAAAGTTGTCAATAAAGGTTTCTTATAAAAAAAAGAACAAATCGATGTCGAAATTCACTTGAACTAATCAACAAATTTCAACAAAAATGGATAAACACATTGTAAATCCACTGTGGTAAGGTTGTGCATTACATCTTTAATTTCAGACAATCACCAATGCACCGAAGTGGTCCCGAGACGTCTCCAAGCTTCTCAATCCCGAGCATGAACACGACTGGAGATACCTCGCTATACGTCTTGGCTTCACAGGAGAAGATGTCCGTAACTGGGCACTGTCTCCAGACCCTACAATGGCCCTGCTGGCAGAATGGTATACTGTACACAAGAGTAGTGAAGCTACGTATGCTGTACTGACTGCATTACAGGATATGGGTAGAGAAGATGCGTCTACTATAGTGGAGGAATCATTAGAAGCTGCAGGTATGATGACGTAGATTGATATCTCAACTTCTGGTTACTTTTTGGTGTTCTCACAATAGGAGTATTCTTCATAGTTTAAAGAACATTACAGAATTGGTTTTTGCTAACAAAACAGTTGCTGGCAGTGTAAGCACTTTATGTAATCCACCATATACATAAACTGACAAACCTGAAGAAGTTTGAGATCGATCGGCCATCTGGGTCACGAGAAAATAGTGAAAAACCGCTAACACATTTGCATGAAATCATATAGATTCAACAAATGAATAAAACGCTCACTGAGCGATAAACTCCAATCGGAAAATTAGTTTATTCATTTCTCATCAAATATGGCATTTCAGACAGAAAAGTGAGTTACATTAGGCTATTGACTTAATCTGAATTGTACCAATGTAGTTGTAGTTTGTGAATTTATCCTAAATGAAGAAAAAAGTCAAAGAATCTATCATAAGTATGAAAACACTTTACACAACAAAATGATAATGTGAATTCCCCCATTTTTCTCAATGTCGTTTCTAACTGTAACGACATCCATGCGTGGCAGATTCTCTGGTACCCAAGGCTGCCCCTGACATGTCGGACAAACCCCCTCGGGTCTTCATCAGCTACCAGTGGGACCATCAAGCAGAGGTGAAAGTCATCAAGGAACATCTTGAGAAAGCTGGCTTCGGATGCTGGCTGGATATTGGCCAGATGGGAGGTGGAGATAGCCTCTTTGCTAAGATCAACGACGGCATGAGAGCTGCCAAGGTGGTCCTCTGTATGTGCACTGAGAAATACTCCAAGTCGGAAAACTGTAATAAAGAGGTAAGCTTTACACGACATCTGTCATTTCTGATGTTGAAGTATCACCACAAAATGAAGCTAACTTGACGTCCCCATCATATTCAATCCAGCTTTTTCTTCTATAACAGGTGAACCTTGCCAACCTGTTGAACAAACCAATCATCCCTGTACTAATTGAGAAGACAGCCTGGCCTCCAGCTGGCTCTATGAGTATGTTGTTTGCTCAGCTTCTGTACATCCAGCTTCATAACGACAAGGAGTACATCAGAGGAGAGAAGTTCTGGGAAGATACGAAGTTTGCTGAGTTACTTGGACAGATTAGTTACCATGCTGCTCCGGACGAAGACATGATTACTGATGGTAAGATTTCATCAAATTTCGTATATAGCTTAGAGTTTAATGTTTAAACAGTTGGCAGCAAACCAACCATGAAGAAGGCCTAAAAGGAAATGAACATAAGAAAATATAGAGGCAGCTGGAAGTTAGACATTGTGTGTTCTCTTCTTGTTGTTCCTTCGTCTCCTTCCTTAATAACAGAGTATCGCAACTGGATGCCCCAGATTGATGATCTTCCTCAAGTTGTCAAGAAGGCTGATACCCAACCATCAACCAATTCATCCACTCCGAATCCGGCAGCACAGGATCAGGTACAACTCAACTCTAGAACTCACTGCATAATTCACAATCAAACCTTAGTTGAGCAAACAGTTCTGTAAAGTTTTTTAATAAAGCCAGGCAAATACTTGCCACTTTTCTCCGATTCTTTTCCCCCGCGACAGGTGGACGAGTTGATCCCGCAGGTATTTATCTCCTACCAGTGGGACAAACAAACTGAGATTAAGAGACTTTACTCTCGATTGACATCACTGGGTTTCAGCTGCTGGCTTGATATCCTTCAGATGGGTGGAGGAGATCCTCTCTACTCTAAGATAGATAAAGGAATCAGAAATGCAAAGGTAGTCTCAGTAAAACATAACCATTACATTGTTACTCATGAAGTTTTGTGTAACCTCAACATGTTGATTTTGTAAAACTTAAGATACTATCTTACTGGTAGTCAAGTAACAAAACTATGGTTGGCAACCCTCTTCTAAATTCAAAATATATTTGTTAAAATAACCTAAACATGAATGAATAATTATTTCCTTCCACAGGTTGTGGTCTCTAGCGTGACCCCAAAGTACGCCCTCTCAGCAAATTGTCGTCGAGAGGTCAGTCTTTCCGATGCCCTCCGGAAACCCGTTATTCCGATCCTGATGGAGCAGATGACATGGCCCCCGGAGGGTCCAATGAGCATGCCCTTTGCGCAGCTTCTCTACATCGACTTCACCAAAGAGTCAACCCAAAAAGATTTCACCGACAACAAATTTGATGAACTGTTACAGAAGCTCAAAGAACATGCAACAGTCGAGGAATTCGTCGTTCAGCAAAGTCTCCCACAAGAGGGCGGTCAAAAGGAAAAAAACAGAAGAAAAGCCTGCGGCCACTGAACCCAGTCAGATCATGAACAGACAGAAGACAAACCCTTGACGTCAGTTCCGGATGTAAACCATCAGGAAGAACATGCGGCAGTTGAGGAATTCGTCGTTCAGCAATATTTACCACAAGAGGGTGGTTCAGAGGAAAAAACAGAAGAAAAATCTGCGACCACTGAACCCAGTCAGACCATGGAACAGACAGAAGACAAACCCTTGACATCAGTTCCGGATGTCAACCATCAGGAAGAATCAGCAGAGTCTACAGATAAACCTGAGCGGCCTAGATCAGCAAATGCCCTCAGCATGCTCAGGTAGTTCAACCAGAGAGACCTAAATCTGCTCCTGCAAAGCCAAAGAAATCTTCGTCTGTTTGTGCAATTATCTAGAAAATAAGACAAAGTAGAATCGAATGATTTTGAGTATAGTGTTTGTATGGTGGTTGCCTTTATCGACAGTATACACCCTATAGTTTCGAATATAAGATTTATTTTTGCTACCGGCCGAAGAAAATATAAAAGAGACACGTTGACCGACTACATTGTTTCAGAACTTGAACTGTTTATTTGCACGTGGCGCGGTTTCAGTAGAAATGCGGTCCGAACTACAGGCATTTTGATGGGCAGCCATTTTGTTTTTCCCGCTTTCGCATCAACGTAATATGACGTCACGGAGGCTGAAAGCAAAAGTTGCGTGAAATTTGACTAATATGATTCAAATCAACTCCTAATTTTGCTCTTTCACACCAGGAAAAACTGTGCCAAGAATGATAAAACTTTATACCGGTGATATTTAACCCCGTGGTTCTATTTCAATTTTTTTCTCAAAATAGAAGAGATTTGTATAAAACTGTTTATACAGGGATGATATCGTAGTTTGCAAACAAAATATAGGCAACTGGAAGGCAACACGTTTAAATAAGCATTCTGAATGTATTTCAATCATTAAATTTGTTAGCTTCTCATAGTATTTTCAAGTTCACAGCTGAAAAGATGTTTATATATTTTTAAATAATTTAAGAATTTACACACACAAAATTATGAGATAAAGTTTTGAAAACTATGGGCACATAGTGCATTTTTACACATAGAAAGATCGATTTAAAGATGCTGCAAGGTTCGATTTTGGGCCCATTGGCCCGAACATTTTAATTCTAAGTTTAAATTGCTTTTCGTTTAAAGACTCGGGAAATTTCTAAGACTTCATTTAATTCATCAATGCTAAGTGGTAGGAAAACTAAAACTGAATTATTATCTCGCGTCTATCAGTCATACAAACAATTGTGAATGTTTGTTGTCAGTGGCACGATATACGTTTTCGAATACGTTACAAAGTTTGATTGTGTTCAACGTTTTGAAACAGCAACATCTGTCCAAATACTTTCAGAGAAAACAAATTATAAAACAGAATTTCTTTGGGCAAATTTCGGGCCGTTAAAAAAAGAAAAGATAGTACCAGTAATAAGGAATTATAAAACAAAATTCCTTTCGGCAAAGATAGTACCGGCAATACAATGCGCGTGCGCACAACTTTGTCAAACAGTATACAGTATATCTTAGATGTGAGAGTTACTTAAAGCAGATTTTAATTAGTATAGGAAAATTACAGATATATACGTCAAAATATTTACATTAGCTAATTTGCATAATAAACATTCGTTCCATAACGACAGGACCATGTTGTGAGTCGGGTGTCTTCAACTTCATATAATCATGGAAGTTTCGCACATGGTGGGATTTTGTTGACATGTTATATGTCTTTTGGGCCTAGGCCTATAACTTGTATTTTTTTTAAACCTTTGAAATGTAACAAACAGTTATTAAAAAAACGGTTGACTGAAGCAACCTTTAAGTAAACACACTTACGATAACTATGGCGTGCCGAATGAGACACTGCAGATTTATCCGCTAAGCAGCAGTTTCTACGCTAAGCAGTTATTTACGGGGAACCATTCAAAACAAAGTTCACAATTGCAATAATTATGGCTGGTAACCTCTATCACTTACAAACAATGCGGGCGAGCATGGAGCTTTTTCAGAACCATTCTAAACAGAGTTCTCAGCAGCGGCGTAGCCAAGTAAATGTACTTTTTCGGTGGGGGGGGGGCACAGGGGGTATTGCTTTCAAGTGGGGGGGGGGGCAAGGGGAATGGGTTTGTCACATGGTGGGGTCATGCTTTTAATTTGGGAGGGGATGCTGCAGGGGGGCCACTACCTTCTTATATTCTTGGCATGTTGTGGCCGCGGTAGTGACCCCGATTGCGATCGTTCAACACATTAGATTATACAAACACGCATTTCCCCTCCCCCTATTTTGTTTTGTTTTATGGGAGCAATATGGCTATTTCTTTCGTGCGGGGGACACCTGGGCCCAATTTCATAGAGCTGCTAAGCACAACAATTTGCTTAGCATGAAATTTCTTCCTTGATAAAAACAGGGTTACCTGGGGGGCACTGGAAATTTGTGGGGAGCACTGGAAATTTGTGGGGAGCTGGCACTTCCCCCCCCCCGGCTACGCCGCTGGTTCTCAGTGAATCTAGTGGAGTAGTTTGCACTGCATAATAAATAAATAGCTCAGTTTTAAACACACACAAAAACTTCTCTTCTGTTTTGTCTTTCAAAGTGTGAAATAAAGCCCTTGGTCGATGAAACGGGCGGTTCGATTAGTACAAGAGGCAGTTGAAACAAATAATTAAAAAGTCCTGTATTTAAACGATATTTGAGTAACTTGCGTGATTGATTTTATTGACTTTTTAGGTAAGGTATACCTACAAGCTATTTGTTAAACTTGGAAAATGGTTGACTGTTTCGGCGAGGTTACCTTCAACAACGTACAATCCAAACAATTCAATATCCTTTAAAGGAACATTACAGAATTGGTTTTTGCTAACAAAACAGTTGCTGGCAGTGTAAGCACTTTATGTAATCCACCATATACATAAACTGACAAACCTGTAGAAGTTTGAGATCGATCGGCCATCTGGGTCACGAGAAAATAGTGAAAAACCGATTACACATTTTGCATGAAATCATATAGGTTCAACAAACGAATAAAACGCTCACTGAGCGATAAACTCCAATCGGAAAATTAGTTTATTCATTTCTTATCAAATATGTCATTTCAGACAGAAATATTTCAAGGGATGTTTTCTACTATCATCATCATTAGACCGTGTAAGTTTTATGTAAATCTGTGATCAAAAGTATATTTTACAATTACCAATTCTGTAATGTTCCTTTAAATACGTATAATGATCGTGTCAATGTCAATCCAGTTCATGAGGTGAGAGAACATTTTCAATATAGTTTCAAACAAGAATGGTGGACAGATATTGGATACCACTCACATTAAAAAACCCAAATGGCAAAAAAACAATAGACATTTAAAAGACTTATTCACGATATCTTCTGAAGTGAATAATATTGAGATGACAAAACACTTGTCAGCAAACACATGTTGAATCCGTCATATAGGAAGTAATCCTTCCTACATCGGTCCTACATTCTCCAGTGCCCAACCCCTCAAAAAAGGTGAACTTGGAAAATAAAACTTGAAAATTGTTTATGAAAAAGCACTTCTGTACCAATCTCAACAAACCTTATTTTCCGCGTTGAATTATGAAAATTGTGATCTGTTTTCAGTCTCGCTTCGATACTTTGACCATGAGAATGGTAGAGTTTGAACAAAGTGTAAAAGAGCAATGAACCGTTGGACGTTGGAGGACTGGAGGCGACGCAAGCCAACAAAAGAAAAAACCACAGATTCGTCACAACCAAGAACACTCTCTACTTTCAGGTGACCCCCAAATAGGGGATCCTGCTTTGCATAAGAAAGCACTATGGATAATAAGAAAGGACAAAAGCCTCGAGCGGAAGGCTACTTCATGACGGAGTCAACGGGCGTGGTCTATTCCCGACCGTATAACGAAATGCACTCAACCATGACCACCACACCGTTGACTATCAACAGTATTATACCATTTCCATGCATAGATGAAATAGTCAGACGCCATTTTTTCCGGTTTCGTTTCATCTGTGAACCTACAGACTGTCTGATTGTTTGAAGGTAACGAGTTTCTTGTAGTTACATGATCGCCATTGTTCAACGTTCGTCACCAAGATACCGGGGTCACTCAGTCGCCATCTGCGACAATCTTCACTCTGATATAAACTGGACATACCTCCGCTCGACATCGGCCCAAGCACTATCCGTGAAACTGATTCTAAATTGTTTGGTCTGAGCCGTTGAGTGACTTTTACCTTGGATGATGTTAGCTTCTGTTTAGATTACGACCCTGAACCTCCTATGGTTGGTCAATTGTAAGGTCCTTCTCAGAGCTCAAGAGGCAGACAACGAGAAAACCATAAAGGAAAACATAACCACACCAAGACACACCATTCATCGATAGATGAAGACACCAACAGGTTGTGTGTTTCGATTCATCCAAAATATTTAAATTAGTTTTGGGTGTAATTATGGCGAATGCGGACAATGTCGATGGTTCACAACAAGAAGAAGCGCCTCAAACATCAGCGGGTGCAGGTGGAAGGAGATACCGTAAGAAAGACGACAAACGCGGCAGTGTAGATTCATCAAGTACGCCGGTAAGTAGAGGAATCGTCACCAATCATCAATGAACTACGTGATGAACTGACATCTTGTGGAGATGTCATGGATTTTAAACTCCTTTTTTACTATATTTTTTTTTCAAAAAATGTTTTGGTTATATAAATTAATGTATATTTTGTTGGATCCAAAAGTCTTTGAATCATCCATGTTAGTATTCAGTTTAACTTTAATAAATGATGGAGTCATAGAATATTTTGGGCATGCCAGTCATGATACTAAACTATGCCATCACCAATACCTGCCACCTAAAAAATATTATAGGGCTATAAAAAATAACTAATAATAATTATAGTAATTCGTTGCTAGGAGACAAGATGTACACTACCGAATAAAAACATTTAGCCACCAGTTTAACATTTAACACAACATATTGCGAAAATAATCAGATAAATGTTTTCTCAACCAAAGGGTTAAATAATTTTTTTGTAATCTTCATCAATGTTTGTGATCATTTAAACAAATTCTTATGAAACAGTCAGTTGTACTTCATTACATCATATTTCACTTCAGTCATAAGCAGCCATTATAAATACAAGAGTGTCAAGCAATTATTTGTCATTGGTGGGACAATAAATGGTTTATGTGTACATATGAATTAGCACCAACATACATGTACAGTGGCATGGGAGGCAGTTATTAGTATTAATTGTTTATTTTTTTATATTTCTTACTACCCCAAGGAAGTAATTTTGAACGGAAGCAAAGGCTGGTTGCCATGCAACCATTTCTGCATATCATCAACAGGCTGTGAAATAAAACACCTTTAATTTTCATGCTGGGCACAGGACATTGCTATGCAAACAATTCTAATGAGATGACTTTAATAATGCAGACATTAGATTCATCTTTTGATTGTATTTATTTCAGAATGATCACTTTACGCAATATTGCGGTGTTTTTGTGGTGAAAATTCTGTTTTTCTCACTACATAATTTGTACCACATACAGGGAATGGATAAAATATAAATATCATGATTCTACTAAGCTGAGACAGTTTGGATTGGGACAATCATAATGACAAATTTAAATATACAAAATAGAAAAAAAGATCTCCATGTTTTGAACATAGAGATCTTTAAATTTAAGCAAGGATCCAACAGATATGGAATGCATTTCTGGTGTGGCTACAATTGTAGCTCATGTTTGGTTATAAACTGTTCAGATTCAAAGATTCTAAATATTTATTGTCATGATAAAAAGCATGAAATTTGTCTTCCCTGGGTAGAAGGAGAATATAGAATTAGCTGTTGCAAACTGCTTACATGTACCAGGTAAAAATACTGAGCGCCTTGTATCCTTTGGCAAAAGGCGCTATATAAATACAGTTATTATTATTATTATTATTATTATTACCAACCAAAAGGACATAAAGCATAAAAGCAAAAAGTAGTTTCTTAGTGGCCTGACGTTTCGACCCTAGCAGAGTCTTTCTCGAAGGCTAAATGAAAACATAACACATATTACAAAGACGATAGACAGCAAGAATTACAATTTACAAAATTACAGTATACAAAAGGGCGAGGGCAAATGTATACAGAACATAAAATACACACGAATATAAAATAAAGTTAAATGTATTAAAATGCACCACGTTACCTGGCCTATCTACTGTTAAAAAGGTTGTGCTACATTAGGTAAAAAGGACTCCTTTAATCTGTTGGTCTTATAATAATAATAATATTACGTTCTTATGGAGCGCATTTCAGTTCTGCAAGAACTCTCAATGCGCTTTACATTTTATTACCCCTGGTCACTGGGCCATTATTTCATTCCTTAAACCATCTCAGCTCCCTGGGGAGTATACAGCCTGTGCAACAAGTATGCGCTACTAAGCTAAATCAGTCACAAGAACCATCTCTGCCTCACAGGTACCCATTTTACCCCTGGGTGGAGGGAAAACAATCATAGTTAAGTGTCTTGCTCAGGGACACAAGTGTCACGACCGGGACTCGAACCCACACTCTGCTGAACAGAAACACCAGAGCTTGAGTTTGGTGTTCTTATCCGCTCGGCCAGACCCTGTGATTATGAGTAATTTGAGGGTTTAGAATCCAACATGATATACAAAAAATGTACTTGTATCAGGAAAAAAATCCATCTACATGTAGGGACAGTAGCTGTAGAATCTGAACCTGAGTCAACAGTGATAGCACATCTGTTACTACTGTTAACAAATAATACAGCTTTGAATTCAATGATACAATTGAAAACATTCAGCTCTATAAAATATCAGCAGATGCGTACAGATAATCATCTGCTCTAAGCCCTAATGAGTGACATTTCAATAAAGAAACAAACAAACTGTAAAATTAGCAGTATTCACTGATCACGTTCTTAAGAATTGTAATTTGTAAATAGTTGATTCTTCAATTGAAAGTACATTTTTGATTCTGAACGAAGGGTTCAAATTAACCATGTCCTTCATGAACTTGGTTAAAATTAATCTCTCTTAAAAAAGACAAATGGAATAGATAAGAGATCAAATGCATATTTATATCTCTCATGTCCATATCGTCAAGGTTTAAGCCAGGATTTGGTAAAAGGGTGTCCAAACTTGATGGAAATTCTAAAACTGGGTGTCCAAATTGTTCACTTCACTTACAGAACTTTACAGACATTTACATGTAAATGACAGACAAAACAGGGATCCAAATTTAAAACAGGGTGTCCAAAAGACACCCAGACACCCCTCTGGCTAACACTATGCATATTGTTGGATGTAATTTAAACTCAAACTCTGTTGAGTGACTTCTTCACTCAAACAACATCCAACACCCTATTTATGGAAACTCAACACCAAACTGTTGGACTAAGATTGTGGTGGTATGTAAGACAGTTTATGAGTGCAGTCCTAAGTGCGACAGAATCAAACAAAACACGCAGTTGGATTTTGATGAGTTTGAGATGGTTGCAGTTAAGAATAAAACAGTAAATTTGATTGGTTTTACTGACACAATGTAGGATGCCCAGGATGAATGGAAAGATTATTTAACTGTATAATGTAAGATTTGTTTCTCTTTATTTTATTTTTTTCGTTGTTTTACAGGTTTTTTTTGCGGAAGTCAAAATGCTGTTATGAACACGCAATGTTTTTGATCGCATGCGTGGTTGTGTAAATTATTTTTTTAACCGTAACTTTTGTGTCTGAACCGGACGGTTACATGTGTAACTGACCGTTTCAGAAACTGTTATACGTTTACAAAAAATAACCGTAAACGCACAGGCTTAGTTTTACAACAATTTCCATCTGTCATTGACAGTCAAATATTTGACAGTCAAATATAAATGAACCTTTTAGGACTGAATAATTCAGCACTAAATGTCCAACATGAAAGGACGGGGGAAAAAAACAGTCACAGTCAATATGACTCTTTAAAAAATAACTTTTACTTGTACACAACCTTTGAAAAGATTCTTAAAATTGCATTCCGGGCATAGCAAAGGTGTGAGAAAATTAATGCTCGCTGAACCAAACAACTGCATTTCATTGCTGAATTTTCTAGGCAGAATTCAATGCATTCTTCCCGACAAAGAAGCAGTTCTGCCTGCAAGGTCATGGACACTTTTAAAACCAGTGCATTCAATATCCAGTCCTTGTGTTTGGGATTGTCTGGGTGTAAATAACACCTCCCACTGGGACACGGGTTCAATGTGGACTTATTTATTCACTCCACATACACTGCATCACACAATCTTGCTCTACAGCTTTACATAATCATGTTTAAAAGTACATTTAAATTCCATTTAGAATGCACTGACATTACAATAAACTGAAATGAACATTTTAAATGGTATCGATATATAACTTTGGAACTGCAATTTGTTCAAATCAATGCTGTAAATTTGATTCAACTAGTTGTTCTGAGAGTACAATCGTTATATTGTTACATTTTCAAAATGTTTTCTTTATTTTATATTAATGAACACTGAATTTCCCAAACCCATTCAGCTGGTTTTGTTTTAATCGATTTGGTTTGTCCATGGGAGACTTCCTCCATGGTTTGTCAAACCAACCATGCTTGTCAGTGGGACCAGGCCTACATGTTCTGATTTTTCACCAAATTCAAAAGTTTTGAAAGTTCTGAATGGTGCAGGAATTTTGAAAAAAGTGTTCAGAGCCAACTTGACTGTTGGGTAAAGTGACAGCAACTCTGCCATTGTGAGATAAGTGATCGCATAATTACAGTCAACACAGTTTTTTTTAAATTTCAACAAGTTTCCACCTTCCTGAATAAGGTACAATGTACTAAAAACATTATTTTTTAATTCAGCTTGAGAATTTTGTTTATAGTTGCTTTTTTTTTGCCTTGAAAAGAATTTTTGAAAATGTACTCACATAAAGTCATCTTTTCTCTTTGTGTCTTCTTCTTCACAGTCTCTGAGAGAAAAGGAACCAAATCAAAGTGATGCAGACATACAGGTAAGACTTACATGAATTAATGAGTAGAGAACAGCAAACTCATTACCCATAACTTAAGAATCTATCCAGGGCTTGCCCTTTCCTTAACACTAGCCGGCATACATTGTCTAGTAAAACTTGCCTTGGGCTAGTTAACACCACTTCTCAACTTGTCCTGTGGGCTACTAAAAACCTGTGCAACCCACTTTTTTTATAGTGCTCATATTTCTTCCTTTTCAGATGTGAGTAATAAACTTTTAAAAATATGTTAATTTATTTTTGATTGTGCGAATGCATTTTCATTCGGCCATTAAACTGGTTGTGATTGCTTATTAAAAGAAAGATGCATTTATGAAAATACATGTTTATAATCTGGGCGACTGAAACTTCCTAGGGCAAGCAAAACCCACAGTTTACTAGCCCGGTGGGCTACAAAAAGCTTATAGATAGGTTGCAGTATGACGTAAATCAGCCATCTTTACAGGCAGTTTAGAACAAACAGTTGTGCGTTTCGTGTGAGAACGGCGTGCAACACGCGCGCATTTCATGAAACTCATTGCAGGATTGGTTAGTGAACAACGCGGCTGCATTAATAAGTTGAGCGTTTGACGCACCTGGAAGCCAAAATTGCAATTTGCCCGTAAAGATGGCGTCTACTGGGAACTATCTATTCTCTGAACCACCACTCAGCTAGATCAAAAAGTACATGTAGGTCCAAAGAAAGAGAAAGGGGGTTACCTTCTTCAGTCTGCCAAGTTGAAGATGGAAAAAATCAACTTTATGAATTGTTTTTTTTCTCAAAACCAGTACAATTAATTTCAATTCGAACCACACACAGTAAAATATATCTCAGTAAAGACACACGTCAGTTACATGGAGTGACACTTACACCCATTTTTCCAGAAATTTTCACAGTACAAAACTTTAAAAAATACTCTTTCTGATACTCACCTTTGTTTTTTGTTTTTTCCATCCCAGAGGATCAAGCTTAACCGTCTCAGCAACTATGAAGTCGACGATGTTAAGATGGCCAATGTTTTCGGCTCTAAACCAGCTGACAAAAAAGCTGTCGGTAGTTCTATGCGTCTGAACCCCCTCTATGACCAGAACGGTACAGTCGAAGTCTCCTCAGGTCAGGCCCAAGTTGCTAAGTCTTCAGATACTGCCAGTCAAGATTCCGGTATTGGCAACATGACATCTGCTAAGAGCAAAAAAGGAACGTATAAGCGACCCAAGAAGCCGGTGGATGAGGACGAGGATGACCTTCCAGTTAATGATGTTCAAGGGACCAAGATAAACTACAGCAAAAACTTTAGATTTGGGAAGCCAGCAGAGAATGGAGTTCAAAATGGAGCAGGAGTTAAAAAACTTGTGAGTACAAAGGTTTCAGCAAGATTTGAAGCTTTGCATGGTGTAGGAAGCAAGAACAGAGTTATTGTGACAACTGTGATCTAAATATCTTTTGGGTGAAGTGCAAGTTATGATGTCTCAAGCAGTGTACTCTGCTGGTCTTTAAAAAAAACCTTGTTACTACTCACTGAACTAGAAGAGTTGTTGTAAGCAACACATCGGGGGGGGGGGGGGAAGAATTCACAAAGAGTTTTAAAAAAGGTTATTACAAAGTTTAAGCAAGATTTTAAGCTTTGCATGGTATAGGGAGTAAGAACAGAGTTATTGTGACAACTGTGGTCTAAATATCTTTTGGATGTAGTGCAAGTTCTGATGTCTCAAGCAGTGTATGTACTCTGCTGGTCTTTAAAAAAATCCTTGTTATTACTGACTGAATTAGAATTGTAGTAAGCAACACATCGGGGGGGGGGGGGGTGATTTCACAAAGAGTTATGATTGATTTTAACTGTGTATCAATCTTAATTGCTAATTGTCACAATACAAATCACGACAGCAATACTGACAAATCATCTTAAGATGGATCTTAGTGCTTTGTGAAATCCAGCCCAGGACTAAAGGCATTTTACCTTCATCAGTCATTCTACATTAGTATACTTTACGCTACAGACCTCTAGAAAGGTAAATCAAATAAAATCAAACCATTTTGTTGATTCAAAAATTCAAGGAGACAGACATCTACATGTATTGATTAAGACTTTGTAGATTTCTTTCTTTGCATGGTATTGTTTCCTTCTACAAGTTTAATCATTTCTTCTCTTTTCTGTTTGATTCAGACAACCTTTGGAGTTGTAATGCCTTCCAGAGTCAAGCAAGTAAGTACACAACTATTTTCTCAAAGATCCCTCTAAGAGAATGTCAAGATAATTCAAGATTATTTACCGAGCAGACAAAACAAACAGGTTTCTTTCAACTTGATGTCATTCATAATTAATCTGTCTCAAGATAACATAATAGTTAAAGATAAAAACAAAAAAATGACTGGACACACTTACCTAATTTTTAATGCCATCCCAATTTTGTCCCTCCATTCTTAAGAACACCATTCCAAAGAGTCAGCTAGTTGCTCCTGGTGGCGGTGTCACCCAGTACGCACTGAGTGAACAGAACAAGACATCCAAGCCAGATATTGAGGCGGCAAGACGTCAACATGAGATTAGGAGAAGATGGAGATATGTCATCATTCTTATTCTCATCATCTTATTCTTTGGTCTCATTCTTACCATTGTCTTGTACTTTGCCACAAGAGCAGCCTGAAGTATCTGTGACCCTTTTTTTTACAAAAATAACTTTTGTGATTCCCAAGCCACAAACTTTCCTGTAACAAACAATTAAATTACTTTTGTACCTTGAAGGTCAATAAAGGGCTATGGATTTTACCTTAAATCCAAACGCCATGTGGTGACAAACTTAAGATGAAATAAATTGTTTGTTTGATAAAACACCCCAAAATTCTGAAGATTTAATGAGTAGGATCATTTTTTTGTTAGACATCTCAGTTTAATGTTAGTAGTGTGAGCATAACTGTAATATATAGCCAAAGCACATTGTGTAATGTCACAAGAGTAAAATCAACCTCATATCACTATTATCAATGTCTCCGATCAGAAAAGCAATGGGTATATTGTTTATGGGATTTGGAAGTAGTTAATAACTAAAGGAGTCCCTTTAATTCTGAAGTCTACTCCGCTGCAGTCGAAAAAATAGCAAGACAAGTTCTCACAGAACAAATCTACCCATTTTAGTAGATATATACAGATAGCCCTCGAGTAACCTCTTAGTACCTTGAGAAACACCAAGGTTTTCTAAGGCTCAACCTCAAGTTAATTCTGCATTCTTCCCTAATGTACTGAATCGCTGCAGTGTTATGAACAGTTAAATACCCAATAAGAGCTTATTTGAATGTAAATAGTTGCACAACTGGTGTTAACATCCTGTCCAACTAGGATTTACTGTAATCTGTGCCTCTTCTCAGGTGGTCTTTCAAGAGTTTGAGAACAGCAAACTATTCCATTATTCCTAACCGTCCCAACCCTTCAAATCCAACTGCATGTTTTGTTTGGTTCTATAGGACTGAAGAATTACACAAGTATAGGATCCTGGGCATACCACCATAATCCTAGATTAACAGTTTGGGTGTTGAGTTACCATAAGGTGATTGACTTTGTGAGAGTGAAGAAGGATCTTTGTGCACCACTCATTAGAATCCCTATTGGGATTTAAAAAAATCCACTTCACTGTATTGGTTACCAGTGCCCAATTTCATAAAAACCTGTCGGCATAAACAAATTGCTAAGCGCAGAAAATCTTGCTTAACAGAAATGGGTAACCAGCCAAAAGTCCATGATGTCTACATTTTGTACGACTGGTGCGCCACTAATTTTTTGCTTAGCAAAGAAATTTTGGGGGCTTACCAGCTTACCAATAGATTTTGATCAATGCTAAATGATTCTAAAACTTCCCATGGCATAGAACAAGGTCATGGAGATGTGTGATATTGTTTCTACACAAATGCTCTTTAAAGGAACATTACAGAATTGGTAAGAACAGAACTTGTAAAATATACTTTTTGATCACAGATTTACATAAAACTTACACGGCCTAATGATGATGATAGTAGAAAACATCCCTTGAAATATTTCTGTCTGAAATGCCATATTTGATGAGAAATTAATAAACTAATTTTCCGTTTGGAGTTTATCGCTCAGTGAGCGTTTTATTCATTTGTTGAATCCATATGATTTCATGCAAATGTGTAATTGGTTTTTCACTATTTTCTCGTGACCCAGATGGCCGATTGATCTCAAACTTCTACAGGTTTGTCAGTTTATGTATATGGTGGATTACATAAAGTGCTTACACTGCCAGCAACTGTTTTGTTAGCAAAATCAAATTCTGTAATGTTCCTTTAACCTTTTTAAAAGCATCTGTTGAACATTGTAATTTGCCCATTGTATGCTATATACATGTACATGTACTTCAAATATTCCATCGTTATTCGTAAGAGTGTTGTCGGCTGTATGGTTTTTTATATTGTTGTTTCTTAAATTTTTATAAAAATATATCCGTGTAAAATGTTTTTTAAAACCTCAGAAAAGTACTTACATAATTTTTGGTATCTAGTTAACTAAATTTATTTTGAGATTGGCATTGTATTTCATGACGGTGGTTATATTATGGTTTTGTTCTTGTGGCCTACAAATATCATTTATAACTTTAAACTATTGCAAGATAACTGTTATGTCTATATTTTTTGGCCAAATATACTGTAATAAATGTGCAAAGCAAACCACACATTTGTTACCAGCGGCTGAAACAATTTAAAGTTAATGTATAAAAAAAAAGAAATTGTTTCCATTTATTATTTGTTTTGTAAATAAAATTATGGAAATATGTTATGGATAGACTTAATGCTTAGCATTAAAGTGCCAAACAGCTTGGCAAGTTTGAGGCTATTAAAAACCAACAAGATAAACACCTGAGAATGGACAAAAGAAATATTTGAAGTAACTGACTATGCTACAAATATTTTTCATTTGTAATTCAATTGTACTTTTATCTGAGAAACAAAGTACCTGAGCAGTGAAAAACAAAAACAACAACAAACAGAAGCGGTTTTAATCTGAAAGACATTTGATTATCAAGTTCCTACCAGAACCAATCCTCAAGAAAAATACCTCAGGGCTTGCCCTTAACACTAGCCCGGCGTACATCGTCTAGTAAAAACTGCTACGGGCTAGTAAACACCACCTCTCAACTTGCCCTGTGGGCTAGTTAACACCACTTCTCTTTTCGGATGTGAATAATGAATTTTTAAAATTTGATAATTTCATTTTTAGTGTGTGAATGTAACTTCATTTGATCATTAAACTGGTTGTGATCGCTACCATTAATACATCAGAAAGACACATTATGACCATCATGTTTAAAACTTTGGCTACTAAAACTTCCTAGGGGCTACTTTATAAACAGATTAAGGGCAAGGCCTGTACCTGCATCTGAACTAGTGTCAAACAAAATGAATGCAATATGGCTCATGGAGTCATACAGTATATGCACAATACTTCAAAAAGAATGTTTTTTTAACTGGAATATATACATGTACATGCACGCTGTACTATGTGTTTATAAATGCAAGTCAAAAACGGGCAGGGCAGGCCCCTCAGAAAGATGTTAAAGATATTTTGTGATAATTTTTTTGTGGATTTATTTAATTATTTTGTTTACGTCTGTAAATATATAAAGAAAAAACAACAACTTGATTTCAAGACTGAGTTTAGGTTATCTGGCAGTGATATAAAGAAAACTAAAAGTTACTGTGTAAAATAATTGATATTGTTTTTTATTATCTGAAAATATCAAACATATTAGTACATCGTTGTTTAAGTTTTTATTTTCAGTAATTGTACAATTTAATATTTTTATTGTTAGTTGTCTGTACACTGGACACTTATGAAATTTGTAAAGGAAGTAAAAAATATTTGTTTCAATAAAGTACACATGACAACAATTTGTTTGAATCCTTGGTGAACTTAAAAATATTTTATATATCAAATAATAATCTTAAAAGCAATCAATAAAACTATCAAAATAAAATAATAATTAATGAGAAGTATTCTCACGAAAACTCTAGTGGCCAGTCCAAATCAACAAATTTCAGCTGCAGATTCCAATTTATAATCAGTTAGTAAAATAGATGTTACAATCAAAGTCAGAGCATGAATTGTGTGAGGTGCTAGAATTATACTCTTGTAAGTTTTGTGATAACACTTTATCTCTGAGTTGTGGTGATTCTGAAAAGAACCAGTGATGTGACAACTTGACGTTTCAATCAATTGTTTCAATCAATTGAAACATTGTGTTGTTAAACCACTGGTTCTTTTCAGAAACACCACAACTTATAGAGAGATTATTAGGTGTTCCCACAAACCTTACTAGGTCATTCTCCCACCATGCAAAGTCTCAAATCCTACTTGTTGTTAGTTATCCCTCAAGTGCAAGTGGAATATGGGAAAATATAGCACTTCTGCTTCCCATATCCAACGGGTGGCCTCGTTGAATATGGGTGCAGACGTACTATATTTTTCCATATTCCACGAGTGCTCGTGTGATAACTACAAATTTATCTTTGAGCAAACTTAATGCGTAGCTAACAATAGCGCAATACATGGAGTGTGAATAGCACGTTTTAGAACAGGGTTTGACTTTGATATTGGACATGCAATGTAGGTTTGTATCACAGTCTTGTGCTATGGATCGACCAATCAGAATCAAGGATTTAAATTTGCTTGAAGATAAAACTACTTGTATATACTGTTCTATAGTTACCTGAAACGGTAATGCAATGCATCATGACAGGCATACCATCAAGTGTACAAGGTTAGCAGCAGGCCTGGAATCACATAGAGGACATTGCCTTTAATGCCCTGGTCTTGGCCTTGGTGCCCCTTCAAATGTTTTCAATTAGACTTTAAGATTTTCTAATGGAAGTGCCGTTTGCAAAATGTAAAATGTCCTTGCCCTCTGAAAAATTAAAATTCCAGGCCTATTTGAGTTGTCATCTTGATGTTGTTATTCAAACTTATTTGATTACAACAAATTATCTGCAATAATTAAAATGGCATACCACATTTTCAACCCTATAAAAATAGTACTTTGAATACATCAAAAAATTACAAGAATTTTCAAAGAATTCCGTTTGAAAACGACCTGTAATCATTTAATATGATACCAATAGACAAATATATTATAAAGGTTATACATGTAATGGAATTTCAATCCAGGTAATAATGCTTGATTACGACAAATCATGTCAATAGCTAATATGTTTTGCAAGTAATTTACCCATCAGTCATTCCATGAGAGATAATCATGTACAATGCGTTTTGCATGTTTCAGCATGAGTTCATCCCCTGAAGTTCATCCGTTTATAATCTACATTAGAGCTCTATATTATGTCCCAAACACTACAAAACCTATTCAGGAAGTTGTCAGAGTTTTGTGGGATATGGCACGACAGGTCCAGCAGGCTTACCAGGTCAATCCATTTTCCTTGTATTGGAAATGTGTGCATACTCCTACCTACATAATGGAAAAGTGCCCACCTTGTCTACTGCCAGCTAGCATCCAAAAATCTCCCACAATAAGCAATAAAGCTAGCATGAACCAGACACACACAATCAGTAGTTTGTCTGGAAAACTTTTTCAGATAAGAAAAAATGTCCCGTATTTAGTAAATCAAATTGGCCCTGGATTCAATCCATAAGCCACGTGCATCAACTCCCCAATCCCCAATCAGTATTATTCCATATCTCCAACAATAACAAAATCAATTTGCACATCATCGTCAGTCACCGGTACACTGCCACATATCTGTTCTCTGAATGCCAATGCGATAGTTTTAGGCTTACCGATAGGGTGCTGTGCACAACGCTCCTGATACTTATCATAATATCCTTTTCCTTTGCCAAGTCTGTCTCCGTCAAGAGTGAAACCAAGCCCTGGAACTATGATCAGATCAAGCCCACCTGTAAAATTCAAAATGGAAAAAAACAATAGTAAATACTATTTATGTCACTTAATGGAATGTTTTTTATTTCATTCCATTTATTTATTCTGACTGTGAAGCCAAGCAAATTTAATCACTATACTAGCCAAGAACCCACCAGAGAGAACACAAGGAAGGAAATTTCAGTTTTAGATGTGAGAGGAAAACCCAAGAGAATTATTTGAGGGGAAAACCCACGCAATCAGGTAGGGACTAAAAACACCGTCCACACAGTGCCCTGATTCAAATCGGGATCCTAGAGGTGGAAGGTGAGGAAAGAAACCAATACATTCAGGGCTTGAATTAAGAGAAAAATCCACAAAACTGCAGGGCTTGTAGTCCACACTTTTTGCATCAACCCAACCGTGTGGGTTTTGGGGGGTCCATTGATCAGGCTAATACAATCGCTAAATTTGAATTAGTATCCACTGAACAGCTCAAGGCTTTCCTTGTACTTTTACTGACCCCTCATCACACCTTGGCCCTTACCCTTTGGGATTAAATTTTTGGATTAAAGAATTTTGATCCAACCTGTAGACAGTGCATCTTCTCTGTCCTCTCCCTCTCCTGGTTGCTTAATCTTCCACTTTGTCAACGGCAACTTGTTGTAATCATCCATGGAGTGTACTTTCAGCATGTCCATCCTAGGTCCGATGTATTGAGGCACAAAACATTTCTTATTGTTAGCAAACATGTGCTCTAGAATACCCTCTGTGTTGACTTCATCAGAGGTGCTGAGATACAGAGAGATCCGTTGACTTTGTTGATATACTGGATGTGAAATAACCTACGAGTGAAAAATATATACTTACAGTCAGTTTAAGACTAAGGTACAGACTGATATTAAAATCTAATTTTCAGAAATGTAACAACAATAAATCTTACTGCAGTCTTGGCGAGTAAAATGTGTACATGTGGTTTTGAGCAGATCAAAGTTCCTCTCACAGAGGATAAACTCAAAGTATTCATAGTTTTATTTTAAGACTTTGAGTTTTTCTTTCGAGAACAAGTTTTAGGACAGCAAAGGCAAATGAATAACCAAGAAATTGGACCAAGTGCTAATGCTCAATCCCCACATCGTTCATAGACACTAAAGAATAACTACGACAGTCTACAAAAGCCGTGCATGTTTCCATTAATTCTCATCAAAGATGGTATAATGTCACGCCTGTTTACAATTAACTACATGCTCATTTACCTGGTTTTATTTATAATACTTAATAGCAAATTAAAGTCAATTTAATTACAAAAACAGAGCATTGGAGTAAATATGCATGTGTAATGTTATCATTATATTATCTGTCACTCACTCCCAGTCACAGTATGAGTAATAATACTACACTAATAGTTTACACTACATGTACTACCAAAGACCTGTCCATAGTTATAAACAAACTGCGCTGGTGGTTGGCATGGACGGAATGTTAGCAAAACATTCAACTGTCTCAACAGATGTCATGTCCAAATTCAATATTTCTGCAAACGTTCAATAACAAAAATACATCACATGATGATTGGTTGCTTTGTTTCCAACAAATTCAACACTATTTTGGAATATCTGTATACAATTTTTACTAACTGTGGCCATCTGTTTTTGCTTTGCATTTATTGCTTCCCATAGTTGTCCAACCTTGGTTGGCAAAAACTCGCCACTCGGGCTATGACGTTGCAATATAAATGTCTATGACATAACTAAATACGAACAAAGTACATGTATTAGTTATGTGGCCTCGGAGTCGTCTGCAATGGCATAAAACTAATCGCGTTATACTTATAAATGTGGACTTCCTACAGTACTTAAACCGACACATGCTTAACAACGATTACCTTCGTCGTAATGAAATCTGATTGCCGTTTCTTCTCTTCACTTGACAAGGCAGCTAACCGTTGTTTAATTTCACGACGAAGCAGTCCCTTCGCTTCACGTATGGCGGCCGCCATCTTGGCTAATAATACTGAACTAACAATGTGCGCCGTTGGTGGCGCTATATGTAGCCCTTCTAAAATTACAGGAGGCAGTAGCAGAAGTAGGCCTTCTACTGAGGGGAGGCGAGTTGAGAGGTGAATTTCTCTAAGAGAAAAATATTAGCTTGTTCAACTATTTCCAATGCGAATAATAAATATAAAATAATGTCCTTATAGCCCCTTGTCTCTAATTCAATTTATATCGACTGTCACATGTGGGCTTTATTACAGCGGTAATATTTCCATGACGACAGTAATAGCATTGACAAGATTAACCTGGTTCTCATAGGCCTATACGCGGAGGTCAACAAAATGAGCGGTGCAATTATGCGATATACAAGCGAAAGACCTTGAATTAACTTCTTGAACAAAAATCACAAACAAACGTTTGACATAAAATCACACAATCTGTATTTAAATCTGATAAAGTATTGGTGTCACATGAGCTATATTCTTCACTGGGGAAAGCTTAACCAAGACGCATCCAAATTACCCTCAGACCCCATCCCCTAGTAGTCATCAGATTTATTTGGGGTGAACATTAAAATAATAGTATATATTATAAGTTATAAACGCCCTATGTTTGAATAAACGCCCATAAAGACAACGTACACACCTGATCTGTTCCTGGTAAAATAAAAACACACACCCATCTGGTTTGGAATGAATAATAGGCCTTTAGTTTTAGTCAAGGGCAGAATGACAATCATAATCCCAAACCCACGCCCAACAAAGTTACTTCTCAAAAAAGTAATAATAAAATAAAATTATGTATTGATAATTACAGGAATTATTTTCAATGACATTTATTCGAGAATGGCGACACCTTTCACACGGTATTGATTTGTCAGGCGTTTGGCCTCGCCTCTCCCCACTAATCGAGACAGCTGCTCCTCCTGAACAACATCATCCAAATTAAATCTCGGACAATTTTGTAATCATCACATTGTTATTGTTCGGATTGTATTGTTAGATTTATATTGTTTGGAGTTGTAATAACAGATCTGCCCTATTTACGAATTGAATCAACGAGTCCAAGTTATTCGCAAAATCCCGGCCAACTTTGAATCAGATGGGATACGCCCGGGCTATCATTCAAATAGGCCTACAACCATCACAGTCTAATTTAAATAGTCCATAACTGATAGGGCCTAATCACAGTTCAAATTTATAATTTGAAGAAGTTCAAAATAGTCTTTAAATCACATGTACAACATTGGTAATTGTCAAACAGTATCTGTACTGTATAATGTGACCCAACATATACATGAAATAACAAACATGTGAAAGTTTAGTGAAAAAATAGTGAAAACCCCTCTTTTATGTTTTCACTGTTTTCAAACATCGGATTTTATCACCGTGATAAAGACTAATTGTTTTACTCATTTCCTAAAAACTATAGCCTTTCAAGCAAAACTATTTCAAGTGAGGTTTTTCAACATGACCATAATTAATATATATGTAAGTTTATGTGCAAATCTGTGAACATTTATATTTTTTAACCTCACCAATGTTCTACACATCCTTGAAACAGGCTTATTATAAAGGGGCTTATTTAGGATGACTGGGTCTTCTCGTGTGTTGTTTTCTGTCTCTCTGCACTACAACCTGGGCCCAATTTCATGGAGCTGGTAAGCACAAAAATGTGCTTAGCATGAAATTTCTTTCGTGATAAAAACAGGGTTACCAACCAAATTTCCATGTGTTGCATATTGCTTGTTACTGGTATTCAGCTGTTGTTTGCTTATCCTGAAAATCACGTGGAAATTTGGTTGGTAATCCTGTTTTTATCAATGAAGAAATTTCATGCTTAGCAAATTGGTGTGCTTAGCAGCTCTATGAAATTGGGCCCTGTTGTACACAATGAATCTCAGCAGCTCGACTCGACCGATGCTCAGCCTGGTAGTTGAGGCAACTATTACTGACTGGACTACGAGTACAGTGAAACACTGAGCAACCTTTCTGCAAAACACTCAAACCAACATCTTATCAGAACTTGTTTCATCCCAAAAGAAATTGAGTTCATGTTGTCGTTCACCTTACTTAATAATAATGGCAGTCAACTGCGTTCCCTATCATTTTTTTTCAAAAAACTTACATAAACATAAATTAACAAACAAAACCCTAAAACAGAATGAATAAGTGAATATATTTGATGACCATAATGAGTTGAATCCAATGAAGATCAACATCTTGGTATTTACAGAGTGAATCATAACCTTTATTTCGATATCTGAATCTCTTCAATTTTAAAAGTATATCGACCTTGATAAATTTGTTTACAGTATCAAATTACAGTAATTCGTTAACAACTCCGGGCTTACACGGAAAAATAACTTAACTCCAGATAGAAAAAGTTATGTTGATTAAAAGATTCTGGATCGAACCTAAAACTGAATAATTGGATAAAACCTGCTACATTCACTTTTTTGTTGTAAAACAAACTGTAGATAGAAACCACATGAAACCTGTTACATTCAGTTTTTTTCTACTGAAAATACCGTTCGCATTGTACAAACTGAATGTAGAAACCATGCCAGATGAAACCTGTTACATCCACATTATTACAAGCTGAACGTGCATCGCCGCAATAATCTGAAGGACTTTAATCCAATAAAAACCAGCACGGATGAGGCCGTTCAATAAAGTCACACCTACTGGACACTGCGCACTTATTGCTTCATCAGACACACCCATTGTATTTTGTTCACATCACTTCTATACGCGCACACGTACATTTGCGATATCATCACTTTTGTGTCCACACATTTCTAACAATTTGGTGCCGGATTCTGAATCCAAACATTGGAAGGAAAATATGAATTTCAAAGTAGAGATATCGAGTTCGTTGGTGACGATATTGCTGATTTGCTTGATTACCATCTCACCGTGTAATGGGAGGCCTACGGGGGCACCGATCGAAGCCTGCACCACCCTCCTCCCACAGCACGCGGCTACACAACCCATGGTTACGACTAACCCGTACCTTCTTCAAGTGGTCGGGGGAAGTCAGATCGCGCCCGGCGGCACCGTAACAGGTGAGTTCAATTAACTCCAGAAACGGCTGAACTTGTTTCTCCACAATGTTTCACTATAGGGCTGTATGAAATCACAATATTCAGAAACATGTCAACAATTATACGCATGTTATAATATTATTTGCAAAAAAATTCGTTCGGCTTTACATTAAAAATACCTGAAAGTGCATCGCTCGATTTTTTGCAGAAAGACTTTAAAAACATAATTTGGACAGAAGATGCTGTGTTTGTTAGGGTGTTTGTTTGTTTGTTTGTTTGTTTGTGTGGGTTTTTTGCGGGAGGGGGGGGGAGGGGTGCTTTCAATGATAAACCATACAATTCGCTTATGCTACGCACAGGGCAAGAAATACTTTCAAACTTGCGACTTGTTTTGTGGATGCTACTGAAAGGTGTATGGGGTCATATTCACTGTAAACTAACAAAATTACGATTTTTATTTTAAAGAGAATTTCGAAAAGCGTAAAGCGATTTTTTTTATATAACATAATCAATACTCCAATTCATGTTGTTTTTTTACGGGCCAAGCTCGGTTACCTTACATGCATACTTTTATTCACCTACCGAATCAAAACAACATCTTAAATTCAGACTTGGTGTTGCTTTTTGGTGTGTTTATTGAAAATCAGAGGATAGGAATTATGCTTTCAACTGTATCCAATGCTGCGTGTTATCAAAAGCTTAATACTGGATTATTTCATGGGAAAAGGAGGTTAATCATAGTTATAATGTTTACTCCGTTTCCATTAGTGCAATCAGAGTAGCCGTATGTTTTGTGTTTACCCAACATTTCCTGCATCTAAAAGGCCTTCAATCTGTCTCATGTCAAACAATAAGTGGAATCTCTTTGTTTAAAGTACAATATGATGGCATTGACAATGTTGACATGCCCATTAAACCGATGGTTTTACATTCCCAGAAAGACAATAGCAATAGCAATTGAACAAATATTAATAACGCGCATCGCCATGGGAAAATATTGATTAAAATAATTTTTCAATGACGTGTATAATTTTTACATGATGCAGGGTTGTACACACTGTTATTGAGAAATACAATTCTATCAAAAGTAATGAAATAGTTAACAACAATGAAAACAAATTGCAACGAGGGAGGGCCTACGAATGACATGTTACTCCCTGCTGCGGTGTGAGTTTAACTGTGGAAAAATCTTCAAGATTCAAATAATGAAATCAGAACGGTTTTTAACATTGAAGCCCTCTCGCAGTCTCGCTCTTCCAGTAATACATCCAGAGGACTTCAAAACCTCTGAAGGGAAGTTATTGAACAAAGAATATACATGATTACGTTCTCATTAGTGTTTTCCTGAAAGTTAGCCAAGAAAGCGAAAACATCGTATGTCATTGCATTGGGTTATAACGTGACTGTCATACCCTGACGATCTATTGCGCGTGCCCAAAACACAAATCACATTGTTTTGCACATAACTATTGACAACTAATATAAATATTTTGTCCTTGTTTAAAACTATTTTCACATTAAAAGTAACCCTGAGGGCGTCTGGATCACAAGTTTTCAAAGGCTTTATTCTTCAAGCCCGCCGTGTTGGTCAGACCGTGCCGTATGGAACGTGGGTTGGCCTACCAGCAAACACGAGAGTATCTGCTTGCCAGTTGGCTGGAGACACGGTAACCCATTCGAACACACAGTCTAAGACATCTCTAACATTTACGTGGCAGGCTCCAAATACAGATACAGGAACATTTGAGTTTCAGTGAGTGTACATTTTTGTTTTTACTCGAGGCCCAAGCTTATATTTAAGAACCCTGCGTGACACCATCAAAAAAACCTCACACGCTTACGCCATCGGACTGCAGTCCACAGTCCGTTTGTATTTGCGTGTAATTCATTTTTTTTTTTTTTGAGAACCCAATCACTTTCAAAAGGCCCAAAACCTTTAAATATAGACCCTTTTGACTAAATAAAAAAACTACAAGCACAATTTTTTTTTTAAATGAGCCCATATTTGTCTATGTGTATATTTTATACCACATGGTTCAATTTACCTAGCAGTGGCCATTAGCCCAAATGATGAAAAATGGCCGACAATTCCTCAGGGAATTCCGGGACAGCTGGTCATTGATGGATTTTTTGGGGGTGAAAAAGACACCGGATAGTAACAAGACATTTGCCATGCTATTTGGCTAGGTGTAGATGGGGAACCTGTAATATTTTGCGATTAAAAAGAAAAAATGGCGGAGTACTTATTATTTAATTAAAAATGGACTGTTGATTGCAATACGATGGCATCACGCAAGGTTTTAACCCAACGATACCTCGTTGATCAAAAACGAATTGTTTTACAATTTCATGACTTTTAGCTCACCTACAGTTTTCTGCTAAACAACTTCGTAAATTTGTTTTTTAGTTATTCTTTGTGAAGGTTACAATCTAATTATCAAAATGCTTCGATATTCAAGCCCGTTCCCCTGTAAAATATCGTATCTTTCAGATAGCATGTTTTTCCCTGATAGAGCATTTTATTGGTTCTTTAGAAATAAATTGCGATCTTTCCTCAGTTGAAAACGTTTACATCTAAAACTTAATGACTATTTGAAAATTTCTTAGTTGGTTTTAAACTTTATGAGAACAATTGATGTGGCATTTTATAAGTAGGCCTACGCGTTTTGTCATTTTTTTTCCTTCTTCTTATTCCCTTAAATTTCCCAGGAGTCTCTTCATCTGTATTTTATTCGAATCATAAGTGTATTACCTTGGTGTTCTTTTTCCTTAGCGCGACGGTAGTACAGTCTTTTACCATTTTCTGGCGGCCATTGAGATCGGCACAATTAACAGGTAAGTAGAGCTCATTTTTTATACTAATACTTTTTCGAGCGACCTAGTGGTGAGGGAGCTATATTTTGGAAGGGCGCCCTCCATAGTTAGACAAACAAACAGTTGTCATAGAGCATGTGCTCGGTGGTACGAACAAACGGGTGAGATTCTTTTTAGTTTGATCGTAAAGAAAATTCAATTTTTTGTACGACCTTTCCACAATTTCCTTGAAGTATTTTGTCTATGTTTTCATGCATTCATTACTTTGTCTTCTTAATTGGATTGATCATTAGTGTAATTAGAAATTACTAAAAATTTTAAACAAATGAATGACACTTTTGTTTACTTTACCATGTTTACGTTTCAATGTGGACAGTTCATGGAGGGAAATCTACCTCCATGGTCATTCCCAAATAGAACTTGCCAATGAAATATTATGACCAAAAAACCATGTTGAAATTGAACCACATGTTAAAATTGAACCAGTGTGGGCAACAACACACCATGGCCATTTTCTAGAGTAATTGCAGAATACAAAAATAAATCACTTGCTTCTAAGTTCTAGATCTGTTCTCAAGACTGGGGTAGATCATCAGACCTAATTCTACTCCTAGAACTATGACGAGGTTCGATCCGCTATCGTGGAGACGATGAGACGATAGCGGATCGAACCTCATAGTTCTAGGAGTAGATCAGACCATAGAATAGAGCAAGGAAGTTATGATCAGACCATGGTCAGGCCCCTTGCATTGGCCGCCATCTTTGATGAAACATGCACGCGTAAAAGCGCTGTCAGACATTGGTTGAGGGGTAATGCTCTACTATGGTCGTGCGGAGCATGTACACGTGTGCACGTTTCCATTGTTTTTCATCAAAGATGGTGGTCAATATGACATCATGTGCAATCCATTATTACCAAATTGAACACACTCGGCATAGTTGGGCCTAGGTCAATATTTATTTATTTTTCATATTAATTGACTAATTTTTCAGTATCAGGTTCTGCTTCTGGTGGAAGTGTATGCTCACCAAACCCATGTCAGAATAATGGAGTTTGCACCCCACTGGGAACAAGTGCGTTTCAATGTATTTGTCTACAAGGCTTCACTGGAAACAGATGCACAACACCAACAAGTAAGATGGGAAAACTTGTAGTTTGTACATTTATTAGAACTACCGGTATGAGATTATTTACTAGAGCTTATAGACTTAGTACACAAGAAGTACCGTTTGTTTGATATACATAATGGGGGACTTTTAGGAGGCACGGTGGCAGCAGACTTACCAGGTAATTCCATTGTTCTCGGCAATGTGTGCATGCTTAAAACTGTTTTAACAATGGATCTTTACCTGGTATGTCTGCTGCCACCTAGCGTTCAAAAGTCTCCCATTGCTTTTGGGTTATAATACGAAGAACAAAAAAGCAAAGACTTTTGGCTTTGACTTGAAGATTCAAAATGAGTTGAGGGATATGGGAAGGAAATATCAATATATGCAACCCATGTACATTTCTTTTAGGATGGACACCAACTCTGGCCATCAAACCTTTGTTGCACTTAAACAGAATTCCCTACAGAGTATTGTTCCGATTTAACTCAAGTTGTAGACTCGTGACATAAGGTTGGGTCATCATCTAGAAATGGACAATAAAAGGACTTATTCCTAAGGATTTAAACAGTGTTTCTCATTCACAGACCTAGTTATTACCAAAAGGAGTCTGGCCAAAATACTCCACCAAGAAATTAACCTAATTTCCATTCCCGTATCCTTGTCATCCCTTACTTTGCTAGAAATAAACATACTTAATTTTTCAGAAAGTGGTAATGGGTAGCATTTTTCACCAATAAGAAAACAACACTTACTTTTAAATGACCAACAGGTAATTATTGGTCATTGTTTATTGATAGCAGGTAGCTCAGTGTGTTCCCCAAATCCATGTCAGAATGGTGGCTCTTGTGTGGGAACCAGTTCAACCTCATACAGATGTAACTGTTTAGCTGGAACATCGGGGAACATATGCCAGACTGTAACACAAGGTACAACAAGAAGTTCTTTAAAACATTTACATATTGCATTTGTATCGTACAAGATTGGTGGAGCTGACAAAATAGACGCAGAAAGTGTTGATGTTTTGTGTGATCAACCATATACACAAAATAACAAACCTGTGAAAATTTGGGCGTAATCAGTTGTGTGAGTCAGGAGAAAATAGTCAACGTGTGAGTCATGAGAAAATTGTAAAAACCATGCACAATTTTCAGCGCGTAAAGACATTGTCCTTAAGCTTGGTTGCAATTTTTGTTTTAATGGCCTGAGGTTTCAACCCTAGAGTCTTTCTCAAAGAGGTTAATGACAACACAACACACATAAACAGGTATACTGGTGTAGCAGTAGTAGTCTTGGTGCAAGACGTTGTTTCATTATCACGCCACTATCGCGATTTAGCGCCCTCTCCGCAACCCCGCATATTACTACCAAACAATAGCGCGGCTTCCACAGAAGGCCCTCTGGTTTTTTTACGGTTTTACTAACTCAACAAGAACGTCTTGCACCAAGACTAGTGTAACAGAAGCAGTCAAGTGGAACGAGATGAAGAGAGAGAGAGAGAAAGAGAGAAGCAGAAAGCACACCTAAAAAGCAAGAGATGAACACTGAAGGAGGAGGCAAAGGGGAAGGTGTTAGAGGGAAGGGGCTGGTTTGACTACAAGGCGGGAAAACACAAAGGACGAAATCAAAGATGGGAAGAGGGAAACAAAGTCATTAATTAGTGACTGAGGCAGACTAAAAAGGAGGATTTTGGTTCTAACAACCGAAATCAGCTGACGGGTCATTCCGTGTCAAAACAACCAATATTCTGAAATTCTTTACACGTCACCTCTCAGATTTGGCTGAAATTCATTTCTAATATTCATCTATGTGTAAATGAACATATACCAAAAAAATAATTCCAACTCCAACTCGTTTCCAAATTAAGGCCCCTTAAAGTGGGCGTGGCTACCCCCCTTTCAGTGAACGTGCTTTGTTTTTTAAACTTCATAATCAGTAAGCTTTCAAAATAAAATTAAACAATTTTGTTATCCTTACCAATCCTGTATGTACCTTTATCATCCCTGTCGAGTACAAATCAGTTCTATTTCCCATGAGTGTTTGACAAGAAACCCTTATGCCTCCACATCAAGCAGAGATTTGTTATGTCTTTCTCTGATGGCATGTTGTTGTTTTTGTTGTAGGGAATGCATGTTCATCCATCCCTTGTTTAAACAGTGGTCAGTGTTCTGTGATTGGTTCAACATACAGATGTACATGTCAATCGGGTTATACTGGTCTACAGTGTCAAACTATAACAGGTAAATACACACTAATTACTCACTCTAAGTTTGTTGAATGTTTATTTTCTTTATATGTTTTGATTTAATTTTTCTTCTGGCATGTCCGTTTCAATGTTTTTGTTGTAGGGAATGCATGTTTGTCCATCCCTTGTTTAAACAGTGGTCAGTGTTCTGTGATTGGTTCAACATACAGATGTACATGTCAATCGGGTTATACTGGTCTACAGTGTCAAACTATAACAGGTAAATACACACTAATTACTCACTCTAAGTTTGTTGAATGTTTATTTTCTTTATATGTTTTGATTTAATTTTTCTTCTGGCATGTCCGTTTCAATGTTTTTGTTGTAGGGAATGCATGTTCGTCCATCCCTTGTTTAAACAGTGGTCAGTGTTCTGTGATTGGCTCAACATACAGATGTACATGTCAATCGGGTTATACTGGTCTACAGTGTCAAACTATAACAGGTAAATACACACTAATTACTCACACTAAGTTTGTTGAATGTTTATTTTCTTTATATGTTTTGATTTAATTTTTCTTCTGGCATGTCCGTTTCAATGTTTTTGTTGTAGGGAATGCATGTTCGTCCATCCCTTGTTTAAACAGCGGTCAGTGTTCTGTGATTGGCTCAACATACAGATGTACATGTCAATCGGGCTATACTGGTCTACAGTGTCAAACTACAACAGGTATTTTCTTTCAACCTTTTCAAACTATATTTCCAAATCCTTGCCCACGTTTTGTCCTCAGATACCAAGTTATGTGAATCTACACATGTTTAAGGGCAGAGCTTTCTATAAAACAGAACTTCCAATAGATTCATTGTCACCATACTTGTAGTGACCTGGGCCAAGTTTCATAGAGCTGCTTAAGCACAAAAACGAGCTAAGCACAACAAAAGTATGCTCATTGCAAATCATTGTACCAGACACTATTCAAATCTAATTCACAAATGGCTTCTTGCATTGGTACATCAGGAAACACATGTCAGACTCAAACTATAACACAAGGTGGAGTACTTTTCTGGTAGAGTGCCGCCACCTCAACCCCGAGTCTGTGTTACACATTATCTTCTCATCCTCATTTTACCGTCTTTTGAGTGTGAACAAAAGTTCCAACGATTGATTGGGATATCGTGAAATTGTTATAAGTTCATTGAATATCTTCTTTTAGGAATGCATGTTCCTCCAGTCCTTGTTTTAATGGCGGGCAATGTTCAACTCCCGGAGGTGGATCATCTTTTGTGTGTGCCTGCCTGACGGGGTACAGTGGTTTACAATGTCAAACACAAAGTGAGTACCGGTTTACAAAGTGGATCTTTTCATAGCAATTCAATCATAAACCGACTTTAATTTCAACTTGTACATCGGATTAGAATCTGCTATTAAATGTAAAGCTGTTAGCTCCTGCCTTTATAGGTTGCAATAACTATTGCCAGAGTGTTTGTGATAATTCTTGTGTCGGTTGGCTAGTTTTTTTCAAAATTGAAGCGTACTTGATGAAAAATACGACCATCTGAATTGCTGTCATCTTTGTCAAACATGTGTTCAGGTCCAAACTTTTTTTCTGCCATTAAGATAATCATATAAATTACATTACAAAACAGAGAATATTCTCTTGCTGAATGTTTTACTAGTTAACTTCAAAGTGATCACTTATAAACAAAATTAACAGACTAGAAAAGAGAGGCAAATTTAAATGAAAGGATTATGTTTGGGTGAGTTGATGAGTATGAAGAATGTGAGTGGTGATTTTGGTGAATGATAGGAATAGCATCTTTTAAATCACCAAGAATTCACATTGCTCAAATACTGACTGTGTAGCTTGAGTGGGGACTAGTAACATCCCGCCCACCCTGTTCCTTGATCACATATTTTTCATTTTGTTTGGATGGCACAAAGATGTTCCTGCATGTTCCTTTCTCTCACCCTTCCTTTATAAAAAAAAACCCTTCCCCCCCCATAAAAAAACATGTTTAGCGTCCCCGCCTGCTTCCTTTTTAGAGGCCGCCTCCTTTTTTTTTCTTTTTTTTTCTTTTTTTGAGGATCCATTTTCACGATCTCTGACAACAAAAATGGATTCTAAAAAACATAAACATCGTATTTTTGACTATAGCACAAAGAAAAAACACACAGAAAAAAGCTGGCAACCATCTTTCAAAAATAGCCCGGCCGGTTGCCTTGAAAAATGTGTCGGGCGGCCATTAAAAAAAAAGAAAAAAAAAAGGGCCCACCTCCTCCTCTTTTTCAAAAAGGCAGGACGCTAAACATGTTTTATTTTTTATTTTGCCTAAACCACTCACTACCATCACGTCCTCATGCATGTTTGTATTCTCATGTGTTCACTCATCATTTCTTGTCATGCCTCTCCCATCTTATGGTTCCATTGGATATCTTCTATTGGATGATATTGAAAGAAGAAAGGATGATAATACTAAGTAGAAGGGTTGTGTAGAGGTAAAAAACCGACATGAAACAAGCTTAACTTTCAGTGGTTGTACTTAGATCATTTAAGATATACTTTTCCCAGCGCTTACCTACGGTCATTGATGAATAAAACATGTTGGAATAATCCCAGATTTAGTCTTACAATCATACCCTAAAAAGGCTGCATAAATAAAGATATATTTTCCGCAAATTGACTGTGACATTCCTCAAGTAATCCTGGTATAATTTCCTGCTGTCGTAGTAAGCCAGTTGTGTAGCCCCAATCCGTGTCAGAATACTGGTACGTGTGTAATCAAAGGCACCTCATTCCGATGTTACTGCAGGCCTGGTACAGAAGGAAACAGATGCCAGACTGTAACACAAGGTACTTGACTATCAGGCTCTAGTACACTTATACCCTTATTTATAACAACTTGATACAGCATTGGTCTAAATGAAGGCACTGCTTTATTTCTTCACTCTTAAAGCCGTCCTCAGGTTGACCTCGCGATGAGGCAAAATAAATAGCGACTGCCTTTCCAGGATGGTGCTGCGCCCGAGCTAAGACTGTCAGGAACAAATCAGTCACCTATTGTTTATGACCCGAGAGTATATGACCCGAGAGTAATCACGGTGGTGTTGAGATGATTGGCATCCAGTCGCCATTCGAAAAAGAAAAAAAAATCGCAAGAGTAGAAAACTTTGAATTTCTGCAACACGTTAACAACAGGAGGGAGTCAATCGCAGTCGACCTGTGTGTAGTTGCAATGCCATGCATGCATACAAGCTGCCGCTGTAGCCAGTTAGCCTGCAGAAAAGTAACAACAAAATGGCGGCCGCAAAATGGACTGGCAAATCACAACACAATTGACATGAATCGTTTCAATTTACAATCCTTTAAAAATAAAAACATCAGTAAAATACACAATTTGTCTTGAAACTTTTTGTCAAAATGTATGCCACCATATTGAAAAAGGTCACATGATCACATTTGTGTCTATGGCACGGAATCATTATCGCTGATCCTGCGTGGCTGACATGAGTATGGTTTTGTCAGGGCGATGCTTGTTCCTAGACATTTACACGATATCTCAGTAAAGTGACCTGAGTGTCACTTTTCTGCTTGATGCTGATGGTTCCCTCGTAGTGCAAGTAAATCACAGGTCGACCTGAGGTCAGCTTAAGAATCAATTCATGTTTATACACACACACAAAAATACTGTGAAAATTTCGCCATGTATACAGAAGTTGTTTACTTTATATCGTTTCACTTGTCCCTTTCAAAAATGTAATTCCAAGTAATCTTTTGGGTTTGATTATAACTGGAATTCCATTTAGTTTGAAAAACATTTTCATCTAAGATCAATCTGAATATTAGCTCTAATCAGTCTTGATCATGATTGAGAGTACATCTTAAACTTCTCAGTTTCAACTTGTAACCCTTGCCAGCCACATCATCAAGAAGAGACTGGGAGGCAAGAGACAATCTGGTTTGTAATACATTGTACATGTACCTGACTCTGAGCGTGCACACATTTTCATGAAGAGAGGAATTACCAATAACAGTCTGCTGCCACCTATCATTCAAAAAGTCCCCTGTTTCTTGAATAAAACAAAATCCTAAAATCATCCTAGAATCATTTTGCACAATGCTTGATTAGTGTAAAGAAATTTGTAATATCTGCCACTAAGACTTGATCTGGTTTCAACAAATGCAGTATGTCTTCCAAGCTGCTATTTATTTTCATGCATTTAAAAACATTAATGTTTTCTTCAGAAATATTCAAAAGGTTTTGGATTAATTTTTGTGACAAATTTTGCAAAATTATGAAAGTTTATCAAAGAAAAACACAACTTTTCTCACAAAGCACTATGTGGTATTCTGATGGGCACAGTTCTAAAAGTGTGAAGCCAAAAAACACTTCAAGCAGTTCAAACAGTTTCGAGATACAAAATAAATAAGATAAAGATTGACTTTGCTGGAAGTTGCTCTTCGAGAAATAGAGAAAAATCAGTGAAATGGAGAGGCATTAAAATTACAAGAATGAATCATGCATGTTTGTGTCTTTTATTTCTTTCAGTTCATAGATATTATTATGATAGATTTAGTGACTTTTTAGTGATCGTTTGGTGAGTGTAGTATTGTTTTTTCTTGTGGTAGGTAGTCCATGTGCGTGTAATCCTTGTGGTAATGGTGGCATGTGTGCTCCTAGTGGAACATCGTATCAGTGTACATGCGTGCCAGGGTTCTCCGGCTTGCAATGTCAAATATCAAGTGAGTTTCAGTCATTTTGGGGCACTGTAATAAGATTGAGGGTGCGATCCACTCAGGTGAACGCTCAGAACTAGATACAGGTTTTCATCAAAACAAACAAGCAGAAAGATACCTGAACACTAATGGGAGGCCATCCAAACTAGACATGCGCATCCCCCAACACACACAACAAAACAAAACAAAGTGATGAACAAATTAATTCTCCTGAAGACGATCAGAGCATACTGATCGAAATGCTGAGACGTTAACTTCCAGTTCTTTTCAGAACCAACACTACTCAAAAGGGATTTAACATGGTGTTACCGCAAACCTCTCTTAGTTAAAGTAATTTTAGACAAGGACAGACACTATATGCTCCTTTGACTTCGCCAGCGGGGCATACAAAGGTTTTGAAAACTCTTTCAACTTTTAGCTGGTGGTAAAGTAGGAATTAAGGGCTGTTCTAGAAGAGATGGTAAACTTCAATCTTAGAAATGTTAAGGCAACATTTTGTCTGCTTTTGACTCTCGTATGTAAATGCAATGGATGTGGAAACCACCCCAGACTTGCCTTGTTGGTTATGTACAACTCTGTTTATGGGGAAGGTACAATATTAGTTTAGAGAGAGAAAAAAAAAATGCATTCCAGTTCTTTGATACCTTAAATATCTTGCAATTTAAATAAAGTGTGTGTAACCAATGCTGTACAATGACTTGAAATGTCTGTAAATGGTTCCATATAGCCGTATAAAGAGAGTCCAACCAGGGAAATGTTAAGCTTGTTTTGTTGTCATGCTACAGGACAAAAGTTATTAACCAAAATTTCAATGTTGAAATGAAGCATTTGGCTGAAATAAAATCTCTGAAAAAAATTGTATTAAATATATTTTACCCCCCCCCCTGAGCCGTGGTTGAATGTCAGTACCTGTGTTGCACTGAGACTGAGGTTCTAGCTACAGCTACCCCCCCCCAGCCCCAACCACAATTCATAGTTTGTATTAAAGGGACAAGTTATTTGGTTTGGGTTTATAAAAGCATTTGAAAGCGTTTGTTATGACATTTATGGTTGGAAAGATGTTTTAAAAGTAGAATAAACAATGATAATATACACAGATATGCTCGAAAATTGTGTGTTTTTCTTTTACTTTGTGAACGTCCGCATTTATGGAGTAAAAAATTTGGTTTTACAAAATGGCAGACTTGTTGTGGCCCAATGCCTAAAAAGGCAACGTTTTTAGTATTCCTTTTATACCCATTAGATTAGATTTAAGCACAAAGATTGATTGCAGTGATAAAAGATGAGAATGTGAAATATTAGAAGTGTATAAAGTCCTTTCCCTTGCAGTTTAACAATTAACCTTTTTGCAGTTGTTTCTCTCCAAAAATGTAGGCCTACAGAATTGTCATATGAAAAGCTTTGTGCAAACTTTACACAAAGCTTTTAACAAAGTAGAATTTGAAAGTGTGTTTTTTCACAGCTGAGCTTTGCGTTCGGTAAATTTTCATATTGTGACATTGCATTTTGAACGGAGTTTGAAACTGAATGTGAGTGGGATCTCTGTGGTTTTAAAGAAGCTGTAAAAATTGGGCACTTTTTAGCAAATTTTGTTCACTTAAGTCTGGGTTTAAATGACAACATTATTTATGAGGTAATGATTCGATGTTGATGGAGAGTCACTGATGGTGATCGTGATTATTTGATTGTGTGATAATGTTGATCAATGTGTGTGGTGAGTAAAATAACAATTGTTATCCCGATGACAATTGTGAATTGACAAATAATTCCGAAAACACCAAATCCAAAAAAAACATTCTCAGTTTGTAAAAGTGTAGAACAATGCAGTGATCGTCAAAATATCATGACTATGATTCACTTTTTAAAAATCTGATTTTACATTCCAGGTCCAATCCCAGTGTGCTCCCCGAATCCATGTCAGAATGGTGGCTCTTGTGTGGTAACCGGTTCAAGCTCATTCAGATGCAACTGTTTAGCTGGTACATCGGGGAACCTATGCCAGACTGTAACACAAGGTACAGGACAGTACAGGATGTAAAACTCTTAATTATTTCAAATGCTGTCATCGTTCATCCTCTTCATTTTATCTCACTTTTACTATCATCAATGAGTAACTTATTTTGGTTAGAGACATCCTAGACACACGTCTTGAAAATTTCCCCTTAATTTCTAGACGCATGGGTGATGTTGGAGAGAGACCTGCTCTTTGATCCTCTAAAACACAATTAGGGTTAACTTGTGATAAGCAACAAACTTAATCAATTACCTTTACCACTGTTCTGCTCACTTACAATTCAGGGTAACTTTTATGCACATTTGTCTTTTTTTTCTTCTTTTTTTTAACTTTTTATTTCAGTATTTGTTTATTTGTTTGTATTTTACTGTTTCTCAACTGTAAAGTACTGATATGCTTTTAAAGTTTTGTTTAAAGTTCTTCAAATAGTGCATTTTGTTGTATTTTTTATTGTTTTGTTTTATTTGTCAAATGTTATTTCTGTGATTATTTTATTAGTTTTGTGTGTTGTGATATTATGTTTTTCCTGTGGTAGGCAATGCATGTTCTTCCAGTCCTTGTTTAAATGGCGGGCAATGTGTAGTGAATGGAGCTTCTTATCAATGTGCCTGCCAACCAGGGTACAGTGGCTTACGATGTCAAACACAAAGTGAGTACCATTCTATTGTTTTTTTAATGTTTATACTCAGGTCCGTCAAATCCTTGTTCTCTAAACCTATGCCTGTATGGATCGACATGCCAACTTCTAGGTGGTTCTTCTTTCCAGTGTGTGTGTGTAGATGGAACCAGTGGAGCATTCTGTGGCAATCTTGGTAATAACAAGTTCTTAGATAAGGACTTTGGGTTTACTAATTTCATACTCAAAAATGCTCAATTTCAACTACTGTTAAAACGATCATAAAAGTATATTTCAAAATGATAAGAAATATATATATAATTTTATAATTACAATAGAGCTAAAAATATTACAACAAAATCTGATTATACCAGATTTCGGATGATTCTTTGAGTAGTTTGCTGTAGTAATCATCTCTGACCATGTTCTGTCCTACAATCAAGAACAGTAGATTGAGAATTGAGCCAATCCATCTGACGTCGTCATCACAATAATCTTGGTTGCACCATTTTGGGAGTCAATGTAACTGATACAATGCACTGCCATTTTAGGTGATTTTGACTCCCCCAAAAAATTATAAAATAAAAAAATATAACAACATTTGCCTTGATTTCTTTAATTAATGACAGACAATGCATGCGGATCCAGCCCCTGTCAAAATGGAGGCCAATGTACGGTAGTTGGAACGACGTACCAATGTGGATGCCGAACGGGGTTTTTAGGACAACAATGTCAAATCACAGGTGTGTCATCAATATGATTTGGTTTTGCCCTTCCTTGTAAACTCTAAGGCAACTCATGGGATTCAAACCAACAACCTTCCACATTTCACAATCAAAGGATCTACAAGAACAAACATTAAACATTTTTTTAATGAAGAATACAAAAATTTACAAATATTAACCCTCTTGCTGTCTGACCATTCAATACCATTCACTGTGGTTTTGAATGATAGATAAACTATGCAGCCTGCAATATGATACCATGAGGGAATGCATGTACACAGTACACAGTTAGTTCTGTGCACAGTTGTGCCACCGTACACAACCTTGGCAGTCGAATGGTTTCAAATGGTTGGTCAACTCACTGGAAAATGTTGCCAAGAGTCACTGAGAGTTGGAGGGTTAAACAGAGTACTGAGCAACCGGCTGGTGGGCAGATACATGTAAAAAAACAACCTCCAGTGGGGGTGGTGCATTATAACAATAGAAACAAAACAGCAAACAAAAGAACACTGGCAGAGAATGCCGATAGTGACAAAAAACGTCACTTTCAAAGAGACTGACCAAAAATTAGTATGACCTCAGTTAAAAACACTATCATACTCATCAATACTGAAATAGATGTTTTTTTATACAAGATTGAAAACTAGCCTCTTGTGTCTAGGCTTGATCATTCTCAAGACGTCTGCTCTAGAATGAGACAGGGAAGTTTGCTTTGATTTTCACCGAGGTGCCTAGATTGGTATTCACGGGACTTGGAAAGCACTGAGTATACAGTGCTTTTTTTAATGTATGTTATCTATTTTCTATTTTAATTGATGAAATTAATAATTGTTTTTTTAAGTGCACGCAATGTGCCTTGCTTGTGTTTCTATATTTGAAGAAAAAGAATACAGTGTTCTTTGAGCTGCACATTTTTTTAAAGATAATATTCAGGAACAATATGCTAAAAATAATTATTCAAAATTTAATCATTAAAGGTGTTAACAATTTTTAAAAAAAGACCAGCAAATAATGTCATGTTCAAAGTCCCGATGCTTGTAAAATTGTCAAAAATCTCAGCTGTGAATATATGGGTCATATGAGAAGGTTAGAATCACTTTGAAAAGATAGAATGACTCCTTGAAAAAAATATTAAACTCATTTATGAACTGAGGAACCTTAATTATTTTCTTCAACTTGTTTTGACAGAGACTCCATGTACCAGTAATCCATGTCAGAATGGTGGACAATGCTCAGTGTCCTCAGGATCAGCGTTCACATGTACATGTCCAATCGAGTACAGAGGATCAGTATGTCAGAGTAAGTTTATTTATCTATTTTGTCCCAACTCCAACGGCCCAAGCGCCAATAACAGGATAGATAAGAGATGAAGAAGTAAATCAGTTTTAGACGTGGGATTGAAAACCTCAAATAGTGAACACCATCTGCAATCAGGGATTGACTGAAAATCCAATTCACATTCAATGCTCTAGTCTGAGTGGGATTCGAACCCGGGGTCAACTGAGGTGAAATGGCAGGAAAGAAACCAGTTAGCCAACCCGATCCCCCAAAAAGTTTAAACATTGTTTGCGAACTGAGTAAATAATGTTGGAATTCCATTTAGTAGTGATGTTCTGTCTGGCATAAAACCATGCGAAAGTTCAACGGAAAAACATTGCATCCTTTGCCATTTGGTATGTGTGTAAATGAGGGATTGCCTTAGAGTGTGATCTCCATGCAAGCTCACCCATTTTTCATTTATCTCATTTGACATCCATCGCCAAATTCATGTCTGTGAATGGTTCTGCAATCTAAACCAATGCTTGGATTTGTACCCTATAGGTACGGCTTGTTCCTCCAACCCATGTCTGAATGGTGGTCAGTGTTCATCTCTCAGGGAGGTTATTCTTATCTATGCGTTTGTCTGTCTGGATACACGGGTACAAGATGTGGCGGTAAGTCATCTACTAAGACGTCGAGATTGAATGAGACTCGGAGGTCTACTGTATTGATTGTTAAGATTACACAAGCTTTTTGATTTGTCAGTATACTTTTAAAAACAATTTTTATTAAATGGATTGATAATTGTGCGTTTTATTGTTTGAATGTTGTCAGGAAACAGCATGCTTGTGATGAAGTTCTTGCATTGCATGTTCGCATTAACATTTTTCTGTCTTCAGAATGTTAAAAATTTTAAGTTGAACAAAGAAAACGTTACGCAACGGCGTAAGTCCACTTGTGCTTAACTTTTTCCAATAGGAATAGGAAAAAATCGAGTGTATGAAATGCTAGCTACCTTGCCTTTTCATTTCTGTTTGCAATTCTTTTATTAACTTCAAAGCGTTGTTCTGCCTTGTTTTGTGTCATGAATGTCGCTTTCATTATACTTGCACCAGCTTTTATTTATTATAATTTGCTTCTCTTTTGTTATTTTGCTATTCTCATTTTTTAATTTATAGCACTGTTAACTGGACGTTGTTCCCCAAATCCATGCCAGAATGGCGGCCAATGCCAACTTGTCGCTAATGCCCAGGGGTACCTGTGTACTTGCTTCAATAACTTTATGGGATCTGATTGTTCCCAAAGTGAGTCTATAGCAACCATTTTAACAAGTATTTCAGTCATACCCTAACTTTACTCAAGTAACTATATTCAGCAAACAAATGACAGATTTGTGGTTTGAAGTTACAACTGTAAGTTTACCCCATGCACGTCATTGTTCATTTTCTATAAACTATATAGACCCCTTTGCATGTGATGTCACAAGCTCAAACAGCGCCCTCACTGAGTTCAATGAAGACCTATCATTGCTCCAGAGTTGTGCGTTATGCGTGCTTGTTTACATTGTTTGACCTCAGCGATGGCTGCCAATGCAAGAGGTCTGTTCAGCATGTTATTGTGCAGTGATGTGGTTAATGTTCACTTAGTTAGCAAGAAATACTTCTCAATGTAAAGTTATAGTTACAATTAACACTCCCAACTTGTCACTATGGAAATTCCCATGGAAGTTTTATGGAAATTCCCTTGGAAGTTTTATGGAAATTCCCATGGAAGTTTTATGGAAATTCCCATGGAAGTTTTATGGAAGTTCTCATGGAAGTTTTTATGGAAGTTCTCATGGAATGGTGGCTTACAATAGGGGACTTTGGAGCACTAAGCGGCAGCAGACATACCAGGTAGTTTCCATTGTTTTTACTGAGAACGCAAACACTTCCAAGAACAATAGATTTACCTGGTAAGTTTGCTGCCACCTAGCACCTCCCATTTCAAATAAAACATCAAACTAACAAATAAGATTTGTTTGATGTGTCTTAAGACTGATGCCCTTTTACTTGTTTTTCAACAATGATTATTCTTGTTTTGTCTGTTAACAGTAAGGAATCCATGTTCCCCAAGTCCCTGTTTGAATGGAGGAGCTTGTTCAAGTCCAAGTGTCAATACCTTCCGATGTGAATGTACTACTGGATGGACTGGTCCTGATTGCTCTACTCCATCTGAAAGTAACTTCATATAACCCCCTCTAACTAGCCCCCCCCCCTCCCCTGACTACCCACCTCCCCAAATTCCCTCATTTCTATGTGCCAGATGTGCCAGGGCCCAATTTCATAGAGCTGCTTAAGCAGAAAATATTGCTTAACAATTGTCTGCTAAGCATAAATGAGCAGGATACCAGTCACAAGTTGTACATGTGACATGGTAGTTTGGCTGGTAACCTTGTTCTGGTAAGCATACTTTTGTTGTGCTTAGCTACTTGTTGTGCTTAAGCAGCTCTATGAAATTGAGCCCAGGTCTGTACCTCCACCATCTCTTAATTTCCTCTACTCATTATTGGCTTTCTGATTATGAAGTTCATTCTAGAACCATTTTTTTCTGTGAAATATTTCCCTCTGAAATGAAGTAATATTCAAGATAACCGTATCTGAAAACCTATTTTAAAATATGCAATAGCTGATTTCAATTGTTACAACCAAAGTTAAGGTCAATGTCTATACGTGCTGAAAATTGTGTATGGTTTTTCACTATTTTCTCCTGACTCACACAACTGATTAAGCCCCAATTTTCATAGGTTAGTTATTTAATGTATATGGTCGACCACACAAAACATGAACACTGTCCGTAACTTTTGTCAGCTTTACCAATTCTAATACCTTTAAGTATTCTTCTTGGCTTTATTCAAGTCCTGTAGACACAACTATTTAATTCAAGAAGACATCATTCTGAATTTCAATCAATGTGTGGAACTTCTCAGGCCACATAAAAAGCCACATAAACACATTTCTCAATGTAATGAATGATTTTGTCTTTTAGCTATTTGCTTACAATCCAGCCTTTGTCAGAATGGTGGTACGTGCCAGCCCAATAACGGAGGGAGCTTTATCTGCCTTTGTGCCCCAGGATTTGATGGTATCAATTGTGAAAGACGTAAGTTTATGGTGCTACAAATAGTTAAATTTCATTTTGATCAAAGGCAAAGTATACCTTTGGTTTTTGGGACCGTTTGTTGTTTTAATCCTGTATAGATAAAACTAACTGAAAATTTCATTTCCACGCATAAAGAATAATTCCTAATAGGAATACACAATCTGAGGATAGAATCGTTCCTCAGATTCAAATTTGGGGGAATAAAAATTGACATCTTTTTCCATATCCACATTATTTTGACTTGAAATATTTCTCAAAATGCTTTATACTATCGAAAGTTGCTGTACTTCTAACCAAAAAGTTTTTATTGCCATTAATTTTTAAAGTGATTTTACCTTCCCTTTAAGAGGTGGCTAATCCATTTTTATTTGTATTCTATTTTCTCATTAATAATAATAAGACATGCAGGAAATGACAGTTAACAACCTGTTTAAATGATTAAATTCAATGGTTTTTTTCTGATGCAGAAATTTCTGAATGTCTGCCAAATCCCTGTGTGAACGGAGGTACATGTCGGATATCTGGTTCAACATTTACTTGTAACTGCCCAACTGGCTATGTAGGCATCACATGCCTCTATCCAGGTAATATATACATGTACAGGGTTCACCCTTAACACTATAGCCCGGCGTACATTGTCTTGTCAAAAATACTACATGTATATGCTGGTGAACACCACTTCTCAACTTGCCCTGTGGGCTACTACAAACTGTGCAACCTACTTGTTTAAAAATGCTCATATTTCTTCCTTTTCAGATGTGAGTAATGCATTTTTAAAATATGTCAATTTATTTTTGAGTATGTGAATGTAACTTCGTTTTACTATTAAACTGGTTGTGATCACTACCATGAATACGTCAGAAAGATACATTGATGACAATACATGTTTCAAATCTGGGCTACTAAAACTTCTTTTGGGGCAAGTAAAATGCACAGTTTACTAGCCCGGTGGGTGGTGGGCTACTTAACAAAAAGCTTAAAGGAACATTACAGAATTGGTTTTTGCTAACAAAACAGTTGCTGGCAGTGTAAGCACTTTATGTAATCCACCATATACATAAACTGACAAACCTGTAGAAGTTTGAGATCGATTGGTCATCTGGGTCACGAGAAAATAGTGAAAAACCGATTACACATTTGCATGAAATCATATAGGTTCAACAAATGAATAAAACGCTCACTGAGCGATAAACTTCAATCGGAAAATTAGTTTATTCATTTCTCATCAAATATGGCATTTCAGACAGAAATATTTCAAGGGAGGTTTTCTACTATCATCATCATTAGACCGTGTCAGTTTTATGTAAATCTGTGATCAAAAGTATATTTTACAAATATTATAATGGCAGTCTTCATGGGGTTTAATGCACAAGTAAATGAAAGCTACAATGAGTCTAATTACAAAAGAAATGGACTGGTACCTTTTACAATTTGATATAGCCTCAAATATAATATATTGCAGAATTGAATTTTATCACAATGTTGTATTTTTCAATATAAAACGAACAGATAAAATAATGAATATCAAAATATGAACAGATATATGGTGGCTATTTTTTTTTTTTTTTAGATAATGGCCATAAGTTGGTTGATTAAATGGATAATCCAAACCATGTTAGGGTTTCTAATATTTGCTCAAAAACCCCCAAAATACAAGATATATTTTGAACTTCTCTTTTTGAGATAATTTATACACAAAATATTACACAGATACGATGAAATAATAAGTACAGCAAATAAATGGGAAATACTAAACCTATGTAGACCAAAACTAAAGAAAGTACGAAGCTGTCAGACTAAAGCCAAGGCTTAGACGGCAGCCTGGACTGACAAACTTCAAACATGAAGATAAGACAACCAGAAGCCGATTTCACGAAGCGCTGGGATTAATCCTATGTCGAGTTAGGATGATTAACTCGTCCTAACTTAGGATGGGTTCAATGCGTCCTAACGTCTATGGATACGGAACTTAACTCGTCCTAAGTCCTAAGATTAATCCTAAGTTAGGAAGAGTTTGGTGAAATCGACGGCAGGTAATGAAGGAATAATATCCTAGCTGGAAGGGATAAACGGCTGATGAAAAAAATGAAAAGCAAAAAGACTGACGATTATAAAAGTTGGATTGATAAGAAGAGAGCTATGCCACACAATAGGAGAGGAGAAATCTGTTTTAGTTGTTAATAATACAAATTGGGGTTGAACAAAGAAAGATTGACTACAATTATGGGACTTGAACCCGCAACCACCGGATTAACGTGCCGGTACTCTACCAACTAAGTTGCATGTATCTAGCCCTAATGTTGGTGGTCTTGCTGTTTTATTACTTGTTAATAATACATGTTAAATTTGTTCATATAATGATGAATATTTATGATTTTGTTTATAACAGATTTATGCAACCCAAGCCCCTGCAATAGAGGCTCTTGTGTACAAAGTCTGGGCCAGTCAGCATACACCTGTACATGTAATGCTGGATACAAAGGAGAGCTGTGTAATGTACAAGGTAGGCACTCCCACCTCAATACTTCACTGACTACACTTATGGTAAAACAAAAATTTAAGATTTCAATAAGGCCAGTAAGCACAAAAACTTGCTAAGCACAGAAAAACCTTGCTTTGCAGAAACTGGTTACCTGCCAAGATTTCATCAAGTTTACTTTTTTGCGACTGGTGCCCCACTAATTATTTGCTTAGCCAAAGAAACTTTCTAAGCAGTATTTTCTGCAAAACAGCTTTATCAAATTGGGCCATGAAGCCTTTTCAGATGCTGCCACTATTTTATCGCTCGCCATGATGGAGTTCTTACTTGCGCACACGTTACTAGAACTGCGTAATTATGTACTAAGAAACGCAACACTGAATAGCAGTGCGTGTACGTATCATGCAGGTGGGTAGTACGCCAGCATGGATGACCTCCCACTTTGCTGTAGAAATTTGACACCACTGAGAAGCGTCTATTGGCTTGTATTTTGTTTTATTTTTATAATTTGTAATGTTTGTTTTATTATTCCAGCACTGTGCAATCCTAATCCCTGTGTGAATGGTCAATGCACACAGAATGATGCCACGCTTACGTTCTCTTGTCAGTGCAACCTTGGTTTTATTGGGATCACCTGTGATCAAGAGCTTATCGGTAAGAAACAGGGCTTGGAAAGACTGAGGTGTGTAACCGGAATACACTTGAAATACAAATCAATTGATTTTAAGTATTCAAATGTAAGCAAAACACCGTATCACACAGTGCACTCTTAATAGCAGACTGTGCAGTTTTTCCTTTTTAATCGGCAGTGGTTAAAATGTTATGAGAGTTGGTCAATGGCCAATTTTTGGTTCTTACAAAATAGTATGTTAACATTGGTCTCTTCTATCTGTCTTGACCATACAGGGCCTTGTATTGCAGTACCATGCCTTAATGGCGCCTTGTGTCTGGAGAATCCAGATAAAATCAACTTTGAGTGTGAATGTGTTATTGGATACAAAGGAACGTTGTGTGCAGAAGGTATGTTCGGCATCTGTTCTGATCAAAATCTTGTTTTTAAATTGAATTGTCAAATAAAAAATTTGAAATCTCAGGTATTGACAAGAAACTATTTTTTTTTTTTAATCTGAAGGGCGGGGTATTTGTTAACAGTTTTTGTGGAGACGGCCTTGTAGAGGTGCTGGTCACCTGTTCCTCCTTGCCACTCACTGGCTTGGTATTTTATACAATTTTGAACATTTGTTTTTATTTTGATTTTCTCAGTCTTTGTTCTATTTTTTAGGATTGTATCTTTTAATTCCTTTTAGTATTTTGCCAGTGTGAAGTGTAATAAAATAAATAAAATAAATATCGTTTTGACAATTGCTTGGCATTTGACTGTAGTTCTTTTGGGCACAACATGCATTAATTTCTTCTTGAAAGAAGTCTTGGCTCTGAAAAGAGTCGCTTGGTTTGTTCTTTACATTTTGACTAGAATTCTCTGGTCAAGAGACTAAAGAGTGAATAGAGGTGATGGGCTAATGTCTTGAACTGGAAGATGTTGTCTAAATGCTAGAAATTCCACATTTTTTAGAAACTGCTGACTAAAACGAGCGACAAAATATATTACTGTGTATGTGCAGGGTATTTAAACTTAAGCATTATTCAGTTATGATGAACTATTTTCTTGGTTATTTTTGAAACTTTTCTTGGCATCTTACTGGACTTCATCTTTTCCTTGTTGCAGCCATACTTCCAGTCTTCGATAATTGTCCAATGTTTGAAATTATCATCGTCACCCTTGACGAAGCCAAGAGTTACGCCACAGTAAAAATGGAAATCACAGCGACTGTTCCTGACAGTCCACCCCCAGCGATAGAGTTCATAGCTGGACCCAACCTCCCTGGACAGGTCAATTACAGTGAAGAGTTTAGAAGGGGTGTAGAAGTGAAAATTAACGCAACAAGCGAAGCTGGGATGACTGCAGAGTGTCAATTCATTCTCCTCATAATCGGTTTGTAACAATTCTCTCTCCTTGATACATATACACATTAAAGAGTAATGCTTTAAGTTCATAAAGTTATGCAGGAAGCCTCTCATTCACATTTGATATAGGTCTGGTATCCGTCTCTCTGTTCCTCGGACTTCACTCTGTCACATCAGACAATCATTCGCTATTCACACGTTCAAAGACGCTGCTGTAGGGTCTAATCTAGGTTGTTCTTTTAAGCACTCTCGTATTGTACCGTTGTTTCATCTTCCTTTGAAATGATGGCGACCGGTCTCTTGTTGCTTTGTAGCCTATTTTGAACTCCTTGTATCTTGTAATTTTTTGTAATGTATGTATTTTTATACGGCCAGTGGATGTCAAATGTCTATGTTTTTAACGTGGACAATTAAATATTTATTCTATTCTTTATAAGGATTTTTTCAGTATTTATATGCATATAACCTATCCACAGACTCGATTTGAATGTTTGAAATTTGAAATAATTCCTCATCATTGTTTTTTTCACCCCCCAGATGATCAATCCCAACAGTTAAATGTCCCAGTGATGTGATTCAAGTAACCTATGCAACTTCAGACGTTGTTGAGTGGGGGCCAGCAACTGCAACAGACAACCTAGCCCAACCATCGGAAATAACCTTGAGCTACAGTATGAACAGTGGCTCAGTCTTCTACTCAAATGTTAATCCGACACCAAGAACTGTAACAGTGACGGCTACGGATACATTTGGGAATAAAGGAATATGCAAGTTCAATGTCACATTGATAAGACCAGCAAGTAAGTTGTCATTAACCCATTACTATCGGTATACTCTCCTGCCCAACTGGCCCTCGCAACAGAATACCACAGGAGACTGTGGAGACTAAGTCCACAGTACACAAGCCACTATCATTGCACTCTCCTGCCCAACTGGCCCTTGCCACAAAATACCACAGGAGACTGTGGAGACTAAGTCCACAGTACACAAGCCATGGAGTTTCCACATTATACCAGCTGAACAAAAAGAACCATGCACCTAATGCTAGCCTGGAAGGTATGGTACATTGTGGCAGTCTGTGGTACCACTGTATAAGAGGGTTGATGAAGGATCATGTAACTCTTCTCGGCTAGCTAATGCCATTCATATAACAATGTACCAATAAATTTGACAACACAACCTGACAGAGCACACCATAAAACTTCATATTTTACTCGGACAATAACAAAAAATGCAATAAGCGATTATGTGATATGTGATTTCCGCCACAGCTTGACACTGCAATTTACTTAGGTGCTATTAACACCTGTAATTAAAAACCCAAAATAATAACACTATTTAAAACAACAATTTGTAAAATGACAAGGAGCCGGATACCGAACATAGGGCAAACCGGCTGACAGACAAACAAAACAACATGTTACAATGGACAACCATAAACATACCAGCACACTGACCAACAACCATTTCCTCCTGATAAGTTTGCAATGTTTATACTTTTGACTTCCTTAGGGCAAGTTGTAGAATGGAGCAAATGGGCAATAATTTTCAAGCATTGTGGATCCAGACAATGACTATTTGTCAAAGAAAACAACTCAACATAAAAGTGTACATGGAGACCCAAAATACATTCTTCAGTCAATTATTTATATTTTAAGAATTAAAACCCTTGATTTTGAGTACATCACTGCATCACTCACACATCAACCATTTTTAAGCATTCTGGATCTAGACAATGACTATTTTTCATAGAAAACAATTCAAAGTAAAAGTGTACAGGGAGACCCAAAAATACTTTCTTCAATCTATTTTATATTTTAAGAATTAAAACCCTTGATTTTGAGTACATCACTGCACCACACATCATTTTACTAATACATTCCTCTATATGCCTCCTTAGTTACACCATCACCAAGCTTCCGTAACTGTGAAGATGGTAAAACCTTCACATACCTCTTGAGGAACAACACTAACGTAGCATACGTCAGCATGGAGGACATTGTTGCACTGGACTTCTCAGGCAACCCCACCTTCCTCCGTCAAGTAGAAGGCCCACGAATTGAGCTACCTGGTGACTTGGCTTATGCTAACAACTATAGACAGGGGCAGAAGTTTGTCTATCAAGCAATAGATCCAGCAACCAACCTAACTAAGAGTTGTACATTTTATATCAAGCTACTAGGTAAGTGAAATTTATTGCAGTCCTATTTTGTTTACTCTGTGTAACTGGTAGTTATTTGGTAGAGCGCCGGTACGTTAATCCGGAGGTCGTTGGTTCAAATCCCGCTCTAGTCAATTTTTCTTTGTTCAACCCCCATACTATTTGAAATTCACCCAGTCAGTTTCCCTTGTGGTTTATTACTTGACATTTAAATTGAAAAAGTCGCATCCCCTCAAGGTGATCCCGTGGCTGCTGCTTCCCAGGTTGTATCGTAAACTTGGGTGTGATCCCTGGCTACACGACAGTTAACGGTTGTATGGCTTCTGACTGGCACCCCCGAACAAAGATATTGACAAAATAGGGAGACCGCCAATATAGGGCTAGATAGCTCAGTTGGTAGAGCGCCGGTACGTTAATTCGGAGGTCGTTGGTTCAAATCCCACTCTAGTCAATTTTTCTTTGTTCAACCCCCATACTGGTAGTTATTTCGTAAGCACAGATCTAAATAATATAGTTCTTGTATATGTAATAAAGAACAATACACGAATGTAATGGTCTTCATGAATGAAGTACCTTTTTTCAAAAACTTTTGTTTGTACCTGTGTACAGTTTTGATCAGGCAAACTCCATTAACAACTGAGAATAAAGTAGACCTGAATGAACAAATCTCTCCATCACAATTTCTTTTCTCACTCAAAAGTTGCTGCTGGGTCCTTTTTTTTTACTATAGGGCAGAATTAGGTTGCCAATTTCAACAAGCATGTCCGTTTTTTAAAGTGAAATGTAATTGTACACTCTCATCTATTTATTGCTGGTCGCAAATCTAGTTTAAAAAAAGTGATCTCAATCATATTCAACATTTATTTCATTCCAATCTATAGACAGTGAACCTCCAAAGCTAAACTGCCCTGCAAATATTGCCGATAGGACAACTGCCAACACCAAAGCGATTTTCTGGAATAAAGCGGAAGTGACTGACAATCTAGGATTGCCTGAAGGTGCCGCCATCACGTATCTTCCTAAGAATGGAACAGCATTTGACGCAAATGAGAATGGATGGTCCTATGTTGTGACAGCATCCACCATGGACACATTTAGTAATGTTGGGATATGCGAGTTCTCTGTAACATTGTACAAATTTGGTGAGTGGATATTTTTAAGGACTAGTTTCTTCTGTCCTTTCACCAAATGAATCTTGAAGACAAAAATACCTAACTGTAATTTATAAAATGATAGGTTTCCTGGCAGAAGTCTAATTGACTTCTGGATCAACCTTTGCTTGTTTCTGTTTTCCATCATTACATTATTTTTATGGTACAAATAAATACTTCATGTCATGCCTTTTGCTGTGGGACAAAAGAGCTTATAAATAACCTTTTTTTTCATTGCCTCATGTAATTCTATTGACCTCCTCAACCTTTTACCCTAATCATTTTTTAACTAATTATTGAATTGTCACTTTTGTTTAGCTTGCCCGCATCACAAGTTTGTCACAGTATAGTAAAGGATTAAAAAAATTATTTTCTTTGATTTACAGATATTGTTTGCAAACAGTTTCCCGCCTTAGGTAATGGATCAAGTGACTGCTCTGTAGCCTTAGATGGTAGGATGGAATGCCGTGTGTCATGTGACACTGGATTCTTCTATGCTCAAGCAGACAATCGATTCAAATGTCTGATCACTTCAACAAAGGCTATCTGGAACCCATCACCAAACATCTTGAACTTGTGCTCTCGTAAGGATAAGCAGATATATTTGTCTATTTTTTGTTTTTGCACCACCTTGTGAAGGCTCAAATGCTGTTCCAGATATCAAAATCACACCCTCTGCTTAACTTTATTGCTCCAGTTTTTACTTGTGTTCTTGGACTGAATTTTTCATGATTTCCGGACTTTTTTTACTGATTTTGTTTTGCCATCAAATCATCTTGATAGGCATATATATTTCAAACATGTATGAAAAGACATTATTTTGTCCAAGCCTCTAGTTTGAGAGGAGATGACAGAGGAGACATGATGACAGATTAAGAGGAGTCAGTAATACTGTGTCAGGATTGTCCATGGTTGTACAACCTCAACCTGAATGTTGTTTTATTTTGTATTCAGGTGCGACAGCTGGAAGCAGTATCAGTAAGACAGTTACAGCAGTGTACCCCTTTGAGGCAAGCGTTTGCGACGCAACAAACAAAGTATTTGTCTCAAACATAGAAATGAGTATGCAGAACAGTCTTCGGGATCAAGGGTTGTGCGACCTTGGCTTCGCAAGAGCCTGTACCCCTGGAAGTGTGGTGCCTCGTTGCGGCGTGGTGTCATCTAGCGGCAGGAAACGACGACGTCGTGCCTTCACTGATTTGACTGTAGACATCGAGATCATGGCCCCGGCTGCTTTCACCGGTGGATCGTCCCTGAGCGAAGTCAAGAAAGACGTTGATGATCTTGCAGCTGCTATCATGAAGCTTCTCAACGAGAAGAAACTGTCGCTGATGATCAACTCGGACATGGTGGAGAGTATTTCATCACAAGTTTCATTAGAATTCAAGTGGACATGCCCTGATGGATACACTGCTGTATCGGGAGGATGTGGTAAGGTTTTTTTAAATCTTACATTTCTTCACATTCAATACTTTGGATAAGTGTTCTGTTGATTGATAACAGCAAATTCTGTTAGAATCCTGTAATATCCCATTTTGTTTTTTGTTTCTAAATTATTAACAATAAAGATGTTAACATTTTTTTTAATTTCTTTTCAGTTGCATGTCCAGCTGGTACATTCTTCAACTTAGCATCCAGAGAGTGTATATTCTGTCGTAGAGGCTACTACCAAGATGAAGCCAAGAAAGTAGGTTGTACACGGTGCCCAACTGGTCACACGACAGATCAGGCGGGTAGTCAACAAAAAAGTGATTGTAAGTATAATTGATTGTCGGATATTGTGTATTTTTACACATACACCGATGTGTGTTACAGGGAAGGTGTACGTTTGGTAATCACTCATTCATTCATTCATTTATTTACACACACTTGCAATAAAGTGGACAAAATTAAATAAATTAAGTCTATACCACTAATACTTAATTACATGTCTACTTGCAAATAACAACGTGAACATTATTACAATTTATATACAAGCTGTGAAGGAAACACAAAAAGTCAGAAAGACTTGTAACGTATTCCCTTGAACCCACCCAAGAAAACAACAAGAATCCTACTACCCCCAAAATGGTAGCAACATCATCCCGTTAGCCCCCCCCCCTCTTACCCCACCCCAAAGGAAGATAACAGTTACAACATAAGAGATTATTTTTTCAAAGGTTACTTTGGTGTCGAATAATAACTGATTAAATGTTATTATTACCAATACCGAGAGATTGTTTATTGTAGAGTGATTTGAAAACTGTGAGAGATTTGGCAGATTTAATATTGTACGGTAATTCATTCCATAGTTTTGGACCTTGATAACATACACGTGTCCCCACCCCCACTTTTTTGACTGGGGGGACATCGTATCAGATGTCCCCCCCCCCCCCACTTTTTGATTGACTATTCATCAGAAATATGCAACAAAATATACAAATATACACCATTTCCTTGATTCAATATTTCATTACAATTTTTGTTAAAATAAAAGAATATCGAACATTAAACGGTAAAATGTTTTCTTCATTTTCTTATTTGGCTCTGATGGACCACGCACAGAATGGTATTTTGGGCCTATTTCCATTTCTATAATACAGACAATAACCGACAAGTTTCGTCCAAGACATAAATGCCAAAATTCCGCTTACATACCTTGTTAGCATTCAAGTTATGTGGCATTTGTGTATGCTATAATGTACAGTACATGATCCCTCCACAAAGAAAGTCTGTGTGTGCACACATGTGCAAATGTGTTACATTTTGTTACAATCGCACAATGCACAAAATGTAGTGCAGTTTGGGCCATGACAAGATTTAAGTCGAAGAAGCAGTGTTTTTTCGAAGACACATGATAAACGCCGGACTCCCGAAGCACATTAAAATGGATATTATAAAGTTATTTTCAGTGGCTACGTCCCAATAGGAACAAAAGTTCTTTTTAGCGAGTTCCAACAACCCCTTCCCCTTCCAAACACCCCCCCCCCCTTTTTCTAAAAAAACCCCTCTCTTTCCTTCATGTGGTTACATAAAAACATCAAAAATTTGCTCTGTTCTAACCATTGCCTTGAGTACTTGAATAACGGAGACACTTGTCGTCCACCAAAAAGCAACATCCAAACAGTCAGGGGATGATTTACTACCAGAGACCACACCGACATGTGTCTTCCCTTCACTCCCTCTAACTAGCTGCCAATCTATCTTTGCTAGCACCAGATCTGGTTCCGAATTTCCCGCTCCATGGTGCATTTCACTTAAGTTTATTTTGGCAGTCTCCTCTTCACACAAACCATCCTTTCCAGACCCCACCCCCTACCAACACCTGTTCCCCTTCTGGTTTTGCCCTTTAAAGGAACATTACAGAATTGGTTGTTGCAACAAAACAGTTGCTGGCAGTGTAAGCACTTTATGTAATCCACCATATACATAAACTGACAAACCTGTAGAAGTTTGAGATCAATCGGCCATCTGGGTCACGAGAAAATAGTGAAAAACCGATTACACATTTGCATGAAATCATATAGATTCAACAAATGAATAAAACGCTCACTGAGCGATAAACTCAAATCGGAAAATTAGTTTATTCATTTCTCATTAAATATGGCATTTCAGACAGAAATATTTCAGGGGATGTTTTCTACTATCATCATCATTAGATCGTGTAAGTTTTATGTAAATCTGTGATCAAAAGGTATATTTTACAAGTTTTTTTCTTACCAATTCTGTAATGTTCTTTTAAACAGTCTTCATATCAAGCTCAAACTGCTTTAAAGTTATCCAATATCTGTTCATATTCAGACCGACTTAACACCTGGTTAGTCCTCTGCAAAATCTAATGCTAAAAGTCTTCTGTTTTTCATTATGCCCTTAGGTCTTCCAAGCACTGCAGGCTTAACACAAGAGTGGACTCCGTTGCTGATCGTCGTGGTGGTCATAGCTATTTTGTTATTTATTGCTCTTATCATTGGCATCATGTGCATCTGTATCTGTCTCCCAACATCCAAGAAAACACATTACAGAGAAAAAGATCTCGACGGTTCCCTCTCAAATCTCAAATACCTCAATAAAGCTTACGAAGAAGACTACGAGAAGAATCGTTCGAGAGGTCTCCACAGATTAACGACAAAACGTCAAACATCCCCCAGTAGGTCATCTACAGCGACCGGCTACATCACAATGTCTACATCCAGGGGATCCAATCGTCAAGCCGACATGGTGTCAATAGACTCGGATGACTATCGGCAGGATGTCCATGACGGACATATTACACATTACAACCACGGTAATGACATCAAGAGGGATTCTGTGGATTCTTTTGGGCATGTTTCGACGGCAACGTTGCCAAGTAACAGGGGCGCTTTCAGACCGCCTTCTCCAGAGCGAGGGTCTGTTTCTAATTCACCGATGAGAAGAGAACTTCCTGATACTGGGCTGTAAACTTTAGAACTTTGTCATGCGGTGGCCATTTTGACAGATACCCTGTCTCAACCACTTCAATAATGCTTAATGCATAACAAAGAGACCAGACTGCATACTCTTTGCATCTTTGTTTAATTGTATATATTTGATGAATTGAGAAAAAAAGATAGAGGTGCTGAGTTAAATGTATTTCAAATTCATAGTAAAATCATGGCTTATAGAGGTTAATATGTAACTCAAACACAACAACTTTTCAAATTTGACATCACAAATTCACAGGAAACTACACATCAAATTTAAACTGTTATAAACTTTTGTATAAATTGTTACTTGACAGTCACAAAATGTGTGACTTTTCCCTTAGCACAAGTGTCTAGCACAAACATGGCTCAAGTCCTCAAATTGAAGTAAAATGTTGTGCAATGGTGGGACATGCATTAACATAACTATTTTCTTTTGATTTTGCAGAATTTATCTAAATTGTGTCCCGTCACTTGAAGAGTGCACTTTGATTTCTCGAATGGAACCGAGAATGAACCCTGCTCCACCAGGCAGCACAAATATCAGGATACAATCCAGTGTTTAGTCACAGAAGAGAAGAGAACTTCCCGATACTGGGCTGTAAACTTTAGAACTTTGTCATGCGGTGGCCATTTTGACAGATACCCTGTCTCAACCACTACAAATAACGTTTAATGCATAACAAAGAGACCCAGACTGCGTACCCTTTGCATCTTGGTTTAATTGTATGCATTTGAATTGAGGAAATTGAGTCAAACTTTTTGGATTTATGATGAGGCTTTGATGAGTTATCATGGGCTGCTGGTGGATTTAGAAATATGACAGTCACCAGGGCACAAAGAAGAAGCTAAGCACCTCAATAAATGCTTACAGGAATAAGGTTACCAGCCAGAATACCATTTCATTATACCATCTGTGACTCAGGGTATCTTGCTTATTTTTGCTCGGCGAAACATTGTTAAGCAATACTTGCTGCTTTAAGCAGCTCTATTAAATTGGGCCCAGGTTATCAGGGCCCAATTTCATAGAGCTGCTTTAGCACAAAAAGTAGTTAAGCACAACAAAATTGTGCTTACCAGAATAAGGATACCAACCAAAGTACCATGTCATAATATGTACAATCTGTGACTGGTATCCTGATTATTTTAGCTTAGCAGAAAGTTGCTAAGCATAATTCTCTGCTTAAGCAGCTCTATGAAATTAGGCCAAGATGTCAACATTTTTCTCTGATAGGACTACCTTTCATTAAAATGTTTCCATTTTAAATCAAAAGTTAATTTGTAATGTCAAATGATTACTTTCTAATAATTGTTATAATGAGAGATGGCAAGAAAACATATGGATACATTCTTTGCGATGAAATTTTACAATAAATTATTCCTTTTTAATAATCTTCCTGATCTTTTCAAGCTGTTCTTCAGTTTAAAGGGTTACACAAAAGAACAATTTTATATAGTTTTTAAGGGTTTTAAATCTTTGACAATGTGTGCCCAGTTGCTGTAAATAATTGAAAGTACTCAAAACTATTACCTAAATGTGTAGCATTGAATGATCTTGATGTAACATCATTGTATAGTCATTTATAATTATGTAAATATTTCCTTCTTTTTTTATCGATGGACTGTTCATCTTGTGGTTGTATTATTCTGTACATACAATGACATTTAAATCTCTAAACTGAAATTATATGAACAGGTCATATAGAAATTAGAGGCAGGTCATAGTAAATTATAATAGTGATGGACTTTTTTTATCTCTTTCCCATTAATTACCACAATTTTATACATAAGCCTTGGTAAAACATGAAATCATTATTCATGTTTCATTTTCTCGAAAATGTGACGAGTCGATTTTGATACATTTTGTTTTCATAGGTTGGTTGGTTTGTTGGAAATTAGAGGAGGTTTGGAACAAATTTGCTCTTCCCAAAACCAATGATTTGTGTTTGCAGTTATCAACATTATATAACCTAAGTAATGTTTCCAGTTTAAGTTTTCTAAAGGGAAAATAAAAGGACAGACTAATAACATACAAAAACCTATGAAACTTTTTGCGGGAGGGGCTGCTATAAATGCTAATTTTAATTCTGAATTCCCATTTAGAAGAACATAATTTTAAAGGTTATTTCTTTCAATTGGTTCTGGTTTATAAAAAAAAAAGGGGGGGGACTCAAAATAATATCCAACTTTTTTTTAAATTTTTGGTAGTTTATTCAATTAGTATGAAACTATGAAATATAAAAGTATGTAATTTACTGTAATGTGATTATCTCATCAAGGTCCATTTATTTATCTGATATCTTTATATCATTTATTTGTCATTTTGATTTGATTATTAATTTGACTGTAATATTTTACGGACTTGAACTGGTTTAAGTCAAAGTTTTTGGAGCTGTAATAAAACGCATTGTTTTGAACACAATTAATAAAGTATTGTCAGTTACCAACATTCACATGTATTTTCTGCAAACTTGTGTAATAAATCATCAATGTTTTTTCAGTGAAACCACGACTGTGTTGTACTTGCTGTTCCTTCCTCCATGGTGTTATCATGGAGGTAGAAATGTGTGTTATCTACTCCTCATCAGACTCAAGGTTGTGAAACCATGGAAAGAAAAGTTTTGGAGACTCGAACACATTGTAGATGTTCAAAAAAAGATAAAGTAATTTGAAGGCAATTTTTTGTTGTCAATTTATAGGATAAAAGGTACATGTAGAGATCAAATTTACAGTAAGTGGCTATTAAAAACGACATGATGATTATGAAAGTGTTAGTCAATATCTTGGGTCTTTGCAACACATTTGAAAATCCAATAGGGCCTACTGATTGCGAAACAAGACAAACAAGTTTTATATACAGTAAAACCATGAGGAAAAGAAGCCTATTGAGTCAAAACCTGGCAAAAGTTCATATTAAACATGCCCTGATTTTGTTGTATAAATATTTTTATAAAACAGTAAAAGCAAACCCATATATAATGATTATTATCGACAGTGTTGCAATTTACAGCCTGTAAAAAACAGGTAATACAATTATATTTACCTTGTATTTTCTAACACAGGGTGTAGCCTACTGTTATTTGCTAAGTGTTGTAATCTCCGTCTTGTCAATGGCCGCGTGGATAGCACGTGGCGAGACTCCCATGACATTACACAACATTACTGACGAAAGGCTGGATGCGAAATGCGGCAGCCGCCGTCACGCTTTTTTGGTTTGTTACGTAATCATTTATCTCTAACTGTCCTGTTTTTCTTGCGTGTGCCTTTTTAGGGTTTTTTTCAATAAAGGTTTCGTTTATTTAAAAAAAAAAAAAAAAAAAAAAATTGGGAGTAAAACAGTTTTTATTAAAAGTTTCTGTATTGTCCTACCCTTTTAAATCACTTTAATTTTTTTTAAATTCTGAATGATTTTCGTCGGGAACTAAAAAAGTGAGTTAAATCACTGTTGCCCTCAGGTATTTAGCTCCCGATAAATACAAGGCAGTACAATCCAATACAATAATATGTTTAAATGAAATTCAAGGCTAACAAAAAGATAAAAAATAAACATATTTTGATATACACACAACAACCCCACCCCTATACAAATACATCGGCTATATACGCATTTCATAAATTATAATAAAAATAATCAGTGAAAAAAAAAAAACACACAACAACAGCAACAAATGATATGTCTTTACTTTCAATTGTATATACAATTTGAGTCGTCTTAGGTTTCCAATTTCAACGTAAATAAAGCTATTGGAATGCATTTTTCGTTTTTCTATTAGCATACTATTTTATTTGGTTACTTCTTAGTTGTTTTGTTTAATTGTTCTTTTTGCTCCTTTTTGTTGTCATTTCACGTCATCACCTTTTTTTCTCCCGTGTTTATCCTACTCTTTGGTTCAAGTGCCACAAAAAACACACAATAACATTGAAGTTCACTGCGTAAACATTGCCATGAATGGAAACATAATTGCCTAAAGCGATGGTCGATAATTCTTTTTACTAGAAATGAATAATGAACGCGGTATTACAAACATCTGCACAGTGGTTATTAATTTAGCTTGAACCCGTTTTAATCAATGAAGACAGCCTGCTATTTCTAATTCAAGCGGCTCCCTGAACAATATTCTCTCAGAAAAATCGATACCGTTAACTTGCCATTTTTATATAATAATAATAATTAAGACATTTGTAAAGCGCCTAATGCAGGAGCCTCTAAGCGCATAAAGAGAACAATAAAATATACAATAAGTGAAAGAAACATTACTAATAAGCAGATTACAAATAAGCACATTCAAACCAAAGATTTTTTAACAGAGACTTAAAACAATGTAAAGAACTAGCCTGGCGAATATGCACAGGAAGACTATTCCAAAGAAATGGAGCGGCGTAAGAAAATGATCTTTGACCATAAAAAAATGGAAGAAGCCCTAGTAGTAGTGGTAAGCAATGATTGTTGTGATGAACGTAAAGTCCTAGCAGGGGAGTAATGGTGAACAAAAAAAGTAATAACATTTGAAGGAGGCGAATTTCTTTTGCGGTTCAACCAAAGTTCAATCGTGGGGGAAGGAAGTCCAACCCCAGGCATGACCCGCCCCAGCCATCCGCTCTCTGGCGTTACAGTTTCATTACTACACATTATTTATATCCACGTGTCACCAAAAGCAATGAATTTTAAAACAACCTACCCATGTTTGTAACAAATTTCAATCAACATATAAAATACGGGATTTTTTCCCCTTTTTTTCTTTTTCTCTGTGAAGTTAACAGATATATAAAATAAAAAATATATATTATCGTGTAGTAGTAGACGTATACAAAAATAAAATAAGCATATTGGAGGGTGTAAATTTGTATTTAGTTGTATTACAAAATACAACTTATTGAACGAGCCGGTATAGCTACTTTTTCTTCATAAGATGGGGGGCCCTTTCAATGGCGAAAAAATAGTATGGTACCGGATTGTAAGAGTAACAAATTGATCTCCTTTCTCGATCAAGACGTCTAGGTAACGAGAGACAGCGGCGACGTGGACCAATCGTACGGTGCTAATCTGCCATTGTTGCAAATAATCTTGCAACCAAATAAACAGTTGTGGTTTGCTCTGTGGAACGTTATTTTACATGTTTAATTACATCATCAAGAACATGAAAGTGATAGCGGTTATTTCAGTGGCCCTTGTGGCTCTTGTTTATCTCCTACTTCCACAGACAACGGAAGCTGCAAAGGGTCCGAAAGTCACCCATAAAGTAAGTTCGCAAAATTCGAGTTATTCCAGGTACATGATCAATGATGATGATGTCATTGGACATCGATGCGATTGCAATTCAAAATTTGCAGATTTTTTTGATTTTGTATTTATTTTTTTATACTTGGAAAAGATGCCGCTGACTGCCACTTTGTCACACATATTTAAGCAATTAAATTTTTGAGTAAATCATATGTGGAAAACAAATTGATAAAAAACGTGCAAAAAGTTGATTGGACATTTGTTTTTTCCCAACAAAATTGTAATTTCTCAAATTCTTGATACTTAAATTAATGTTAAATAAGTTTTTAGTTTGCTCCGTGACAAAAAAGCTGTAAATTGCAAAACAACACTCTCAACAGTTATGCACAAACTATATTTGTGGCTATTGGTGATATTTGTTGATATTCTTTAATAATAATAGCTGTGGAGTCAAGATTAGACTAATCATTGTGAAAGGGATGTTCAATGTGACATGAAGCAGTCATCTCATATATTATTAGATTACATAATGTTGAGTACCTGTAAGTGTAAGGTTTTCCTGTGGTTGGTTTACTTAGCATTTTATAAAACTTAACTTGATTAATTTGTATATTGTCATGAAACAGCTTTAGCATCAGGATGCACTCGTGCAATATGGTGTTTGGTTTGTAATCTTCGTTGTGGTTATTCCATAGTATTTTATAATGTACCAACCATCAAACTCATCTGCTGTTTTATATATCAAATATCAAAATTAAGCGACACAAAATAACATAATTCATTGGTGTTTTCTAAACTTTTTTATTAAAGGATTTAACTAATTTACTTTTGTTTTTTTGTATTTCCGGGTTTCTTTGACATTCCAAATCGGAGACAAAACGATTGAAGATTGTCATCGACTTTTCGATGACTGTCCAAAAAGTCAAGACTTTGTAACTTGGCCAACTTGCACATCTGAAAAGGTTGCTGTGAGTTAATAGTTTAATTAGTCGGGTATTGTGTATTCCTGAGTCTTATAAATCTGATAGCACCCTCTTTTAACTTCAAAAGGTCAGGTCATGTTTAGTTACTTCTAACTGTGTTTATATTGCATGGTTAAACATGGCCACGTGATCCCCTCACGACCAATCGGAATGAATAAGCCGAGGTATTGTATGAATACTTGTTGCAAAGTCCTGTATTGTCGAATATTTATTAGTTTATAATTTTCTCCTCAGGAGCTGAAAGTTGACAGCGGTTACAAAGGGAGCAAGTTCCACAGAGTCATTAAAGATTTCATGATCCAAGGAGGAGACTTTACAAGAGGTGATGGGACTGGCGGTAAGTCTAATGAACGTCACAAGTTATTGACGCGGAGTGCAGTTGTATATCTGTTTTTAAACACCAAATTGCAACTACTTCTGCTTGAATTCCACTTATTGTCAATCATGGTTACACACAAAACAAGGTGTTAACTTACTTACGAGGGTGTCTATACTGTTCAAAAATTTAAAAAACAAGACTTCCAAATCGTAACCTCCAACAACTTTACGTGATCATTGTTTTCCTATGAGGAAATGGTAACTTTCTAGTGGAGCATTTCAAGTGGCACTCAAGCAAGGTTTTAGCAAGGATTTGGTAAAAAGGGTGTCCAAATTTGATGGAAATTTTGATGGAAAACTGGATGTCCAAATTGTTCACCTGTAATACATTTACATGTAAATGACAAATAAAACAGGGTGTCCAAATTTAAAACTGGGTGTCCGAAAGACACCGGACACCCCTCTGGTTAACACTATGGCACCAAGGCAAGGAGAAGGTGCACTGAGGCACTAGTCTCATGTTGCCTCTGTGAATTATTAAGCCAGAAGATGACATCTGGGCATCAAGGTTTTAGCCAGGATTTGTAAAAGGGTGTCAAAATTTGCTGGAAATTTAAAATACTGAGTGTCCAAATTGTTCACTTACAATACATGTACATGTAAATGACAGATAAAATAGGGTGTCCAAATTTATAACAGGGTGTCTAAAAGACACCCAGACACCCCTCTGCTAACACTATGCTTGGCACCCCTCTTGTCAACACTCTAGCTCCAAACGTAGTTTGGATTATTTCTGTATTCCCGTTCCTGGTAAGCGTAAATTTACTTACAAGCATCTTTACCCTTTCAAATCTTTCCAGGGAAGAGCATTTACGGTGAACGCTTCTCTGACGAGAACTTCAAACTGCAGCATTATGGTCCTGGATGGTTGAGCATGGCCAATGCTGGGCAAGACACCAACGGATCTCAGTTCTTTATTACTACAGTCAAGACTCAATGGCTTGATGGCAAACACGTAGTCTTTGGAAAAGTCTTAGAGGGAATGGTAAGAAACTAATCTCGATGTTAACTCATCAACTAACGGACTGTGAAGGGGGAAACCCTGTTTCAGCCCCATGAGTAGGTGGCAACGTGCCCCTGGTGACAGTTGATTTGGGTCTACAGCCCAAATCAGTAAAGTGTGACCAATAAGATATCTCATTTAAAAAATAAATAAATAAATAAAAATTATACAATTGGTATTCCTGGAATAATGTCGTAGTTTGAAAACACATGCTGATCTACAAAGTGTTGTAACAGATCAATCATCTTTTTAACCCTTTCTTTAGGATGTTGTGAGGAAAGTTGAGAATACCGAGGTGAACAACAGCAAACCCAAAAAGGATGTCATCATTGCAGACTCTGGTGTTATAGAAGTAGACAAACCATTTGCTGTAGCTAAAGAAGGAGCGTAAATCAAATAGCATTTCTCTGTATTGTTCTCCATTTTTCCTTTGCCTTTGTTTGTTATTTTGGGGGTATTTTTTTCTTTTCCTTAATCCTTGATGAACAATATCACGTGACTGTGTTTAATCATAGGGGCTTAACACAAGCCTTAATCCTCACCGAGACACTTGAGGCATCTGTTTCCACGCCTCTGCCTTGGTGCCCATTTGAAATGCTCTCAAACGGACCTCAGAATTTTTTCTAATCAGTGATATTTTATACTATCCTTGAAACTACCAAGAGGATGATGCTGTGAAATACCTTCTTTATGTGGTATTTGGTTTGAACCATTCTCCAGGTAATCGGTATATACTTCTCACCCTTCAGTTAGATGGTTTTTGTAGCTGACCTAATTTTCATAAAGCTGCTAAGCAAAGATGGCAAAAACGTTTAGCACAGAAAAATCTTGCTGAATACATGTAGTAGAAACGGGTTGCCAGCCGTAAAACCATGTAAAGTTTATTGTTTATGGCTGGTTCCCTGCCAATTTCTGCTTAGCAGAAAGAAATGTTATTAGCACCGTTTACTGCTAAGCAGCTTTTTAAATTTGTAAACATACTCTTCAGTATTGGATATTATAACTAAGTTTGACATCGTGGTATGTAATGTGCAAACCAATCAATGCAAATATGATGTAAGCCAGTGGGCACCTGGACATATTTTGAACACCTTGTTTAATGTTAAGAGAAAAAATTAATATTGAACGTGGACCATTTGTACGCTGTTTTATTAACTATTGGCAACAAATTTAGAGACCTTATTTCCATTCTTTTACTACTGTTAAAACAAATGCTTAACTTTAAGCGCACATTCCGTAATTTTTGATTAGGTCAAGTAAATGTAGCTAGTAAGAATTCTGGAACAAAAAACATCAAGACCTGTCATTAAGGCACTTCCAAACATTTGAGGTGAATCTCATCGCCAACCATTTTTCTCTTTAAAATTTAATACATTTTCTCATAATAAAAGTCTGTTTGCAATAAAGTGTTATTTATAAGTAAAGACATTTTAAAATTACCTGCCGAAAAACAAAGTGGTACCCTACTTTTCGTGTGTGCCTTATTATTTCATATAAGAAGGGTACCAGACTGATGATTTTTACCACTATGTTTGACCAGATTTGAATAAGGTATCTAAGTCAACACTTGTGTTAAGCCGTATCCGAATTGGCGGCTACGGTTATGGCTGCGACTGTTGCTATGGGTGATGCTAAGGATGTCCTATACTTCAACGCATGATGACAGGTGGATGTAGCTGTAGCCGTAGCCGTAGCTGCCAATTCAGACACAGCCCTACCTCGTGATTAGGGGAAGGAAACAAATATACCAAAAGCAGAAATCCTAATGGAAAGCACAACCCTGTTACCCAAACATTCCCAGTGTGTGCTGTATTTGGTTAAGTGAAATGACGTATTGTTTAGTATGTTTTACTGATTATAGTAACACTTTAGTTTGTGAGTAATAAAATCAGTTTAGTGGCAGGTTTGTAAGCTTTTATGTGATTTTCATCAGTAGGTCATGCATACTATAATAACAAAAATGTAAGGCTGTAGATTATTGTATAAAATGATTTCTAAATTTTACTTGCCAGGATCATGCCTAGCTTAATTTCACTGGTCACATTATTATTGTTGCCAAACTTTTCTTTTAAAAACTTAATTCAGGTGAAATAAAAAAGACCAATGTAACCGTTGCTTTTCAGTCACTGATCTGTTTGATTTGGAGAAAAATAAAATAGGTAAAAAAAAATTTAAAAAAACATTTGTGTCAGCTTTTTAATCACCGATCTGTTTAATAACAAATTTATTTAATTTGGAGAAAATAACAAAGATAAAAACATTTGCGTAAGTGTTTAATTATATTCAAATCGAAAGAAACTTCTGATGGGGAAAGCTTGGGTCTCAAGTTATTTCTGAGGACTTGAATACTGATCAAAAGACACATTTTGGGGTCAGTTGGTTTTGTAAAAACTTTAAAAAATGAGTTCCGAGCTATGTTTGTATGTCTTTTTCTTTTGTCCATACCCATTCAAAGGTGGAACTTCATTATCGAGAGGGATTCCATAATTATATGGAGCCCCTGCTACAGTGGCATTTTCCTAAAGTGTGGAATAATGTCACAGCATGAACTAGAGTTAGGATGAACTTTCTCTGGTCTGGTAGTTTGGAGTTCGATAAATGTTACAAGCCCATAATAATGAAAAGGTTATACATGTATTTGTACAGCCAAAGATACTACAGCGCACAGTCTTTTCTTTATCTAATTTATATGTTAATTCAGAAAATGAGCTCGTGACTGGGCGTGGCCTTTCTAAACTTTTAATGGCCTCAGCCAATGGGAAGACAAGATACAAATTAGTTCAGGGGGGAACTGAAGGAAGAAAACACGATCGTAGCGCCGCCGCGCGCTACGATCTTCGGTATGTGATTGCTCTATGGTTGGAGGTCAGCAAACAGACTATCTTTGCCGGTTGCAGAGAAACTAATCAATAGAAACCAGCTAGTGCAAGCTGCTGCTGATGTTTTCGTCGAAGCCGGTGGTGAGTAGGTATTGAAAACATAAATTATTGAATTAAGGTCTTTAAATTATTTAAGTTTGTCAAAAAAAAGTGATTGAAAGGTGAAAGATCGCTCTCTGCACCCATATGCAGTCTTGTTTGCCGTACCACTAGGGCACTACACTACACCACCAGTCCGTCAGTCGTTTTGTTTTTCTTGCCTTGGTTTTTTCATTGGGAATCATGGTGGTGTTTATTTGTTTGTTGCATATTTCGTGAACGTACACTACATCTGCACACCTTTGGTTGTTTATCAGAGTGGAAAGGCAGGGCAGGAACCACTGAGCCAACCTGACTGCTAATTATTAATGTGTCATTCCGTATTACTAACATTAACAAGTTAACTTTTTAATGAACATTTCAGAGATACAAATCCTGACCTTGGACCAGGTTTCACATTAATTGATCACAATTTAGTTTGTAAAATTGTATGTAAACTATTAATTATTAATAAAGCATAGTTCCAATGATCTCACTATTAAGTATTTAGCTAAAGTAAAACTTAGTCATGTTTACAATTTTTTTCTGCCAACATTTTATATAGATGATTACAGAGCAACAATGGACAAGTCAGAATCCCAGCATCCTTGGAGCAGTTTAAACCCTTGGGTTTCCAACAGAAGATTCCTGTTATACCACAGATGCCATCTTCAACAACAGCAACAACCAGCTTGTGGAAAGGTACAATCCACCACCTATCCTCACTATTCCAGACCCTTAACTTCAGCTCTGACCTCTACCATGTTCTCCTCGGCCCCTACTGAACCGAACATCATTCCTAATCCTAGCCCCTTGTCTTTAACTCTGCCCTCTACCATGGTCTCCTCGGCCCCTACCGGCCCCCTCTTGCCGAACTTTCAAATGCCATTCCTTTGTACCATCTATACTACCAACTATGAGGAACGATCCTGCACAGAACACCACACAGTTCTTAAGAAACCTGCATCATGGACATGCATCACTACTGGACATCCCCTCATCAGCTTCTGAGAACAGACCTGACCCATGTCCAGTGCAAACACTGACCACAGGTAATCTGGACGGTCGTGGTCAACATCTGACTGATTTGATAATGAATGGACAAAGCGATGAGTGTTCGAGGCAGAATGATGCTCAAGTGAAAGGCATAAACTCACATCCTGCTCAGTACGTCACAGAAGAACAACTTGCAACAAATTCCCCTCAAGGTAAACTTGATTGTGTTCAAATCATGTTGTACTTGTATTATTTGTTGTAAAGCGTTGTGATACTTTTTGCGCAATGAACACCACAAAAATATGTGTTTGGATTATTGATTACATACAGTATGAAATTGCTCAATAGACACGCAATTTGGTGAAGCCGTTTTCATTTTGTTGCATTTCAATCCATGAAAGGCTGGGTATAAAGTAAGTGAGCTTTATAGATTGGATTGAAGTTGTAGAACTTGTAAACTGCACCGGATGGTTGATGGAAGGCCATCCAGCCATCAACTACATGTAAAACCCTCAATTCAGCACGACTTAATCAAAAAGAGACTGTGTGGAAAGATAGTCAGACTCCTATTTATGTTATGATAATTAAGATTGGTTATTGACACTGCACACAGGGAATATGACAGTATAAAGTGAACATTATTCACAAAAAATGGTGTTCATGAAGAAAACCTTCCTCTTTATTTTATTGGTTTCTTACAAGTAGCACTACAGGGCCCAATTTCATGGCTCTGCTTACCTTAAACAAAGAATCTGCGCTTACAGAGAATTCCGCAAAAGCAGATAATTCCGCACTTATGTCAAGCATATTTCACGGGTTAGAAGGGTTGCTACAGGATACTAGGCATTCTCCACTTACACGGCTAGCGGAGAAATTTGGCGCTTACCCTGTAAGCGCAGAATGGTGATTGCAAGCCAGAATTGGTGGTAAGCAGAGCCATGAAATTTGTTCCAGGTGTCATCAAAATGGAATACCAATAACCAAATTGTTTTTTGTCATTCTAATTCCTAGCTTCTCTCTGCTCAAGAGAAGAAATAAAATGTCTTGTGCTAATTAATTATCTCATTCCAAATTGCCTGATAGTTGTTTAAACTCAGAAGAATTTTATGAGTTGGGAAAATTATTAATATCTAGAACTATTTTGTTCATTTTTTTTTTAAGAGTGTAGTAACTCCTCTTCCTGCCAGTCCAAGCATGGTTTTGCCTTCCAAGATCTTGACTGTTTAGAGAATTTACCAGACGTTGTGGAGAACTTGTCTCACGCACAGAAGCAGCAAGCTGCCGAGATTGAGAAGCAGTATCTGATCCTAGCTGATAAGAAGGTAAGAGCACTGTCTTCCAAGATTTCACCCAAATTATGTTACAAAACTAACGAGCTTGTCTATAGCAGACATCATTTATCCCAGAAAAGATTGTAACACGATGTATGAATTATCGCACAGGAAAGGGCATTTAATTTTGTCAACAGGATTTCAAGTTTTCATTTACTAAGTACACTGCCTTGATTTCTCATTTAGTGCCCGAAATGGGGCATGGTGACCCCCCCCCCCACCCACCTTCTATTGTGTCTTCATTGGAATCTTAGGAATTCTTTAGAGGATTTTAGGGGGGTAGGTACTTCTGTTCAAGAGGAATAGTGTGTTAAAGTATGGGAACATTTTTGGGCGATACCTTCTGCCCCCATTTCTAAAGCGTTATCATTTAACCTTCAGTTCACTCTCAGTCCCAAATCTAGTTTCTCAATTTATCTTTACATGATAAATCTTCAGCTGTAGTGAAACAAAAGATTCACATCATTTAAACTGCAACACTAACACAATTTATGTTATTCCTTTCCTGTTAAATCCTGTCTTACCGTTGATGGAATCACAAGGAGATTCTGAAGAAAGGTATGTTCAATCTTTGACAGTAAACATCACAAGTAAAGGTCTTCTAAAGTATCTTTTCTCAAAAAAATACTTACTTGTTCATGTGGAGATGGGGTCTGACCATCCACAAATTTGCAACCCACCAGATTTGAGACGAGTAGAAATAATTGATTCAACCATTTCATTTCTTTGTGAACAAGTCCAAGAGAAGTTGCATGAGATTTCTGATGAGCTGAGTAGATGTAAGAGACAGACATGTTTAGCAGAGGAGGAAACGACTGAGAGATCCCAGAGCTGTAAGACGTTACAAACTGGTAGTGTACATGTCTAAGAAATCTTTTTTTATAATTTGGGGTTGAACAAAGACAAATTTGACAGAGCAGGATTTGAACCGAACGACCTCCCGATTAACGTGCTGGTGCTCTACCAAATGAGCTATCTAGCCCTATGTTGGTGATCTCCCTATTTTGGCAACATCTTTATTCGGGGGTGCCAGTCAGAAGCCATATAACTGTTACAACTCTTTTTTTAAGAACAAGATACTTAGGTAGAAATTGAAGCTTTGCATTGTGGAGAAAATTCTTATTTTGCCTTTTTCGAATACACCATGTATTATCTCTTCTGGGAAGAAACAGAGGCTCTGAGAAAACAGTCAGGTGGTTTGTTCTCAATTTTTTGACTAGCGTTTTGTAGTTGTCATCAGGAAACTGCAGTAAAACACAGTCCCCTTAACGAATTAAGTTACAACTCAAGTGCAGTATTATTCATGTTTTGATGTCCAAACACTCTACAGAGGTTTTAATATTAGAATTTACACATTAAAAAGGAGTAGCCTTCATTTTAGGTAAAAACAATTGTTTGCATTCAAAAAAGGTTAAACAATAATGTGAATTTCAGTTTTTTTCTAAGTTTATAGGTCGTTAACTGTACTAAATATAGCATTGACAACAGTGGGTAAATGTATACAGAGTTAATTATCAACATGTAAAAGTTCAATATATATTCTTGTTTTAAGATATTGAAAATGCGTCTTTGGAAGATTTGCAAAATTCCAAAAGAATTCAAGAAGTAGAGCGGAAAACAGAAGAAAATGAAAGGTTTGTTTTATTTTGATCACTAAATGTTTCAAAGTTGATATTGACAAAATGCCAATTGACTGCTTCTGTTCCACCAGTATACTTGTTTATGTGTGTTGTGTTGTGTTGTCATTTAGCCTTCGAGAAAGACTCTGCTGGGGTCAAAACATCTGGGCCAATTTCATGACTCTGCTTACCGTAACCAAAGAATCTGCACTTACAAGAATTCCACGCTAACGTCAAGTGTATTTTACAGGTTAGCAGGGAATTGTTTTATTATGCCCATGCACACACCATGTTTACGAGGCATCATGGTACTAGGCATTCTTCAGTCACATAGCTAGCGTAGAAATTCGGCGCTTGCCCTGTAAGCGAAATCACAAGCGCAGAATTCAGCGGTAAGCAGAGCCATGAAATTAGGCCCAGACCATTTACTTTTGTTTGCATTAACAAAACTTAGTAAAACAAATTTACAGAAAGATGTAATCAGTGTATGAAAAAAATATTGAAAGGGTGTGATTAGTTTGTCAGTCCCAATTTAGTCCCTTTACTTTTAATGAGAATAACAAATCCTACTTTATGTGATCTTGTAGACTGTTTGCAGAGTATCAAACTAAGATGAAATCTCACAAACAGCTCGTTAGTGAATTGGAGTCTAGGATGACTACTCATCTTGAGGTCAAGAAACAACTGGAGATTATACAAACACTTCAAGCTGAAAGTAAGATACCAGAATATTCTAACAAGGTCTTGTCTTTCTTTAAGATGTATGTACAAAACCAGTGATGAAAGTTGTCATTGTGTCACAAAGAGTAGATTTTCCAAGATTCGGCCTCATAATTATCGAAAATCCAATGCTGTACTCCCTCGATAATAATTTCTGGAAGTTCACATAACAAATTCAAACAACTTTATGCTTAAACATTCTATCAAAATAAACAGCACAACACAACATTTTATTAATTTGGGGAATTTGTTATCAGATTCCTTTAAAATGTGTTCCTTTAAAACCTGAGTTTATGAGGAAATTCCTGGGGGAGGGGGAACAGAGAGTGTGCCAACATTTATTTGTAAATCAACTTGACATTTCACCAGAGGCAGCGATGGAGAGTGAGTTATTAAATGTCAGTAAAAGAAGCGTCGATCCAGAACTGGAACTGCATCAAGATCTCAAATCACTTAGAGAAGAGAATCGCCGTCTTGCTACGAGCATCAACAAGGCCAAAGCAGCGGTAAGAGGTCATGAGAAATGACACGAGAATTGAGAGTCTTAGAATTATAAAGAAGGTTTTTCGCAAGACATTTCTTATTCAAGTCCAAACAGTAAGAAAGACTTAACAGCTTTTCAAACAATTACGAAAAGCCACTTTGATTATTTCAGAGAATATAACAACTTAACTATTCCCTCTCTGTACATAATGATTTGTGACTACTGTCATTTGCCAAACTTCATTTTGATCTCTTTACAATAATATTGTTGTCCTTTTGGTTTGTTTGTTGTGTGTTTCAGGTAGGAAGTGAGAAGGCAAAGCATAAAAGCTTAAGACAAGACAGTGAAGTCCTTCGTGTAAGTGCCCTGAACTTTATTATAACTGTGCTTCGTTATATCGGACAAGTCGGAGTACAAGTCAATCTCTTCAATTGCCTGTTAAAGGGACATTACAGAATTGGTTTTTGCTAACAAAACAGTTGCCGGCAGTGTAAGAACTTTATGTTATCCACCATATACATAAACTGACAAACCTGTAGAAGTTTGAGATCGATCGGCTATCTGGGTCACGAGAAAATAGTGAAAAACCGATTACACATTTGCATGAAATCATATATATTCAACAAGTGAATAAAACGCTCACTGAGCGATAAACTCCAATCGGAAAATTAGTTTATTCATTTCTCATCAAATATGGCATTTCAGACAGAAATATTTCAAGGGATGTTTTCTACTATCATCATCATTAGACCGTGTAAGTTTTATGTAAATCTGTGATCAAAAAGTATATTTTACAAGTTTTTTTCTTACCAATTCTGTAATGTTCCTTTAATTATAAGAAATGATTGATTAAATAACCCTTGAATTTCTTATCAACCAAAGGGCCTAAGTAGTAGACTCACCCAAACTTAAATAATATTTAAAGATGATTTTCTTTCTGAATTGTTTTCTGGTTCAGTAATTAAAAATGGTAATAGTTTAAGTTCCTTCCGCCATATTTTACTCCTTCAGAAACGTAACCACGCCCAGTTGACTCGGCTCAAGAAGCAGCTAAAGGAGGTACAATTAAGAAACAAACAGTGGCATGACGAAGCTTGCCAGCTTGAAGCACACATCACTAGACTGCGCAAATTCACCGAAGAATAAGAGTCTACGCCGGTAACTCTGCACCTGCCGACATTTTTTTCCCTCATCTTTGGTTCTGCAAATGTTTGCTGCAAACGGAAGACAGTAGAACAAACGGTGCCTATTTCCTTAAGGAAACAAAACAACAGAATGACACAAAGCATTGGTTTCAAATACTTTTCAAAGCATCACAGTTATTTTTTATTAGTACTCTTGGTCTCCAAAGTTTACATTCATTTACATATTAATTCATCTACCAATGAATTTGCCCTGCACCTGCACCATTAGTTCCCCTGTACAAAGCAAAAATGACATTCTTTTCATGGACTGTTTTATTCTGCATCGTAATTTACAAACATGGATAACTTTGGATTACAGGGCACAACAAATAAGGAAACATTTCTCAAATCTGTTTGTAACATCTCTCTTTTTTTGTTTTGTTGGGGAATTTCGTTCTAATGATATCGAATCATGGAACAATTTATACAATGCCTTGATGGCCAAGATGGGTCTTCAGTCAGGTTAAAGCCAGCATACACACTTGGTAATCACAGACCTTGGTAAGGTAAAACTTGTGTAATGGGATTGAAAATCCTCCTTATTTTGACTAGAACCTGGGTTGTACTTTTGTGAAGTCGGGGTCTGGGGGGTGGGGGGAGTTACTCCGCAGTGAAAGAGTTTCCCAAGATTTTGGTTTGGCAAGATGTAATTAATTTAACTTTGAAGTTCATTCATGTGAATTTCCAATAGACTCCTTGCATAACGTTTTTATCCACCAAGAGGAGCTGTCGTCCAATGATCTATCTCCTCTTGTCTCAGTGAGGGCGCTGTTTGAGGGTGTGATGTCTATTTTTGGTTTTACTATTTTACATGAACTGTGTGACTTGGGATTAACAGACGACCGAGTATCGGAGAAAACAACTGTGCAAAGTCAATCAATTGTGGGACTTGTAGTTTTATATGGAACAATATAATAATAAAAAAACACCTGGTGTCCTGTAGACAACATTTTAAGTTACCAATATTTACAGGTCAGTGGAGATCATTTCCAGCCCCTGAATAAGTCTTTTTAAATTGTTAAGGCAAATATTGCATGATTAAGTGAGGAAAGTGTAATTTTTGTGGAAAATATTTCCATTTAAATGTCATGGGAATTACCTCTTGATTGTGTGATTACCAAATGTATATGGGCTTTAAGAAGTGGCGTAACCAGATATTTTCTAGGGGGGGGGGGGGTGGGCAAGAGGGGGGTCAAGGATTCTAGTGGGGGTATGGGGCTTCCCACCCCCCCCCCTGGTTACGCCAATGGCTCTAAGCCTGGAACGAAACTTAATTTTAGATTTTAGCACCAACATTAATTTTAAATAGTACCTAATATGAGAAGTTCAGAAAATTAAGTAAAGCAAGAATGTTAAATACACTGAATTTAGTTTGAGTTGTTTCATGGCGTTGAGGTAATACGAGAAATAAAAAAGAGATTCTAGTAGTACATGATGGCTTATGGAAAATCTCTTCAAATTTAAAACACAAATTCAAATGATAGTGCTTCATCATGAAGGATGTCACTACATGCATGATGTACTCATCAATGCTATCACAAGCTTGGAATTAAAGGTCGTGCCCTTTCTCGCCCCTGATCTTGGCCTTGGTGCCCCTTTAATACGTTCACCCAGCTGAAGTGCTTTTTACAAGATGAAAATGGCCTCTGTCCATTCAGAGATGAAATTTCAGGCCTGTAATAGAACCATAACTGCCATTAATATCTGTAAATCATAAATGAAAGTGTAACACACAATTCCACCCATCTATTATTAGATAATTGTTGACCCATAAACATGTTGGCAAATAAAAATACAATAGATTCATAACAACTTATTTAAAATGTTGAAACAATAGTAGACGATAAATACACCGATACAATGAAGTATCATAATTTGGAATTGAATTAAACAAATCAAGAAACATGTCAATGTCCTATAAACAGATTGGATTTGAGTTTAGAATCAATAGGTGGATCAAATAATACTTTCTCAATGATAAACTATGATTAGAGATATATGTTACCTTAATCTCTGAATCATTTATGTCAAATTGCACAATAAATATGAAAGAATATTCACTGAGATGAATGAGAAATTAACAATCAAACCATTCATTGTCCTGCATTGTTTTCATTTTAAATAATACACCTTTGAAAGAAGAATGCCGGAGACAAGCATGGTTTTCACAATCCCTACCCTCCTGCAGTAATAGTGGACTGCTCTTACAATATACTGCCCTCGCTTGACTATTCATCTCCCTCACTATTTTTAGGCAAATTCTTGTCTGCAGACACCTATATGAAGAGACTGTCAAGATATAATTTGTGTATCTTTGACAAACCATGACCTGGTACATCTACTCAAAAAGAGCCATACAACAGTGATTAATAGTAAATACATTGTAAATGGCTGGTAATCTATCAACTGTAAATGGCTGATAACCAATTCATTGTAAATAGATGATAATCAATACATCATAAATGGCTGATAAATCAATACATTATAAAGGGCTGATAATCAATACAATATGAATGGCTGATAGTCAAGCAATATAAATGGCAGATAATCAATGCATCATCAAAGGTTGATAAATCAAAACATTGTAAATGGCTGATTATTGATACATTATCAATGGGTGATCAATATATCAATTTCTTTGTAATTAAAGCCGAGTTCCCCCTTAATAAACACATGAATTAATCAAAATTGTGGTACTTTTTGAAAATAATACGCTGCACATGTATTTGAGTAGTTTAGATATCATTTGTGCTTGTCTAAACAATGGATACATTATTTTGAACACCTCTCTCATCCTATCATCTAGGTCAGTCAGTACATAAACCCCCAACTCAATCAACATTCTTGGTTACATGAACTCCTTCATAGTAATTCAAAACCAACCTTTCACACTTGGTTGGAATCCTGAACTTCTGTCATGTCACACAAAACCAGAAGACCGTGATGATTGGGGAGAACTAGAGTTTAAAGTAATAATTTAAGAAGGATTTGAAACTTTGCATGGTGTGGGTAACAATCTAGTAAGGTTTGCAGTAACACCATGTGCATTGAGTAGGATTTGAAACTTTGCATGGTGGAGATACCATGATAGTAAGGTTTGCGGTAACACCATGTACATGAATAGGATTTGAAACTGTGCATGGTGGAGATACAGTCTAGTAAGGTTTGCGGTAACACCATGGAAATGACCTCTGCTTGAGGATGTTCTGAGCATACTGATCAATATATAGATTTGTTACATCAACATCTTTTTAGAACCACCACAACTCAAGAGAGATTATTTCCATGGTGTTACCGCAAACCCTACTAGACAGCATCAATATAGTACCTTTATCTCTGAGATGTTCCACATCAATCTGAAATTCAGAACAAATAGCAATTAATGAACATACTGGGTGTACACAGTGTGTTAGAAGTATTGATGTGAAATTGCAGTGGAACACTTCCAATAGGCCATTTGCAAGTTATATTTTAACAATGTCTGGTGCAATGACTAGCTTATAGTCACAAGTTACCGCTTAAATTTGAATTCCTCAGACTACAGAGACAGTTGCTACGTCACACGATTCGGGGCAAGCTTTCGCGTAGTTACGTAAGAGACGGCAAACACCCATACACAATTCTGAATAAATGTACTAGGGTTTGCTCATCTGGAGGTTGCAATACAAAAGATTGCCCCAAACCAATTGACATAGCAACTGTCTCTATAGACTGAGGAATTCAAATTTAAGCGGTAACTTGTGACTAAGTAAGTCATTGTACCAGACGTTATTCGAATCTAACTTGCAAAATGGGTTATTGCTATCACATCAGTATGGCATATTTAAAAAAGGAATAGTAAGAAGTTAAATAGAGTTTATTTATGTCTTGAAATACCACTAAATATACACAAAATGAATCTGAAATAATAGACATGATTTGTTTAGATAACTACATTCATGACATACTGAGTACTTTACATTAACCCATCAACAATAATATTCTAGTGTCTTTTACACACATTATATTACAAATGCTCACTTGAGATTTTACATTTAATTTATTGCCAATGTGTTTTTAAAGGCGCATAATACATTCAATTATAGAATGGAGTTGTCTCGTCCAAGGTACAGCTACACTATTGAGTAAATTCTATACTAAAAATTGTAAGAAAATGTGGGGGGGGGTGCGGAAATTGTCTGTTAGTCGAAGACAGTTTTCATTTGTAATTACTCATTAGAAGAAATCTACAACATTGGTTTAGGAAAGTTACTCTACATCAATTCAACCATCAAGTTTTCAGAAAATATAGTCTTAAAAAACTACTGACAATTCTCTTTCCGATGATTTACATGTTCTGAAAAAGATGTCGGAACTATCACATGTTTCTGGTTGTTAAAATGTTTAACAAAACGTTTCCAGTTTCTGGCAACTCAAAAGTCAAATCTTTACTTCCCGTTTAAAGAAAGGCTGCTTCTAAATTTGCGGCTATGGCTTTATCACCAAAGTCAACATGCATTGAAGCATAGACTGCTCTTAGCAACACCCTTAGCAACAGCCGCAGCCACAGCCGCCCATTCAGACACAGCCATAGCAATAATATAATGTGATCATTCTCATCTAGTTCCCTGTATTCTATTAGTGGTTTGTTTTTTTATACCAGACTACCCGACTATTTTACCTTCCAGCCTCGGTTTGGATACATGTATTTGAATGGAAGGAATACAAGATGGCTGTATGTTAGGACAGTATGAGGCACTAAAGTGGGCACTACAGTAGACACTACTTAACATTTTGAATTGCCAAACAGTTAAAGGCTGCAAGTGCAAGTGAATCAATCGTCTTTGGCTACGGCTATGACAATTGGCAGTAAGCGTCAACACTGAAGAATACAACATTCTAGCCATAGCCACAGCCTTTACACAAACACAGCCCCAGTACCTTTAACGATCTGTATCCAACCACTATTTTAGTTTATGCCATGATCTTTTCATCTCACAATTTTAAAGTTGTAGACAATTTGTGCGTACCAAAGAAAAGACAAAAACAAAAATACAATCCATTTAGATCTAAAAGCAAATACTTTAAGATGTGGCAGTTTTAAATTAACCGCTGGGTTGGTGCAATATTATAACCATTACAGTGCAACGTCAATACAATGCAACATCCATAGGTTTAATCCAACTAGTACTACGTCTACTGCGAGTGCGTTTTTCTTTTTTCCCTTTGTTCAAAATCTGCTTGAACTTTCACTGAAATTACAATCCACACTTGACAAATTGTGTCTATTTTGAGAATTAGTCTGAAACGATTTGATTACTTCATAGAACGGAAAAAGTCACACAATAATATTTCTGCGCCGGTTGGAAATCAGATTTCAGGGCTATCCGAAATCAGTCTCAAGTTTCGTTGAAAAATAATTAAGCATTTTAAACCCTTGGGCAATCTCACCACTTCAAGGAAAAGTCATCCTTTTAAAAGAACTAATTAAACTGGCATAATAATAAATATCTTACAAATTATAATATACAAAAAAGACATTGATAATAATTAACTAACTTATTTCATATTAAAAAATATCATCATAAACACTGATAAGCATTTTATTTATACAATATAATCTCAAATTAATAATGAGTTAAAGACAATTATACACGGAAGTTATATTTCTTAATGAAAATCTGTCAACCCAACCCTTCAGCTGATGAAACACACCCTGAAATCATCCTAGAAACCTCAGTCACAACAGTCACCCACACTTGAAAAAAAAAAACCTACAAACAACAGTTTCCCATTTCAATATGGTTTCATTTTTAGCAAAACAAAATGCATCAATTTTCTGTCATAATTCAACATCATTACTAAACCTATTATCAAACAAGTGAAAAAGCTTCACCAGAAATGCTGTGGCGCTTTTAAAAAACCTTCAATTTTTAGCTTTCTTTTCTTTCGTGAGGAAGTCAGGCAACCAGCCCGTCTCCGATACCTCTCCTTTAAAATCTTTCAGATCACCATCTACGAGTAAAGCCTGAATTTGCCGAATCCAACAGGTAGGACAGATGGCACCAAGGCCACCCCGAGGGATTACCAAAGAACACGACAGTGGGAACTGACGATGCTGATTGGTGATCAGTACTTTCCAATCCATAGACTCCAGGGGCCAGGCTTCCTAGGACCGCAGCATCTTCACATCCCTCCAGCGTTAACCCTCTCAAAAAAAAGGTTATCTCAAATAACCAACTAGAAATCTGAACGGGGCGACGATGCTGGCTAAGCTCTCTGTGAGTCAGGATAGATAAAGTCCTCATGGATGTGAACGGCAGGAGGGTGGATTTAGAGGGATTTAGAGTTTGCAAACTCCATCTGTGAATGTGAGGCAGGTGGTCTTTATTTTTCGTTCAATCCCTTCGTAAACATTTACACCTGGGTTATGAAGCCAATATCCTCCAATAGATTTATCTGATCCTTGAATTAACTTTTTTTTTCTGTGCAAAACTGCAGCACCCAAACTACCTAGTGCAATAACAAAAGAGCAATAGTAACACACTGAGGGGGCCCGGCTTCACCAAGCCGCTAAGAAAAAAATATTAAGAAGAGAAGTTCTCTGCTAAATACAAAACTAGCTGGAGAAACAGCTGTACTCCATCATGTGAAGCACAACTTTTCCCGCAAAGTGATAAGCAGTCCCAAGGAATGAAGTGCTAAGTGAATGCTGTAATACTACAAGGCATGGAGCTTATAGATTCTTGAGCAGTAGTTTTCCCTAGCTTGTCTCTATCTGTTTAGCATTTCCATTAGATCGGCCCATGGTCTGAAAGCAAGAACTCTTGATTAGGTCTCTAGTGTCCACTGTAACTGTATGTTCCACCATGGAGACCTCCACAGTTTCACCCAATACTCTCATTATAGCATTTTATTGTGTACCAATGCTGTAGAGTGTGGATGATGGATGGGCGGGATGTACAGTTTGTAAGCCAATCATTTATAAAAATCAAACCATGTATCATATACAGATAGACCTTTCACATTGCACTAAGCACGAACATTCCATGAAGAAAAAAACCCCTAAAACTGTCTGAGATTAATTTCTTTTCAAGAAAATTATACTCTGAGATCCTCAACACGGTAGAAGATCAAGAGGCCGACCTGCAGCAATATTTTGTAGACACCCTGGAGCGTGACTCTGACATTAACCCATCGTGATCTACCAGCAATCATGGAGCCAAAGAGACCAGTGAAGAGCCATTGTCAGCAATGGCCGAGTTTGCTCAATTTGATGATGATGATGATGATGATGATGATGAAGAAAATTAAGTATTTGATTAATCCCCTGAGGGTTCAGGGACCATTGTAGAATGGTCCCTGAACCCTCATGTGTAAAGAACATTATTTGTTTATAACCCAAACATCTGGAAGAGCAGAGTACATTTCATGTACACACAATTTGTTAATATAATGCTTTGGTAGTTCAAGAACTTTCAGCTTATCACATACACTCGAAACACTTTGCATTCGCACAAAGTTGACACCGTGTACAACAACAAATAATAAATGTCAATTTTTACCCTCAAGACCCTACAGAAAAACACCAGAGGCCCAAATCCTGGTCCTCTCTCACTCGCCGAAATGCAGCATAATTTCAGACCTACAGATGAATTTTAATACTAAATGCATTTAAGCAATACTACACTTTCACTGAGTAAAGTTTGTGAAACTGAATCACAGAAATGGCTACGCATTCTTCTGGCCCAGCTAGTGTATGCCTACCCTTTAGGGATTCTCTATAATAAATCCTACATGCACATAGTAACTACAGTAGATATTGCAGGAAACACTTCAATAAATTGAGCTTTAACCTTGTATTTCCCATCTTGAAAATAGACCTACACAGCTCTGCCTTTTGCCCACAGAACAGGGCCCAATTTCATAGAGCTGCTTAAGCACAACAAGTAGCTAAGCACAACAAAATTATGCTTACCAGAATAAGGTTACCAGGCAAACTACCATGTCACATGCACAATTTGTGACTGGTATCCTGCTCATTTCTGCTTAGCAGACAATTGTTAAGCAATATTCTCTGCTTAAGCAGCTCTATGAGATTTGGGCCCTGAAGTCGGAAGTTTTCAGGGCATCAAATTATGTCATCAACATCCAAATGTAAGTTGTGTCCCCACAAAATGAGAGCAAAGATGTCATTATTCAAAATAAAGATTATGACATTATTTTGGATGCCTGGAAAAGTCTTTCAATGTGTTACTCTTGAACACATCTATGAATATTCCAAACTTGCTCAGCACAGTAAAATATTTCTTAGCAGAAACTGGGTACCAGTCAAAATGAAATAAAGTTTACATTCATTTGACTGGTTCCCTGCTAATTTTTGCTTAGCAAAGAATTTTTGCTTAGCAAATAAACTTGGTTAGAAACATTCTCTGCTTAACAGCTAAATGAAATTGGGCCATGGGCAGCACTTTTGCTTTATAACAAAAAGTGGTTACCAGCTTATTCATCTTTAATGAGTAATGTAAGAGTCTGGTTCCCCGTCTGATTTCAACTAAATGCAGGAATCTGTTATTAAAGAATGAATTTATTGTTTAGCAGTGGAAATCACTGCATGCAATTGTCTACCAGAAATAAAGGTTCAATATAATTTAGTACACATCAACATAAAAAATAGATACCAGCAGGATAAGGGCAGTACAGATTGCAACAATATTGAGTTAGCTGGTAAACAAGCATGGTTTACTAGTCACCACATGAAACTGGTACCAGTTCTAAAACATGTATACAAACATAGTTTTTATCTATGGAAACATCTTCATACATACAGTACCTATTTATATAAAATGTTATAATTATGATATACACAAAATGATGGGGAGAATAATCCAGCGTCCCGCTGTCACTGAATGGAGCACGTTACTTGGGTTGTTTGACAGCAGATGCATCGTTCATTCATTGGCCGAGGAGGTATAAGATCCAACTCTTCATCATCGGGTATCTCATCCAATCGGAAGCCATCTTTCAAAAGCTGCTGTCTTAGATCTTGGGTTGTCTGTTGAGTCAAAAGATAAGAAAAGATCACTGACTAAAAGGGTGTCTTGGCCGAGCGGTTTAGAGCATCGGGTTTAAGTTCTGGTGTTTGATGCGTCGTTGGGGTGTGGGTTCGAATCCCGGTCATGACACTTGTGTCCTTGAGCAAGATGCTTTGCTTATAATTGCTTCTCTTCACCCAGGGGTATAAATGGGTACCTGTGAGGGTAGAGGTTGATATTGTGTTTGAAAAAGCCTTCGGAGTGCCACGGCAGCTCAGGCCGTATACTCCCCAGGGAGCTGAGAAAGATTACAGGAATGCTATTGGCCCAATGACCAGGGCACTAATGTAAAGCGCATTGATACATTATTGTCAAATGCGCTATATAAGAACCATTTATTATTAATATTATTATTAATAAATTATTTAAGACAGTTTCAAATGTTTGTCTTTCTTTGGGAAAACCTCTGCTCATCATAAAACATTTTTTCTAAAAGAGTTGAATTAATTTCACAAACAACATTTGCAAAAGGATTGCCTTTCTAAAATTATTATTTATTTGTAAGATAATTTATTCAGTGCAAAGGATACTTATAGTTGTAAAAAATTCAAAATTATAATACTACATAGCATGTAATAAAACAAATACTACATACTAGTTGATAAAATAAAAATATATTTTTGGGTTGAACAAAGACAAATTTACTTGAGCAGGATTTGAACCAAGGACCTCCGGATCAACGTGGAGCATTCGGGCGGTCTCCCTACCCAGTCAGTTTCCCTTGTGGTTTATTACTTGATATAAAATAAAACTAGATGGGCAAAAACTCATAAAAAAGTTTGTCATCAAATGGTCAAAATGTCTCAGTCGTCTACAAACTTAAGATAAAAAAATGTAAGGGAAAAGAGTTTTTGGTGCAGCTTTATTTGAGAAACCGGTCAGCACTGTTTGTGATGTGAATCTGATGAAGCGACTTGGGTTGTGCAACAGAATAGAGTCTACGATTAAGACTTAATCTCCCAACAAAAAGACGAGGCTGTCCCAAGCCAGTGTCTGCAGAAACTCTCAGAAAATATTATCACAAGAAAAAAACACACAGACGCCATAGTTCATTCTCCCTCAGTTAAAAAAAAAAAAATGAGAGTAATCTCTGCCTCCACAAGGATCTCCCCCCAAACCCCCCTCCAACAAATCTTTTCTGCTAGAATTTCCATGTCACAATGCCATGGCAATCTTGTCTTGTGATCTAAATTCGTTGAACCTTTCCTGGATTCGGTCTGGTTACATGCGAGCTTGTCCTTCCAGAGTGCAGCCAACCTACGTAAAGAGTACTACAACCTATAGTGCACATGACTTGGGCCTAGGCTACTACTTTGCAATTTACAGGGGGGGGGCTTACCCCCCTTGATACAGCGGGATCGAAAGTATAAACCTGATCCCTTTTACCAGACGAGTATTTAATGTGGTTTGCTTTGCTTTTTTAATAGGGCACAGGTCTTTTCTCATTTATTTCTAAATGCGGAATAGGCCTAGAATTTTTTTTTAAAATTAAATGGTGAGTCATCAAATTACAGACAATATTACACAAACAGTCAAATGTTATTTAACAACCAACACAGAAGTGGAGGCTATATAAAAGGACCAAATCTGTTTTAAAAACAGTTAAAATCTTTGCATTTTTTTCCCCCAAGGGAGGACAGTTAAAAGTTTGGGCAGTAATGGCAATATACAATCAAGGTATAAAAAAAAACAAGATATTAATATAGGCTACTTGAAAATATCCACCACCGACCGACAAAGAAACACTCAGAGCTTTTCAGCATTTGACGTTTCGAAAATCTTCTCATCCACTTCTCCTCTTGTATGTGTTAAGCGCCCATCCTGAAATAGAATTTATCTATTCAAGGTAACACAATGTGACTCAATCTCCCAGGTGATTTTGGCCAAACTTTTTTTTTCTTCATTTTTTTTTATTGGAACAGAAAATAGGACGAACATCTCAAGCGACAGTGAATTTTGTGATACATTAAAATGATGACAAACTCAAAGAGGACAATGTTAGACTCCACTGCTGTCACTGCAACGTTCATCCACCTCTGACATTTCCAAACATCCAGGAAGATTTTTTTTTTTTTTTGGATTCAACCTTGCCCGCAATACAGGAGGGGGAGAAGGGGAAGAAATAATAAACGAGAACGTATTTAAAAAAAACATAGAAAAAAACCGACACGGGCAAGGTGGAATGCAATTATGTTTGCCTGACACGAAGAATTGTAAGCTTCACGTCAGTATGTCATAATTCCAACAGCAAAATGAAATGATCACTCATTGTCTGCGGGGTAGAATGTTCCACAACCCCTTTCTCAGGGCTGAAAGGAATCTCATTTAGGAACATAGCTGTGTGCCTTTCTAATGACTTGCATGGGTCGATATATATACGGTGATCAATCATTCCTATACACAATAAGATCTAACGGACACAAAACAACCATGGGTTATTGAATATGTCAAATATGGTGACATTTTTTAGTGGAAGTAATAGTTTTCGAGGATTGATAATTAAAGCTATTTATGAGACTGTTCCTGAGGTTTTTTTGATAGTGTGACAGGGAAGAAACTAAATCAAGACTAAGCTCTACTTTGCATCAGTACTATCGCCCAGAGACAAACAAAGCTTATAAAGCTTCACATGTATCTATTTCAAAATCTACTCAAATACATGTTCAAACATGTACTCTATCTATAAAGCTGTAATACAGTTATCAAGTCTGTCTTTATGTGCATGTATTGCTTCGTAAAATGTACAACTGTATATATCCAGACCACGGATATATCAATATCCAGACCACGGATATATCAATATCCAGACCACGGATATATCAAGTTTGAAATCAAACAGTCACCAGTGTTCCTACAGTTTGAACCTAAATGTAACAGTATTTCTGAGAGGACAGATGATATGAAATTTAAGTAAACAAGGTCAGGTAGTACAAGAAGACAGTGCAGAGAAAGAGCAAAATTACAAAAAAAAACTCACAAAAATAGGAACACAACACCAAACATCCCATCCTCAAAATCCTACACAGTAAGTTTGTAGGTCAAACCGTGATCCTTCAATTCACAACAGATACACACAACGTGATGAATGCAGAGAAGTATCGCCTTCATATATAAATCATACACGCATCTTTAAGATGATAAAATTTATTCTGGTTGTAAATAGAATTGGCTGGATTTCCAGATCAGATTGAATCTAGTCTGGAGGCCATCAGGGCTGCAGTCGTCTTGGGCTGAGGCAGAGCAAGGTCTAGTATGAGACTTGGGTCATTATTTCCCCAACTGCACACAGTAGCAGCAAGGATGCATGCTTTACACCCACTTCTAACTCAGCATCCTTAATAATGCAGAGTGGAGGAGACTATTGTCCATGCTATATATGCCCCAAGAAAGCGATCCCAGCATCACAACCCTGAGATTGGTCCTTTAGAGGTGGGAAGCATTTGAAAAAGTTTACACTTTCATGTCTTGAATGTTTCTTAACTGCAAAGTTTAATTGGTTTTTAGTACACCTTACTTGAGGAGCGGTAAGATTTAACGCCCCCTCCCCCCCCCTGCCAGTAAAATATTATTAACCAATCAGCCAAAAGAGAAACAAATCAGTATAAATGAAAAACATTTAATAACAGACCATCCATAAATATTTATCACTGATTAAACATTTCTGAAACTCCTTCTTCAGGTTCTGCATCTGGATAATCTCAATCTTACATTTTCTTAAATCTACTTGATTCCTTTCTTGGTAGTAACACGATATCTCAAGATCTGCAATTAGTCTTAATTTTGACTTTCATATCTGACAAGAAAAAAGGTGACTCGGTCCCTGCTAATTTATGCACATCATTCCGCCGTGGGGTGCGAACTTGGAATGTCAAGGTGTATGATTCATCTCCTGAACAGACGCCCGGCGGCCATGAAATCATCACAGCATCCTGGGCTCCCTCGACAAACACCACAACCTCAAAGGTGCAACCTCGTCAAACCATCGGGCCCTATCCTCCCGCCGATATATCCGCGCACAAAGAAAATTATACAACCGCAGGAATGAAACTGACTTATCTTTGCAGTGCATCAGTTTCTAACGAGGTTGTAATTTGATCTTAAATCGAGTTAAGCTGGTCTAGGAGGGCACTTATACCCATCCATGCGTGGATCTTAAGATATAATTAGCTGTGTGTACGGATGTGTGCTCATCTGATTACAAAGATGTTTCTTACGCAAAGCTTTGGATTAATTAACCTTTTCCTTCCGCTAACTCACAGTTGAAGGAGCTCAGGGTTCGTAAGATGGCAGCAGGAACTTCTTCAGATTGAGGAGAATATTCTTCCTTGGCTCACTCATCTGTATGCTAAATAGTACATCTGACCCGGGGAGAACCACTCGTTACTAGTAACTCATCCACAGAACAACTCATTACCGATAAGTAATTAATGAAGTATTACAAACAATCCACTAGACGTTCAAAATATATGCATTCAAAAAATCAAATTGCCAAATGTACTTTCATGTAGAAGACAGATGTTCAATTTGTATGAAACGTTAATGGCCTCCTCTATTGCATTAATGCAGTAGAGAGAATTCCTCAAAAGTAGAGGAACTACACAGATATTGTCTGTTCCCAAAACTCGCCTGGCAAGCTTACGGGGACCAGGCCTCCTCCAGCTGTGGGCCGCGTCTCTGGAATTCCTTGTCAGACGAGTCACGGGACACAACTGATCTGTCATCATTCAAACGCCATCTTAAGACTCATCTTTTCAATCTTTCAGTTTAAACCAGAGTGATTTGCTAGCCTTTGAATGCTACTCCAGATATTGTGCTCCATATATCAATTTTCTGTTGTTATTTTATTACTATTAATATTAATAATAATAATAATAATAATGACAAATTTATAAAGTGCAAAACATTTGCAGATCAGTTCTGCCTCAAGGCAATGGAGATAGACAACTGGATCACACAATTTAATTACAAGCTAAGAGGAATTCAAAGATTACAACAAAAATTTTGAATGATTACAAAAATTACGCATGGACCAGCCAAAATTTACACAGTAAGCGAAAAAGCTGAACGAGTGAAAAGTAGTTGTAAATTAAATAGAGTTTACCAAAAGTAGAGTAAACAGAGGGATTTTTTTTATCATTGGGTACCAATTGACAGTAAAAAGCAACCACTCGGCAGTTTAAAAAAAAACATGTATCAAGATCCAGAAGTCTTTATTTTCCTCAGCCAAACCTTCTTTAAAGTCAAGCAATTTTCCTCCCCTATCAAGTTACACTTTTGGTTTGTTAGTTCAAGCTGATCTTGCAGTATTGACTGTCTGGCAATGTGGGAGTAGAACGCTGATTCCTTTTTCCAAATCACAAGCCAAGAGCTTCCCTTGTTCCAATCTACCAATTCTTGATGGGGGGAACACTCGTGTAACCCAATCTTTAACTTTCCTTTTGTAATCACTCCCGGTGCAGGGGTCCCTTAAGTATACACAGTTAGTGTCTTGCCTTGGTTGTTTCTTATTGACTCGGGACGGACCTGGGCAGGATGGAGGTGTTACCCGTTTGCATCCCAATTGATACAACCTCAGAAGTGTCACAGGAAGAGAACGTCTCAACCTACATTGATGGTCGGTCATACGTCGTCGTCAGTGACGGACAGGATCTTGTAGACTACATGTAAGATGAAATAATTAGATAAGACTCGGGGTTGGGGGGGTGATACAAGACAATGGAGTCATTGGGAAAGACTTCCCTCTGCTGATCATGTCTCCCTACCCAATGAAAATAATGAAAAGAAGAAAAAAAGGAAAAGATTGCAACTCTGAGAGACAGTATCCCCCACCCCCACCCCCACCCCCACCCACACAGAGAGAAACTGAAAAGACGGAACATTGATGTATGAAAGCCAAATTCAATTCAATAAATCTATGCAACTCATCTCCTCTCCCACACACACACATTTGTAAAGAAATTATCAAAAGAAAAAAAAATCTACAAAGCCCTAGGAAAAAATATCCATCTGCAAGAACAGAATAACCTAAGATACGTTAAGCTTCCAAGATTCTTTAACGGCAGTTTTGGATTAGAACCCAATCTCCTCCAACAAAAAGAGAGTTAGCAAGACACATTTCCCCTGGAAGTAAGATTACAGCATTTTAAAGTTGACACTGATAAGAGCTTTTCAGTAAAATTCAACATCTGCAGAAGGAAAATATCATTATAATATAAGCCTTTAGTGCAGACTCGATAATCACATTTCCCCCTCTTATTCTTTGCGAGAGGGTCACATTGATTTAAGGCCGTATCAGAAATGGTGGCTACGGCTGCATCCTATACTTCAATGCGCGGTGAGGCTGTAATCCAGCCGTAGCCGTAGCTGTAGCCATAGCCACCAATTCAAGCACAATTCAAGCGCAAACTGCAGAGAAAGAGCACCATCTCTTTGGTTGACCTCCTTCTGATACATGGCATCTAGATGAGGTCAACGCAGTTGGTCCATCTAGTCAGACCGTTTTAATGCGATCAAAAATCTACTGTCCTGTCCCCTTATCTTTAAAGCTTGACCTGCTTCCATTCCTTTCCCCCGATTCCTTCCCAGTACTGAGATCCGTCCTTTTGAGTTCAAAGAAAATGCTCCATTAAAGCCAAGTACGTGTACATTGTAAAGCCGACACTAAAAGGACCATTTACTCGACTGGACTTTGTGACTCCAGGAAAGTGAACAAAAAACAGTTCAGTTTTTGCCTTGTTTTTCTAAAAAAGGAAAATCTGTGGCCATCAATGGTAGGATCAGAGTAAGTGATAAAATAAGTGCTTTTATAAAGCTGTTAAGAAGGGAATGAGTGATGGGAAAAGGGTGAAGGAAGAAGTGGTCTACTCCCCGGAGTAATATTAATAATAATATTGAAAGTGCAACAACTGTTCCAACCCTCCATTATATTTTACAAACAAACATCCATCAGGATTTTTGGGGTACTCCTATATGAGAAAGCACAAAGCACTGTTTTTTGGGGGGATAAGAAACATAAAATAATCGGCAAAACTACTCTATCAACAAAAACATCTATAAAGCATGACATGAAGAAGTGTAGGGGAAACAATGCTGTACTTGAATCCACCTAATCTTGGCCCAAGACGTCAGTGATCGGTAGCGGATATTCGTTGTAACTCATTATAGCCCGCCCTGAGAGCCAGTCAAGTTGGTTAAATCCGGCCGTAAGAGGGCGCACTATAATGAGTTACAACGAATATCCACTACCGATCACTGACGTCTTGGGCCAAGACTAGAATCCACCACACTCAAGTCAGAGTCGTTGGCAGAATGAGTCCATGGCACAAGGGGGCCTGTGGGAGGGACCAGTCAAGAAGTAGGCAAGGGTCATATCAGGGTTGGTCCTAGACTGGTACGCTGTCCTTATCCGCACGGATAAGGACAGGCACCCTATCTGCCCCCCTATCTGCAACACCGCAATGGGATGCGAGGTCGAAGGTGCCTTTTTTCAGGATTCCTCCAAACGCTCAAAGCCGGTCTCTGGCGTAAACACGAGCCTCGAAGTGTGACGTCAGATGTTCGGGCTAGGTTGGTCCTTGAAGACTAAGGGAGGGGCCAGGGCTTGAGTGCGCCGGACAGAAATCAGTCAATGAAGACGTAGGAGAGATTACTCAGGGCCTGTTCATTCATACACTAACATTGTGCAAAGTTAATACGTTGAAACAGCAATGTTTTAACCTAGCAACTGTACTGTACTTATTTTCCTAGCAACTGTAAAATATGCCATTAATTTGAGGCAAAATTACATCCCCCCCCAAAAAAAAAAAATGGCCGCAGAATGACTTGATAAATAAACAGCACACTCGGATGTTTTTCCACTCCTGCACTTTGTACCATACAATATAAATTCAAATAAATTCAGCTTCACTAATTGAGTTTCAGTGATGCATAACAGATCAAACATTATAACTCGCAATGTGTATTTATTGTAGGTAATGAGATCTGTCAGATTATTTTTTTTTTCCCTTCATATTTGCAAGTTGTTGTTGGCCCTTACACAAGATTTGTGCCTCCATAGTGACATTTAAAAACACAAGTACTACATTGAGATTGTAACAGTCGGAGTAGTGCCGTACTAAACTACATTATGCACGATCTATCTAATGAAGATCATGTATAAAACATGATTTCTGTAATAATATGAGCTAGCTAATTTAAGTGGTACGTGGTCACATTGTATGATTACTGCATGTATTAGGTAAGGTCAGCTTAAGACCTTAAAGCATACTACGGACCACTAGAATATGTACAAACGTGAAGACTAAACAGCTCTAGGCTCCAACAGAAATTAGTCTGATCCCATGTTACATATGAGAATCAGGCATCATGTTAACTACTGCATACATAGGGAACATGACATGATACCCCTCCATATTACACTTTAAGTTTAACACTACCTAACCCTACAATATATTTTTTAATGCAATAACTCAAGGTTGGGTCAATTTGTGTTATCAATGCCTTTGAATAAAACCAAACAAAATGCACAAACAGTTTCTTAAACAAGCTTAACAGAGTTCCTTTTCAGGTATTAGCAAAACACCAGATCACCCACAAATTTTAACCAGATGCTGCAGATGGTTGGCACAGTTATCCGATTAGCAAACAAACATGTGATATCAGGCGTAGTCAACCAAGTTTGCAACTGTTCCAATGGAAAAACAAACTCCCCCCTTATTTCTCTTGATTGAACCCTTTCACTTAACAAGATTTATCCCCGACTGCATTTCTCACTGTTTCAACTGAGTTCCTCCTTTGAATGTAATATAAAAAAAAAGCTAGACACATTAATGTCACGCAGACCAAACCAGCTGGATAATTCTGGGCCAAGAAATCGTGAGATAGCAAGTAGATAAGACTTGACTCTTTGAGGAAACAGCCGACTGCCTAACATATACAGCCCTGGAGTAGCCTTTGTTGTGTTTAGCATCCCCCCTACCATCTTATGTTTATGGGCACATGGGTAGAGGCACAATATGGTGAAAGTTTTCAATTAAACCCAACCTTTTTTTTCTCTTCCGATGAAAACAGAAATTAATGTCACTGTAATAAAACAGCTTTGTAAAACAGTTTTCAGAATATAAACAATTGTGATTTTTGGTTATCAATACAAAGTAATCCTTGAATTTTTTTTTTTTCTTTCTTATTTTTTCAATAAAAAAAATCTTTTACTACTGGAAGATAAATAAAAAACGAATGTCATCCGAGTGCTTTCATAAATAAGGAAGTTTATATCAGTAGTAATTTAGTTTTATAGTTTCAGTTCCAGCGATAGAAGAAGTAGTTACTGTTTCTAATTAACAAGGCCTTCCTTAAGCATGGCAGAAGGTGCACTTCAACTAATACACCAAAGCTCTGGGGAAGGCTTGTATTTAAGCGAAAATGTAATCTCATTGTTTATGACTGTGCAAAAAACCTTGCAGGAATCAAACAAGTATGTCATTTTACAGCAGAAGGTAGTACAGAGGTTTCCTAAACTCATTTTTTTCTCGCAAGAGAAAAGGAATTTTTTTTAATTTAAATCGTTACACACTTGGTTGACTATGCCTAATTCAAAGGTTTATTTTATGCTAGCATTGTGATTCATGTCATCTCCTTGATATTATGGTTGAACTCATATCAATGTAATCAACATGGTTTGGGCTATTTCTTTTTTTCCCTGTTTTATCAAATGTTCCGTATTTCTGTGACGAAAGTTAAATTTTGAATGATGATAAATGATTATTTCAATTTTTATAATGAACTGAATCTTTTGTAAAATAATTCAAGTGAGAGGAGTTTATTATGAAGTTGGGTTCCACCAGACAAGACTGTAAACAGTAGACTGCAACCGAATTCATCTTGTTCCCGCACTGCAATAACAGTTATGAATACTGATTCTAATTACACCCCACAGGGGCCAGACTGGGCCACATTTCCTGGCTCTGCTCAATGTGGAAGTCTCTTCTTACAGTCACGATTCCTCAGCGTTCAGGGACGCCGTCAGATTTATTCACTCTGGTGTGGAAAGCGAATAACGCTTGGCTGCAACGTGAACTACCAGAGTGCATAAGGGTCTCGGCTAACCTGAAGTAGGCTTACGTTAAGTGCAGATTTGTCTTCTACCCCGTAAGCGACAATTCTTCGCTTATACAGTAAGCAGAGCGATGATGAAACTAAACCTTGTTTTCCCTCTTCAGTCTTGATTTGGTTACATTGATTGGACAAGATGGCTGCAGTTTGATACGGATCTATTATTCTTTTATTAATCAGCAGATCAGAGGAGCCTCCTTCAGGGATGCATGGAGTCTGGACTGATATCAAGGTGCGACAGGCCTTGATGGGAGGCTCAGTGTAAAAACCCTCTGTGGGGAATTTTCTCCTGCAAAGTACATTGCACCTAATCAGGAACTATAACTCCCTCCATTAATCTTCTATTTCGATGCAGACCTGTTCAAAGCAGACGTAGCCAGGAAGCGACCCGTTTCCCACATCAGCAGATGTTTTCTATTGTTTATGACGTTTTTATCATTGTACTGTTTCACAGCTTGTGATGAAACGCTACGTCAACATCTCTACCTTTGCACAAATTCTTCTTTATGAATTAATAATAAAACACATTTATAAAAAAAATAATTGTTTTAGTATAACATTGTTTTCTATAATGCTAGCTAAGCTAACCAATATTCATCAAAACTCATAAAATTTTACAAAGGTTTTGATAGATTCCAAACAACATAGAAAGCCCCAACAATATTTGTGAGAAACACATTCACAAGAGCTGTGTGTAAAACAGGCAGGGCTAGAATTTGGGGGAAAAACCCACAAGACCGCAGGGCTTGTAGCTAAAAATATTTACTGGACCAGAATTTTGAGTACAAGACCAGAATTGAAGTGAGAAGAAAAAAGCCTAAACAGGTTAATATTTGAACTGTTTGAATTTGAAAAAGCACTGAGAGAAGATTGATCTCATTTGTATATTATGGGTATGTAGTCTTTGATAATCAACAGAGTTGTATTTATCAGACTGAAAGTCTACATTTGAACACAAACACAAGACCGCAGGACTTGTCTGAACATGAGTTTACTGGCCCGATGCTAAAATCACTGGCCTCGGGCCTGCGGTCCAGTGTCAAATTCGAGCCCTGAACAGGTCTTAAGATGAATTTAGTCAATGAATTTAGATGAATAGGAATAATTAGCCAATGACTCCATCTTAGTTGCCAAGCAAGATTGTAACGTCACAAATCGCAAACTCTAATCAATTTTTCGTTGTTCAACCCCAAATTATCTAACATTTACCCAGTCAGTTTCCTGGTGGTATATTATTTGAAATCACAAACTCTCTCTATGTACAAATTGAGACTAGAACAATTTTATTTTAAAGTTTACGAATTTGAAAGTTCAGCTACCAAAGTTTTCTGGTGGCTTAACAAAATTATGAGTTAAACTTCCCCATGGTATTTTGTCTGACCATGCTGCTATCGGGTGACTGACACGGACCTTAAAAGCAAAATTAACTTGCAACACTGAACGTCCATTTCAAATTATAAATCAATTAACATTTGTTAACTTGTTAATTACCTACAGGTATGCATATGTACGCTCGTTAAAAAATATTATATACGTGTTTGTTGTGCAGTTGATGTGAATTGAACTGCAAACTCGATTATTTTCAGAATGAGGTTTTTTGTCAATTTGCCCTCGGACAAGAAATTTCTGTCAGAAGAAAGATTGCGGACATTGTTTGCCAAAATAGCCTTTGGGTTTAACACTCAGTTCTATCCTTTAAACACAACTACTCACACTTAAGTTCTTAGAACTTTCAGTGGGCATTCTTATAAGTGCAAATAATTTCTTCAATTTCTTTTCATTGGGATCTTTTTGATAACTGTCACTCTTAGGAAACAGGAATAAAAACATTAGCTGAAGGCAATGCCTCTCCATGTTTGCACAATGAATGTAGTTCACCCACAAAAACAGAGTTTGAAACACACTCCTTCACTGTCAATGCTACATCAAAGACACATTTATTCTATAAAGATCTCGAAGAGGAAATCTTGGTAAAATAGATCTTTTATTTTGACCTCTTTCTGCCCCAAAGCCACAAACTATAACTGCGTTGTAAACATTTTATCACAGTCGTGCAAAAATAAAAAACCCATAGTTCTATTATTTCTATAGCATTAAAATTTCAAAACAACTAGGCATCAATCATCAATCACACACAAAAGGCGTATAGACAGTTTCCGCTTGACGTCACATGGTTTCAAGTCGGCCATCTTTACACCCAATGCTATATCCATTTTGGAATGTACAACCTATGCATTTTGTGTAAATACCCCTTGCGGCATCTTGCAGTTTATCCAATTCCCTGCATGATTGGGCGGTGAACCACTTGACTGCATAGAACAATTAGAACGCTTGAGGCAGCTCAAAGCTAGAATCCAAGCTGCCCGTGTATAACTATGGCGTTGTTCAGGAACTATACATAAGTGCATAAAACCAATACTGCTCCTGTTTATAAAACCAAAAGCATACCTAAAATCATGTCAACTCCATGACTGTTGGAGTATATAGCATCAGCATCCAAACTGGTGCTCATTTAGATTATGATTCAAAAATAACAAACTCTACCCTAAGGAGTAGGTAACAGGTACCCATTTCACTCCTGGGTGAAGTCACGAATGTATAGTTAGAAATCCTTCATGATAAAAAAAACATTTCTCGAATACCAAACCCACCCAATGACACTTGAGTCTGTTATACTAATCAGGGCCCAATTTCATAGTGCTGCTTATAAGCACAACAAAATATGCTTAGCAAAACAAAATTATGCTTACCAGAATAAGGTTATCAGCAAAAAATACCCTGTCACATTTACCCTTTGTCATTTCTACTAAGCATAAAATTGTTCAGCAATATTTTCTGCTTAAGCAGCTCTATGAATCCTTGCACTCTCCAAACTGTCCAAAAACATCCGCAGGCTTTTCTCGATTTTGATTTACTTCTCAAGTATGTACCAGACATGCCAAAACTCATCAAAGTCAGAAGGTTTGGGAGTAACCATTACCAACAATGCTTAAGGATTTTGATGAATATGAGAAGGGTTATGAGTCAAAATGCTTAGCTGGTAGTTTGAGCTTAACATAATTTTACTTACCTGTGATGGAGCAGAAGATAGGGCTACAATATCAAATTCATCTTCACTGTAAAGCAGAAAAAAGATAAAAACCAATAGTGAGTTATAATATTTATGATTGCAATTAATAATTACAATCATATAGTTTAGGAGGCTAATCATCCTTACTCGCAGCTGATAAGCTGAATTGCGAAGGACGCGGCTACAGTGTGTTCAAGCCGCAGGCGTGCAAGGGTGCCCTTGGGCAGCCAGCCATATCGACCCATATATGATCACAGAGCACAGCCTGAGATCGAAAGTGGTTGATTTTTCGGGAGGGAGGAAAACCGGAAGGCCCAGGGAGAAAAACCCTCGTGGCATAGGAGAAAACCAACGAACAACTCTACTCACATATGGCCCTAGCTGGGTATCAAACCAAGGTCACACTTGTGACCTCTGGATTAACGCTCTACCAACTGAGCTATCTAGCCCTATGTTGGCAGTCTCCCTATTTTGTCAATATCCTTGTTCGGGGGTGCCAGTCAGAAGCTATACAACCCGTAACTGCCAGATAACCATGGATCACACCAAAGTTCAGGGATTAAAATACTGGGGATTAGCAGAAAAGATATGCAGTCACACCCTCTTTCATTTGAAACTATAAAGAAAATTCTTCTCTTTCACTTTTAACAAAATAAATTCTGAATAGAAAAAATTTATCTAAATGGAAATAATAGTTGGTATCCTTGTTCATGGAAATTTTGCAATAAATCGTGATCCTTGTCTGGTAGTCCTATGAAGTACATGTCATACCGACAATATGTGACATAAAGAACTTGTAGTTGCACATTTAGGTTTAAATTAAAACTACAGTGTGATGCTTAGCATGAGGCTATAGTCACCAACTACTCTAACTGAGCTTAATACCCGATCTACATGGTACTTACAAAACCTTCTTGTTATTTAGGTACACGTTGAGTAATGTTGCGCACAATAAATTTCAAGGTAGTTTCAATAATAGTCTTGTTCGATAAAATATTTACTGAGCTATATATATATTTATAGCCACTGAGAAGGCCATGAGTTCCTTGGTCATATCGTCTCCTATTTCACAGCATCGGATCAAAATATTATACAAACGGATTTTCTATGGAAGTTTCTATTTAGATTTTAAAAAAGGGTTAACATTTTGAGTTTTAACAAAATCATTCCCATAGGGATTTGAAAAGTATCTGACAATAAAAAAAAGAAAGGAGCCAAACAGAGGTTGATGCCTGAGTGACATGTTGTTGCTTTTCATTCGTTAAAAAAACAAAAGGGGGGAATAAAACTTACATAAAAAAAGAAAAAGGAGCCGCAATTGATTTTAACCGCTGGGTAAAGATCACGCAAGTTCACTTCCCAGCAATCAATAGGAGATGAGATTGAATTATCGTAACTAGAAACGACCCCTAGTTTAACTGAGCTTGCAGCTGGTGAACAGTCACAACTTTAAAGCTGACAATGTTTTGATATCCGAGTCTACTTGCCCCCCAATTTTTGGAGGTGGTTATTTGAAAATTGTTCTCTTGCATTACTTCAGTAAAAACGGTGCGCAACTCTTTGTTTTAGAAGCAAATCGAATCAATGTTATGTTTGCTTTCAGCCAGTGAATAAACTCTCTCCTTTGTCTTTTGGGGAGTTGCAGTCAGGCACTAGATCAATTATGCAAATTTGAATCCCCTTCCCCCACCACCAACACACACACAAATAAAATCGTAAATATAATGAAAAATGAATTATCTTCAGATATAATCTATAAAACTATCTCATCAAATTACTTATGAGATATAGGCATTTGGGGGATACATTTTTCTAATACCTATATGAACAAGTTGTAAAAAAAAAACCAGCATGTCACTTTTTTCTTCTTCAAAAGTTAAATTATCAAAGTATTAAATAAGTGAACCTTTAAATTTACATTGGGGATAAAGATATTATTTGTGTTTTAGCGATACTCAGTACTTTCCCCGAGTCTTTTGAAAAAAATCCAAAGGTATATGCAGGATTCGAACCCATGACCTTTGCCACTCTAGAGCTTGCTGGACCCACTGCTAAAATATAATAGGATTCGAACTGCCTCTAGCCGCCGCCGGGCAAGCTTGATGGTCTAGCGGAAAGACATCTGCTCTAGAAGTAAACATTTGCAAAAGTAACACAGATAAAATAACAAACTTGTTCCACATAATAAACAAATTGTAATCAAGAGATATAAATCAGGAAGAAATACATAAATCAGTAAGAAATACTCACAGTTACAAATAATTTGATGTTTTGAGAAACCTTAAATCAACATTACATAGATTCGGTGTTTGTAAAGCTAGAAAAGCTAGACTGAAGTAGAGTCTACATACCCTAGAGTCTAGTTTATTGAGTGTATGTACGTCACTAATACCTTCAATAGGATTAAAACCACTCTGTAGAACAAAATCTCATTTTCCAAAGTTCATAAACTGTTTAAATTGCTCGTGTGAACATTTCCAGGGAGAGAATTTTGAAGAGGGTGGGAGATGAAAGTCTGTAGGTTCAACGTCCTAGTGGTCGCATAGAGTGGACTGGAAACTCAATATTATTGCATTTCTTTTATTTCGAAAACTGTTTTGTAATTGAAGATAGCACTTGGTGAATAATAAAAAAAAGAGATCAAAATGGATAAAGAGATAACTTTCCCAATAATGTTGACTCACTTCACATGTTAAACCCATCTTTAAAAATTAAAGACTCAAAGGGAAGCTTGCTTTTTGCTTAAGTACTTCACGTTTTTCTGAACTGTCAAAATGTCAGACATTTTTTTCTTGGCCTGATCAATTTCAGAGCTCCCCCACTTTTTTGCAGGCTTTCGACAGCTGTCATGAATATCCACCTGGACATTCCATTTGAAATGTGCACAGGCATGCACCTACCCTACCCTACTACACTTTGTTCCCATGTGCAAAGAGGAGCAGAAGGTACTGGAATGTATGCTTGTAATCTCCCTTTTTCCAGGGGGTTATTGCATAATCCCAGTTCGAGTCCCTTGTCCATTTGTTTATATACAAATATGGCATACAAGAATGGACAGGCTACTTGTTTATCATTGTATGGGAGGGAGGCAAGTCTGAGCATTCAGAGATTCCAGCTTTCCACGGCTGTGGCTTACCGCCGAGGTTTTGCAATTCAAACTCATTTTCTCACATGAGAGCAATAAAATTCCGGTGCTTAGTATAAAAACCTTCAATGTCTTTCCTTCATTTTCACAGGAAAATGATGACTTCAGAAACTCCAAAATGTTCCAAAAATAATACCGTGCAGAGAAACAACTTTTTGGGGGGAATACCTCCCTTTAACACATTCTCCCTTTTGGTTTTTTTTTTTTTTTTTGGGGGGGGGGGGTTTGGCCAAGAAAATTCCTTTTTAATGCTAACTTTTTAGGATAAGCTTTGTCACTTTAAGTCTCCATGTATTGACCCCTCGCACAACATGGAACGCATCTCTGCGCAAAACTCAACGACCATTTCCACCATTTTGGGAGTTGATTCCTTTGAGTACGTTTTGACTCCCAAAATGGCAGACAGGATAGGCACAGGTTAGGGCGCTGTGCGTCGTGCAAGGGATCAATACTGAATAATTATTAGTGAAACTGACAATGTATTTGAAAAGTGGAAAGAAAGAAGGGATCAATTAAGAAAGGAACTCATCCAGGGATGGATGTGGGTCTTGAAATCAAGTTCTCTTTCCGTATCAATCATTTTATAAAAGCTCTCAGAATCAAAGTTTTTGAAAGTATCTGAAGGTTATGGAGGGTTGATGGGATCTTCAAATATACACAAAATGCAGTTAATGTGACTTTAAGCATTTATTGGAAGGGGGGGAAAAAATGAGTCACTGTTAAAAAAAATTCACATCAGTGGCTGTGGTTCAGGCCAACACAACTCCCCCCTAGCTAGATGTAAAATGTCACAGCTTTGGGGACTCTATTACGCATGATACCCTTGGGAAATATTCACTCAAAATCCAAAAATCAGAAATAAGAAAGAAGAAAATTGTTCATCTTTTATGTGTCTTTATGGCTGCGGGGAAGGAAAGCGCTTGGGACTGAAGGTGAGAGGCCCGCACTCGCCTGCAAGCATTCCTAGAATCCAAGACGGAATACAGATGTACAATGAGGCAAAAATCTTGTTTGATATCTAAAGAAAGATTAATCATGGAACCGTCCGACATCCAAGACGAGAAGAGGACAGACTGGAGATGACCGAAACGAAAGAAGAAGACGAGATGGAAGGGATGAGATGAGATGTCACAAGAAACAGAGAAGCAATAGGAAGATAAAAGTTAGCGATATGGAAAGGGAAACATCCTGGAGGAATGACCATATAGGAGTGACACCCAAGAGAGGATTACCAATGAAATCAGACAAGGTTTCTGGGAAGAAAATCTAATAATCTATAAACTTATAATCATGTTTAAATGTCTATCTGGCAAACAAGATAATTCATATGTTTTTACTTCAATTTTTTTACCCTAATAAAACCAGACACAGTTTGGGATTAAAAAATCTATAAGTAGTAATAGTCTTTTTAAAGGGTGTGTACAACATTGGTAAGATTGAAAATATAAATGTTCACAGATTTGCACATAACTTACATGGTATAAAGATGGTCATGGTGGTAAACTTCTCTTGAAATAGTTTTGCTCAAAATGCTATAGTTTTTAGAAAATGAGTAAAACAATTAGTCTTTACCGCGCGTGTCCAAAACCCGATGTTTGAAAACAGTGAAAACACACGATAGGGTTTTTCACTGTTTTCTCATGACTCCCAAGACCGATTGAGCTTAACATTTCACAGGTTTGTTATTTCATGTGTATGTTGGGTCACATAAAGTGTGGATACTTGTCTTTGAAACTTACCAAAAATGTACATGTACATGTACATGTGCATGTACATGTGCTTTAAAGTAAACCTTAGTTAAGTTGCATTGATGTCAAAATCGGATTTCCTAATTCATAAATTATGCCTTGAGAAACGTTCAATGAGGGCTCTAATGTGAGAATAATATATTGATGTAGAAAACAAGCTCTCAAATTATCTTGTTTGCTCGCTGCACATGCCTGAGAAGAAGTTGCTTTTGTACCTAGGCCAATCTTATCACAGAACTGCTTAAGAAAATAGCTAAACAAAGACAGTCCATGCTTAGCAAAAACAGGACACCAGCCTGACAGCCACATGTTGTATTTGCTCGAGGCTGGTCCAACATTGACTTCTGATTAGCAAATAATTTTATTTAGTAAAAGTATCTCTTTAAAACCATTCTCCACTACAGACTTGCAATTTCAAATCTTCTCCCCATCACAGTTTTCAACACAGATTACCACCACTGATTAAAAAGCCATCACACACAGACTCATTTACTCTAAGTTTACATTCCCTGGGTATTTGTTATGATCAAGTCCCACCACCCCCCCCCCCCAGTGTATAAAATCTGAATTTGGTTAAATCTGGCGTGTGCTACTTTAGAAGTTGATAGTGAACGTCATGCTGCAAGAAGCAAACCAGTGTTTCACTTGGACTTCATCCCCCAGGTAATCTAATAAGCATTATAGAAAAGCTCCTTGTACAGATTCTTTCCTCTGGAAATGTCTTGAGACCACATGAAATATGGTGACGACTCTAAGAAGGCCATTTGCAATTATTCTGTAAACTTCAGCTTGCTACATGTATGATTGCAAATGTCGCGTTTGAGGCACGTTTGGTTGTTACTGGCAAAACGAAGCCTCAATTTTGTGTCATCTCGGCCGTTGATCTGAGGGTACTAAAGGAATGTAAGAGAGAAGGTAGAGGAGGTAGAGAAGCTGAAGTATTAGACATGGTATCAAATGTAGTTAAACTACCAGAAAACAAGTGTATTCAAAATACGTGATATTAAATGTTGTTAAAATAAGTGGTATCAAATGTTGTTTAAATAAGTGATATTTTAAAGTGTTGTTAAAATACCTTTCCAAGTAGTTTTAGGATGTACATTTTTCAGAAGTATAAGTTCGTATTGACCCCCTGCACACACGTCACCATGGCGACTGTGCCATGCTCACCATTTTGGGAGTCAACAGGTACGTAAGCGTGTAAACGCTGCAGCAACTAACGCACACTACACTGTATAACACACGGGGACGTTGACTCCCAAAGTGGCACAACCAAAATTATTGTGATGATGACGTCAGGTGAATTGGGTCAATACGGAAGTTATACACTTACCCCTTAAAGACAGTGGACACCTTTGGTAATTGTCAAAGACCAGTATTCTCACTTGGTGTATCTCAACATATGCACAAAATAACAAACCTGTGAAAATTTGAGCTCAATTGGTCATCGAAGTTGAGAGATAATGGAAGAAAAAACACCCTTGTCCATGTTGTCACACGAAGTTGTGTGCTTTCAGATGCTTGATTTCGATTTCGAGACCTCACGCGTGAGGTCTCAAAGTCAATTCAAATATTTTACTGAGAAATTACTTCTTTCTCAAAAACTATGTTACTTCAGAGGGAGCCGTTTCTCACAATGTTTTATACTATCAACAGCTCTCCATTGCTCGTTACCAAGTAACTTTTTATGCTAACAATTATTTTGAGTAATTACCAATAGTGTCCAGTGCCTTTAACTAATGTCCCTGAAATATTCATAATGTGTAAACAATTTGTATATTCGGTTTGCGGTGATACCATGTGTATAATGATCTACTTTGCTGTGTAGATTTTATTCTTTAGAGAACTTGTCTTGCTATTTGTTCTACTGCCGCGGAGTAGATTTTTCGGAATTCGAGAGACTTCTCAGTTCTGAAAAAACTGTCCTGCTTATTAACTACTACCTGGGCGGAAGGTAGGAAATCGGCCTGGACTACTACTTTAGCTTTGTGGATCGGGGGGACTTCTTTTAACTAACTACACTGCGCGGAGTGAGTTTTAATAAACAATTATTTAAAAACTTCATACTTGTGTTTCGTCAGTTTAAAAAAAAAAAACACATAATTGCTTTAATGAATGCTTGACATAGTCAAAATAGTCACCTTACTCTCTGCTAATGATGATGTCAGTCAGTGAGTCAATGCCCCCTGAACACCAAGATATTAATAACTGTACAAAATACTGCACTGCAAGCACACACACACAGAATTGGAAGAGTAAATTGTAGCAGTTCACACCAACACCCCCGTTAACCTACTTATCACAGAACAGATTGAACTTAGCCTACAAAAACAAGACTAACACAGTGATGCAATCCACTAGCAGTATTAAGTGCACTTAACTGACCAAGAACAAATAGGCCATTTGCCCCCAGGCGGGACAAAAATTGCATACTTTGTTGCCGCCAAAAACGCTTTCATTACCCAGATTCCCCTTGTGGTTGTTTAACAACTGGGGACCCAAAACAAATTTGTGATCCTGGATTGTTCCGTCATCGAACCCACGGAGGAGATAGATATGTCAGCCTTTGATATTTGTGCAAAGAAAAATAAAATTACTTTTTTTTCCTTCTTTTTTTTTTAAAACCCTGGACAGTGAAGGAATAGCATTGGTAATTATCAAATTACTCATTCAACAAACTTTCTCAAGATTCCCTCAGCCGAGAAAACCATCCCAGAACCAATCTTGAGATGTACGATCCTCCTAAGTGCTTTAAATTAGCGAGCAAATTCCACTCAGAAGGGGACCTGAGAAAATCCAACCAAATCCTTCAATGTTTTTTTTTTTTTAGAAATACCTACATGTAACTAGTGTTCTTGAGGTAATTCTAGTTGGATTTCAACGACAAAGTGCACATCGTATGTTTCCTGAAACTCCAATCAGTTCTGCCGACTCTTCAAAGGAGCAATGTCAAGTATGGTTTTTTTTAGCTGTGACGATTTTATAATTTCCCTTTGAACATAAAAAGTTAAATAATCTGAGTTCCTATAAATTAACCATATCCATTTTTAAATAGGCCTAATATAAAATAAGTTTACTTAATAAACTTAAACGACATTTTAATGGTAATTATATGACACGAAAAGGGGAAATTTAAAAATGAAGACAATCTTAGTTCCTGATTTGGTATTTCAGGAACGACATGTTAGGGATGTCTTCATTGACTAAAATTGTGGGAGAGCCCAGAAACCTGATGAAGAGGCACTCGATTTAATTTGAATATTAAAAAAAATTAGTCAAAGGAAATGAAGTTTGTAAAAAACCAAAAAGGGACATGTTTTACACCTGTCACATCAATAAAGAAGTTGACAAAGGCATCTTATTAATTCATATATATTGTTAACCGTAACAAAACTAATTAACCTTAAAGGAACATTACAGAATTGGTAAGAAAAAAAACTTGTGAAGTATACTTTTTGATCACAGATTTACATAAAACTTACACGGTCTAATGATGATAGTAGAAAACATCCCTTGAAATGTTTCTGTCTGAAATGCCATATTTGATGAAAAATGAATAAACTAATTTTCCGATTGGACTTATCGCTCAGTGAGCGTTTTATTCATTTGTTGAACCTATATGATTTCATGCGAATCGGTTAATCGGTTTTTCGCTATTTTCTCGTGACCCAGATGGCCGATCGATCTCAAACTTCTACAGGTTTGTCAGTTTATGTATATGGTGGATTACATAAAGTGCTTACACTGCCAGCAACTGTTTTGTTAGCAAAAAACCAATTCTGTAATGTTCCTTTAAGTAAAACTGAAAACTCTACAGAAAACATAATTCTGCAGTCGTTTGATTCAAAGAAATTACACCTTAAGCAGCTGAAACTAAAATTTTGCCAAAATTTCAAATGATGCACTTAAATTTAGGGCAATTACAAAAAAATAAACCTTTAAGTCCCAGAACGAAAGAACTAGAACCCTTTGCAATCCCATATTATCCTCAAGCCCTTACTCTGTCATTGAAAGCAAAAAATATAAATCACAATTTAGGTCCAAATAGTCACGAGCAATCCTTGCTAAATGATGAATATTAACAGTCCTTAATGTTAATGTCCGCCTGAATGCAGCCGAGCATAATCAACTCCCGTAACATGAGAGTGTGTGCAGTAGGGGAAATGAGTGGGCACAAACTGCGTCACTCCAATTAAGCCCTCCGTATATCAAAATAACGTCCTTATTAATTGGATTTTCACGCCACATTTCTGAGGGGGGGGGGGGCAGAAGGAGGGAAAAGGGGAATGAAAGAGGGTCGGGAAACTTGCGACTGTTTTGATAATTTCTGAGATCGTTTGCTGATACGCATTGACATAAGGATCTGGAACATACCTTGAGGCAATCGGTGGGGTTTTATATTAACACATGAGGCTGTGCTAGATTCATTATTAAAAAAAACAACTTTTATTGGGTACGTTTTTCTCACGATACAGCTGTCTTGAGACTCTTGTCTTGAGACTGTGTCTTGATTCTATTCGTTCACAGGATGTAGGTCATCAATGCACAACAAAGAGGAGGCTAAACGGGTATTTGTCTGTCATATGGCTTTGGAGGAACATCACTGTTGTTGGCAAAGATATTTATACCAGTATGGTTACTCTTTGACTCAGGCCAAAAAAAAAAAGTTCTGTTTCCGATTACATGTCATTTAAAAATAGGGTCGGTAGGTCGTAATTTTTTTTTATTTTGCATTTTTTTCTTTATTCTGATACGATTGACGATAGTGTCCACGATCTTTCTTGTGCTGAGCGCAATCAACGGATTTGCACAGCGAATTAGGCAAAATTGCGCGCAAACTGTAGTTTGCGCTCTGCAGATTTGGCAGTTAATCTGCCCGACCTTGCAAAATGTGTGCAATCTTAAGTTTGCGCAAATCCTTGGAATGCGCTTCACACAGTGCGTGTACACACGTGTGCGGTGCGCATTGAATTGTGGGTATTTTTCGCTCGTAGTCGAGTCGTTGGACATCGCAGGCTCAAATCACGGAGATATCTGTAAGTTTTTCTTGATATGTTCTGGTTTTTATTTCAATGTTGCCTAAAACATGTTAAATTGGTAAAAGTCAGACATTTTTTTCCCAGGTAAATTATGTTTTCATTTTTTCACCGTTTTTTCCCCTTTTTTTCCATTCCCCCCCCTCCCACCCCCGTTTTATATTTGGCTTTTTTTAAAAGCCGAATAAAAAGTTAAGGGTCGTTGCGTAAAAACTAGGGTCGGTTTGGGAACCGGAAACAGAACCCCCTTATTTTTTTGGCCTCATGATTGAATACCTTTCTTCATCTTCTGTTTGAACCAAGACTTCTACCCATAATGCAAAGCTTCAAATCTTACTTACATGAACTAAGACTTCTACCCAGGAGATTTAACTCAAAATGCAATGCTTTAAATCTTATTTCCACCTTAACTCCTTTTACATTCTGAGACACTTAGATGTAAACAGTTTCAACTTGATCTTTATTCACGGTGCCTCCATCAGCTTGATCAGCACATGAACAAGTGTTGAAGTATGGAAGGCCCATAGCAACACCCTTAGCAACAGCCACAGCCGCTGGACACCCTCTTATACTATTATGCAACAACCAAACAAAGGCTGGAAGTCCAAAAATGGTCTGGTCCCAGTTTAAGATTATGTCAACTAGAGTATTAATCAGCATTGTATACAAAAGGAACTTTACTAACTGGTCATGGCAAGATAAAGGTCTAATCCAGACTGATTGCAAATTAAACAACTCGCAATCTTCTAGTGTAGGCCCCGGGTCCAGCCTGTAAGCACAAAAGCTTGCTACGCACTGAAAAATCTTGCTTCGCTTAAACAGGTTGAAAGCCAAAATTTCATAAAGTTTTGATGTTGCCACTGGTTTCCAACTTTGCTTAGCAAAGGAATTGGCTAAGCAGTGTTTTCTGCTCGACAGCTTTATAAAATCGGGCCCTGATAACATGCAGTGGAGACTAATACGGTTCTTTTAACACCCACACCCGATAAATCACACTCAGCGACAGTGAAAACCGAAACCAATATCGATCCTACACCATGCAAAGCCTCAAATATTGAATTGATTCACACTGTTGGTGTGTAGAGAAAATCTCAAAAGCCATTGTGACAGTTTGTCAGGAGAGTCAGTATACGGGAGTAGAGCAATATTCCACAAAATCACCTGACTTTTCACATTTAGAGCAACTTCTGAGTTGACGTGACATGCACAAAATATGAGGAGTATTCAAATGCACAGTGCATGCTTCTTTATGTTTAAAGAACATTAACAACTGTCAGTGTAGCACCTGCAGAAAGAGCTAAGGCCCCTACCTATGTTGCTATTTCCATTGGTTTCTCAAAAAATGAAAATGCATGCAAAGAAGACAAAATAAAAAGTCGTACATTTTTAAAGGCACTGGACATGTTTGGTAATTGTCGAAGACCAGTATTCTCACTCGGTGTATCCCAACATATGCATAAAGTAACAAACCTGTGAAAATTTGGGCCCAAGAGAATAACTACTTTGTGTGCTTTCAGATGCATAATAAAAGGCTTCAGCTGAAGTCTTTTATTATTTGAGTGAGAAATTACCTCTTTCTCAAAAACTACGTTACTTCAGAGGAGCCGTTTCTCACAATGTTTTATACTATCAACAGCTCTCCATTGCTCGTTACCAAGTAAGTTTTTATGCTAACAATTATTTTGAGTAGTTATCAAAAGTGTCCAGTGCCTTTAAGTAAACGGTACACATTGTGTATAATGGCTAGCATTTTTGTACCGACAAAATGTTTCAAATACGATTTTCCAAAAGATGGCAGTAATCCAGAAAGTGGTAATGTTCCGGTTGATTTGTTAATACCAGAACAAAGTAAGTATTTACCGTGTTGTATTTTTCTGACTATTAACGACACCATTAGGTTGGAAGACGGGTACAAATTAAAACTACAAACCGTGGGCCTAGTGCAATTCACTCATCCTGCCCGTAGGCACTAACACCCGGCTACTGTGATATCTTATCACTCCATTGATTCATTTAGACATGATCCTGCACGAATCTTAAGGTCTTAGAGCAGCTAATAAGCTCTTGGTCAGTTCCGGGTTCAAGTGCCCGTGAGAAGGGTCAGGATCGGGGAGAGCTGTCACTTTAAGTTTTTAAATCAATACACTGCAAGGTTACTCATAAAGACACCAGAGATATTGTTTTATGAAAGATTTTCTGTGACATGTTTGTTTGTCTGTATGTGATTTAACTGTTCTTATTTTGGATCCCAGTGCAGCTGCATTAGCCATGGCATTGGCCATTGTGATAGCCATGCTAGCCACAGTGATGTTGTATTAGCCATTGTGTTAGCTATTGTGATAGCCATGTTAACCATGGTAGTAGCTGTGTTATCCATGTTGTTAGCCGTGGCGATTACCATGTTCGCCATGGTGATAGCCGTGTTAGCCATGGTGATAGCCATGTTAGCCATGGTAGTCGCTGTGTTAGCCATGTTGTTAGCCGTTTAGATATCTGTGTTAGCCATGGTGTTAGCAATGGTGACAGCCATGTTAATTGCTGTGTTAGCCATGTTAGCCATGGTGATAGCTATGTTTGCTGTGGCGATAGCCATGTTAGCCATGGAAACAGCTGTGTTAGTCATGGTGATAGCCATGTTAGTCATGGTAATACCCATGTTAGTTATGGTGTTAGTTGTGTTAGCCATGGGGTCAGCTGTGTTAGCCATGCTGGTATTCATGTTGGCCATGATCCTAGCTATGTTAGCCATAAGGGGTGCATGGGTGTCTTTTCAATACCCTGTTCAAAATGTGGACAACTTGTTTTATTCATCCAATATATTGGAATGGAATGACTTGAATAATCCTGTTTTCAAATTTTCAATATCCAAATCCTGTCTTACACCTTGTCCTGGACCATGAATTGATTTTTTTTTTCCAGGTTTTTTTAATATAAAAAATTAATCGAACCCACAGAACATCAAGCACGAGCAAAATTAATTACATTTCAATCCAAGCGGACATAACGTTAATTATTTAGGCGGACGTAACCGCTGTAAACATCATTATCAAAAGTCCCACCAAATATAAATTGAGAGAACATTCAAAAATTTATGAGTAAACTCTTATCAATTAAAATAGAGTGAAATGAGGAAGACCAGTGAAGGTATTTTAGAAAAACATTTCATCAAAATAACTAGCAATTAGCTGATGTTCACAAAAGCCATGTCATTTCAAGGGATGGGGGATTACCGGTAAGGGCTGCATGGTCGAGCAAATGGCTTGCTGTGATCAGACTATTTCATTGAGCTAACTCTTCATCCAATTTGCAATAAAATTCCTAACACAAAGATCCTCCCCTCGCCTCAAAAGCTAAATATACAGTCTAATTGAACTGGCTTGGCATTAGCAAAATAAATTAATCCATTTGAATAGCAGAACAATACCTACGCTAACCTCTGGAATCGAGACAGGGAAAAGTCTACTTCAATTATTTAATGCAATCAGATTGCTTCCAACAAAATGAAATTGGTGACAAAAGGCCAGGATATACCCCAACAAAATTTAATTTAAAAAGAAAACTATTGTTCTTAAAATCCAATATTGTAAAATTGATGAAATACTGTTCTTATGACTATAATATGATAAACTCAAATGCATCAGTGAGTGGTCACATCTTCCAGCCGTCACAATCTGGCCAAACCTTACTTAAAAAAAAAGTCATCTCCGCAAGAAGAAAAGATGGCAAAATAATTCACACCGCTGCTTTTGTCTTGTTTGCTGATCATTCCTCACCATGATGTATGGCACAAGAAGACCTGGGGATTTGGGTCATTCATAAAAACACTAAACCTAGGAGAAACCTAAGGTAATTGGATACCTGATGTGTGATTGTGCATTTCTGTACAGCCGGGACCAATCAGAATTGTTGTTTAATAAGTAAAGAGATGAATCCGGCACACATTTGGAATGATTTTGCATAAATAATTGATAGTAGCTTGTCATGCGACAGCGGTTTTATTGATCAATTTTAATTGAAAACGTGTGCAAGGTTTTTATTGATAAATTAGGGTGCTCAAGTCCATCAAATTTTGCTGTTAAAACTTAAATATTTTATTATGAATTTCATGAACATGAATAAACCTCATGACATGCACAATTCAAAGCAATTTCTCACACCCTCGGTACATGATAGACACTTGAACATTATGTCTACACTGTGCTGGATAATAAATTTCTTATTAAATTTGTGATGAAAACTGGAGTGAATTCATACTTGATACACTAATTCTGATTAAACAAAACATCATAGAGAATACTTAAATACACATACAGGCAATATTGTGTTTTGTAAAGTATAACATTTTGCCATTCAGCAGGATGACTGAGTCAAGATTACATCTCTGCCTAATGTATGTGACGTGAACCTCTGGCAGTTTCACATTGACCCCAAAAATATTAAATATTTCATAAACTCAAGAGCACTGTGCAAATCACTGTGCAAATCAGGCTTAGAGCTTCAAGCCTTCTTCCTGTACTTTACTGTTCAAGAGGATTGTGAAATATGTGAATTTCAGAAAATCCCAAAAGTCAATGCAAATCCTGCATGTTCCCTCAAACTTTTTGGGGAACCTTGGGTTCCCTCCAACATTTGGGAACCTTGCATTCACTCTAAACATATTTGGAACATTGGGTTCCCTCAAACATTTTTGGAAACCTTGGGTTCTCTCAGACATTTTTGGAAACCTTGAGTTCCCTCAAACACTTTTGGAGCCTTGGGTCCTCTTAATTATTTTTGGTGCCTTGGATTCCCTCAAACATTTTTGGAACCTTGGGTACCCTCAAACATTTTTGGAACCTTGGGTTCCCTCAAAACATTTTTGGAAACCTTGGGTTATCTCAAACATTTTTGAAACCTTGGGTTCTCTCAAACATTTTTGGAAACCTTGGTTCTCTCAAACATTTTTGGAAACCTTGGGTTCCCTCAAACATTTTTGGAAACCTTGGGTTATCTCAAACATTTTTGAAACCTTGGGTTCTCTCAAACATTTTTGAAATGTTGGGTTCCCTTAAACATTTTTGGAAACCTTGGGTTCCCTCAAACATATTTGGAACCTTGGGTTCCCTCAAACATTTTTGGAACCTTGGGTTCCCTCAAACATGTTTGGAACCTTGGGTTCTCATAAACATTTTTGGAACATTGGGTCCTCTTAATTATTTTTGGTGCCTTGGATTCCCTCAAACATTTTTGGAACCTCGGGTTCCCTCGAACATTTTAGGAACCTTGGGTTCCCTCAAACATATTTGGAACCTTGGGTACCCTCAAACATGTTTGGAACCTTGGGTTCTCATAAACATTTTTGGAACCTTGGGTTCCCTCAAAACATTTTTGGAAACCTTGGGTTCTCTCAAACATTTTTGGAACCTTGGGTTCCCTCAAAACATTTTTGGAAACCTTGGGTTCTCTCAAATATTTTTGGAAACCTTGGTTCTCTCAAACATTTTTGGAAACATTTGGTTCCTCAAACATTTTGGAAACCTTGGGTTCCCTCAAACATTTTTGGAAACCTTGGGTTATCTCAAAAAATTTTGAAACCTTGGGTTCTCTAAAACATTTTTGGAATGTTGGGTTCCCTCAAACATTTTTGGAAACCTTGGGTTCCCTCAAACATATTTGGAACCTTGGGTTCCCTCAAACATTTTTGGAACCTTAGGTTCCCTCAAAACATTTTTGGAAACCTTGGGTTCTCTCAAATATTTTTGGAAACCTTGGTTCTCTCAAACATTTTTGGAAACATTTGGTTCCCTTAAACATTTTTGGAAACCTTGGGTTCCCTCAAACATTTTTGGAAACCTTCGGTTATCTCAAACATTTTTGAAACCTTGGGTTCTCTAAAACATTTTTGAAATGTTGGGTTCCCTTAAAAAATTTTGGAAACCTGGGGTTCCCTCAAACATATTTGGAACCTTGGGTTCCCTCAAACATTTTTGGAACCTTAGGTTCCCTCAAACATATTTGGAACATTGGGTTCCCTCAAACATTTTTGGAAACCTTGAGTTCCCTCAAACATTTTTGGAGCCTTGGGTCCTCTCAATTATTTTTGGTGCCTTGGATTCCCTCAAACATTTTTGGAACCTTGGGTTCCCTCGAACATTTTAGGAACCTTGGGTTCCCTCAAACATATTTGAAACCTTGGGTTCTCATAAACATTTTTGGAAACCTTGGGTTCCCTCAAACATTTTTGGGAGCCTTGGGTTCCCAGTAAATTGTACATTGCTTAACCATGTGAAGGAAAAACAGATTTTGACTTCAACATAGCCCAATGTGTGAATACGCACAAGACCTGCACAGTCCATCACATCAGGAATACAAAAATCACAAATAGATTAAAAAAATATATATTTCCACTTAGATATTTGTGAATCATGCACGCGTAAAAGTATTAAAGGTCAGTTTTTAATAAAAAGAATGTATTTAAATTAAATTGGAGAACAACATGGAGAATGCAGCCTGAAATTCAATAACACAGCAACAAAAGAGCAGCCAAAAATAACTCTGTAATGTACACAATTACACAGCACTTAATTGTTAAACTACTAGCAGTACAAACACTGCTCTAAATTGATGTTTATTATTTGAAACAATAACGACCTTCCCGGTGGGCGGCATCTAGGCCTCATTGCAACAGCCCCACAATTTAAAGGTCGGCTTTAAGGCCCTAATTTTTTTCTCTTCTTTCCAAGCCGCCAGAAGATGATTTTGTAATTTTTGTGGAGTCATGCATCCAAAGAGCGATTGAAGGCAAGGGTAAAAATCTCCATGAGGATTGAATCTACATGCTAAGCTTCACTGTTCACTAGCCTCCGGGAAAGACGAGAAGAAAAAAAATTGTCACAGAAAAATAAATTTAGAGTGGAACCTCTTTTCATGTGCGGTAACTTCTGAAGAGGCATTTTCTGGTAACTAAAGTTCTTTTTCTACAAGTATTCTTAATTCAGGTTGATAAATTAAAATTGCTTGATATCAACTAGACATTTGCAATACATTTTTCTTGTCTGTCTTTAGTGGTGTTTTTTAGCACTCAAGATCTTCAATTGCCTCAGAATCAGACAGGGGAAATGCTCAGATTTATGGAGGACGTACAATTTTGCAAATTGGAAAGCGATCCATTTTCTAAATTGCTCTTGTTCTGAAGGCGATCTGACTAAAAATAGAATATCTCCATCTTACAGGTTATGTGCAGGCACAGACTGGCATTATGCTTATACACTCCCTGGATAATGAGGGGAACTATTCGGATGATTTAGTTACAGATAAAAAAAAACCCTTGTACTGCATCATTCTGAGAGATTCTGCTTTTTTGTGAAGTGCATACAAATTCTAATTCAAAAGTTTATAATCTCTTTTAATTTTTTTTAATATGCTCAGATACTTGTCCTAATTTTTGGCTGATTTGACCCCTAAATTAAGATTAAAATTTTAAATAGTAATTTCATAAATCGAAAAAGTTATAAGGTTTTATGGTATTGCACTAAAAAGTCTTTCAATGATAAGTAGTGGCTAATGAAAAACTAAAAACAAATTATTGTTGGGATCCAGATTAAAGGTAGGGTCATACATTGGTTTTTGTCAACATAATGTCGATTTAAAAGCAAAATTGTAAAGAAAGATACAATAATTGGTCAGGTCGGTCAGGTCGGTCAGGTCGGTCAGGTCGGTCAGGTCGGTCAGGTCGGTCAGGTCGGTCAGGTCGGTCAGGTCGGTCAGGTCGGTCAGGTCGGTCAGGTCGGTCAGGTCGGTCAGGTCGGTCAGGTCGGTCAGGTCGATCAGGTCGGTCAGGTCGGTCAGGTCGGTCAGGTCGGTCAGGTCGGTCAGGTCGGTCAGTACGGCCAGGACGGCCAGGACGGCCAGGATGGCCAGGACGGCCAGGTCGGCCAGGACAGCCAGGTTGGTCAGGCTGGCTAGGACAGCCAGGACGGCCAGGTTAGAAAGGTCAGTCACGTTGGTCAGGTTGGTCAGGGTGGTCAGATTGGTCAGGCGGTCTGTTGGTCCAGGCTGGCTGATTGGTCAGGGCAGTCTGGTTTGTCCGATTGGGCCGGTTGATCCGATTGTTCTGATTGGTTTGGTTGGTCCAGTCAGTCAGGTCAGTCAGGTCGGTCAGGTTGGTCAGGTCGGTCAGGGTGGTCTGGTTGGTCTGGTTTAGTCAGGTTGGTCAGTCGGTCGGTCAGGTCAGTCAGGTCGGTCAGGTCGGTCAGGTCGGTCAGGGTGGTCTGGTTGGTCTGGTTTAGTCAGGTTGGTCAGGTCAGTAAAGAGAAAATTATCTATGACTCCTGGACTTTTACCCTCCACTCATTTTGACATGGGTGTCCAAAGGCTCGTCAAGTCCCCCCCCCCAAAAAAAAAAAAAAAACGGAAACACCAGTGTAAACCTCCAAATATCCGAGCATAGACCTTGAAAAACTTTCCCTTTAGTGGAAAAAAAAGAACCATGTTTTTCAGGGCCTTGGTCATCTGAAATACTTCAAGTTTGATGTCAACCAGATCCTCATGTCACCATTGGGAAACATTTTCACACTGTGTCCCTTTTTTTTGGCTCTCAAATCCGTCCAGTAAAGAATATTTCGAGGGGCTACAAAATTTTCATGAGACCATTGCTCTGTTTTCTCCCCATTTAGTGGGGTGCACCCTATAGTGGAAGTTATTTTTACAGTTGGACTAGAGACCACTTTCATGACATTAGGAATACTTTCAAGATTACAGTTCTTCAGGAAAAATACTGTTTTTTTAATCCGTTGGGAAATCGCAAGCTTAAACAAACAAACTGCTCCTATGGTGTTGTGTTAGTCAGAGTCACTGGACCCAACGACAATTTTTATTATTTCGGACAACATCTGGTGTAAGTAGGGTCCGAGTGAATGCTCATGTGTTTCTTGGTGCCACTGTTCAAAGTTCAAAATACAAAAGCTGGGAGTGAAATTCGGCCAAAATTGAGCTTTGTAACTTTAAAGGCCCTGTACACTATTGGTAAGATCGAAAAACACAATGTTCACAGATTCACACATAACTTACATGATTTAAAGTAAGTAATAGTAGAAAGGGTTCCTTAAAATATTTCCTCCATAAAATACTATCGTTTCTGAGAAATGAGTAAAACAGTAGTAATTATCGCGTGCGATAATTTGAAAAAACAGAAAACACATAAGATCTCTTTTCACTATTTTCTCATGACCTCGATGTCCAATTGAGCTCAAACTTTCACAGGTTTGTTTGTTCATGCATATGTTTAATCACACAAAATGTGCACACTGATGTTTAGCTGTTACCAAAAGTGTACAATACATTTAATGCAGAGTTTATTTGTACATGTCAGTCTACCTCTTACTTTAATAAGACTGAGCTGATTATCAATTTATGTTTATAAAAACATCGATTAGCATGACATGTACTCTAATTATTTTGGGCCACCAAACACTTTTTAAAGATTGTAACAAAGCGTTTAAAACAGCTCAAGAAAAATTGTTCAAGATTTTTTTTACCTTTGTCCAGTTACCAGTTTATCTACTGTGATTGAGCAAATTAAAAAAAATTTGAAGCCTCCACTTTGAAAAGAAATGAGAAAAAGACTGCATCACTACAAAGGTAATTTGGGAACTTGTGCATGCATCCATAATTACAGCTACCTTCCGTTCAGTAAATAAAACTGCGTCCAATTTCCTCGTTTTATCTGTGAAATTTTAATTGAATTTTTCATGTAAACTAATTACTGCAAATGTCCTTGAAAAATCCTTTTACGACATTCTTCAAATTCACTTAGCTCACAAAAATAAATGGCCAAGAGTAACTGCCATGAATCAAAAGACAGAACAATTCTAAACTCTAGGACAAAAATATTTTTTGAAAAAAAAACCCAACCCTTTATAAATTCGCTTCGCCACATAATTGTGTTTTCCCCCCTCCAATTTTTTTTTTACATTCAGAGGGACAAAATAAAATCTTATTGTCAACAAACATCTCTCAGTTTTCAACAAGAAATCTTCGGCTACAGTTCAACTTTTTTCTGTGTCAGAGCGGCAAGGTTTTACGGTCAAAACAACCCTCCGAATCGGGGAACTAGATAACAAACTTCAAAGGAGATTCTGTCTATAAATGCTCCCTGATGTGTAGTCTAACAACAGACCAGCTGTTGACTCCATGTCTCAAGATGTGTTTGTATAACAACGGCACTAGGTCTCCTTCATACTCATCAATCTGGGAAGACCAAACTCCTACCTCCGATGGGAAAAAAAAAAACTTTAGAGAAAAACACATCTTTGCTACAAACCAATCCACTGCGTAATGCTGTGCGCTGTGTTTACTCTCCAAGCTGAAATCAATTTGGGTTTGACGCAGGGCTGCGGTGAAATGTTATATTAATTTATGGGTTTGGTGTCACAAACGATATTCTGGCCACATACATGTACATACAAGTAAAACATTCTGGGTTCATCCGAGGTTCATCGCTCTCTGTACTGACACCGAATTTTAAGCGTCTCAATCTTTAAAATGTCTTCTTCACCTTACTGTTGGTTACACTGTTCACTTCAACCTTATTTCAAATTCGTCAAAGAAAATGTGAAAACCTGTTAAGCTGGAAATTCTGAAAGAGTTATGAATTAAATAAATTTCCTTCACGCCTATTTATAATACGGAGCAAAATGGTATGATACAAAGTATACGCCATTTCCTAAACAATGTGAAACTGTGAAATCCTTATCACACAGGCTTAATAACAGTCACAAGCGAAGCTAGTTTGTTTATTTTGATAACTAGTGGCTCAAAATGAACTCACTCTTCCATACATAAATGCTGCAATTCGCTCAGACTCACACTAACATGCACATAATCCTGCTGTTTTTGCATCTCCCTCAACCTAAAAGTCCTGTAACCCTTCAGAGCAAAACATGTCCAGAATATGCTCTTTTCTTGAACTTTGGGGAAACAATCTAAGAGATTATACAAACATGCACTTAATTTCACAGGTTCACTAGAATTACATTAAAATGGTTATTTTTTTAGTATATCACAACACATTTGCAACCTGGTAATTTAAAATTAACTTCTATCTCAAAGTTTTAAAATATTTATCCAACCCATATTTATAAGCCACAATCATTCTCTCATTGGTCAAATTAGCATACAGTTGAACAAATTCATAGTATGCAAATTTAAAGTTAGCATAATTTCCTCATTGTCAACGTATTATTTAGTTGAAATTACTCATCTCATGCATATTTATAAGCTAACATCATTCTGCCATTGGTCAAACCATGAAGAACTCTCCTTATTGATCAAATGATCAACACTTATCTCTCACATGGGCCAAATAAAAAACCAAACTTCTCAAACGAATGAGAGCATCTCGCCCATTCCAGCTACATACCACGTACAATCAGGGCATTATTTTAAGGGCATTCATTCCATTCAACAGCAAGGTGAGTTGGTTGAACTTATAGTACTGTGAAAACTGACAAAAACAGCCAAGATAACAGCTGATGGATAAGTTCTGAATTATAAGCTCCTCGGTTAGTGAACAACTAAATCCACTTCAATTCACACCAATAAGTGTATGACAAAATTTTTGTAGCGATTTGCAAAATGCATGCATGTACATGGACTGCCCCTACGGCACAGAAAGTTTACAAACTCAAGCTTCGCCGTGGAGAATAGCACGTCAACTCGCAACACCTCTGGGAAATAACGTTGCGTCTCAAGCCTCAATCCATTCTGTATTTGAACAATACTTTCTATGAGCGTTTTTATTTCTTACTTTTACTGCTTGTCAGAGTAAAAAAATCCTAATGAAGCCAAGACGGAGCAGAGGAACACCTCTATCCTAATACCTCGTTTACACAACCGGAATGACCAAACAGACAAAGTTTACAATTACCTACTTATTTAGGGCAAGTCATGCATGACTTAGGCTGTATTTCCCCACGGCTGACGTGCCAATGTACACGCTCCCTGGCACTCAGCGTCCATTAAATGACTCCTGCAGCACGCAAACAGCAACATGTACGTATAATTGAGAGGGTGTGGATGTAGAATCCAGGGCCATAATTCAAGAGAAAAAAAACTGTTATTTTTATTTGTCATCATGTGCAAACGGTCTGCACTCTCCAGACAAATGCAAGCTAGAACTGTAAAAACCATGATTTATAAATTATAAGCAATAATATTGAGTTTGCCAAACTGTTATCTATTCTGGACTATGCAAAGTTAAAACTTCTACTTTAAGCGGTTGATCTGCAAAAAAAGATCTCTCTGTGAGTTCAGATCCAAAGAGCTTCCAGGGGCTTAAACAAGTCCCTGGACTCCATCGTTCAGACTTTTCCCTTAAATCTTGTGATCAGCTCACACTGTCTTGAGCTCAAACAAACAATACACATCTCTTTAAACATCTACTTTCACAAATCCTGGCTAAATAATCACAACTATAAAAACTACTGACACAACTGATTTTGGCGTCTCTGGAAGATCTAAGGGAAGGGGTGGAGAGGTTCCATGCCGGCAAACTTAACACATGACCCCCCCCCCCACCCCCTCTTTAATAACTCTCTGGATCCAGCCCTAAATGTAGTACAAAAGGTCAATATTTTCAGGACCTAAACAAACTGCTGTTTTACTTCCATCAAAAGTAATTAACTTCATGATAAAGAAAGTAAGACTGTTTTTACGAAGGACTCTGACAAAAAAAAGGATTAAAACACTGCCATCCAGCTTTGGAAACCTGTATCCAGCATTGACTTACACAACAAGATTACCGCGAGCACGCTAAATCTATTACGCAGAGCGCTTGATGGATTCGGCTGACATAGATGCGTTTCACACTCGCATCATCGAAACCTCCGCTCTCTCTGAGCAGGAACACCTACTTGTAAACTTGTATCACTTTCATTGTTACATCAAGTAGCTTTAATCCACACCGTCGGGCCACTTGGATATGCCAATAATGAGCGCCTTAGAACTACTGAACATGGAGTTATAGGGGTGAAACACCGCTCAAGTGTTCAGAGAGGAGAAAGGGATCTCATTTCACAACCGACGCTTCTTAACTACTCCAGCCAGCTAAGATTCTTTGGAATTGGGTATAATGCCCGTCGACTTATATTACAAAACATGTGGGTGGTTTGAGAGATCGCAGACATCAAATGCATATTTTTCTTCTAAAATTTATGGGAAAAAAAAGTAAATTTCAAACGATTCCCCTGAACTTTCTGAGCCTGCATTGTTATTCAAGCATAAGGTTTTTAACAGATTGCACTCTTTTTGAAAGGTTTTTTATGCTGCATCCCCCACGCACAGCAGTCTCAGACTTTTGTTGTTCATGAGAAAATATGCACATACAAATATTTGATGATAATATCGCCCCGACCTCCCAAAAGGAGCTTTTGCACGAAGCTTTTTTTTCCACAAAACATTGATCCTGTCTTTGAAATTATTTTTAAGCACAAAATTGCTTACAAATATTCAGTGTAAAATTGTCTAAGGGGCAAACTACAGTAATTTGCTATACTACATTTACAACTCAATAAAACATGTAACCAACTAGGAAAAACACTATACATGTATATTTTTCATCAGTTATTATATTGACTGACTAGGCAATATCAGTAATTATATTGACTATCTAGACAATACCGCTGATTATAGATAATAATAATAATAATATAGAGTATTTCTAATGTGCCATATTCACCAAATCCACAAAATTTAGGGTCTCAGGGCGCGCAATACTTAATCCTCACACAGTAGAGGAGAGCAAGAAAGAAATAAAGAAAGAAGAAAAATCAGACAGAGAACAATTACAGAAAAGCCAAATTGATAAGTTTTCAAACTTTTCAAACTAATCTTAAGTTTCAACACTTAAAATATTACAAATTTGTATTGGCAAGAAATTCCAGAGACTGGCTAGGCAATGTCACTTATTATATTGACTGGCTAGGCAATATCACTTATTTTATTGACTGGCTAGGCAATGTCACTTATTATATTGACTGGCTAGGCAATATCACTTATTGAATTGACTGGCTAGGCAATATCACTTATTACATTGACTGGCTAGGCAATGTCAATTATTATATTGACTGGCTAGGCAATGTCAATTATCATATTGACTGGCTAGGCAATATCACCTATTATATTGACTGGCTAGGCAATATCAATTATTATAATGACTGGCTAGGCAATATTACTCATTGTACTGACTGGCTAGGCAATTTTATTCAGAGCAGAGTATGAAGAAAACTGTCTGGAAAATCGCTAATTTTTCTCTTAATTACTCAAGAAAGCCACCTCTTGATTCAGAGACCCTGCGTCAAAATTTCCATCACTGCCTTAAGAATAAACATGCAGTAAAGCAGCATTTCGCATTGCAACATCCAAGAACCACGGAAGGAATGATACTTTTGTTTTCAAATTTTAATACCCCCTGAAGAATTCCCACACCAGTTCAGTCCCACGCTATGATCATGTCAAGTTTGATAGTGTGCACGACCTCCCTAAGGGTGTCATTTGCCTCCCAACCTCACCGGTGAACATCATGAATTAAGCATTATCTCATAAAATTTAATAAAATATTCAATTGCTGCTGGGGGACTGCAAAAGAAAACACTTATTGTTTATTGGAGTGTAACGCTATTGACTCTTTGACCCACATATAAATGTATTTGGGGTTCTATGATGTACATGATGCATGAAGAATTCTGCCATTGATGGGGTACCAATAAGGAAACATAGATTTCTCAATAACTTTTCAAATTTTACACTTAGCATCTTCAGCAGAATTTCTCTGCATGACTTCTTTCCTTAGTTATTTCCCTACAGATCTCCTCTCTGAATGGTCGAGATCTTACAAAAACCAATCCACACTTAGACCTCTGGTAAGATTGTTTAAGTTAAAACTGGCCTAGACACTAGACACTGTTTTGCAGGAGCAGTGTTGCCTCCATCAATTTCAGATTAAAAAACAGGAGATGGACACTAATGGAGTACCAAGGATTTGAAATGTTTAAGGGTTAAAGTTAAAGATGGGAATCTCTGTCAAGCAAATTGGAAAACAATTCAATGACAGTTGACTGAACTGCATCTTTGAATTAACAAGACAAAGGTATAACCTTAAATGCAAGATACAACATGCAGTCTTTCAGTCCGTTACAACCGCTGGGAAATGTTAACATGTATAGTTTCATGTTCTTAAATACAATACTTGAAGCACTTTTAGAAACCTTTTCTTATCTTTCGTAGCTCTTAGCCTGATGCTTTTTGAACAGAATATGTGCATTGCATCTGTTGTGTGTGCGTAGATTTCCAGTTGAGCTGTTTGATGCAAATTTGAAGTATCTACAATGCCATCGTCGTCGTTGGCCTAGTCCCTAGAGTCATGGCTGACCCTTCTGATGATAGAGTTTCATCTCTGCCTATCCAGAGCTGATCCGTGGGACACAATCAGCGACGTGCCAGTCAACTCTTAAAATCTCCACACATCAGCGTAGGGTAAAACCAAAACATCAACTAGACATTCAGTTTTTGTGACATCACAAAAAAAACCAAGGCGCTCGTGTTGCTGATCCTTGAAGTGTGTTTTATTTTGTATGACCTCATGGTTCATGTCTCATGATGAAAGATTTTTCACTTGAACCGAGAGACCAGGTCAAATTGGGGTCATATATGTGTAGCGTTTGTTCAGTTTATGAAGAACTTTCCAATGAAATATAGATTGGAAAGTTCCAATGTGTGGATTCAAGAGTTATGATTTTTTCAAATATAAAAGTTTAATTTAATGTAACGTAACACCTGACGATGTCATCATGATGTCATTAAGTTTGTGCCCTCTCTATCTATCAGTAGGGTAAAACATAAACATAAACTAAAACTCTAATATCGTCATGAATTCTATTCCCCCGCTTTAAATTGTAATGGCATCAGGGTTGCTCAACTTAACTCCAATGAACCAATCTAATTGACGGATATAACCTGCACGTATCTCTTTGATACCAGTAATAAACTAAGAGCCATCCACTGTTAATCATGACCACAGTGTTCAGAATTATCAATAAGGGGAAATGGACACCTGCGAGACAACAACTCATGCAAATTAATGGATTGCTTTGATGGCAGCGTTGTTTGTGAACTTGTCATTATTTTGTACATGTGGACATATCATGCATAATAAAGCAGAATTTATACAGCACTGAATAACATGGGGAAAAAAATCATTTTACATAAGACAAGATACTGAACTCCCAAATGCCCAATGAACCCCATCATGGTTATCGCAATATTTTGATGAACTCAGAAGAAGAAAAAAAACTATTCTCGTCAGTTAAGCACTAGCAGGGAGACATACCAATTTTAGTTCAGTCAAAAACATTGAGATATCGACTATGAAATGTTTTGAAGGAGGAAAGAGGTGTTCCCGCCAAAAATAATGCTACAGGGGTATAGAGTTTAAACTCCAACATTCCACCCCCCCCCCTGGTAAATAACGTTTTAACAAAACAAAAGTGTTATCCCATCACTCTGAAAACACAAAATTCCTGAATGTAAACTTTACATAAGAACTGCATGTTTAGTTATCCTGCCTGTGTACCCACACTGTAACTTTCTGGGAGCTATTACGCTAGGAAGTAGTTAAATTTGGCCGTAACAAAATCCGCCTCTCCATTGACAGGGTAAACTGCAGACATCTCAGGTTGCCTCGCCGATGACCATCTCCAAGAAAGGTGAAGATGGAAGGGATACAGAGCAAGCAATGATGAGGGAAGATGTTATGATACTGTGACATCAGTAACATGCTACCAATTTTCATGAAATAGGTGGGCGATAAGGCAAGAGTAGACTATTATAGAGTGGCTACTGCGTGATCAAGATTTCCCACAAGCTGCTCCTTATTCCTGGCTCCTCGGCCACTTTGTTAATTGAGGAGTTTGTCTTGATTTCAAGATAAAATATCCAATGGAGGCAGAGCTGTAGTTTGTTTAATAGGTGGTGATCGTGGGCTTAGGAATGGATAGAAACATAATGGGCAAGGACACGGGCTTCCGGCTCAGAAAATACGATGTCTTCCATTAAAATTTCACCACTCCTATCACAACACACATTTACAATTACGACAGTATCACTATTACCAAAAAAGTTTATGCACTGTGTATGCATAAAATGTGTTTTATATGAGCTGATACTAATCAAGGTTTTTAGGAAAATACCTATTGATTGTAACTCTGCTCCAAATCTTCATCAAACACCTATATTTATTTATTTTGTTTTAGCTAACCAGGGTAGCCCCATCACTTTTCAATGTCTGTTTTCCACGGGAGCCCTGGATACTTACAATATAAGTTAGGAATAAAAGACAAAGCAGCTACCAATTACCTAAATGAACACATAGAATTCTAAGAGCTACAAAATGGGACCTAAGAATGAAATGCAAAAAAACAAAAACATTAAGCCACAAAAAAGAGGTGTTTGGAAAGAACTATAAAGAGGAAGATTTAAAAAAAAAAAAAAATTAAAAACTAAATGAAGCCATGCTACAAGTACATAAGTGGGCTCGGACAAAAACAAAAGTATATACTGTAGCAAGAGGTGTTGGAAGGGCAGTCAGGTTGGCTTAGTGGTATCTTGCCTTGCCTTCCAACTCTGGGGACCCCAGTTCAAATCACACCGGGGCACTACGTGGATTGGTTTTTTCAGTCCCTGCCTGATTGCGTGGGTTTTCCCTGGAACATTTCTCTGCGGCTTTCCTCCCGCACCTAAAACTGAAACTTCCTTCATTGTCTTCTCTCCACGGGGCTCTTGGCTAGTATAGTGATTAACTTCACTTTCTGAGTGTCCTTGGCTTCACACCAGAATGAATTGAAATGAAATGACATTTTTTTAAAGGGCGCTCAATTAAAAGAGTATTTTAAATATTCATCAAAAGAAGACATCTTCTTACCTTTCACTATCTATGGAAACCAGGGGTTGCTCACTGGGTTGTCTATCTAATGCTGTCGTTTTCCATGGTACGGCTAGTCTATCTATCGAGATTAACGCTGAACGTCTCGGTTGCTGGTCAATCAATGCGGAGGAGGAGTTGTTACTCTGTTGCCGTGGCTTCTTCGGGCTTTCTCTTTGCCTGCCCGCCTCTCGCTTTCTTGATACCTCTCTTTGTTTTTCTAATATCAGAAAATGAAAAGAGCAAAAAAAAGGTAGTTTGAGGTTCTGATTAAAAACGTTATTTTTCATGTCCTCAGTTAAAAGACACACTTTTCCCAATTTCTCCATCCCATCAACCAAAACATTCCCCACCTGGTAACTCAAAATGGTGTATGGTTTGAACCATCATCAGCAGTGTGCACTTTACACTGCAAGTATGTTTTCTACATTTTATTCTAACTTTAAAGGTATTGTCAGTGTCCACATTGTGTGTGATTAAACATATGCATGAACAAACAATCCTGTGAAAGTTTGAGCTCAATTGGTCGAGGTCACGAGAAAATAGTGAAAAGAGATCTTATGTGTTTTCTGTTTTTTCAAATTATCGCGCGCGATAATTACTATTGTTTTACTCGTTTCTCAGAAACGATAGCATTTTAGGCAGAAATATTTTAAGGAACCCTTTCTACCATTACATACTTTAAATCATGTAAGTTATGTGTGAATCTGTAAACATTGTGTTTTTCGATCTTACCAATAGTGTACAGGGCCTTTAAAGGCACTGGACACCTTTGGTAATTGTCAAAGACCAGTATTGTCACTTGGTGTATCTCAACATATACATAAAATAACAAATCTGTGAAAATTTGGAATCAGTTGGTCATCGAAGTTGCAAGAGAGTAATGACAGAAAAAAACACCCTTGTTGCACAAATTTGTGTGCTTTGAGATGCCTAAAAAAGGCATTTTTTTGACATTTGAGGTTACCTCTTTCTCAAAAAATGTTACTTCAGAGGGAGCCGTTTCTCACGATGTTTTATACTATCAACAGCTCTCCATTGCTCGTTACCAAGTAAGTTTTTATGCTAACAATTATTTAGAGTAATTACCAATAGTGTCCAGTGCCTTTAAATGACAGATGAGGTACATTGTAGCTCGATGGAGCAGTAGGCTTTATGATGGGAATGTGTTGCTAATCATTTTGAGAAAATTTTAACAGATGTGCAATATAGGGGGGGGGGGGGGTCATGCTGTCCAAACCAGTTGTTTACTTTGTACACCATATAGACCTTACTACCTTAGTGCTGATGACATCACAGTTTGTTTGTCACTTTGCAGGAGAATGGAAACCAGAGCTTACAACATTTACATCTAGCAATTAGGGAGATTTTTGTACAACAATCAGGGAGATATTTACAATTACATTAGACATAACAGGGATAAAAGTTTCCATAATCAGGGAGATTGTCAAATTTGTTCATCAGAACATGGAAAGATTGGTTTATTTTCAGGGAACTTTCTGCAGAATCAGGGAGAGCTGGCAGCTTTGAAACCAATGTGTCTCTGCTCAACTGTCAGAAATGCAGTACCAAGTTACAACACTTGAGCAATGCAGTAAACAAACCATGATGTCATCAGTACAGGGGGGGGTTATTGAACACACGTTTATTTCAATTAATTATTAGACCATGACAAACTGGTTTCTCGCCGATTTCCATGACTTGCTCTACCAGAATTTGTTAATCAAGCGAAGTACTTGAAAATTAAGAAAACCAATCAGAAATCAAAATTTCCAATATCAGAGGTCAATGAGACTTTAAAACAAAATACCTCCCAATTACAGTTTGAAAAAATAAGTTGTAGGTAACAGACAGCTTATCAACCGAAATGACCTGCGCCAGGGTCAGCCCTGGAATTTCCTCTATGAGAGGGCAAGGCCATTTTCATTTCTTCAAAGGGCACTTCCACTGGAAAATCTTGAAGTCTAAGGGAACATTTTAGAAGAGGCACCAAGGCCAAGACAAGGACAACATGGCTTTCTTGGCCTCTGTGTAGTTCTAGGCTTATAGCTGCAGAAAAATACAACAGCACAGAAATAAGGTCTCACAAATCATACGTTTAACATTTACTAATCATAACTTTGAATAAATGTAATATAATGAATGTAAGCTTCAACACACAGAAAGCACCTCGCACATAATTGTGATTTTTGCAATTTTAACAGAACCAGGGATCCCTCGAGGCGCAGGAGTAAGTGTGCTAACTCATGCATGAAAACCTATTCCGTTAATAACCCCAACAAAAGATGAACAATATCTAAGATTTTTTTTCTTCTGAAAACTATGGCATGCCAGAATGAAACAGCATTTCATTGACAGTTTTTTTCTTTCTTCCTGTAGTCCGTTTCCTGTGTTTCTTAGTATCAGGTGCTTGTTAATATCACGTTACGGAGTCCTTTTCACTCTCACTTGGGGAGTCAAATTTCAATAAAGAGAACCCAACTCAATAAACGATTGCATCGGGGACGAGGCATGGCCCATGGCTACCCATAATGCCTTTGTGACAGAGAGAGCGATGCCGACAGGGAAGACATTGCAATTTAAAAAAATCCCGACGTCAGTGAAGTGGTTAAACAATGAAGAAGAAGAAGAAACTCATAAGAGGAAAGGATGGCTGGACTGAGACTCAACACGACCCATGACTTTAAATGTCAATTGGACTTTTGTGACGAGCACCACGTTAATAACCTCAAACCCGTTCCAGCTTTCATGCTTGGACGTTTGCGGTAAATGGTTTGTCGGGTCCCAATATTGATGCCCTCTGACTCTATGTTATGAGCTCTGTCATGTGATATAAGCATTGATCAAATTGGATGATCCGTTAAACTTGCCTAGGAAATGAGTTATAATAGCTTATAAAATATATTTTGGTTTACAACACACTGTACACAGTCTACTTCATCAAGCTACTATGCTGAAGTTTGAATTGACCAGTATTCACCCTGAACATTTTAATCTATATCCACTTGGAAATTATTAGTACAGTAGATTCGGTTCTAATTCTTCAAGAAAGAATTCAAGCTCCATTATTTATTTATTTTATTTTAAAGAGAACTACATCAAACTGAATACGGTACTAAAAGCAGATACTTTTAACTTTCCACTTCAACCAAATGTACACGAACCTGAGTAGGATTACATTGACAGGTAAAATACATCAATAAAAAGTCACAAATTACACAATTTGTGTGAAACACCCGTCCTGCGACTTTACTACTACAATAGCGTACAATCATTCATCATTTAACATTCCCTTCAGCTAAACACACACACACCATACCGCAATTAAACTACAACTGGGGTTTCCTGATCTGTGTTGAGTTTATTGTCATGCACAGAGGGGAAATAACCTACAGGTCTCGTCCAATCAATCACTGTCAGACCAAAAAGACTTGGACATTGCCCCATATTGAAGAAAAGGGAATAGAAATTAGCTCCGACAAGTTCGGGAAAACATCCCAAACACTTGTTCTGGAACATGCACATAGGAAATTAAGCCGTGTAGTGTCAGGATGGACGATTGCTTGTGACAGGTAATGAATATTCGATTATGCAAATATAGTAGAAGACTTTTTACAACAACCTTTTAAGACATTATATGGAAAATGTATTAACTTACATGAATGGTCCCACAGCCAGTCAAATTGATCCCAGGGCAGAACAACTGAGTACAGTTAACAGACACAGCAAGCACTTAACTGGTAATTGGTTTTTCATTACAAACAGACAAAAGAAACAGGATACCAACACACTAGTGTATTGCTTTATCTTGCACTTTCAATCTCTTTTGATGGCAAATAAAAAGATGCCGTAATCACTTGGGAAAAGAATCTTGAGTTAAAATGTTTTTTATTTCGGATGTTGGTTTTGAATCTGATGAAGTACTTGTTGCTACAAAAGCTCATGCAGGTTTTTTATGTCATTAATAGTAAGTCTTTAAGTGCTGTTGCTTTCTTACTTGTTTTATCTATTAGAACACGGCTATCTCTACCATTTCTGACACTGAAAATGTTCATCTTCATCGGTGTTTGAATATTTGCCTTAAACAAAATGCGTTCTTGAATAGAATTTAGTTATTCCATCCACTGATTCATGGCTTACCATCGACCTGCAGACGATAATTTAGAGTGACACTGGTACGTGCTGTTACTTAGCACACACATAATATGTACACATAAGTGCGTGCATGTTGCCGGTTTCATTAAAATGAGCTTCATGTACCAAAAATTTAACACTGAGTAAAAACACGGTTTGTTTACATTGAATGAACTTACTGTTCACTAATTATTGTTTATATGCAATGAAAAACAATGCCTCCTACTCCAACAATGCAAAATGACCTTGTGCTACCTTTATTACCTACACGTAGTTTAAGGAGCACATTGCCTTCAAATCTCTCCACATTTTGATGTTTGGAACTACTCCTTATCCCTTTTTTAAGAGTTGTTCATGCACCAAAAAACCTACAGTGTGTGTTATAATAAGTTATAACTAGCGGAACATACGATCCGCCATTTTGAGGCAGCACAAAATTGGTTCTACAAATTAGCAGACCATGTTCTGCCACAAAAACCCACACAATTCCAAGGGATATTTATAAGTGTGAATCATTATATTCTACTTTTAAAATATCTTTCCAACCATACTCATTTCATAACAAACGCTTTTTATTGCCCAAAGCGCCCAATCCCAAGGCAATTCCCTTAGGGTTTTCCAAAATCCTTCCCGTAAGTAGAAATCAAGGTGCAGACTGTGTGCTCTTCAAAATGACAAAAATCAATGTCAGCACACTCAAAATTAGGAAAATTAAAAATTTATAAAGTCACTATCCAAGTTCCTGTGCGAGAATCAGTCCCTGACAGCCTTTTGACCCTCATGCAATTAATGTACAGGTGAGGAATACACTAAGCTAATGCATGTCCTTAAGCAGAGCGTTTGTGTTTGTAGTACAGACAAGTCATCCCATCTAAGCACATACATCACTTCCTCTTCTCCATCAATTTTTCATGGGCTCTCTTCGCCTTCCAGCGATAAATCCCAGATGTCAAACCAAGGAATGAGGAGCCTTATTGATTTTCCTCCTCTTCTTTGAGTACCTACATCTGCAGTCTTACGTCCTGTATGGAAGATGAGAACATACGAGGGGTGATGTTTAAACAACCCCCCCCCCCCCCCCCGATGAATCCCTTCTTTAGACCAAGACGACAACAAATTCAAAGCAGTACAGTCGGACCACTTGTAATTCCAATCGTTGGAGATGAAAGGATAGAATCATCAAGGAGTAAGAAATCGAGGGTAGACGTTGTAAACCCCTAGATATCCACTCTTGAGTTGACGTCTTCTGGCAGGATATTTGCTACTTGTAACACAGATTGTTAAGGTTAAACCCATTGAAGCCTCACCCTACTGTACAGTACATATTTATATAAGAAGACTTATGTGCACAGCTTGGACTTAAAGGTGCTGCATACGTTTGGTAATTGGAGCCTACTGATTGCGTTAATCCTATATAAATGTAGGTACATACAAGAAAACTACCCTGTGAAAATTTCACTTCAAAAGGTGGTCGCGTTTTTGAGATATCACCGAAAAACCGAAGTGAATATTTCCACGCAGGAAGAATATTCCCAATAGGAATACACAGTCTGAGAAGCGTTTCTGCTCAGATTCAAATTTTGGGGAATAAAAAGTGATATATTTTCCATAACCGTAGTACTTTGAAGTTAAAAGTTTCTAAAAATTCATTATAGGCCTACAGTACTACCAAAACCTGCTGTCCTTCTTACCAAGTAAGTTTTTATCGCCATTAATTTTCAGAGTCATTGCCAAGCGTGTACTGTGCCTTTAAAGGGAAGGATAAGAAATGATGGTGCCGGGGTGTAGAATCAATTTTTCAGCTGATATCCATTCTGACGAATGACATGATTGGGGGTAATTGTAAATTTATTCAGAATGGCCCGGTTGACTTGTCAATGACGGAAACTCTTTCAGTGAGTTATTTTCTCTAACACAAAGATAATCAAATTGGATAGTGTACTGCTCATGCACAGTGATGACGCAGGTTGTATTAAGTGGAGTGCAAAGACCAGTGCCTGTTTTTTTTTTAAATAGCTTCTCTTTAAATTAAATGAAAAGGCAACTATGAAGTTATCGATTTATCAAAACTTCTTTCAACGGTCGGGACTTTAAAATTCATCTTTAAAATTGAGTTATCAAAAAAAAACTTTTAGCTTATTTTTTGAAAGCACGTATCCACAAACATGTATATTTGAATATAAACATGCCTAAAAGCAAAACCCATCTTGGTGCCCAACCATGTACAGCAAGTAGGCCGTACCATCTCAAATGTTCTGAAAAAAACTGAAAGTGTTAGTAAACAGTCAGGGTTGTTTTTTCCGCCGCCGTTCTTGGCCGTGCCTGACGCACTTCCCTGCCAGCAGTGGACATATTTCATAATAAATTAGCGATCGTGAGAGGGGAATTACACGTCTCCGCGACGAGATCTAATTGTTTTGATCGGTGAGAAACACGGCCACCACCACGCCGGGCCGCCGACAGTCCACGAGTGTCAAAACAACCCTTATCCTTCAGTGACATCACCGAGGGGACAGGAGTAAAACGAAAACACAACGCAAGACTAAAGGATCGTCCTTTAAACATTATGATATACCCATTTCTCATCTACTCCCTTTCAGCCCGAGGCTTGCAAGATGGGAAGAGAGAGAGAGAGAGGGGGGGGGGTTGGTAATGTATTGATTTCTGAGATTGGGAATGACTGTCACCATCATAAGACCACCTACACACAACACTAGAAAATCACATTCGGACGAAAGCTGTAGATACATACAGCATTGACACTGTGTTCCATGTATATTTTATACATGAGGACTCATACGTGTAACTGATTTTTGAGATTTATTTGTGAAACAAATCTTGGGTTTCAATGTCCAGGAACTTGTGGAAACTAGGGCAAACACTTTTCTTTCTTTTGGGGGAGGAGAGAGGAGGTTGATAATGGGAGGAAACTGGGTACATTTAATATATCAACATGACTGAATGGAGTGTACGTGTTAAATTAAGAATCACATTTCAATTCTACTGTCTACGTTTTAAGTTTCATACATGCATCATCTCTAAGCTCCATCTGTAAATCAGTCCAAAATTGTTTCAAAATGTGCATTGTTGCATTGGTTTTTTTTATTTAATAATTTTTGTATGCAAGTTTGCCCCAATCAAGGCTGAAAGCCACTCTTGGTAAGTGCTACAAGAAGAAAATATTTAAGATGAAAATAACTCAGGGGAGCTGATCAGTCGACGGTAGGAATTGATATTCCCCTTAAAACAGTCTCGATTCTATGATGGAGGGAAGCGTGCACCAGGCAAGGAGCTCCAAGGAGATGCAGTACGTGGAACGTGGGTCCATTTAATATATCAATATGACCGAATCAAGATCTGTACGTGTTAAATTATGCCGTCTGCGTCCTTAATTTCATCCATTATTGGTCGAATTTATGAGCAGAAACATTGTGTTACTGTTGACCGTCCTGTGTACTTTTTAAGACAGGGTTGGAGGGAACATACATTCCTTGAAGAGAGATTTCATATTTGTTACATTTTGATTCTCCCGTAGGGTAAGAGTTGGGTAAAGAAATCAACTTGGTACTCCTTCCGTACTTGTCCCCCTAATATAAATTTGCATGCGTGCACGTCACAAGTCGCTTGAGACTGTCCCACAGCTTTCTCAAGACTAATTCCTCCTCATCCATCAAGGCTAAAACAGACTCCTGAATGTACACGTAATTACCTCTGCTACCCCTGATGTTCAGCTTTGATGAAGCTGCCGGATTGAGTGGAAACGCAAACTAAAGCTAGAGTGTTGTGATTATATATATTATACTAAGAGGATTGAGAAAAGAGCCTGATGTGGAAGGGAATTCTGACTGAGTAAGTTGCTCATCTTTGCGTGATTTAATTAGGGTATGGTGTTCGGTTGGCTATAATCAGAGGTAGAATATAAGCATCACGGTAGAGAATACATCACGGGGTCAGTGAACCGATCACTTCATGTAAATCTGCTTCTGGGTGAAGCAAGGTTCTCCACAGGTTTGTCCTTAAAGGTAGGGTCGTAGCTTGGTAAATACTCCAAAAATCTATGACCATCTAAACTCACTCGGTGAGAGAAGCACTGCAGCTGTTGATAGTATTTTAAACTATTTTGAAAAAGGATTCCCTTAGAAGTAATATGGTTCAGATAAATTTTCACCCCTAAAATTTTTTAGAAACGATTTATGCATGAATTTTTCTCAGATTTCTGAAAGTTGGATTTGACGTTCTTGTGAAAATACCGGCGACAGTTTTATGCTGTTTTGTATTCAGCTGAAACTTTCACATGTGACTTTGATTGTATCTTTCTTCATAAATTTTGCCTTTAAATCAGCATTACGTTGACAGCACCAACTCATAACCCTACCTTTAAAGAGGGGTTCTAAAGTCAAATTCAGTTTTGTGAGTCACTGGAAGGGAATAAAATACAATGGCATTTTACACCATTGTAATGAGACATAATAGACTTGTAATATTTATATCCCCTTTCAGAGAGACTCTATTCATTCGAAAGCGAGTGCATCACAAAACTCTCGACCTCAGTAGAACCCCTCTTCGAGCTGTTGGGTAGCATGAATAACAATTTTTGCAAGTTTTCCAATTGAGGAAGGAATAAAGTTGCAATGCATCAAGTCTACGCTTGGATCATAGAGCTATATATATTGACTAGAGCGCTAACACCCCGTTATACACGCACTAGGTTTTGAAGCCGTGTGGGCGCATCCATGTTTATGTACACACCAATACAAAAGCTTGAAATTTTGTACGGCAATTGTACGGCTATTTGCATGATAAAGCGTTTGTTCTTTTCTATGCGTCATAGAACCAAATATGCAGCAAATGAGAACGCACAATCTGCTAATGAGCGTACAAACTGCGAGCGTCATGTGCGTCATGTTTAACATGTGCGTCATGTTTAACATGTGCGTTTGCGCGTATACGGTTTTTTTTTTTAGTTCGTCATTCTTGCCGTAATATTGTGTATCCTTGAAGCAGATTTCGTTTTTTCCCCTTGACATCTTGAAGCATTGAATCCTCCCAAACAAGGCTTTAGTTCGACTCAGCATTTTTCCTAAGACGTAAGTAACAACATCAGAGAATCACCTACTACATATTTTTTTAAGACATCACTAAAATCACCTGTTTACAAGAGCAATGATCGTTAGATTAAATATGGCGCGTACGTAAGCGCGCACGCCGAATGCAAAATTTTCGCGGCCATGTTTTCTCTCTTAAAATTAAAATCGTTCCGTAGTCACGCAACACATCAAACATGTCTGCGCCCAGGGTGGCTTCTAAACTCAGAGCAAGTTAGCGCTCTAGTCAATATATATAGCTCTATGGTTTGGATGCAAGAAGCTCTTTTTGTGTAAACTAGATCTATAAAAAATATATCTTTTATGATTTCCTGTTTGATTTTTGTCTCAATTCTAAAAAACTAAAATAGAATAATAAAACATTTGAATATTCATTTAATTTACCGTATATGTAATAATTTGATTCATCTTCTCTAATCCTGTGCCTACCTTGTCAATCTGGATTAACTACTCAACCCACAAGCTTGAAACTTAACCAAAGAATGAAACCCAAACAACGCAACAATAAAATTGCCCTTTTCTACAAAGAATGTCTGCTGTCTGGTACCTAGCAAACACCACAATCCCTCCCACTAAAGAACCTGTTGTATTGTCTCATTTCAAAGGACATCAAGTAAAAGGTGTGATCGGAAATATCTATTAAGCTTCAATTCTCAATGACAGGATGAGAAGACCACCATCGGTAATCACGATCATCATCGTCATCAATCTTTTTCCGGCCTTGGCGTTGAGACAGTTGAGACCACTTGGAGCCTGGGTATAACAACTCTGCCTACAGAGGCCGGTACCAGATCAATCAAAAAGGAGAAAAAAAAAGGGAAAAAGGAATGGAATTTCACAATGAGGGCCGATTCCTCGGGGCACTATCAGAGGTTAGACTGAAAGTCTCAGTTCGATTAAGATTTCACACAATTACTGCGAGCTTGTCAGAGCTCTCCAAACCATTCTATGCCGTCTAATGATTAAAGAATGAGGTGTGAGTTATGTAGGAATGCAATGAGTTGTTAATGGCCACACGTTTTTGACCGTAGTGCAGAGTCCTTCATAAAGGCTTATACATTGCTCAAAAATTAAGAGCCACTTACAGAGTAAAGCAGAAAAGGTCAAATCTTAATGTAAAAGCTATTTCATGTAGGGGTAATGATGGTATAAATCTGCCATAATAGTCTGAGTTAAGGTGATATTCTCTGTAGAGCACTTAAATAATGCCCCTCATTTGCAACTGTCTCTTCGATAAGGTGATATTCTCTGTAAATCACTTAAATAATGTCCTTCATTTGCAACTGTCTCTTCAATAAGGTGATATTCTCTGTAGAGCACTTAAATAATGCCCCTCATTTACAACTGTCTCTTCAATACAATACGCTAAACTGGTTGTTTAATTGTTAGTTGGAAAAACCTTGACTTATGGAGTATTGAAAAAGTACATTTATAACAAAGTGGTAAGTTTTTTGTTGTTGTTTTTTTAAAGAAATATCGCCTAACTCACAAGGCCGGACGGCCACTTCAGTGTGAGGGCTACACTTAACTTATTTGGGCTGTTGACCCAAATCAACTATTACCAGGGGCGAGTTGCCACCTACTACTCAATCCTGGGGCTGAAACAGGGTTACCCCCCTTCACAGTCCGTAAGAATGTAACCAGGGGCGAGTTGCCACCTACTCCTGGGGCTGAAATAGGGTTACCCCCTTCACAGTCCGTAAGGATGTAGGCATGGGTATCATCCACAAGGAGCCTGGCTGGCAGAGGAGAATGCACTACCTTCCCATCTTTTTACGAAGCAATTATGATTAAGGGCACAAGTGTCTTGACCGGGATTCGAACCCACACTCTGCTGCTGACAACACCAGAGCTTGGGTCCGGAGAACTAGACCGCTCGGCCACGACGCGCCGAGTTCCCAAAATGAAGTGCCACCTGACAGACTCTGTCTCCAGGTTGGCTTCCTGAATTACACTGAACACAAAATAAAGTTATTCTACAACTTTTATTACAAGTCTGTAGTTTTTAGCACTATTACATTGTATTATTGCCTCAAACCACCTAGTGTTGATGCAATTTAGAATGACAAGTTCCCATGAGAAAAGTGTAGTAAACAAATAGACGTTATCCCTTGCTTTGTAAAATAGAATGGTAACCCTATCCACTGGCTGGTCACTTCAGTCCATGACCACTACCCTTCACCTAGATCATGTATCACACAGCCATCTCTGCATCTCCATCTAAACCTAATGTAATATATATGACACACAGACATCCACTACTGAACACTGGCCCTCTCTCCACTGTTTCTTGGTCGTTTCCATTAAAGATTCATGGTTGAAGACGCCTGGCCATTTCACAGCTAAGATCCGTGGGGAGCGAGTATCAATTACAGTGCCTCAGATCACTGAGGCGAAGGGGCCTCGATCCAGGCTCCCAAACTTGGCACTCGCTCGTAATTAGACGGTCCCGTGTGGGTACCAGCTTATGGTCGGGGTCAAATGATTTTCTGTTACGACTCACGGCAAGACCTTCTAGCCCTTTCTGAACTTCAAACTGAAAACGTGACCAACTAAGGTGTCATCCGTTAAAGGGAAACACTAGTTTGCTGAGGACTTCATCTAACGTCCTCTTCAAAAAAATCATCGCATGGGAAATCCAACACAGCAGATCCTATTGCAATTGTGCAACTACAGAACACACAGAAGGGGCATACATACAAGTAAATACGGTCAATCCAAAAAAAGATTATGAAAATCACATTATGACTTCAGTGATCAAATTGAACAGGCACTCTGGAGGAACATCAATCATTTAACAGTGCAGATCTTTAAGGTAAAACTCACTATCGACTACAAGCTCTGAGCACTTGGTCACATTGGTGCAGATTGTGAAACAGTGTAAAGTTAGAATTTCATTAAGAGTCGAGTCCTTACCATCAGAAGTTTGACACTGACCATGTGAGAATCCATCCTGTAATATCATTAACTGAATTCCAACTGGAAAGGGGCAATCGGCATTCATAATCTATTTCAGGTTTTTTTTCACTACACTGTACATCATGCGTACTAAAATAATAATCACATTCTGTGTTTAGTCTAGATGAATTAATCAATTGAGTGGTACCGTCAATAGCCCCAGAGAGACAGAGGACCGGGTGATACTTCATGGAGGCAACAGAAGCAATTGCCTCCATCCATGCTCCTCCCCACTACTGCCTTGGTGCCCTTTGAACTGATCCAGCATAGGCCTGCGTTCTACTGTGTGACACACAGGGATTCTTATCAGCATTATTCCAGCAGGTAGTATTGACACAACAAATTAACACTGGAATGTTACACAGTAATCAGTCAAACCATGGTCAAACGATCAGATAATAAGTATTGTTTATGAATTGATTTATATTAGCACTGATTTTGTTCAAGTTCTTTAGGTTGGGAAGGTTTTGAAGCTACATGTACATACTATGGCCCTTTTCGAATCCACGGCTTCGGCTCCGGATTGGGCTTCAGGCCCAGTTTTCTTGTCTGAAACCCTGACCGCAAAGCATGCGTAAATTAAAAAATTGAGGGAGCCTAGCTAGCCTGAGCCAATTTTGGAGCCGAAGCCGTGCATTTGAAAAGGGTCATAGTGTTAGCCAGAGAGGGGAGTCTGGGTATCTTTTGACACCCTGTTTTTATCTGTCATTTACATGTAAATGTATTGTAAGTGAACAATTTGGACACCCAGTTTTTAATTTCACAGCAAATTTGACTCCCTTTTACCAAATCCTGGCTAAAACCATGTACACATGATTGTCACCTTTCCCAGTAAACCAAAAGTGTACTATGATAAGCAGAAACACTAAATTTGTTCACATTGGCATTGAACACTTCCTCAGTGTATTTAATCCTTTACAGATCAATCGTTTCAATCATCATCAGAAACATGACAAATAATGTGTTGATTTTGACTCATTTTATCTTCTAGGAAGAATAACTGAAAAGAATTTTAACAGACAAAGAAATAGATGATTTTTTGTTTTTGAATTGTTAGAGCTACGAACACTCCCTCGGTGTTTAAATCCTTTAGAGATCAATCGTTTCAATATAATCGTCATCATATTATTATTAATACTGTATCTATTGGTTCATTAAAAATAAAACATTGCAGCCCAGAGGGTTGAATTGTGTTCAAGGTACAGGAAAATACATCACAGATTAAAATTTCAAGAAAAAACCCAAGAAACTTTACCAGGCTAAAAGCTAACATCAGGGATTATTATAACAAATATTTATGGTAGTCATATGCCCAGACATGGCAAATTATATGCTGATTTTTGACTCAATTTAACTCAACATGGGAATCGTTGGCAAATGTCATTTCAGGGCATGACCTTTTACTTTGTCAGTTTGGGTTGAAAGGAAGGCGGTCAAATCTTGCGACTGCATGGCTGCTATGGGCAATTTGGTACAAGCCGCTTGTGGCCGCTGTGGTCTCTAAAGGGTCCATTGCTACAATTTGAAAAATTTCCACTTAAACACATTTTGGCCTTATGATCAATTTGCCCTAATATTCACCGATAATTTGAAAATGAGGGTGCCAGAGAATGCGCCCCTCCCCCTCCCCCACCCTGATAAAATATATTTTCACAATATTCAAGATCCAGGTCTTAAGCTTTAAAGGAAACTCCTCTTTCTGTTCCACTCCTCACTTCAAGCTTGAAATTGGTGCACCTCAGAAATCTTTATTGATGGCAATGTCTTTTTTTCTCTCTCGGCAACGGTAGTGGTTTTGCCTTTGGAATTCCAGGCCCGTTATCTATCTTGTTAACAATCGGTTGAGTTCAACAAAATCCACCACACAATGAACTTTTGTACATGTACCTTGACAGGAATTAACTCTATGCAGTCATGATTTTTTTTATATAATTGTTTGTATTATTTTTTTATGCAAGGCTAAATGCCGCTCTTGGTAAAGGGCTACAAGAAGAAAATAATTAAGACAAAAATAACTCAAGGGAGCTGAAGGTTAAAATTGATATAAAATCCTAAAACAGTCTAGATTCTAGGATGGAGGGAAACATGCACCAGGCAAGGAGATCCAAAGAGATGCAGTAAATGTAGAATAAAGCTGTCGGAATGGCTTTTTGTTCTACATTTCGTGGAGGTAATGGAGACAATATAGGCAACTGCTTTGATGCCGCTGAAATATACAGTAGAAATGTAAAACTCCCTGATAGAAGTGCTATACCCGAAAAACTACCTTGCCCTTACACAACCAGAGTATCCGGGCTGTCTAAATGCTGATTCCTGTATATCACATGTAAGCCATTTGTAAATTGTAGTGAATACACTGGCTTCTACTGTCCATTAGTCTACATGTAGGTCTCACCACCTTAAGGGAAGAGGAGACCAGGAAGGCAACGCACATCATTTCTGATATATCTTCAATGCCCGCTTAGAGCTAGTGAAGGCATGCTAGGACCAGACCAAATCACAACCCTTGCAACGCACATTATTCCTGACATAATGTTCAATGCCTGCTTGGAGATAGTGAAGGCATGCCGTTTCCCAGACCAAATCGCAACACTCGCCCAGGATCGTGGTAATTGGAAGAAACTTGTGGTCACCTGCTCCACAGCCAAAGGATGATGATCAGACCTCTCGAAAGAGGGGTTTGTTGTACGATCTCCGTCGCAAAAGTGGCGCAGAAATAACATGAAAACGTTTTACTTTTGAAGTGAACAATGTGCTTTTTTATGTGCAAGTAAAAAACCAGCCTTTGATAGGATTAGCACAGGGTCAGCAGGTTCCAACCGGCCTCAGGGATCGGGCTGATCAACGACTGAGGTTGGGAGTTTGTTCCACAGGCAAATGATGCATGGGAAGAAAATAATACTGGAAAGCCTGTGGAAAATATTCGTACTGAAATTGCAACTGACCTGTACTTGTGATCAATTATTTCATAAATTATCCATTCACATACATTAAAAGAGTGATCTCCCACTTACAGGCATGCAACTGTAACTTCACCAAAAAAGAGGAAATTACAAAATTTCAATGATTTTGTATAGTATTTTTCAATTTTGAATGGTAAAACTGAGAATAAAAAAGAGGAAATCAGCTAATCCGAGCAAAAGTTGCATGCCTGCACTTAGAGTCAATAAAAAAATAATAATAATGGCGAAAAATTTATAAAGCGCATAATGTAGGAGACACTATGTGCATTAAAACACCAAACATAAAACAATGAAAGTTATAAAGAAATTTGTTACAAAAATGTAGATTCAAACAAGTGAGTCTTTAAAAGTCACTTAAAATCAGATCCAAGTAAGCTTGAACTGGTAATGAACTGGTAAGTCAAAATTAATGCTTTAGCCTTGAAGTTTTAAAATCCATGTTGATGCTGTGTACTGTACTAGTCTACACCATTGTACCATTTGTTCATTATCATGAACCATGGTACAATTTTGTCCAGATAGTTCCTTATTTCACACAGCACAATAATTAGACTGACCATTTTTTGGTGCACAGTGAATGCTAATATTAAGTAGCGAATTATGATTTTTGAGTAGCAACTGGTACATTTTGTGTAGCATTGTGCGTAGCATTTTGCTATGCAATACAATGGAAATCTGTCACGGTGGACAATTTCGCACTCATGAATTACATGTTTATATTAAAGATATTAATTGAGCATTTATAACATAAATTACACAAGGGATCATGTCACACCACATGTGTATTGTACAGTAAGACACTGTAAAATAAAGTGCACATAAGGCCACATTAAAAGAAAACAATTATAGGCCGTCCTTTTTTGGGGGGTGGGGGCGGGGGTGGGAGGCCTTTTTTTTTTTTTTTTTTTTTAAATTGAGTTTTACTGACATGGCAAATATAAAAATCAAGAAATCATCAAAATCACTATAAAACAGAGAGGGTTTGTGTGATTTTGATGTTTTTAATTGTTTTGTTAAACCATTTAACTCCTGGATGACATTTTCTGTGAATAGTTCCAAAAAACTAAAACAAAGTGTAGCCTAAGTAAATATTTGAAGAACTGTCCTTGTTTTTGTCAACAAGAATAACCCTTCTTCAAACATTTTTTCCAACCTAAACGGAGCCATATTTGACCCCCCAAAAATCATTGAAAAGGCAATTTTTATGATAAAAAAAAATTTTTAAAGGGGGTTCGGTTTTGTATGTCGAGCGGGTACGATCAACAATATTTTTTTCATGGCCTAATTTCAATACCCACAATGTTCATTCCACACAGAAATGGTCACATTCTACACTACACCAAAGTGTTATTTCAAGCACATGTAGAACTCTCTACAAATGTCTTAGAGGACCAGCTTGTAGTTCTTTCTAGGCATATGTAATAATCTACACCTTTTGTCTATATTTGACCTTCAGGTTTTTAATTAATCACGGCAGCGCAGAGACCATTCAGTGACATATACACACAGTATTATCATTAAGGCAATTGTCACACTCTGTACGATCATATGGTGCAATTGTACACCATACAATAAATGGAATCAAATTGTGGTAAAAAAAAATGCTGTGCTATTTATTGCACATATCCATATGGTACTACACAAGTCAAATTTATTTTGCGCATTATAAACACATTGCTGCCGTTTGGAAAGCTGTGAAATTTCTGATACCACTTCTCCATTCCGATTATTATAAACAAGTAATTATTACGTCTGATCACACTCAATTAAAAATCTGCTGCTGTTGAGTAACGAATACCGGTAATATTACAAAGTTGTGGTCGCAAGAAGCTGTAAAGGGGAAATTACTGATGTGTTTGACATTTTTGCTCCGCAAGAATCAGTGTGTGGGTGGAGAAATCTGATGAATTTTTGTTCCATACAAGGCTTGAATTTTATACAACAAGGGTATTCCAAGGTCACTATGACACACTGCTGACAAATGTACATTATACAATACTGAAGAAATGATTAGTAAAATTATTGCATAGTCTCCTGTTCATCATAATTACATGTATGCTATAGCTCAACAGCAGTACAGACAAGACGTAAAAAAAAAAATTTGAAGATTCAAGTCTAACATGAAAGCTGCGACTAATCCGTTTGAGGCAAGAGTACAGTAATATCATGTAACAAGGATGTTTTCCTGAGGCAGGGGCTGTACACTAAAAACATGCACAACAACCTTGAGCTTGCCGTAGTCAGATTTTGCATCAAATTACTTCATGCGTAATGCTTGCCTTTATTTGGGCAGGAAAGGAGGTAAAACATGCTAAGAAAAGATTGGAAGTTTCAATCAATTAACGACTACATACATGTAGGTACGCCGGTACGGTATAAATAAGGATGGAAAACCTCAGCTTCTGTCAGTCACTCACCCTTGACACATATAAGCCATACAAGTTTTGATTAAAGGAACATTACAGAATTGGTTTTTGCTAACAAAACATTTGCTGGCAGTGTAAGCACTTTATGTAATCCACCATATACATAAACTGACAAACCTGTAGAAGTTTGAGAACGATCGGCCATCTGGGTCACGAGAAAATAGTGAAAAACCGATTACACATTTGCATGAAATTCCACAAATGAATAAAACGCTCACTGAGCGATAAACTCCAATCGGAAAATTAGTTTATTAATTTCTCATCAAATATGGCATTTCAGACAGAAATATTTCAAGGGATGTTTTCTACTATCATCATCATTAGACCGTGTAAGTTTTATGTAAATCTGTGATCAAAAAGTATATTTTACAAGTTTTTTCTTACTAATTCTGTAATGTTCCTTTAACAATAATAACTCATTGGAATTTTTTTTTATAATTAAAACCATTATTTTTCTTAAAGGCAAAGTATACCTTCGGTTTTTGGAACCATTCGATTGTTTTAATCCTATATACAATAAGACTAACCTGTGAAAAATTCATTTAAAAAGGTGATAGCGTTTTTGAGATATCGCCAAAAAATCTGGAGCGGTTATGTCCACACATATGAAGAATAATCCCTAACAGGAATACACAATCTGAGAAATTTTCTGACAGAAATGTTTCTCAGATTCAAATTTTGGGAGATAAAAACTGACATCTTTTTCCATATCCACATTATTTTGAATTGAAATATTTCTCAAAATGCTTTTAGTATCGAAAGTTGCTGTACATCTTAAGTAAGTTTTTATTGCCATAAATTTTTAGAGTGATTACCAATCTACACCTTCCCTTTAAAAAAAAAAACCTTTTTTGTATGCAACTGTCTTAATTACATACATATTTATTTATTTATTTCATTTTAATAAAGTATTTTTTTCATTCATTTATTTCACAATCTGTTTTTCAACTTCACATTTTTATAATGTTTAATTTGCTTAAAAACGTTCTTTGTTTGTTCTAAATTTCTTCATTTTCAATTATCATAAAATATTGCAAAAGTTAAACAAATGAATCATAAAAACACAGGGCCTGATAAAATATAAAATGAATTCAATAGCAAATTTCCCAGATTTTCTTCTTTAACCCTCTTGCTATCTGACCATTCAATACCATTCAAGTGGTTTTGAATGATAGATAAACTATGCCAGCCTGCAATATGATACCATGAGGGAATGCATGTACACAGTACACAGTTAGTTCTGTGCACAGTTGTGCCACCGTACACAACCTTGGCAGTCGAATGGTTTTCAAATGGTTGGTCAACTCACTGGAAAATGTTGCCAAGAGTCACTGACAGTAGGAGGGTTAAATTAAATAAGCTTGAATTGGGAACTAAGTCGGAAGAACAATTTGACATATTCCACTGCAGGAACAGAAAGGGAATGGGGGTTTAAATTCGCTGAAGCTTCAGGATTACTCCAAACTTCAAGACCCCTAATCCTCCGCCCTCATCCTCCCAAAAGACATCTTGAACTTACCCATTTTAATTTGTAGAGGAGAGGGTCTCCTGTAGGTCTTCAGACCATTAGGAATCTTGTGTCCATTGATATCGCGCTCCAAGATTGCACCATTAGTTTGATTCTTGATATGAACCTGCAAAATACAAGAATTCATGTTTACGATTCTTAGTAAAATGCGGCCAAAATTATGCTTAATACTTCAGAATTTCTCTAAAACATGCAAGACAGATGGATGGTTTTTCCTTCATACTGTACTTTCACAATCATTAGAATTTTAAGACCTTTTGGCAAAAAAAAAATACAATCATTCCTGTGCAAAGTTTTAAAGGGAATAATGAAGTTTGTATAATGTATAATACTGGTTCTTTAAAATCTGTCAGTTTTCATAAAATCAAATGGTAAACATTTCATCACAGTAAGTTATCACCTTCAGAGAAAACAAAATATAAGAATAGAAATAAAAAAGTGTTGCAAACTGATTACCAACCCTAAAAGAGTCTTTCTCAAAGGCTAAAAAGCCTTCAAGGTGGAACTACTGAGATAACGTAACAAGACATTATGACATCACCTTTTTATCCATGGTGTTAATTAACCTTCAAGAAAGATTCTGCTAGGGTCGAAATGTCACGCCAATAAATATTTTTTACAATATTTCTCTCTTACAAATTTGGCCTTACAGCTCTAGCAAGACAGTTGTTTCATTTTCAAAGTTATCTTGTAATTTTTTCCAAAATCATGGCATTTCAAGTAAAAACATTTCAAAAGGGTGAGATTTTGACATCAGGTTCAATTTGAAATATTTGACAATTTGACAACTCATCTTTTTATTTTGCTGAATAATATTCAAGATTGATCAAAACAACCTACCACTGAGGAGCATGTGCAGACAGGGGAGCTGCGGAGTTTGGAGTTTTTCATCAAGGCTTTGGCTTGTTCGGCAAACATTATCAGAACTATGATGTGTTCAAATTATTTCTTGGAACTGTCTCAAATTGATGCTCAAGGTCAAAATACTTCAGTTTTCCTGGCAATGTTTATCATCAAGGTTTTTTATGAAAACCTGTAAATGTAAATTAGCCTCTAAACGTCACTCCGTTTTGAACAAAAACTTAGATCACAAAAACTCTGCTGACAGTACAGTGACACAAATGCTGGCTTGGCAGTAACGCTGTCAATGTCATCTCATCCCAGTTAGTTATCATCTCATAATCATCAAAAAGGCAACATTGACACAAAATTCTCAATCCCGCGCATCCATCAAGGTGGAACTACTGAGATGACGTAACAAGACAGTGTGACATCACCTTCCTCCATGGTGACATGAAGCACAGTGGCCTAAAAATTTACATGGTAAGATCGGCACGCATGTCATGGCCATTGGCATTGAGCATGTTCAGAATGGCAGTGACTTGAGGATGCTCAATGTTGACATATCAACTCGGCCGTACCATATGACTCGGAGTCGGACTCATGCCAAAAAACCTAATTGTGCAAATGTTGTAATTTATCTGTTTAATGACACTAACCTTCACGTTGTCGTTTATAGAAGTAGAATATCCACTGTCTGTTTCTTCCTCATCCATTTTCTTTCACAAAATATAGCATAAGGGGGCAGTAAACATTGGCTCATCTCAGCTTTTTCGTTTCACCACCGTGTTCCGCCATCTGTTGGATCTCCGGATTGTGAAATTATAACCGCCCTCTGTCGTCGAATATTGTCCAGCTTCATGTCCGTGGTCAACGGCAGTTTTAGTTTGTTTTGTCGGAAACAAGGTAGGAAAGATAAAACAGCCGTCAACTGTTGTTTTCAGCTCGTTCTGATGGTTGTTTGTTTTAAAGTTAATTTTGATACGATTGTGTATACAAAAATTAAAATTTTAATTATATAAATATTTTCAGTATTTATATAATAGTTTTCAATACTTTTTGTTAAAAATAAATTATTTTATGACAGCATGTTTATGACAACTTGTTTTATCTGATAAATTTTAAGACACAGCGCATGCTCAGTTACCTTAACAACAACCGACTCGACATCATCGTCGACTAGACTACGAACCAGAACTTGCAGAAGATTGTGATTTTCTAAAGATTTTGTTTCATTGAAAACAACAAAATGCCGGTCAAGGGACCGGTTAAAACTAAACAGGTATGTTTTACATTATATTTTTCTTTGCCACAAAGCAGCAATTTTGTTAACATTCCGTGTTTACATTAATTTTCAACAACAAGTGTATCTCATCATTCGTCATCTGTGACAGTCTGTGTTTGTGTGTTGTCCGTTGATTATTATTTTTTTTAGAAAGGACGATGAGAAGCCGAGGGTATCCCAAATTTCGGGTAATTTTCATGGGGCTAACTAATTGTTAATATTATTGGAATTAAGGACATCAACAAATCTGAATGTCAAGTTTTTTTCATTACCTAGTCGCCTGAGTGGTGATTAAAATTTTAAAAGGGCAAGGCAGTTTTTATGGAAATTATGCTCAGTAAAACTAAAAATCCGTATTTGGCACTGCTGGCACTGGCAGCCACTTTATCTCCCTTCTCAACTTCGGTCAAATTTTATCCTTACTTGTCCAGAAGAGTTGACAGAATGAATACAGAGAGGCATAGGCAGTTTGCTGTAAAAGTGTCAAAATCATGAAAATAGCCATTTTCAGGTCAACGTCTACGGTGGTCTTGACAACACTGCTCGCTACACTCCATTTTACTTTTTAGTTCCTTTGGCTTTGGGCACGAGTATGTGATTGTGAGAGTTCCGTATGAATTGCAACCAAGCTTTTGATTTGTAATACCAGTCAATTTCTTAAAGTTATACAAATTGGTTCTCTTCAAAGTTGTGCAGAAGCACTAACTTTGAGGTTAAGTTTTGTGACGGAACTAGAGTTGTGTTTGAATAACTAGTGTCATGAAATTATTCTGATTTTCTTCCTATCACAGGCTGGAGGGGGCACAAGTAGTCTCAAGGTTGGCAAAGGCCGCCCTCCTCGTGTCAGTATGGGCGGTGCCAAAGTAGCTCTCAAGGTAAGTCTGACAAGAGTACAGATCGTGTTGTCTTAAAAGACGGAAATTGCACACGTTGGTAGCAAGATCAGTAAGAAAACCAATGTCTGAGAATGCGATGTCTTCATTTTGAATCTTTCCCACTAATAAGTCATGCTACATCATCAGAAATACGACTGAGTAAAAGTAAAATAGGCATATAGTCAATAATGTCAATTTTGCTATTTCCTGAGAAGAAAACTCAAATAAAAACATGTGTTTTGTCATCTTTGTCTACCTAGGATGATGTTCGAGATGACTTGACTGAAGTAGGAGAAGGAGCACATGGCGAGGAATGGATGCAGGTAAAATGAAAAGAGTTGTCCTATTAATGTACTAATCAAACATGAATCCAATAGGTGGCCATGTTACCACTCCCCCCTTACAAAAGATAATGCTCAGGTGATGGTGAGCTATTCATGTTCCTTGCTGGTTCTCAACGTATGGTTTTTACAGAGTACCAATATGGAGGAATCATAAACACCAAGTCTTTATTCTGTCTTCTAACTTGCAGCTCAGTAATGGTAATCCACAATCATAGAATTGTCTTACATGTGGACAAGACCCTAAGAATAACCACTTACAGTTTGATGATGTGGCTAAAACTAAGGCAAATCTTAAGGGTTCCTAATTGTTTGACTTATAGACCATGTGAACGTTGTTTACAATAAGTGTGACCTTGTACATTCTTTGAGTATTCTGGCAGGCAAGATACTAACTACACTGGTCCTATGGGAAAGTTGACATTTTGTGTCATAACTTCCACATAAAACCAAGAGTTATGAAAGTAAAAGCTGGACGAGTTTTTAGATGTGCCCCCTTTCATCATATCAAAAGTTGATAAGAATTAGACAGTGCAACCTCCATAAAATATAAGATTTTATGCTTTCTTCCATTGAGCTGTGTACAAATCATGCCTGCAGGAAGTCCAGGCTCTGTGGCTCTTTTGTAAACATGTGATGTCACAGGTCACATCGTCTATTCCATATGTTTTTAGTAACTCCCATTTAGTGTCGGTTACTAAAACTACACATATTGAATACATACAATCTAACAACACTACATTTGTTATTGATGTTCTCTACAGACAAAGAGTCTCATTAAACCAGATGATCAACTTGATCTGGATGAAACAGTAAGTAATCAAATTGTTGATAATGACGGTTTCTTTTTAAGTACTAATCAAGTAAAATAGAGTTCCAGACACTAATAATTTGGGACAAAATTTCCTGGATGTGCCTATTTTCAAAGCAAAACAAATCCAAGCAGTTGAGGTAACTATATATTATTATCTAGTAAACATTGTTTCTGTGTACTTTTTTGTAAAGGTTTGTCTCTTTGTTTTTACTTTGTAGCAACTGAAGGAGGAATTCACTCGTATATTGACAGCAAACAACCCTCATGCTCCACAAAACATCGTCAGGTATAACTTCAAGGTAAGATGATGATTCTGAGATTGTATCTTGGGACATAGTGTAAGGTTTTCTTCAAATGTTTCCTTATGTTTTACTTACTCGTGTTCACATCAGTGTAACAAGGTTGTAACTGCAAACAAAAAATGAATGGTCTCGTGTTTCGATCCTGGGCCCAATTTCATACTGATTTGTGCTTACTTGCGAGTTTCCATTTCAATAGGGCTGCTAACCGTAAGTGAGCGAAAAGGCATGCTAACCTTCCAGTGCTTACTGTATGAAAAGGAATGATGTAACAATGCAAGTGTTATGGTGAACGTGCAGGTTGGCTGCCCAATTTTCTTGCTAACCTGTGAAATACGCTTACGCTTAAGCAAATTCTTCTGCTACAGTAAGCACAAATTTTGCTTACCGTTAAGCAGCGCTATGAACTTGGCCCCTGGTTGTAACTGAGCTCGGAAAAAGGGTATGAAAAGTTTGTAGATGCATTTGATGCTGTGCAAGGTTGTACCTCACTATGTGTTTTTTTGACAATGTCTGGTAACAAAAATAAGACCTTGTCACAAAGCTCAATTTCATAGAGCTGCTTAAGGACTAAAAGTAGCTAAGCACAACAAAATTATGCTTACCAGAATAAGGTTACCAGCCCAAAATGCCATTTCACATGTACAATCTGTGACTGGTGTCCTGCCTTTTTTTGCTCGGCAGAAAATTTTGGAGCATCATTTGCTTAAGCAGCTCTATGAAATTGGGCCCTGATAACTATGACTTTGTGGTCTCTGCAATGGTTTGAATTCATTTCACTGTACCGTTGTGTTGCATTTTTCCATACAGGATCGGTCCTTCAAGCAGACATCTCATGTTGATCAGCTAGCCATCCACTTCTCATTGGATGGTAACATGATCCATAGAGATTCAGACGAAGCCAGACGGCAGAAAGCTAAATACGGAGCTGCTGAAAGTGAGTTTAAAGATTTGTCATTAAACCATAAACTGACCTACTCCATTAAAAATGACTGAGAAAGTTGCAGAATGTCTTCAAGTAAAAACTGATGAGCGAAGCACAAAATTCTAACTAAAACTTTTGTAAAGTGACAATTTAATTGCACTTTGTGGTGGTAAGTGACTTAAACTCTGTCACTTGATTTGTTCAGAACAAAGTTTGAAATATCCCAAAATATTTTACATCATAGATGAAATTATAATGTCATGCTGCACATTTGGTCATTTGGACAAAATTAAATTACACTTATATATGAAAACTTCATTTTTATTCCAGCAAAATAAAGCATAGGGTTTCCTAAGATTGGTTTCAGAGGCCAATCAACTTTTTCCATGATTATTAAATGTAATAAATCTATTGAATATTAATGTTAAATTTCTCGAGGTATCATGATAGTTGTAGCTACATTGACAGACATTTTACCAGAGTGTGTAGTGGTTTAGGTCCATCAGTGTGTGAGTTTGATCACTAACACAGTACAACAGCACGTGTGTGAATCTACTACTTTTTCTTCAAGCCTTGTCAAATGTAGACTTGTGGACAAGTCGTTAAATGTTTGTCGCGGTGATAGCGTTCCGACTCTCTCCGTGAATCTCGCAACACGGGCGATGTTCTCGCGAGACTGCTGGCCCCCGCGAGACTACTGCTCTCATGGCTTCGGGGGAAGTAGTCGAGAGCCAGTAGCCTCGCGCAAGAGCAGTGATCTTGCAAGAGCAGTCTTCGATCGGGGGGAGAGGAGGGCGCTATGGCGTACTATGCACCGCAACATCGACCATCACTGGCCGCACAAACATTAACGACTTGTCCACAAGTCTATTTCAAATGAGGCAGTTTTTCGTGTAAGTTGAAGGCAACCAATTCCACTGTGTTCAAAATGACTTCTTCATGTCCCGCAAGAAACATTTTTCTTTCTTAACAGTATCTTTCCTATCACAGAAAAAGTGGTACAATTGAAATGTGACTAGTTTTTTTTCTTTGAGATTGCCTGGAATTGGTCGCCTGTAAATTGCCTCATGTGACATGGTCCTTAGACACAACCATTTGCATCCTTTGCGATCCAATGTCAATCATACAGACTGACATTAATATTTCGGCTGAAGTATTCTAAGAAGATATCATATTTGATGAGAGCTGTGTTGCAACGAACGCCGTCATAGAAATAAACTAGAACCAAGCTCCAGATATGCTGTATGATTGTCCATACTGATGTTGACTAGTGTTAGATTGTGACTGTGTAGACTAGCAAAGCTCTCACCAAACGTGTGTGTGCTCTCTTTATTTTATCAAGAGTTTGTCTTCTTAAAAAGAAAGAAGAGCGGCGGTAGGTATTACTTCATATTTACCCCCATCGGTTCATTCACTGCCATGGTCATTGCTCATCCGTACAGACTCTGATTCTCACAGCATGGGTGTAGCATTTGTCAGCACCTGACATTTAAACAACAAGTTCTTAACAAGAATCAGAAAGGGAGGGCTATGTAATTGGCCTGTTTAAACCACACCCACTTTTATAGAGAAAGAACTAACCTATGAAGTGTGCATGCTCAGAAGTAACTTCGTGCAATGTGCTTTAACCATTTTGTTTTTAAATCAAAAAAGTTACAATGGTAGATGGAAGTTTGTCGTCTTAATCTGTATTTAAACATCAACATTCCCTGTCAAATATCCATTTCAAGTAATTCATGGTAAATTCAGAGAAAATTGCAAATACTTTACACATTTTCATTGAAAATTTTCCTTATGGGTGTGTGGTTGTCTTCAAGGGCAAAGCATTTATCAAAGTTGGGAAAAATTATCTGGAATTGTTTAGAGACAACGAAAGGGTTTTCATTTCACAATAAAACAGAAAATGCTGTGATGAATTATGAATGTGAAAATACCTCTCCCTACTAATTTTGGTCAGCCATAGTCAAACTTACTCAATCTCAATGTAGTAATGTAGTAATAACATTACAGCAATATCTGAAAAAATTACGCTCAACTAAGCAGTCATTTTATTGTGTATTATCATTAAAGATTAAGGGCTGCTCAAAGTTACTTTAGACCAGTGTTATGTACTTTGGAATTGACAAAATAATTACTTAAATCAGCATTTCAACATTATTAATTATGCCTAATATGCTAAATGCTGCAGTAGTAATAAGTAATAACATACATGTAACTGCTACTAAGGGACTTTGAGATGTTAAAGGTTGCAAACTAGCTGGTCCTTCGCAAACTCATAAATATTCAAAGGATAGAAAAAATGGACTCGGTGAATGTCTGCTGTTATTAGCATCTCAAGGATCTCTCATTTAACTCATTGCATGCCTCGGGTAACAATACACAGTTTCACAGTCAACATGAAAGATTCCTCTGATAGTTTGGTTTTTTAAAAGCGACAAATTCAAGACTGTCATGAGAGCCAGTCTGAATTTGTGTAACTTATCAGATGTAGCAATGTGGCTGTCCTGTACAAAATGTGTTGTTCAACTGTTACTGTACAGAATAATCCAAACAGGGAGATTACATTTGACACAACATTCTGAAAAATCGAATTGTTTCACAATTGTCCGCACTAGACCAACTTTACTTTTCTGTTTCACCATGTTTTGAAATTTCACTTTTTTCATGGAGTCTTTTCAGTGTGTGATATTTTGAACTGTGTATTGTTACCTTGGTAAAACAACAACAAACAATAACAATGCTGACTGAATTTTGTCAGACTATATTCTCATTTTCATCTAGAGGAATATTGACAAAATCATATATGTAACTTTTGTGTATTCCATGTCAAACCAAAGTATATATTTATTTCATCTATCTTTCCATCACCCAGGCCACAATTAAAATTGCTTATAACTCTCAATAAAGACAATTAAAATACAATTATATAGTGACGATTCTGATAATTATTGTGTTTAATCAGTAATCTTTAAGCTTTTAACGATTTTTCGATGCATAGACTAAATGTACAGGTCTTCTTCTGGTTGCAATCTCATTAATGACGATTTGTACTAAGAATCTTTAATTTTGTTTTGAATGCAGCTGTTAGTGACCAAGCCATCAGCGAGGCTGAAGAGGAAAAGAAAGATGAAGAAGGAGAAGAGAAACCAGAGGTAGGACACCAGGGACTTGCTGGGTACCAGGGAATTCTAGGTTTTAAACAAGCAGTTAAATTTCAGTGTTTGTGGAACTGGTCAGGGCCCAATTTCATAGAGCTGCTTAAGCACAAAAAGTAACTAAGCACAACAACATTATGCTTACCAGATTAAGGTTACCAGCCAAACTACATGTCACAAGTACAATTTGTGACTGGTATCCTGCTCATTTCTGTTAGCAGAAAATTGTTAAGCAATATTTTCTGCTTAAGCACTCTATGAAATTGGGCCCTGCTGCATCAGTTAATGGCATTGTCCAGCTTAACCAGTTTTCAGATGGACCAAAATACACATTGACGCCATTTGAGAAGGGCAGCCTCTGATAGATCAAAGAAAGTTGGTCAGTGGCCCATTCTGTGCACCACACATACATATCTGTGCATTTTCATCATCGTTTCATCATCGTTTTACCGCTTCAAGATGCAAGAGTGATCATTCAAATTCACAAGGTCCAAGGACTATTTGTTTTTCTTGATTAGGGGACAAAATTATACATTACTATTTACTCTCTTTGTTTTGCCAAAGTCTTACTTTGATAATCATACTTCCCACATCAAACTTTGCCTTGCAAAAGTTGAATTCAGAGAGAGCTCTGTCGTTACTTATTCTTCAATAATCTAATTAAGTTCTGTTGATGATTTTGTCAGGGAGAGGAAGGAGCTGAGAAGAGAGATGAGGAGAGTACGCCAGCTCCTCCCAAGGGATCAGATCAGAAGTTAACCAACCAGTTTAACTTCAGTGAGAGGGCTTCCCAGACCTACAACAATCCATACAGAGTGAGTTATTTGTGCTGTTAATAATATGGAATATTTTGTTACTGCATTCTGGTGGCGTGTGTCGTGGCCGAGCAGTCAGGCGCGTGCACTGGACTCAAGCTCTGGTGTTTTCTGATCAGCAGAGTGTGGGTTTGAGTTCTGGGTCTTGACACTTGTGCCCTGAAGCTAGACACTTAACCATCATTGCTTTGTCCTTTGGATGGGATAATAAAAAAAGCCGTAGGTCTTGTGTGTTGTGTAATGCATATAAGAGAACCAAGTACGCTAACCGTAAAGAGAAGGGGTTTGACCTGGTGTATCTGTACATTTTATTTAACTAAATGGGTCTTATAATTCAAACTTAGCTCCACATACCTTGTAGGGGGGAGAGCACTTTGAGACGCTCTTGGTGTAAAATACACTGTATAAGAACTGCGTATTATTATTATTGCCAAGTCTATAGATGTCTAGAAAAAGAAACCAAGGAAAAAAGACAAAGTTTAAAGAAAAGTTTCAGTCAAGATCTCACACTGTATAAAGCTGGTCAAAGCTACCAACTGAAAGATGTTTATTAAACCTGGGCCATGATGTATTGAGTTGACAGTGAGTCATTCCTGTGATAACATTTGGAACAAACAGTCATGCGTTTCGTGTGAGAACTGCGTGCAGCACGCGCACATTTTACAAAAACTCACTGCACGATTGCTTAGTGAACAACGTGGCTGCGTTAATAAGTTGAGCGCTTGACGCATCTGCAAGCCAAAATGCACTTTGCCCGTAAAGATGGCATCTACTGGGAACTATCTATACGAACACTACAAAGAAGTTAGTATGGTGGGCTGTATAATATGAAATAACAATAATACAACAGCATTTATATAGCGCATTATGAACCACAGATCCCTCGATGCACTTTACAATCTAAAAAAATATTATAATACAAAGATACACTTGAGACAATCAATACCAGACCAGCTGTATACAATGATTATAAATGTTAAACATTTAGACCTACACTGACTAGGATCAACTAAAAACTAAGAAAATACTGGGCCCATAGTAAAAAAAACCAAGGCTGGTAACATAAACAACTCAACGTTATAAAAATACAGGACGTTGCCTTTGTCTTTTGACAAAGAAGGTCCCTGGGGGTTCTTGTAAGATTCTCTAACTTGAATTAAACTGCAGATGATCACATAAATCATTAATAGGAAGATTGCAGAAACAGTGTCTTTAGAGTAGGCAGGCACTTGAACGAGTTTATTTGATTGCGTGTGTACTTTCTTTGATCTTACCAACCTTTGCAGGAGCGTGCCACTCAAACTGAGCCGCCTCCAAGAGCCAACTTCTCTGCTACAGGTAACCAGTGGGAGATATATGATGCATACAAAGAAGATCAAGAGAAACAGGTAAAGTCACAACATTACAATCCCTACTACACCTCTGTCAGATTTGACCCAACCATCAATCTAAAACATACTACAACCTCGTGGAGCACAGATTCGCACAAAAATTCACACAAATTGAGGTTCTTTGAGGAAGAACGTTTGCGACTTTAGAATTCATTTCTCATGAAGTTTTAATCAGTCTATATTTTAGGAGTTGATCAATCTGGTTCTTGAAAATATCCAGTTCATCTAAAAGCTATATTTTGCGCAATATGCTCCTATCATTTTTACATGACATGAACCATATTTCTATTTTGCTACTACAGTCCTCCTTATATTGTGCATGATAAAAAAGCTATCAATTCAATTTTTAAAATCCTGTAGAGTGACTAACGAGTCACATTGGGAGCCATTGGTAGCTACTTGTGTATATTGATGCTGTTACTACTTAATGTCCATCTAGGATTGGAAGGTCGAAGTAAATTAAAGTACTGTACTTAAGTTGAATACTTTGTTTCCACTTAACAATTCAATATTTACATTCATTATCAAATTTAGAGGTGCAGCAAATTCACAAATGTAAATTAAACTCTATAACTCAAAGAAAATTTAAGTACAAATATCTTTGTATTATTGTGACTTACCAGCTAGTAATTATATTGATTAATATAATTTGTTAAAGCAAACTTTTCCCCAATTCCTATGCTCATGATTCTGCTTCTCCTACATATTTAATTGCATGCATATTCCCCCCTGGCTGACCCTTGACCTTCAACCTCTGATGTTGACCTCTGTTGGATGTCTGCACCGATGAATCGTTATAGGCTGAGGTTCGAAGACAATAATCATTACCAATTAATTTTTGTTTGAGATTGCCGTGGTCTAACACCTGTTTTGTTTATTTGCCCTTGTGTGATGCAGTGCTGGTTTGTTAGATTAAAATCTGAACTAATTTGGTTTTTGTTGTTGTTCAGATTTTAGAGAGTATCTCAGGCTGTGGCTCAAATGCCAGCTACATGTGTGGCCATGGCTGCTTGTTCACTGCAAACACCCATTCCATGTTTCAGCTGTTCACATTATTACATTTTTCATCTTGAAACGTTTTATTATAGAAAAATGAAAAGCATCTCACAAAAGTCTGCATCTTTTTTTATAACAAAGTGGCATGTGTGACTCTTAACCAATATTGACAACAGCTCGATTGGCTTCTTGCAGTTATGGTCATACTTCAACACAAACAAGTCTTTTATAACTTTCTTACTGGGCTACTACCAATGCTAGTACTTTTGATGTCAACCTGTTTGTGTTCTTTAAAAGGATATATTTAACTGGATTGAGTGAAGCTTGTATTCACTTTAAGTTTGATCAAGGGTTGGAACTAAGAGAATCAAGCAGTTCAGAATTCAACTGGTGAAGCAAAAAGAAAATATTATTCTAAATTGGATCAGAAATCATGGTTGTAAGTTCCAGTGTGCTCTAAGGCATAAAGTTATGTGCGTTGCTTGGCGTATACTTTCATTTTTACGCATTACGCACTATGGATTATGGAGAATGCAAGAGGGACGCATGGTTTTCCGGCCTTAGTGGCTTTAATCCTGTATTACCCAAGCATTTTTTCAAAATACATGTTTGCTTTTTTTCATCATCGCCTAACCCTTCACAGTGTGTGCTTCTTTGGTGTTTGTTGATTTTAAACAAAAATTGATACAAATTTTGTGTTTTAGTTTTTGATTTGCCGTTTTAGATGATGCTAAATCATAGCAAGTCTCCATAAAATTATTTGATTAGTTTTTCCAAATAGCATTTATTTTTGTGAGCATTTAAACAAAATTTTATTGTTTAAAATTTTCTTTTTTATTAAAGTTAAAAAAAAATTAACACAAATTTTGTTAAATCAATTTTTTATTATTTTTTTTTTAACTGAAACAAAACTATTTTTGCCTTTTCGAGTTGCTTTTTAAAGTTGACTAAAAAAAGCTTTGCCTTTAGAAAGTGTGCTTGAACTAATTCAATAATAGCACAAACTAACTAATTTTACAACCAATTGTAATACTATTTTTTCCTGTAGGAAAAAGCCAAGGAAAAGAAGCAGAACATCAGCAAGAAAGACGAAGGTACAACCAAGAAGAAGTTGACAGCCATGGAGACCCAGACCGATGACATTTCTCGCATCAGTCACGCAGCTAAGATCGTAGAGCGTATGGTCAACCAGAACACGTTTGATGACGTGTCACAGGGTGAGTAGAAAGCTAGATCAACCTTTTCAACCTTAACACATTTTTTCCATCCTCCTGAAGACAAGCAGAGTATACTCTTTGAAACGTCGAGACCACACCGGCTCTTTTCAGAGCCAACACTCCCACAAAAGAGATTTACACACGGTTGTACTTGCAAGTTTACTAGTTATAGTGACTAATTTCTAACCATTAGGCAGTTTGAGTATATTATAATTAATGCCATGCACACAGAGCCTTGCATCAATGTTAACAAGATGATACATAAATGCCTGTATTGGAAGAAAACACTCACATGTCATTTCTATGCGCTTGTCTACTAGTTTCAATAGACATATCAACCTAAACCTATGAGGAAAAAGTCAGGTGTTGGTGTTCCAGGTTTTCATTCAGGAAAAAAAAAAAAAAACAAACGCAGTTTTTCCCCCTTTACTGTAAAAGTTGCGCTACAGAGTGGAGTGTTCTGTTACATAGATGGCGAGCAAATGTTCTAATAAACATTTCATGACAATATATTCATAATTAACTGACAATTTTCCTGTGACAGATTTCAAGTATTGGGAAGATGTGTCCGACGACTATCGTGACCAAGAGGGTACCCTGCTACCCCTGTGGAAGTTCTGTCATGATAAATCCAAGAGACTGGCTGTTACATCACTCTGCTGGAATCCGAAGTACAGAGATCTCTTTGTGGCCACCCACGGATCATGTGAGTTTGTTGAAATGCACTTGTGTACTTCCAATCCAATAGTCATATATCCACATTGCCTTTGTCCGTGAAGCTATAAAGCTGAACTAACTACAGGTGAGATCAGTCAGAATGAAACGTTGAAAGTGACACTCCATTGGAACTAAAATACAATTCTCAAGGTATTTTTTCAGGATGAACCCCACTTTTGATATCAATCAAGGACCTTTCCTATGAAATATACTAATTAGATTCACACATGTGTACAGACACTATTGGTTGGCAAACGCCATAGAGTTGTGCAGTAGGCAGACGCACAAACGCGTGTGCGTCACGCCACCATCAGTCCCATACAAAAAGGCTTGATGTTTACTCATTTTGCCAACCAGTACGGAAAGTGCGCACACGCGATGTTCAATTTACATATTTCATGGGAAGGATCTATTATGTTTAACTCACCACCTTCTCCTACATAGATGATTTCATGAAGCAATCTCGTGGTATGCTACTGTGCTACACCCTCAAGAACCCATCCTTCCCCGAGTATATCTACCCCACTACCAGTGGGGTCATGTGTGTGGACTTACACCCAGAGCACCCATACCTAGTGGCTGTTGGATTCTACGACGGTTCAGTGGGCGTCTTCAATGTGACTGACAAGGATAACAAGCCGATATATCAGAGTACAGCAAAGACTGGCAAGCACACAGATCCTGTCTGGCAGGTTGGTATAGCACTCAAATATGAATGTTACAAACACACTGAAAGGTATAATAGACCAGCATTCTTCAGCCGTCATTGTAACAGTCACCTATTACAATAAATACCAACATTTCTCAAACATATTGGAGTCGGACTATTTTCCCCACTGGTCACAGATGGATGAATGAAATAGAACAAGTTAGTTGTACCACTTTTATGGCTTTGAAGAAACTTTACTTCAAAATTAGCCCACTTTGTTTTATACGATGTTTCATTTTTCTCATGTATCGTGATTTTCTTTTCCTGAATCTGCAGGTGGCTTGGCAAAAAGATGACTTGGACAACAATCTGAACTTCTTCTCTGTCTCGTCCGATGGCCGCGTTGTTGCTTGGACACTTGTCAAGGTATGTTATGGTTTCAACTGTAGCCATTCTTAGAACGACGGAAAGGATTCTTTGTGAATATTGATAACTTTATTGATTGGTAGAGTTCTTATTATTATTGATGCGATTTATTTCAGAATGAGTTGACTTATACTGATGTGATTCAACTGAAGTTGGATGAAGCTCCTCAGGAGGGACCGGAAGGAACTCAACTGACTCCCCTTGGTATGCTTAGCATTAAGGCGATAGACTTAGGACCAAGATTTGCATTCTAAGGAAATATAATTGCTTAGTGGTAGAAAGTGCATTGAAAGAACCCTAAACAAATATTACTTTGTCCTTATGTGGCTCAAAAATCGCCATGTGCTTTTCCTATGTTTAGTTTCAAACAGCACTCACATCGTTTCAACATAAACCATACCTGATGTATGATTTGCTCCAAAACGGTAGACCTGAACTCAATGTAATGGCACTGCATAAGCCAGTGTGAATCAGTGTACAGTAAAAACAGAATGGCAGCTAGTACATTGGCCGAATTGTAATCGAACATAAAATTCTCACAGCAAAAACAGCACAGAAAGATCAGAAAAACATGTCCCAGCAGGTTCCACAACTTGCAAGCAAGTAGTAGTGATAAAAGAATTCACATATAATTTGTCAACTCAGTGCTATGAGGTTGTTAATTGCAATTACATATCCTTAATGATCAAACGGTCGTTAAGTGAAAATGCGTGCAAGTGTGGAAAAAAAACCATCAAAATCTACAAGTAAATGTTTTTCTTACAAACTGAATATTTCTTTTTGCCAACTATTTTTTTGAGACCCCTGTTGCTCAATAAACTCCATTTACCAGAAGCTACAAAATATGCAAACCCATTTTATGAAATCCACACAAGCTGCACTGAGGACCTTATAGTCCCAAGCCAACGAATTCATAAATAAGATGATAAGAAGACATCAAAGTTTGAAGAAAGTCAGAAGCTTGGTCTGGCCGCACACCAGGTTGTGCCAATCAATATTGTGCCAACGGAACCAAGTTGTACCAATGAAATATAAAGTTTAAAAATCAGCGCTGGTGTACAGGTATCTTAACATCAATGTGCTTATGCTTACTTCATGGCACATACCACGCAAGAGCAAAGATTTCTCGCAAACCCTGTAAGCAGACAAATTGTAATCATTTCTTTACGAACTCCGTCCCTATCTTCTCTCCCAGGTTGTGGCACATGTTTTGACTTCCACAAGCAGACTGACTATCTCTTCCTGGTAGGAACGAGGAAGGGAAGATCCACAAATGCTCCAAGGCTTACTCCAGTCAGTTCCTGGATACATTTGACGCTCATCACATGGCCGTCTACAAGGTCCAGTGGAATAACTTCCACCCAAAGATCTTTATCTCTTGTAGTGCTGATTGGACGGTCAAGATATGGGACCACACCTACAAGTGAGTAGAGTTGTAGATAAATACTGTATATGCACTGAGTTACTTATTTTTACATTAGAACTAGCTTTATTTCAGCTCTGTTGTATGACAAAGCACCGTGTGCTCCGTACTTTACGAGTCCCACAGTGTGAGCACACATCTTAGAGCCACCACAACTCATAGACAGATATTTCTTGTACACGTGTCAATGCGAACTTTACTAGACATGTGAGGAGTGTCATGACCGAGCGGTCTAGTGCACTGGACTCAAGTCCTGGTAATGTCGGAGTGTGGGTTCGAGTCCCGGTCATGGAACTTGTGTCATGGCACTTGCTTTGTCCTCCGGATGGGACGTAAAACCGTAGGTCCCACGCATTGTGTAATGCACATGAAAGAACCTGGTACACTGATCACAGTGTAAGCCCTACAAGGTGCTGTATAAATAATTCAAACATAGCTCTGCATAACTGTCGTTAAAGTAATGAGAGCTTTGAGATGCCCTTCGGGTGTAGATAAAGCTCTTTAGCTGGACTTCATATCATATTTGTATTTTCATAGTCATTTTTGTGCTCATCATCCCTGATGCAATGAGTTACACGAGTTTAATTTTTTATTTTGTCTACTTTCCATTAGTGACCTTCTTGGTATCACCATATGCTCTTCTCCTTTTCTATTTGTTCAGGAATGGTGCGATGTTCACCTTTGACCTAGGTAGCTCTGTCGGGGATGTAGCCTGGGCTCCATACTCTTCCACTGTGTTTGCTGCCGTCACTGCTGATGGCAAGGTAAGATTAAATTATACCCAACTGTCTGAATTAATGGCTTAGGCAGTGGCTAACTCCACTGTTGTTGTTGCAGCCGTAGCCGAAGTCGCTTGATTAGGGTGTGGCCTTAGTGTTTGAGATGTCGCCAGTTGGATGATCAATTGTTTCTTCTTTGTTCCAGGTACATGTGTTTGACTTGACCATCAATAAGTACGAGCCGATATGTGAGCAAGCAGTGGTGCAGAAGAAGAAGACAAAGTTGACTCACATAACCTTTAACCCCGATCATCCTATTGTCTTGGTCGGTGACGACAGGTATGTCAAAAATACAACTGTTGTTTTTGTTGAATATTCATCTTGTGGTTAGCCCTCCTTGAGGTTTAAGAAAATGTGTTGAATTTAGAGCACACTGGACCCCAAAAGGAACGTCGAATACTTCATGAGAAATTATTCAAAGGAGTTAAACTATCAATTTTGTAAATACATGGTGTACTTTTTTGGAATCATGATTTGAGGTTACCTGAAATATGAAGTGAAGTTAACTTGGTTAATCCGTTGGTTAATCCATGTTGACTGTTTTGTGTTTGGTTAACAGGGGTTATGTGACCAGTTTGAAGCTGTCACCAAACCTGAGGAAGGTTCCAAAGGTAAGAAACTCCGTCCCCAATTCTTCCTTTCTTTAGAACTCTGAGATTTATATTAAATTGTAATGAGCTTGTGATTATTCTGATTGCTTTAATTGCTTTAACAATTGATAAGTTTGATAAAACAGAAGGCTATTTACATATACATGTAGACTTGTGATGGTTAAACTATTATACTTTCTAAACACTTGTTTTCAAATGTGACACGTTTCTGGAAAATCCAAGGCAACTGGTAATTTGTAATTATTGTGAAAAATGCCTTGTTTAATTTTACTCTTTGAAAAGCTACGAATAGCTCAATTTGCTAGCACATAAATTTATTTCAGTGAGTCTGACAAAACCTTTTTGGGTTGTTGCGTGTTAAAGTGCAGCTGGACATCAAGTGAAACACTTATTTCTGTGAGGGGCGATAACATTTTAACATAAAGATTAACTAGTAATAGTATTCATGTGAATGATCGTGGCAACTAAACATGCAATTTTTTTCTTCAAAATTCGAAACCATCCCTCGGCGAGAACAGACAATGAAAAAATTGGACTTGACGATGCATCAACAGGTACCCCTAAATACACAGGGTGACACATAATGCAATACACAGGCACACGGTCACACCGTTCCCACCCATAAACCAAGACTGTCTTCAAATAGGTTGATAAACCCCCCACCACCCCCCCCCCCCAAGACACAATCATCTCACTCCACAAATCAGGACTGTTAATTGCAAATAGGGTAACACAACCCCCACACGCACATATAAACCAAGACTGTTTGTAAATTACCCCCCGGAATGTGTACCATTTGGCAGTAATTTTGACACCAAGAGTTTGTCATTAGCGCAAAATCATTGTTTTGTTTCGGTCCATCAAGGACTTCCCCACCCAATAGTCATGTTTGATTAAGTTACCATACATGTACTGGTGACTCGGCTGTAAGAGTCTATCATTGAGACCTCATGAATTCAATTCCCTACTTTATTACGATTCACGATGAAAGATTAGACTTAATATGATCAAAACCTTTAGCTGATTCTATCTTGAGAATCCAAATCTTAATCATTGTGCAATATTCTGGAGATTAGAGAATTATGAATTTTGGTCGTTTGTAAAAGAGGGCAGTTTGACTCGATTAAAGCTAATACTACTTGAGTTATGATAATGTCATTATGCACAGGCACTTGGCACCAAGTTATTTATTTAAATAAGCACAACTGTACTTACAGGAAAAGAAACATCATCACTAAAATGCGTTGTACCTGAGCACCATTTTGAATTCAGTGCACAGAGATATACACGTACCTCAATATCACAAATCTAAAGATATCAATGTGTTCTCACAAGAGCACTTTGAAATTTTGCAATGCACAGTAAAAATTGTGTTAATCATCACAAGCATAATTGAATTGTGCACAATCTTGAGTTCCTGTTAGTATTATTTTGTCAACTTTGTATAAGATTGAATCAATTAGAATACTAAGTGACCAGAAGGGGTGTCTTGAGTGATAACAAAAACTTTTGCTTTGAAAATTGTCATTTAAACTCAAACCGGCATGGTGTTTTGGGAAAAATCTGAAATAAATCACCTAGCAAATGACAAAGAAAAAAATGTTGGTCATTCAAAATGATCTTTTTTTTTTTAACATACCGGTAAATAATGTGATCGTCTATTATTTTTGTAGTTGCTCACAATATCCACGGGTTCAAAGGATTTGTTTTGAAAATAAAATTTTAGAGCAAGAAATACAGTGTTTAATCAAAACCATTAACACGTATTTAATTTTTACCTGACAGGACAAGAAAGGACAAGAGCTACAGCGAGGGCCAGAGCAAGAGATTGCAAAAATGGATAAACTTCTTGCCTTGGTGCGGGAACCATCCAACAAAGACAAGAACTGAAAGCAGTCCAAACCCCAATATTGTTGTATTCTTTGAACCTTATTACATATTGGAGCTTCTTCAAGCCTACAGGGACCTCCTTCTCCCCGAGTATTGTTTACTTTCTTGTGACACTCGGGAAACTGTACCTGCAACATTAGCTTAGCATACAAACCTCTGGCCTCATGGCCAAGCTTTAAAGCATGATTATTTGGCCTAGGTATCTCTACCAAAGTTAACTATAGCAACATCAACAACAAAAACATTAAACTGGGAATGATTACAGTGTCATGGATTACAAAAATAATAATTCCACATGAAGACACAAATTAGAGACTTTCTGATGGTGTTTTCGATTGGTGTTGTTTAGAGCCAAACTTTTCCTTGACCATGAGGCTATAATATGCCAGTATGAAGATGTTTGTGTTAAATTCACATCGTAACAGTTGCTTCTTGTACAATAAGTGGTTGTCATTAGGTTTATGTTGAACTGTCAGGTTTTCACTTGAAACTGATGTTTTTCAAAAACATTTCAAAAGAAATGTTGTATTTGTGTAAAGATACTATGAACAATGAACAATTACATTTCATAATTGATGTCTGTTCATTCAAACAGCTAGCTATTATAGTTGTCTTCTGATACATGTAATGCAGTTTGCTGCTCCTAAAGGCTTTCTGTTGACAAATTGTACGAGGCGACAACGCAGCAATTCTGTACTGTAAAAAGTAACAATTAGTTCTTACACCATGACAACCTCATTATTTCAGCTGAACTTTAATTTAAAGCTAGCGAGGGTTTGTAAAAAAAAAACTTTTGTTAATTTCTACATACTTTCACTAACTTTAATACTGTATTTTGTCATTTCAATCAATTTTCTTAGATGAAATACGATTATTTCTTCCGTCCACTTTGACTTGTATCTTAAATTGTATTTAAATAATAAATATTCAAAATATGCCGTCCACAAATTGATAAGTTTGATAGTTGATACTTCAGTCATGACGCCCTTTTTAGTTACATAACATGTTGAATTGGATATTTATGTTTTTGTACACACTACCTTTTTCAGCTGTTGTAAAGCTTTACACTAATGAAGAACCTTCATTTTATCAACTGTAACATACCACCAATTGTATTCCTTTGCCATTTTTTAAAATAAATATTAAATACTTTGTAACCTTACTTGACGTTTGGTTTTTCTTGAGTGATGGAATAAAAAAATGAGAGATTTATGAAGCAGAATTAACTTGTCAAAGTTTGCTTTATTTAGTTTTTTCTTGCAATGAAGTTGATGAAGAATAATAAAATAGTTCTTGCTCAAAACAACTTGTGGCTCTTTATATTTTCAATATTACCAGAATACCAGGCACAGATTTTTATCTGAATCTTGAAAAAATATATATAACAGTTTAACCCTCCTACTGTCAGTGACTCTTGGCAACATTTTCCAGTGAGTTGACCAACCATTTAAAACCATTCGACTGCCAAGGTTGTGTACGGTGGCACAACTGTGCACATAACTAACTGTGTACTGTGTACATGCATTCCCTCATGGTATCATATTGCAGGCTGGCATAGTTTATCATCATTCAAAACCACAGTGAATGGTATTGAGTGGTCAGATAGCAAGAGGGTTAATTCCCGGCAAGAGCTTGTTACCATGTATGAAATCAAAATATTGAGTTATTTTTTAGTATACATAGATCAAAAGGAGTATTAATTAGTTCTGCATGTATATACAGGTTAAAAGAACTTCATGCAATGCACTTAGAAAATTCAGCTGCATTATTTTCATTACACTAGTCTGTGAAATATCTCTGTCAATTAGGCCCCCCCCCCAACATAAAAAAAACATGTTTAGCGTCCCCGCCCGCTTCCTTTTTAGAGGCCCCCTCCTCCATTTTTTTCTTTCTTTTTTAGGATAAATTTTTACGACCTCTGACGAATGAATTTTAAAATACATAATATCGTATTTTTGACTTGAGCACATCGGGAAAAAAACATAGAAAAAAGCTGACAACCATCCTGAAAAATATCCTGGCCGTTTGTCTTGAAAAATGTGTCGGCCAGCCATTTAAACAAAAATATATATTATAAAAAAAGGCCCATTTCCTCCTTTTTTTCAAGAAGGCAGGACGCTAAACATGTTTTTTTTATTTTGCCTTGCGCCTTATTCTTCCAAACCAAGTTGGGGCTTGATTTACATGCTTGTATATTAACACATTCCTTGGAATTGGACAAGCTTAGTCATTGCCGGATAATTGGTTTTCTCCTCGACGCTGAAGTTTACAACCAAATCATCCTAAATATATTTTTTAAATCCCTCTAGCTAGAAGTGAAATATATATATTTCCTCTTGAACCCTCCTACTTCTGGAATCATTTTCCATGCGAATTAGCCAACCCTTTGAAACCTTCAACCAACCCTTTGAACCTTCAACCAACCCTTTGAAACCTTCAACCAACCCTTTGAAACCTTCAACCAACCCTTTGAAACCTTCAACCAACCCTTTGAAACCTTCAACCAACCCTTTGAAACCTTCAACCAACCCTTTGAAAACTTCAACCAACCCTTTGAAACCTGCAACCAACCCTTTGAAACCTTCAACCAACCTTTTGAAACCTTCAACCAACCCTTTGAAACCTTCAACCAACCCTTTGAAACCTTCAACCAACCCTTTGAAACCTTCAACCAACCCTTTGAAACCTTCAACCAACCCTTTGAAACTTTTAACCAACCCTTTGAAACCTTCAACCAACCCTTTGAAACCTCAACCAACCTTTTGAAACCTCAAACTGCACAGGTATGATCAGGACTTGCCCTTAACACTAGCCCGGTGTACATTGTTAGTGGAACCTGCTATGGGCTAGTAAACACAACTTCTCAACTTACCCTGTGGGCTACTAAAACTGTGCAACCTTCTTATTCAAAATGCTCATATTTTTTCCTAAAATTCAGATATGAATAATAAGCTTTTAAAATATGTTAATTTATTTTTGATTGTGTGAATGTTATTTCATTCAACCATTAAACTGGTTGTGATCGCCACCATTAATACATCAGAAAGATACATTTATGACAATCTAGGTTTATAATCTGGGCTACTAAAACTTGCTGGGGGTAAGTAAAACCCGAAGTTTTCTAGCCCGGTGGGTGACTTTACAAAAAGCTTTATCGCAAGGCCTAGATGTGTAGGGGAACTTTCTGTCTCTGTCTCTGTCTCACACTGTACTAGTTGCCTTCTCCTCAATCAGCTTGTCCTTCTGCTTCATGTCCTCCAAGTATTCCTCAAACTCTTCATCTGTCTTCTGTAAGAAGTGAAGTGATTTGAAGCGATAATTCTTTAGTTCTGCAATCCTGTCTAATCTACTCTCCATGCTCTGGAGACTTCTGGCAAATGTCCTTGGAACTCTGACAAGATCCGACAACTTGTAACCTTTCTTTGAAAGCAGGTCTATCTTGGTGTCTATGGTTTCATCAGAGAAATGAAGAAGTTTGGGCATCCGGTCGACCAGACTGAGCATTTCTTTGTAGTTTATCGACAGCTTGTCCTGCAACGCCTGTACCCTCTCTGTGATGAAGCTGGTGCCGATTCTGAGAACACTCGGGCAGAAGCGAATTATCTTGGTGAGAGGCACTCCTGTGAAGCCTAAATCAATTAGGTTTTGCACCCTGTCCTCTATCTCCTTTGTAGAGCGACTAAAGGTAAGTGGGTCACAGCGCAGCATATACCTCAAACACTTATCAGGATTAAGCTTAGGGTCATGCTTTAACAGTACCTTTCTCAAATGCTCTCCCGTGCTCTGGACACCATTTCGGCACCGGTAGAACAGACTCGGAGAGTACTTCATCAAGATGTGCATATTCTGTCTTGTTAGATTCAAACTCTGAGCATATTCCACATTCTCTTTGATCTTTGAGAGTGGGGAAGCAAAGAATTTCGGAACCCGCTGAAGAATGTTCAGGATGAGTAAGCCATCCAAGCCGAGGTCTTCTTGTAAGAATCTAACATGACCCTGTATTCCAAACATGTTCACTTTCAGAAGCTCTGGCGACTTCTTCAAGATGGCCAATATCTCCTCATCACTTAGGTTCAGACTCTGTAAGAACAGTACATGGTGTTTGACCGTAGATACATTCTGTCTGAGAACAGTGGGTCTGAACTTCTGAATGTGTTCACAATCAAGTCCGAATGAGGTCAGGTAGTGCTTTGTCTCCTCATCGGGGTGGACTCGTCTTGCTGCTGTGACTACTTGGGCTGCGTCACTACACAGTCCCCTCGTCCTCGTACAAGCATATCGTGCTGATTGGCAAAGCCGTCCAGAATATAAACTTCTATCACCAACTGTTTGGATTCTGTTGCTTGGAATCGTCGATAATGCATCCTTGTGTTTAAGAAGACATTCCACCATGAATTTCATCTGAAATCTGATTGACTGAGCAACGGCCATGATGATAAACAACTGATACAGAACTCAACAGATCATCCCTCAGAGCATGACGGTCAAAATAATAGTAGACTCCTTATTGTCAAGACTTATAGCGTAATGGACGTTCATACAGAAACTGAAAATTCACTCAGGATAAACTTGGACAGACTCTGAAAGAAATCTGAAAATAAAAATTATATCAAAAATTGTTAATAGGCTAAATGTTAATTTTGTTTTTAAACTCAAATCGATTTGTTTTACTTGCTCATGAGCTCACTACTTGAGTTTAAAGAAAAGGCTGGACCATGTTTACTATAAACTCAATACTAAGCTTAATGAACACATAAGACACAACAATTTTAAAATATGGGCTTAGAACTAGGTTCTTTTAAAAGTTTTATGTAGGCCTACAATTGTAAAATGATTAACATTATTGTAGTCTCAAAACTATCAAGTTAAAACACTTTAAACTATTAAATTGAAAACAAAAAATGTAAATTTATATACAACACAGTTCCTGGATTACATTATTTATACTTTATAGACAAAGATTACAACCTGTGTTACTGCATGGGAAAAAGGCAACAAAACAATACATACACAAGGTTTTTTTCACATGAGCATTGCGATTTGGTACAAATTTCAAACTTCATACTTTGCTACCTTTCAATTAGAACAGTGCATCACATAAACATTAATATTTTAAAGGGGGGAAAAAAGCAATGCAAAGGAAGAATTACAATATAATGTTAGGAATTGATTTCTTTACCAACTTATAACTTTAATTGAGAACAAGATGTACATTTAACAAAAACAAGCCAAGATTATATGCTTCAGTCAAACACTCGAAAGTTGGAAAGAAGGAAAAACATAACAAAACAAAACAAACAAAATAACAAGCTCAAACGTGTTGACGCTTAAATGGCTCCTATCTTATTACGCCAAGTGAAAATAGACATTAGAAATTGAACTTAAGAAAGGTGAAAATGTAGTCTTTAATTCCAAAAACAAATTCGAAATTATAATGATCGCAACAATCTTGAATGAAAACAACAAAATTTGCGAAACCATTTTTAGCACAAGAAGAAAGAACAAAATTTATTGTATTGTATTTAACACTAACAAGTTACCGAAGTATACCAACGCAATAAGAAACCATAGTTTCATGATAGAATTTCCAAACTCTGTGTGAATTTGAACATGTGGCATCCATTTGCTTCCTTTTGGTCGAGAAAGCATTTTTAGGACTTTATGTCCGGAAACCGGGCACTTCTTGTTGTATCATGCATGTGGCATAACAAAAAATCCATTATCAATTTTCGAAACGCAATGAGAAGAGTAAGAGCCCCAATATTTTGTTGAATATTTAATGACATCCACTCCAGTCCAAGATTGTTTAAAACCTTGTAATTAAAAATACATTTAGTAGTTGTTAAATATAATCTTCATGAGCATATTTTACCGTTTTCTGTAGATCCTTTTCCTACTGACTGCAGTGTTTTTGTTTTTCGTCACACCCGTTCCATGGAAGCTGCCATTTTGAATAACATCTATATGATGTGCTCCTAACTTGACACTTTTTAGAATTGTCAAAATGTAAATTCGTTTTAGTTCAAAATAAAAAATAGAAAAAAATTTCAAATATTTATTTTAATGAAAAAAGAGTTAAATTATAACATTTTAAAAACAAATATTATTTACTAAAATACTAACATTTTATAAGGCTTTGGGTCAATAGTCTAAAGGTCATGCAATGTTGTCTGGTTCGTACATAGTTCAATACGTAGCATGCAGTAAAAACATATGAGCCAGACTAAATTTAAGCTGTCGTCATTTATGCTTGCGTTGCATACATGTACTCCTCATTTTTCTGATCGTCACGACAGCAGCTGTGATTAACTTGTTGGTTTTCTGTGAATCTTTCCATTGGTAAGTGCATTCCGAGGCTAGAATCTGAGCCTCAGGCTGAGACTTAGCTTAGGACTTTTTAAGGTTTTCGTAGTTCATTTGGATCTGATTTTAAACACAAAAATTAGATCAATGTTTATGTTGGGCGCGATCGGTCAATCTGCGCGATCAACCGATCGCGCTGCGCTATCGACCGATCGCGCTGCGCTATTGAAAGATCTATTGGTCGCGCAGCAATCGGTCGATCGCGCAGCAATCGGTCGATCGCGCAACAATCGGTCGATCGCGCAACAATCGGTCGATCGCGCAACAAACACGCGCGATCGACCGATTGTGCAGGATTGGTTTGGCGCGATCGACCGATTGTGCAGGAATGGTTTTGCGCGATCGGCCGATTGGGTTAGGGCATGGTTAGGGTTAGGGTAAGGGTTAGGGTAAGGGTTAGGGTTAGGGTAAGGGTTGGGGTTAGGGTGGGTTGGGTTAGGGTAAGGGTTAGGGTAAGTGTTAGGGTTAGGGTTGGGTTAGGGTTAGGATTAGGGCACGATCGGTCATTCCTGCACGATCGGCCGATCGCGCAAAAAATACTTGTAGCGCGATCGGTCGATCGCGCAAAGATGTTCATTGCGCGATCGGCCGATTGTTGCGCGATCGACCGATTGTTGCGCGATCGACCGATTGCTGCGCGAACAATAGATCTTTCAATAGCGCAGCGCGATCGGTTGATCGCGCAGATTGACCGATCGCGCCCAACATTTACATTTCATGATTTTATAACTCTGCATATAAAAAGCATGTACTAGTACTAGTAGGCTTATTTGACTTCAAAATAGGGTAAAATTCCGGAGGCGGCCGCCACTTTAATCGCCCCGAATTAAGAAAATTTTGGGTCTTACCTGTCGGAAACATCCTCATGAATAAATTTTAAAAAAAGCTTCGGAAAGTGGCGGCCGCCTGCGGAAATTTTTCCTAAAAATACACTACTCTAAACTACACACTACACAGGGTTTGGATTTTAAACAAAATTTATGTTTGTTTATTATTTGAATTATGATAATGAAACATGATCATCATGCTAATTTTGCTATTCTGTTTTCTATGGCTGTGCAGATTTTGGTACTAAAACCTACTGACTGTTCATATCTGACAATTTTCTGCTGGAGACAATCACAATGTCATCCAAATTAGAGATCAATCTTCAGAGGTTATTGGCAAGATGTGAAACGATGGCCGGAGAACAGAACCATGGTGATTGGAGACTGGAGAAGGTATGAAAAACAAAGACCTCAAAGTCTGAATCTGAACCTGAATTACATAAATAGTCGGCAAAGCATCCTAAAGTCATGTGGCTGGCCCGCTGGACAAAAGACCTGTGAATCACGGGCATGCGTGGTTATTTACGTTGTTTGTTTGTAATTGCCGAAATCAGATTAACTTTTAAAAAAAGATTAAAACTGTGTGGTATTCCTAATAAAAATGCCTATTAAAATTGAGCGATACTTGCCCATCTGAATAGAGTAACTTTATGTTTTAATACACGAAGGTTGGCTATAACAATCGTACTCAAGTCAAGTCATATGCGTATGACTTGACTTGTGTACAAAGTGACTTGGGTACAGGTGACATGGGTACAAAGTGACTTGGGTACAAAGTGACTTGGTTACAGGTGACATGGGTACAAAGTGACTTGGGTACAAAGTGACTTGGGTACAAAGTGACTTGGGTACAGGTGACATGGGTACAAAGTGACTTGGGTACAAAGTGACTTGGGTACAAAGTGACTTGGGTACAGGTGACTTGTGTACAAAGTGACTTGGGTACAAAGTGACTTGGGTACAAAGTGACTTGGGTACAAAGTGACTTGGGTACAGGTGACATGGGTACAAAGTGACTTGGGTACAAAGTGACCAACATTTTTGGAAACATCACACCAACTTTTGTAAAAGAAGACAATGAAGAAATTTCAGTTTTTTCAGACGTGGGAGGCGTAAACCCCATGCAGTCAGGTGGGGCCCGAAAACCCAATCCACATGCAAGGCTCCATTTTGGGATTTAACTCAACTGGGATCCACAGAGGTAAAAGGCAGGGAAAGAAACCACTGAGCAAACCTCAAGTCTGTCCTAAAATGGAAAGGGAGGGTTGGTGACTGTCCTTTTCTAAAACACAAGTCATCTTATTTTAGGTGGAGTATGTAGTAATTTTTTATTTTTTTTAAATATTTGTTCTGTATTTTTATATCATGGAACACGTCAAAATTCAGTTATCAAAAACACTAAAATTGTTTGACAAACAACTTGTTTATAAATGTTACTTTATTCGAGTTATCTTATTATTCTGTTACAGTTTGTTGGGGCACTTCAAGAGAAACTTGCAGAGCTTAAAAGATCACCCAGGTAAGTTTGCTGATCAAGGAAGATGTTTAATCCTTTAACACAGTTTCGAAATTGGACAGGCTTAACACAAATTCTCCCAAATCCAAACAAATTGAAGGATTGCGGAATTTTGAGGACTATAGGCCCCCAAAACAATGGCTCCATGGGCTAGACATAACAATCTTATCTAAGTCCAAACATAATGGTGTGAAGTGACATAAAAATGGAACAGTGGTTGTAATCAAAGGGGGGCGAGAGCCCCCCCCCCCTCGCCCCTTGGAATCTTTATCCCCCCCCCCCACATCCTCTTGCCTCCCAAGAGAGATTTTTTTAAATGCACAGTTAAATGGATTATAACCACCCCACGCCAAAGGTTTGTTGGAATTTCAAACACTGGGTGTCCAAATTGTTCATTTACAATACATTTACATGTAAATGACAGATGAAAAAGGGCGTCCAAATTTAAAACAGGGTGTCAAAAAGACACCCAGACACCCCTCTGGCTAGCACTATACCCCTCCCAAATTAAGTATTTCCCCCCCATATGAAAATGTCTGGTTAAGCCACTGGAGTGGAGGATAGTGGAGGATTGGGGGTCACTTGTGGACAAAGTGGAGGTTAGTGGAGGATTGGGGGTCACTTGTGGACAAGTGTGCATAGGGAGTAAGGGCTGTACAAGTTTCATCTCTCACAGTTGGTTTTATGTGTGGGATAAGAAGATTTGTAACAAATATACAATCTTATTGCAGTTGAAAAACTCTTTTCTACCTTTTGTTTCTTGTTGAACTGAACGCATGATATGAAACGGTTTTATTTTCCAGCTTACCAAGTGAAGAAGCTCTCATTGAATATAACAAGAAGATTGAATTCTTGAAAGGACTCATCCAAGCGCAGAAATTGGTAAATAACAATTTCTTAGAGTATGTGTTTTTCTTTGAAGACATTTACATTTCCCTTTTCACCAACATGCTTTTGTTAAACAATTGATCAGTCTTATCGACTCCATCTTCAAGATTCTCAAATCACAGTGCAGGCTACAGATTTATTTAATAGCATTGATGCATAAAAGTACATTGAGATTTTTGATCTTAACTGGGGTTTTTTCATTGTGATTATACTTTACATTCTTCCAAAATGATTAATTAAAATGACTCTTTTCCTATTTTCTCCAGTCTTCTGCCAGTGAGAAAGCCATGGCAACCCAACTCTTAGCTCCAGCCATCCACTCAGCAACCCTAAACTCATCATCAGAATCCAAATCCAAGAAGACACCCTCAACATCCTCCAAAGAGCTGCATCTACAAGCAACTTCAAGATATGCAAATGAGATGAGACGTGAACTCTTAGGAGAAGTATGGTCCAAATAAAAGTAGCACTTTGCCTTTTTGCTTTTCATATGACAAAACTACAAGAATTACAAGTATTGACCATTTGCAGACGCTGAACACACCATTTTGGGGTTCAATTCCTTTGTGTATATTTTGACTCTCTACAAGGGGGACAGGATGGGTGGGTGTAGGTTCGCTGCGCGTCAGGTAAGGGGTCAATACTGTACAAGACCAGGGCGTGGAGTCGAGTGTCTCCATTGCCTTGAAGAAGTTTATGACCTTACGTAGCATTAGTGAGTTCATAATTTAACGACTATTTGTGAGTAATATTCGTTATGTTAAAGTTGAAGACTTACACCCAGCTTCTTTATCCTCTAATCATAGCCTGATGATGTCACTGAGAATGGAGTCAGACATAGAAGGTAAAAAGATGAATCATTCTTACTCTCAAATCAAATCCTAAATAATCCCATAAGGAAGGCAATGGTCAGAGCTTTATATAATTTACATTTGTACAAACAAATAATTTATAAAAAACACAAAACTCCGAAAAGAAAACTCCTCACAAAATCAGTTCCAGGTTTCTAGGTGGTTGAATTATGATAAAAATTTCTTGAAATTCATTTTTTTGTATTAAAAGCAGTTATGTTAATTTAAATTTCTATGAAACAAAAGAGATAATTTATCAGGATGGGTCAGTAGTTTCTTTCCCTGCCTTTCACCTTTTTGTACCCTGGTTCAAATCCCACCTCGGACCGGAGCCTTGCATGTGGATTGGGTTTTTCAGTCACTGCCTGATTGCGTGGATTTTCCCCATTTGGGGTTTTCCTCCCACATCTTAATTAAACTGAAATTTCTTCTTGTTTCCTATTCATCCTCTTATTGGCACTAATTGTGCTGTAGGATGTGTAGTAAAATAAAACAAAATTTCATGGTCCGCTTTTTCAAAACTTCACAAAAGAGTGAAACTCTGGTGTCAGTTCACGTGTAACTTTTAAAACAACAAGTGCTTTTCCTTCACTAATGATCCCTCATCGCTTTTCATAATATCCTCAGATTACACGATCTGGAGGATAAGACATCATCAGAGGATCTTGATGTCGTCTTGCAACATCATCATAACATGCAGGAGAAGCTAGCTGAGGAGATGCTATCACTCACTAGAAGTCTGAAGCATAACACGATAGTAGCCAGTAACATCATCAAAGATGATAACAGGGTAAGAAATAGTGCGCTGAACTTCTCTGTAGTTGGGAAGGGGGGATCAGAAAAGTTCTCCGAAAATGGAGCATAAGAAATACTTGGGCAATTCTGTCTTCATCCTTTGCCTTCTCTTGGTGCTTTCAATCTTTGAAATTAAATTACAAATCACTTGCTCTCGGGTCTCAGTGTCAATAACACCTGAAAGAATATTACTTTTGTATTTACGTTTAGTTCTTAAACGTATATATTTGGAGACAACAAATGGTCCAACAAATGTCTGATGTGTTCTGCATGACAACTGGCATGGCTTCCCTTACATCAGCGCCATGTTGAGAACCTTACACTGACTATAGAGGGCGCTATATCATTTAACAATGAAAACGTTAAATAACCTCCTCTCCCCCCTCCCAGCATCTATTGTGAGAATTTGACTGGAGATTGTTTGAACATACTCCAGTGAGCTGTTTCCCTTGTAAAGCATAGCGAAAAATGTATCAGTTGCCACTCAATAATGGCATTCAGTGTGCACAAAACATGTCCAGCCTAGTATTTTGCTTTCCTGGGTAAAATCAGTCCCTGTACTCCCAATTTGACCTGATGTCAACATACGTGTCCTGCTCACATGGAAAGAATAAGGAAAAAAATATGACCGTTAAAACTCAGAATTTCTTCTTTTATTAAGTTGGATTCATAAAGAGTAGGTATTCTCACTGTTAATATCCGACACCTACTGAAACATAGAGCGATTTGAGCTTACGTCTCATCACTGTGATTGCACACTCATCTACAGTGGTTTCAAACAAATACAACTACAACAAATGTAGGCAACGTATTGTATCCCAAATTTACGTCTGTTTTACGACATGGATTATCATCAGCTCCATATTTCAACAACTTCATTTTGTTTACTGCAACACTTGTCATGAGTGTCTAATAGTAACAATAACATTAAGTGCATATTTTACTCTAGCAACAGGGTTCAAAGGTGAAGCCGAATGCTATTACCACCCAGTCACTCGGTCATTATAAATCATGCCGTGAAATAATCTCATTTCCGTGTGAAATAAACAACTCTCAAAAAAGAGCTATTCTCATTGGTTGTTCAAATGCAAGAACACCCATAAGTCCCGGAAATGGTTTTGGATTTATTTCAAATTGTGGTTGAATCAATCTTGTTTGAGGAGGTGCACGGATTCGACCGTGAGAACAATTTTGTGTACTTGATACAACTTTTGAATTTATTTCTTGGTGCACCTTCTATGTGGAACAGGATCCTGGTTTGTAAAAACAGAATTGTCATCCAAACCTTTTTACTGATGGATCATTTAATATAAATTAAATACAGAGGTACTTTATTTGGGGAAAGACACAAAGCCGGGGATGGGTTTAGCTGAAAGAATGCTCCATCATAATATTTTAAAATAACGTAGTTTTCCTTTCAAGAATAAATAAGTCAACTACTTGGGTGGGAGTTGGTGGAAGACTTAATGTACCCCAAGGACAGACGAGTTTATGTCTTTTCCATCATCCTTAGGGTGTGTCTGTATCATGTGATGTGAAGCCCTCTCCCCTAAATCATTTTACTCAGTTGACATTATGAGCCTCAGTTGGAACTGGTCCAAGACATTCTCACTTTGAGCAAACATGGTCAAATCTGGAAAAAAACAGTCTCAGCGAATTATTGGTTTATGCTTTGAAAAATTAATAATAATACAATGATAATAGCAGATAATGAAGTCTTGTAGAAAAGCGCACTACCCGCCATGAGGTGCTTAAGGTGCTTAAGGTGCTTGACAAATATCCGTAGTCATCAGGGTATACTTTGAATCATTCCAGGAACATTCCCAACTCCTCTGGGAGTATACAACCTCGGCAGCCTGCTAGGCGCTCAAGGGTTAATCAAACACAATGCCACCTCAACCCTCACAGGTCCCCACTTGCACTCATGGGTAAAGAGAAGCAACTTGTGATCAAGTGTCTTGCTGAAGGACACAAGTGCCATGTTTGACCAGTCTGTCTTTGCTCAATTCAAGGGCTACGTCGTTCCTCAAGCCCCTCTTTACCACCTCCTAAGTTTTGTTTTTGACTTCTGTGTAAAAAGCACTTCAAAACTAATCCATTTTAGTCATCCTCGGTTTTTACTTTGTACCAGAGGCTTGGTGAGACGGTGCAGCTAGCAGACAGTAACTACAGCAGATTGAAAGTAGAGAGTGAGAGATTACAGCAGCATACACAACGAGCTTGCAACTGGTGGTTATGGGCAAGTCTCCTCTGTGTCACTATCATCTTCTTATGGATGATCGTCTTTATAAGATTCTTCCCTAAGGCTAGGTAACCCCTTGCCTACCATTGACTGCCATTTCTTCACATTGAGGTTACTTTATGCCTGCTACTAGCAGCCGTGTTCTCAAACTCAAGTAACCACTGCCTTATACTTTGTTAAGTTTTGTATTCTGTAGGTGTGCTACACAAAAGCTTGGCTGAGATAGCCACCATGGTTCCAATTTCACAGTACTGATTACCATAAGCTCAAATTGTACACTTACGGTAGCAGAGAATTCCATTATTTTGAAGCATATTTTGCTGGTATGAAAGGAAAGTGTGCCAGTGTTCTTAATATTCTAAAGATTCTTTGCTTACAAGTTAGCCAAGAATGAAGATTGTACATGTGATGGTAACAGTGCTTTGAAAACGGGTCCAGGTCGCATCTGCCTTCCATTTTCTTAAAGTCCACGTAACCTTACGCCTGCCATTCTAAACACAGGTGACCAGCACTTCCCATAAGCTCAGGTAGTGGGTAACCCTAGCCTTAACTCTTTATTGGATAAGGTGCAGCTCACGATAAATCATCCATACAAACTAACAAAATGGACCACAATTCTTGATACTTTGACCCACGGTCATTTGCTGGCAGTTTTACAAACTCAAAATTTAAAACATAATCCCCTCCATTAAATTACAGCCAAAGTGAAGATTTCTCCGTAATTGTTATGAAAACATTCAGTTGAAAATTGCCCTTAATTGTGATATTTCAGTTATCACATTCATAATGAACATAATTGTAAAAAAAAAAGTTATCGGGAAACAAAGCATTGGCAGGATAGGGAGCACATCATGCTATGTATGAGCAGCAGATTTGATCAAGCACTCGAGTGTTAAGCAGCTGGGACCAAGTTCATAGAGCTTCTTCAAAATTGTGCTTACCAGAGTAAGGTCACCAGCCAGAATGCCATTTCTCAAATACAATCTGTGACTGGTATCCTGCTCATTTTTGCTTAGCAGAAAGTTGTTAGGCGATAGTTTCTGCTTAAGCAGCTCTATGAAATTGGGCCCCCTGGTAACAGGTTCATTTATTGTTTGAATTGTCCCAGAATGCATTTCAATTGTCCTGATTCTGATTCTGTCACTGTATGATCAATTCTCCTCACATTTGCCTTTGTGACGAAAATAAGACCAACAATGTGCTTTAAGTTTTAGCTATCCCATATTTGAGGCTTTGTATGTTTTGGCAAATGATATAAACTGATTTAAGAAACCAATACTTTCTGCTTTATACAAATTTAATTTTTAAAGGCAGTGGAGGCCTGAAATTACATTTATGGGAAAGTATCAAATCATGGTTTTCTTTTTCTTTGGAGTTTCTTATGTACTATCTTTTATTTATGAAAAAAAACTTTATCAAAATAATTGTTTAACTTAACTGGACATTTTAAGCTGTGTTAAAAAAATGTTTTGTTTGAATGATTCAGAAGATGTTTTTCATAGACATGATATCAACTGGCTCAATCACGAACCGTTTGCATATGTTTGAGGAGATGGTTGCAGTAGTTTCAATCTGTTAACAATTGAACAATTGTAAATATGATATTATAACTAAATTAAAATTGTGAAAAGAAATATTGGTATTTTCGTTCTAAATTTCTTTGCTCTATTACTAATGGTTAATAACTTGATTGCAATATTAAGAGTGTGACAATCTCTCTTGTGATGAAAATCAAGATGGAATTCTGTCATGCCTTGAATAAACTCAGCAACCGAACTGTATAGCACCCTCTATTGGTCATGACATGCCAGTTCTTCGTATTATTATTTAATAAAAAGAATGTGCCACATTTTGAGTAATGATGGAAAAATTGTTTTGATAATTGGTAGCTTTGTAGTGACCGCACCTTGAGGGAAGCTACCTTTATGATTGATGGACGAGACATTACGACATTCTGAGGAGAAATACCTTCTTTGCCTTTCTTCGCAAGAAGTTAATGAGAGTAAATGGTCATGTGACCTTGACATCATCAATCCAAGGAGATAAACACATTGTTTTATTTATCGCGTTGGGCAATGTAACTGATCCATCCACATGACGGTTGTGCAATTATGGCCGAAATCATTCATTGGTCTTCCCGAGGTAGATGTGATAGTGTTTATACAATACGGATGAAACTCTGTAGTAGACATATCAACAGATGCAAAATCGTTGTGCGTGTAAGGAGGTGGTGTTGGGGGGGGGGGTAGTTAGTCTGTAGACTTCATCAACCCAGATCTGACAATGATGGACGCTTCCATTCCATGAGTCTGGGGTGACTTCGTTTGTGTATTTTCGTTTTGGGGACTGCCCGATAAATTTGGAGAATGATGCTTTTAAAGTTTTGCAAGCGTTAACCGGACACAACTTCTTGATAAATGGAGCCCGGTAAATTGTGCTTTGTTAAGCTTTGCTTCATCAAGCCTATCAACAGCAAACCTCTCATTCAGATATTGGTTTAACATCTTTGATAAAGGACTACAATGTCAAATCTGTTGAGAGACTAGACTTATCCAAGGCGTTGTGAAAGAAACCAGTACGGGATTGGTACCTGTAACCCTCCGATTGCAATTCAAGCACTGCACCCACAGTTACAATGCATTGATGCCCCCCTTCCCCAATCCTCAAAGGAAAAAAATAATAATGATAAAACAGAATAAAATATGGTCTAAAAAGCAGTTTATCAGCTCTGTATGAGATGTAAACCATTAAAGGTTATTTTGAATATACTTTTTTCCTTAAAGTAGACATAGAACGTCTTCATTGATACCCAATCTGTTAAACCTGCTAAAGAATCCTGCTTAGCAGAAATAAGTTACCAGTCAACATGTCATGTGTTATCTATTGCTTGTTAATGGCTCCATGCTAATATAACTTGCTTAGCCAATTACTTATTTTTCTAACGTTCTAAGAAATTGAGCGCAGAAATTCAAGTCTCCAACTCGCTCGCTGATTCACCCTCAGTCCTCAACATCAATGTTGCCCTTCAAACAGATACCAGGATATTGCTTCTGGTGAAGACTTAACTGTTACAAGTGACAAAGTACCGGGCCAGAGTACGGGGCTAGAGTACGTGTTCAACCATTTTCCCTGCCCATCTGTTTGGCTTCAAATGGACCATTAATAGAAGCTTTATTCATCTTTCAACACCCTATTCATCATACGGCATATACACCCAAGATCTTCCCAAACTCCTAAATTCCTGTTTACAATATCTCTGTTCCCACCAGTGGTGCATGGCTGACCCCCACTATGGTTTAGGTCACTGTACTGTATATACGATGGAGGTAAACTTAACAGCAGCGGATCTTGCTACAATGTAGTGTGGTGAATTGACAGGGATTTTTTTAAATACACTGCATCTGAGCCCTGCTTAACAATTTTCTGCCAAGCAGAAGTGAGCAGAATACCAGTCACAAAATGTACATGTGACATGGTAGTTTTGCTGGTAACCTTATTCTGATACGCATAATTTTGCTGTGCTCAGCTATTTTTGGTGCTTAAGTAGCTCTATGAAGTTGGGCCTAGGCTGTACATTTTGCAACGCATACATGTATTTGGGATAAGAATAGTAAATATTTTACTTGAGCTAATACTTCTTCCTTCGAGTAAGCAGTAACCTTTTGAAGACATTTACTGAGGGTGTTACAAAATATTCTTGGGTCCAAGGCCTTTGTGTAGTTTTTCTTTTTTGATAATTCATAAATTATAACGCCCCACTTTGATTCATTATGATTTTTGATGTATAATGATCATCAAGAAGAATTTGAAGGTTTAAAAATGTTCTCAACCAATGACTCATAATAAACCAATTAAGAAGTCTCAATAATTGTCAATCGCGCTTAAGAAGTGTGCCAGGCTATTTATTTTTTTGCCACTTCACTTGGCCCAAGAACATTGGATTTTGACCACAAAGCATTTCAAACCTGACTTGCTAAGTTGCATACAGCCTGGAAATCAAGCTGCATTTAGAATCAACCCTCAAACAACACTTGTATTTATGCGCAGTACACAATGTAAAGACGTACAGCGGTATGTCTTGTCCAGAAGATTCCAACTTGAAGCATTGCAGAACTGAGGGGTCAAGCCAATGTGGCTAGAGCCAAACCTCATGCGTAGTACACGATGTAGAGACTAAAATATTCCAACTAAAAACGATCCAGGACCTTGGCACAGCTTCATGAAACTGCAGAAGAGTTTGCCCAACAGATAAATTTGTCAATCGAATATCAGCAGGGAACCAGTTACAAGCAACGTGCTTAGCAATTGTGTGATGAAACTATTGACTTATATTCCACTTCTACTAAGTACATTTTTGAAGCAATTTCATAAAATTTGAGCTTGCTGTTATGAAGCTCTGCCAGGCACAGACAATCCATGAATCTCCAGTTACTAAAAAAAGATCTTAACAAGCAAAAATCAAAATCAAAAATGTATGTACCAGAGAACAAGATCATTTGAAAAAGACCTTTCCATCAACTTGTTATGGTTTCAACCAAAATATTGAACTCTACAAAGAGCTGGTTTGAAATATAGCACATTCCACAAAACCTTGATGTTCTGATAAACTACAAGATAAATCTTTCTGACACCCAAGCTTTTGATTTATCAATTGGATAGTCAAGAAACATCATATGATCTGTATAAATAGGGGACCTTTGATCATCTTGGTTACCCAAAATTACAATCATAATGACAGGTTTTATTTCAGACTCCCAGTTTTTCTTCTTATAGGAACTGTTTATCTTCAGCATGCATGGGGTATGTCAGAATTTCAGCTGGTCACTGTCACTAGGGTCGGGTTTTATGGTTGTTTGGAGTAAAATAAGACAGGTTTTGTACACAATCTTGTCAAGCTATGAGATGTATATGGAATAGTGTGGAGTGGGTGTTCCAATGAGCCAAGATTTATGGCTTGTAGTTCTGTAGAGGAACGTTGGGCTGACAGTAATGAAACAGCACATTCTATAAAAAACACATTTGGAACCGGTTATGGTTGCTGTAGAACTGTTCTTTTGCTTTGGTAATTTAAGGAAACATATTGTGTTGCCCTTTCACTGTATTCTCGGTACTTCCCAGAGTTCTGTGAAAAAAATCCACAGGCATAGTACTCTAGAGCAGATGTCTTACCAGCTAGACCACAGAGATTGCCCGGTAGCTAAGGCAGTTCGAATCCTATATTTTAGCAGCGGGTACCACAAGGAAACATGTTCTGAATCTTAAACTGAAAAGTACAAACTTGAAACTTTTGAAATTTTTTCAGACCTATGTTGACTCTTATTGAAGAACCTAATGATACATACATGACAATTGTATTTTATGAAACAAATGGAACTATAAAAAAAAGTGTGGAATAATTAAAGTGACAAGACAAATTAAAAAATGACAAGATAATCGTTTTTAAGATGATGGCTACGTTTAAAAAAGGTTAACTAATTAAATACGAATTAATTCATGAAAATTGTTTTGTTCAATCTTAGCAAGTCTTTGCAAAGTTTACTCCTACTATTGAACCAATATAGAATAGAGGTGGTCCAGTTTAGACTTGAACGAGAAAGTATTTCTCATCCTACAAATAGGTCCCTCACCTCCGCAACCGCATAAAGACATTCCTTCATTTGCTTAAAGGAACATTACAGAATTGGTGAGAAAAAAACTTGTAAAATATACTTTTTGATTACAGATTTACATGAAACTTACAGTCTAATGATGATGATAGTAGAAAACATCCTTTGAAATATTTCTGTCTGAAATGCCATATTTGATGAGAAATGAATAAACTATTTTTCCAATTGGAGTTTATCGCTCAGTGAGCGTTTTATTCATTTGTTGAATCTATATGATTTCATGCAAACGTGTAATCGGTTTTTCACTATTTTCTCGTGACCCAGATGGCCGATCGATCTCAAACTTCTACAGGTTTGTAAGTTTATGTATATGGTGGATTACATAAAGTGCTTACACTGCCATCAACTGTTTTGTTAGCAAAAACCAATTCTGTAATGTTCCTTTAACTTCCATTCTAGACTTCTAGTCTCTCCTTTCCATCCCGGAATTAATGCATCAAATGCAGCCGCAGAGTAAACTCTACAAGATCGATCATTAGTCTTGACAAATGCCCTGAGGTTTGTAAATTTACCTGGGACCAACCTATTAAATCATGTGGAAAAAAATGTCTCTAGCTAAACAAATTTGTGGACCTGACATTAAAATTACACTGTGGCTTGTGTACAAAATGCAGCCACTGCTTGTCGTATCTGTAGGGCTTTAAAAGTATGTTGACTGATTATAAATGCAAAACTGAGTCCATTTTCATCGATGGAAATGGTTTTTTCAGCAACATTTTGATGAAACAAAATGGAACAGCATTGGTACCATTGCTTGGTACTACATCTCTGGCATGCTTTACAAATATAAGCAGACTTGCAACTTTTATGATCAGTTTGTAAGTATTTGATACAAGAACTGAAGTCTTATGGCATGGGGGGACCTCCCTTATGGAACTAGATACCACTTCATGTTAGTACCATTCAGTCATGCACAAATTCGGTTCCATTCCTTATTGACAGTGTATATTATGTGAGTGATGTGTACTTATGTCACTGTGCAAGCATTACATTTCCAAGTGAGAAATTGAGAAATGAGAAATTTCCCTGAGAAATTGTCTTCAATAGTTATAGGCTTTTGGATTGATAAATTGAAATCAAGTTAGCTTGTTGATGGTTAAAGGGTTTAATGGTTTATCTAGAGCTGCTTTGGTACACTAGTTATAGGCATGGATTGATAGATTGAAATCAAGTTAACTTGGTGATGGTTACACGGTTTGATGGTCTAACTGGAGCTGCTTTGGTAGGATTGACAGATTGAAATCAAGTTAGCTTGTTAATGGTTACATTGTTTGATGGTTTAGCTAGAGCTGCTTTGGTGCACTAGTTATAGGCATGGATTGATAGATTGAAATCAAGTTAGCTTGTTGATTGTAATACGGCCTGGTTTCACTAAAGCTGCTTTGGTACACTAGTTATAGGCATGGATTGATAGACTGAAATCAAGTTAGCTTGGGACTGGGAACAGTTGCGGATATGCATATGACAGATTGAAGTTAAGCTGCAGTCATTCATAAGATTACCAGTTAAACTAGCTCTTGTAATGCATAATCTACACACCAATGCCGACTTCAAATGCAATGAGTGTAAGACTACCAAGTACATAGTATTTTTTTTCTCGAACTTCAATTTGAAGTATTTAAATTCTTCTCAAAGATGACAGCAATAAGCGGAACTTAGTTCTGTCAGCATGTATATATCTAAACTTGTTTCTATGAATCATTGATGCCATTTCTTATCTAGAGCCCCATCTGTTCAAAAAGAAGTGAAGTCTAATTTGTCCAAACTCTCACATTTGTCAGTCACATTTTCAATGATTGGACTTCATCATTGAACTCAGTCAGCTGCTTTTTTTTTTTGGGGGGGGGGGCTTCAAAATGATCAGCCTCCAAATAGTTGATACAGTGTAAGACTTCAGCCAGAGCTGTGTACACATTGAACCATTCAACCTGTGGCCAATGTCATAGAGTGGGTAAGCATACATTAATCTTGCTTAGTAGAAACAGGTTACCAGCCAAAGTACCATATGATGTATACTGATTGTGACTGGTTCCCTTCCTAACTTTTGCTAAGCAGATACATCCACTAAGCAGTATGGCCCCCTGCTCCTTGGTGAAACGTCTGCATGCAAGTCCTTTTCAAAGCCTGTAAAACTGTCAGAGAGGTAAATCAATTTATCCAATTTGATTGAAAATAACTTGTTTAAAACAATCACAATACCTTTACAGATGTAGCATTAATTTATTGTATTATCCGCCCATAACAATGTCATCTTAACAATAAATGCTATTTCAAAATTTTACATATCTCTTGCATTAATAATAGTATGAATAGCTTGGGGGCATCAATCATAGTTAAGGCTTTCTAGGCAAGAATGTACATCAGCAGCCAGTTCAAAATAGTCAAAAATAGTTGCGGAATATAACGGTAATACTTGGGATACTCTTGCCATACCTACATATATTGATTAATGATAATACTTAAATAGTTACATATAGTGTATATTTACAGAAATGCATGAACTTATACCTTGTGTCAGTCAACACATATTTCAAAAATGGTTGGATCAAATTCAACTAACGTTTACCTTTTGTGGACGGCGGTTTTTGGTGAGTGGATGCTTATCTTTTAGCTGACTGATTAGCTGATCCACAATGTTCAAGTGGATTATTAATACTAAGCCTGATGGGTCAACAACTGTTTGTGGATCAAATGAGATATGTCGTGGATTAAGGATGGATTTATTTTAGAATGAGTGCATCAGTGAGCGTCAAAAACACTAAAAAACAAATATCCCCGAAATATCCTTTGCGGTTATCACTTATCAAATTATGCAAGGTCAGTTACAAGAAAAAAACATTGAGTGGATTACTTAGATATCTAAGCAGCGAAAAATTGTTGTTTTTCTTTTAAGTAGGCACAAGCTATTATTATTTTTTTTTTTGCCATGCATCAGGCAGTCTGAAAATGACCATTTCCAAATCCACATTTATTCAACTTTTGGACTGCTGGCCAATCAGCGGCTATGTAGCTAACCACATGCAAGTATAAATTGAGCTCTTTTGCATGAGATTAGCATATTAATAACAATAAGGTCTTGCGGATGATTTTACGAAAGGACTCACAAGTTTCCTTTGAAAAGACAAGGTAACATTAACCCATTATCTGAAATAAGAATCCATGCATCTCTACAACAACCCATTATTAATACGGTTTTATACATGCTCGAAAAATATTCACTATATTTACAATATTTTTAACAATTTAATTTGTATAATGAATACCAATCATAAAATAAAATACATATGTTTATATATACATGTATGTGAGAGACATCTAGGGTTGTATATAGTATTGGCGTAGGGACAAAGTATTGGGGAATGCATGTTAACTGTCAGTAATATTTAATGGGATACACAACATGAATTCAATTCAAAATCACCACGTACCATCAAAATCACCAAGTATCCAACTTTTACAGGCCTGGAATTTCATCTGTGAGAGGGCAAGGCCATTTTCATTTTGCAAAGGGCACTTCCATTGGAAAACCTGAAAGTCTATGGGAAACTTGTAGAGAGGCACCAAGGCCAAGACCAGGGGCAACTAGAGTCATGGCCTCCGTGCTCTCTGTGTAATTCCAGGCCTGTTTTCAAGGAAAGCAATTTGTTCAAAAAGAACCAACAACCCTGATGATTTTTGCGTCAAGAAGCCCATATTAAAACAATGACTGAAATGCCAAAATAAAATTCTAGAAAGTCACATTTGAAATAATGTAAAAACACACAATACAGGTTACCATCAGAAGCCAATTACTTCATATTGCGTGCATTTTACTATACTTTACACTTGAGATTTGCAATTGGACTGGAGATTTGTAATTGAACTACAGATTTATAATTGGACAGGAGATTTGTATTTGGACTGGAGATTGTTAATTGGACTAGAGATTTGCAATTGGGCTGGATATTTCTAATTGGACTGGAGATCTGTAATTGAACTGCAGATTTCTAATTGGACTGGAGATCTGTAATTGAACTGCAGATTTATAGGAAAAACTATAAATAAATAATAGTGAACTTGCGGGTACAACCATGTGTAAATCTCTTTTGTTTGAGTGTTGGCTCTGAGAAGAGCCGGTTTGGCAGATTTAAAATTGGACTGGAGATTGTTAATTGGACTTGTGATTTGTAATTGGACTGGAGATTATAATTGGACTGGACATTGTCAATTGGACTGGAGATCTGTAATTGGGCTGGAGATTTGTAATTGGACTGGAGATTTGTAATTGGACTGGGTATTTCTAAATGATCTGAACACACTCTTTGCATGTTAACTGTTAGTAAAGCAATATTTCTCCCCAGGGGATTTTAACCTAATTCCTTCTAGATCAACGTGGCTGCAAGTCCTGCATCCGTAGTCCATACCAAATAAAGTTCGAAGGAGAGAGGAGTTACCACGGAAAGAAAGGGATTATCTTAAAAGAAGAATGAGGGCCAATAGGGCTTTTCCATGAGCTTGTTGAAATTAGGCTGAATACTGTGACACATCTCTTAGGAATTAAGAACCAATATTTTTTAGGTTGTTGCAAACTGCTCTCCAACCAAATGTGGTATATACAATTTGTTTAAATATACTCACTAATTCTCATCCCTTACAGAGTTTTTCTCTTAGGCTAAAGAGGCCTGTAGTCTTTGAGACAGACTCTGTTAGGGGTCAAAACATGAGGCCATAATTATTTTTCTTGTTGCAAATTAAGAAATAAATTCATTACTTCATTAAGCAGAAACATATTTATTAGTCAGTGCAATTGGGGAAGATAGATGTGTGTTCTTGATCATTCTGTACGAAATTGTCATTTCCAAGATTATATAAGTTGCTTTAAATTAACATCAAACTAAAATTAAAAAAAACTGTTCTAAGGTACAGAACAACATTTGCTAAATATTCCCGACCAAAATATCGTGCATCTATTTTGGTGTATACACTTTGTCAAGATACTTTTAAAGTCTTGATTTTTTTAATCAAACAATGAATTCACAATTTTCTCAAAAGAGCATAAAGTCCTCTTAAACAGAAAATTTTCAGAAGTAAAACAAAAACAAAAACCATTTTGATAACATACAACCCTCAAAAATACCAAACACAAAGTAAAATATCATAAAAAGTTATTCCGTTACTTTACCCTGATGAATGTAACTCTCTATAAAGAAAAAAACCTCTACATCAAATGCTGCTGCATTTTTTTTTTTTTTTCTAAACAATAACCATTTTTAAAATGACAGCGTACCCCAGGAAAAACGCTTGAATAACAATCTGATGTTCCAGTCTGTTGTTACATTCACCTTAGGCTATAATGCAAGACAATGCTGGGTGTGTATGGGATGCTGCACAGGGAGATTTCTCACTTTATTGTCTTCACTGAGTCAGCAGAAAACACATCGAGGGAGAAAATTTGATCTTCGTCATCGTTGTTTAGTAATGTTCTCTGTTAATGACCCATCACAACCACCCTGCCATGGGGATGGAGCCACGCCCCTTAGGCAACCCGTACGCAGACACCCCACATGTGGGGAGTATTTTACGCGATGCACATTTTTAGCTGGAGCATGAACGCGGAAGGAGGGCTGTCTTCAAAAAATTGTGATCCCCCATGCGTGATTGCTACATTGACACTTTGGGTTTTATCATTTTGACTGCACCAGGACTGTCACATTCTGATGAGTCACAGGTGGCAAAAATTGCTTTGATTTGTGATTGGTCCATTCCATTCAAAATTAAATAGATCATACCACAAAATCTGCAGGCGCCCTTCCTATAATCAGACAACATTAATACAAATTATTCAGAAATTTTGCTCAGCCCTACATTGGGTTAAAATACAGTGCCTTCTCTTCCCTCAAAACATTCGATCACAAGTCTCAACATCAAAAATAGATTTCCTATTACCATGTCTTTGTATTCAACAGTTGAGGAAATTTGATTTGAAGGCACATAAGTGTGTTCATTTTAAAACACTTTCTTTTTGTAGAAAGTCTCACTCATCTTGCAACGGTTACCAGCAGTTGTTGTCCTATTTAACACATTGTGGAGTCGACGGTCTTAAACACCCGACTCAAACCAAACATACTGGCACCAGTTGAACACCATTACTAGTTCAGAATTAAAAGTGGAGACTGACTTCCATACACCGCACTAGAGGAAATTCTTGATTTGGCTGCAGGTTTGTTTTTGTTTTCTTTCCATTTTTTAAACACAGCAGCATTCAATCTTGGATGCCCACATAGGGATTCAATGACACTTGATAACAGCAGCCCCAATCTTACATGATCCAATCACTTTATACAAAGTGATGTGCATGCTGGATAGTTGCAGTAGAAAGTTTTCTGTTTATTGATATCTTGAAGATATCTTTTTCAGTTTGTCCGACACCTCTTCATTCCCATTTTTCAAGCACTACTCCACTTAGCAGTCACATGGAGGTACATTTAAGCTGTTGAGGATATACATGCTCTATCAAACCATGTCGATTTCAGGCAGTTATGGGGAGTCCATCAGTTGCAAATATGAAGTTCTTCACTCCTTTTGCAGGTTTCACACACTACTTCACAGCACCACTCAAATCTGCAGTTACAGTTTCCCTTAGACGTACGTACCATAGTCTGGTATCCCCTACCGCAGCAAAGTAAAGCACAGCCGTCTTCTTCCAGGCTCGTCTTATTGCAGAGTCTGCCATGGGTCCCCACAGACCCGTGCTTCTTGTTTGGTTCACAATAATCCATGGCTCTCTGAAGGTAGACTAACTCCAGGTTAGACGGCTTCTTGGGCTGATCCTTGCTCGGACGTAGCCGGCGGCGTTTCCGGGAGTACACCATGAACTTAGACTCGGTGTAGCGCTCAAAAACAATTTTTCCGATCTCGTTGAGTTTGGGCATTGTGTTCCAGCAGACTTTAGAAGTGCACGAGCCGGACACGCCGTGGCATTTACATTTGACTTGCATGTTGGTGTCAATAGTCTGGAGGTGAAATTCAAACAAAACCAAACATTACATTAATATACTGTTTTAAATCTCTATAGCTGTGGTCAGTAAGAAGATAGCTGTGGTCAGTAAGAAAGAGAGACTAATATCTAAGATCACTTATAGAGACGGAGAGAGAGAATTCTTAAAAGAGTCAAAATTTCAATCGTACAAATCAAAATGTTTAACAACAAAAAGTTTAAAAGCAAGTTTGAGAGTGGTAAATGATTACTTTAAAAAAATATTATTATTTTTATTTTCATGTCTTATAACCAGACCTTTTTCACGCAAGATAACTACATCCTTAAAATAAGACTTCTCGGTAGAATGAGACATGATAGTGTTGGAGTGTTGTTCAGCTTTGTCAGGAAACATAGACCCTTCTCCAAACCATGGCTTGGGCTTGGGTTCAGACTTTTGGCTACGTCAGTTAATTTGAAAACGTTTGCTTTGGGTATGGGACTTCTAGAGCCAAAGCCGGAGCCTAAGCCAGAACCGAAGCCAAGCCGTGATTTAGAAAATGCCCATAGTTTTTGAACAGATAGGCCTAAGTATTTTGTATTTAGTCTTTACTCTACTGCTGTACCTGACTCTATAACATTAATGTTTAACTTTATTAGATAATATGAAAATATGCCTGTAGGTTGACTATGGAGCACACAAATCAAAATTGGGAAGAGGTAGGGCTAGGCAATAAAATAATATTTGTACAAAATAATGAAAAATGGGGAAAGTCCCCCAACTTTGACCATAACTATTGAGTCTTCAGAGTTCAATTAACATTCAAGATAATACAGATACTTTTGTTACACATGGGAAACGTTGTGCAATTAGTAATGAGTTAATTATTGTATCCTCATCCACTTCACCCCCCTCCACCTCTGCCCCGCCCCCTCCCAGTCATCTCCATCCCCAAACCAATCTCCTAAAAATGTAGAAATTGTTGCGAATATTTTCATCTCTCCGAGAAAGACAAGGTCCACACAAAAAGAAAATGAATCACTCTTCGGCCTGTCGATTGCGCCCCTCATCAGAGCACCTTCATCCATGCTTCCTTAACATGTCAGACAGCTAACAAAAATCAATCCCCATGGGCCAGTGGTCAGGTAAATTAAACAAATGGGAACTTGTTAAGCCAACCTAACAAGTGTTTCTTTTACTACATGACAAATCATAAGGTATGAACGGAGGAAACGTCTTAATTGGGTGTGAATTATCTCCGTCGGGGTCAGTAAGGGTCAACTAGCCAAAGACAGGTGGCTGGCCATGTCTTAAGACGGTATGAGATCCGTCTGCCTAGTCTTGTCAGTTGTAATAGTTCATCTTACTTTTGAGACAATCGTTAAACCCACCGCGTCTGTCGGAGGACACTGACAGTAAACAGAAGCTAAGAGGCAATTGGACTGAGGGGTGAGTCAACCATTGCGTGTCTCCTACCCCTTTCACTAAGAACTCACAACAGAAAAACCAACAGACAAGGAATCGCTGAAAAATACACAACTTCCTTTCAAATAGTTTGGATAAAAGAGTTGATTTTTCTTTTAAATATGGGTATCAGAAATAAAGTAGTTGATTTTCTTCAGTGATTTGACCATCTTTTTCGAGGCGTATTTTTTTTCTTCAAATGAGCATCTGCTGAAGTTTGAAAAGTAATGGCTACTGAAAGCTTTCTCCCCTAATTTGTGACTTTGTCAATTTGACTCTGCTGAAAGCCGTATAATAACCTCTGACTTAATATTTCCTGGGAGAGATGGTCAGATACCTGTTTATCACTCTTTGAGGGAACATATTTGTCTGAGAGCGTAATTCGAAGGAAATGACGTCTAATTCGGGAGATGACTACGGCCACACTTTGCCAGATGTAAAGTCTTTCAAATTACCTCGTTAAAGAGTGATAAAGCTCAGACACTATGCCATCTAACCTCATTAGGCCAGAAATTGTTGATGGTTAGTGAAGGTGGTTTCCTACTAGAATACAACAGTACAGAAGTTATAAAAAAAAAAAATCAAAAATTTTTTTCAAGGCTATTACTTGTTCCAAGAAGGAATTATACAGCATTGTTTGCCCGACAGAGAGAAATAACAAAAAGGGCAGTTGCAATTTGCTGTCAAAAATGTGTTCCAATCAAAACAGAGTTTCAAAGTTTGTTGTGTTTCTGCCATTCACGGCTGGTCTGGGCACAGCCAGGACTGGGCATGGCCTGGACTAGGCACAGGTACACCTGCAAGAACTAACAAATTAACATTAAATCATACTAAAGATTGTCTCATTTATTTTTCCAATAGATTCAAATGTTTTGTTTCATGAAAACCTACAGGCAAGTTATTAAAAAAATATCACAAAAATCGGGTATTCCTTTTTTTTCTTCTTATCAGCCTTTGAGAAAGACTCTGCTAGAGTCGAAACGTCAGGCCACTAAACAATTTTTTTGCATTTATACCACAAGTACTTCTGGTTAGTACTAGTAGTTTGCAACAGCTATTTCTCAATATTCAGGTACCAATATGAAAGTGTCTGTCCATGTACGACCTTGATTTTCTTGTATCCCAAATGGAAGTCCTAAAAATTGAAATCCAGTGAAAAACAGGATCAAACTTTATTATCAATTTACCTGACAAAATAATCAATTTACCGATTTATGAATTAAGTAGATAATTTTGTCAGATCAGGAAAAAATAAAATTAGTCAACACACATTTTTTTGCTGGTCTTCTTCAACACCTGGGTTTTTCTCAAACTGTGGCAAAACCTAATTGCCATATTTAGTGTAAAACCACAACCCAGTATAGAAAAAGTGAAATGTCAATTAAACACAACAATTGGCAACGTTCTACAACTCCAAAACATTCTATGGGATTATTCTATCCATTAAATTGCTTATTTGCGACCATTTGAACATTTCAAAATTTAAAACACGTCATCAAAATCTCTCCCAAATGTATTTTGGCTGAAAGGCCAAAACTCCTAAATAGTACAGTTCACCCCTCCACTTCCATCCAGGAAAACATTGTACACGGTTCACTTAAATAGCTTAGAGGTTTCTAAGCAGACCATTAAATACAAATATAAAGTATATTCTCTTTGGTGCCATTTTGCCCAGTGAGATGGTAAGCCCATATTAATCTGGCGACAATACATAATCCCTCTACACCTACGGCCTGACAACATCAGGTAGGCAGAACAGTTGTTGATTTTGTGTATCATACGCCCTTCATGTGACTAGAGACAACTGTTGGAATCCGGCATGAACAAAATGAGCAACTGAATTTCTGAAAAGTTGAAGGGACGATAAGTTAGAGTGACTGATTAGTACAGACGAAATTTTGAGCAGCCCAACACGCCACTCGATGAAAGACATTTTGACATATTTTTTTTTCAAAATAACTCAGTGTAGTCATTGTGCATTAATTATTTATAGACTACCACAGCTTGAGCAGAATTCTAGAGCAGATTTTATAATCGCAGGAAAATTAAAGTTTGCCTGGTGAAGGGCGATCTGATACCAAAACTATATTTTGCGTCCACATGATGTCGTTCTTCCAACGGCATTGTGGGAAAACTTTTAGTTCATTTATATCTGTACTTTTTGGTTTTTGTGTTTGTTTGTTGTACCTTTCTTCCTTGTGTAGTTTTAGGAATTTTTAAGATTGAAATATTTTTATTCTCTGTATGCATCCGCAATTTTGCTTTTTGGCCACCACGTTTACACTTTTAATAAACAATAATAATAATAAAAAATTATAATAAGAATAAATAATAATTACATGCATTTATAGAGCACTCTTACACTGAATACCACATGGCGTCACAAGAAACTACAAAAGCGAATAAATAAAGGCGCTAATAATGGGAAAGAGCGTTGGTCCTTAGCAATCAACCATTGAACAGGAAATTCACCAACCAACTGACAAAACTCTATTCAAGACAGCACAAAATCATAAATGTTGTTCCAAAACCAAAGACCAAGGGGTGTCACCACCTCTGAAGAACTTGACCACAGCCACAAGTAACAGGTGTCCCGGACGGTCTGGTTGCATCAGCACAGTGCGAGAGGATGCTGCAACATTATGTTAGCATGCTAAATATAAACTAGTTTAACAAGACTGAGGAACGCTAGATCTGAGTGAAGTGTCAATTTATCATGAGAGTTTAGTTGGGTGTTTATCTAGCGCCTGTTTGTACCCAGTGAAGAGGTGTATGGTTAGCATCTAAGTATCCTGGCCAGTAGTGACCCTTTAGGGGCCAATTCCCCCCTCCCATCACTGTCACATGTGGCCCTAATTATGTACAGGTGCACTGGATATTTAACATTTTGGGGGTAGAGGTCCAAAATTCCCTGAAACTATTACAGTGCATTCAAGATCAGTTTCTCTAATAAACACAAAGCTGGCACAAGGCATTTATGAATATTTCTCAACCAATTGCAACAAATTATTCACTGACTTCACACCTAGATCTGAGATAGACACGTCTGGTCATTTACCTTTTGGTGACAAACAAATCAACCATAAAACTCAACCCTTTTTTTTCATAACATTTATCAATAAATTTGCATCAACAAATTTACAACCCACACTATAGAGGTACATAAATGATACACAAAACTGTTCTGTTGTAGCATGCAAGAAAATAGTGCTTGTTTGGCGTAATCGACCGAATACATGTATAAAAATTAGGCAAACTTTTAAAACTAACTTTGGAGAGGGACAGAAAATGAAAATGTAAAAACACAAAAATATACTGTAAAAAGGTTTTTAAAATTGTCATTACATAGATCAACTATTACATAGATCATAGTGTGTTTAAAATGCTGAAAGGCTGTCCATTCACGACAGGAGAATGTTAGTTATTATTATATGGGATGCAGACATGCTATATTTTTTCTGTATACCCTGAGTGCGCATGTGTTCACAAATGTATCTTCAAACAAACCTGATGCGTAGATTAAAATAGCGCAATACGCAGAATTAGAACAATGGGCCGTGCAATGTATGTTAGTATCACACTCTTGGTGCTATGGATTGACCAATCAGAATGAGGATTAAAGTTTGCTTATAAAGATAAAGACAAGATAAAGACAGGAAGCCTGGGTTTACAAAGGCAGGAGTATATTTTGTCTTTCTATTTAAGAGTTTTACACCAGGATTCTTTTCTTTGGAACAATCGGTTTCTTTGGCGGCATCTTTCCACATTTTTTTTAAACAAAAACACTCTCGAAAATAAAGCATACAAAAAACAATCTCGATACACTGTCTTATTTTGTTACTCAATTTTAAAATCCAATGCATTCAAACAAAATGCAAAATGCATGTCCTGACCAATTGAAATCAACAACTCAAATGGCCCGTCCACAGCTATTAATTGTACGCAAAAAAAATCGCTAACTGTTTGAAGTCACCGCAACCTTGAGTATACCAGATCCTAATGGTTTATCGCTACAATCTAAACTCAACAAACCCCCAAAAGCAATTTTAATTTAATTGCACTGGACTGTTATTTATCAGAACTTTATTTACAATAAATTATTTGGCAACATATGTTGCAAGTTTTCAACAATTGGAAGTAAGATCCTTTGTGCCATTCTCTTACCAGGGGGTGGTCTCCTCTATGATGACCAGGCCATTCAATTTACTTGTTAAAGTTTTGTCTTACTTTCAAAAGAAAAGTATCATATGGTTTTTATCAACTTTGAGATGACAGCTGCACAGTCTGTCTTTGGACTGCCTGTATTTTCCATTTTCTGGCCTTATTGTCATTACAATCGGGTGGCAAGCATTTTATATAGAGTCACAGTCCTAGGCTGGCTTTTAAAAAGTCTGTTTAAGAAATCCATAACAGAAAAACCAAGACGGTTTGAGGCTTTCGCATCGATAAAGAAATGTTGATTTGTAGAACACCATGAAGATAATTTCACTGTCTCCAATGCCTTTCATTGCGTTTACAGTGATCAAAATACCTCTGCCTTTCCTTCACATGTTATTTGCATGAAAACCAAAACAAGGTCCACAGCATAATTAGGATAAATCGAGGGGTACTAATACAGCCCTGTCGCCTCAAGAAAGCAAAGAATGTTCCTTCTCCAGATGAAGAAAAAAACCTCCAAAATGATTGATTATCTCAAACGCTGCAGATAGTCTGTTATTAAGCGCGGTTAAATAAAGTGGAAAATGGAATAGGAATTTGTTCAAAGGAAGCTTTGAATAGACAACTTGTTATGTCAACATCATTCAACTCCTGGTAGACCGCAAGGACTTCAGACAATTGGGGAAACCACTCGGGACAATCAAGGAAAAAACGGCTCAAATACTCAGAGACTAATAACAAAACACCACCAATTGCCAATCATCCAATTAGACTGGTGTTTCTATATCATCAGCAGTGATCTGTTGTGATATCTGCAATTTATATAAGCATGGATTTTGAGGGCATTGAATATCGGGCTAGAATCCAGCGCCAAGGCAGACCAAGCCAGGGACTGTGAAACCAGGGCGGTATTAATCTACCACCATGGCCATCCGATTGAAGATCAGAAAACGGCAAATTCTTCCGAGGTATTCGAGTGAATAAAATGATCTTGTGGAATTGAAGCCCTAGAGGTGGATCAGGATAAAGTTGTGACAGGGTTTCATTAATTCAGAGAAACCATCTAATCTTCGCAGACCCCCTACAACGCTCTATAACTTTCAAATTATACAAATTGTTTAGTCAGTTTTAGTTGACTTTCTTGCCATCATCAGGAGCCCAGATGAGAAACAAATTCTAAACATAACAGCAAGGTACATCAATTTGTAAAAAATTGTCTTAAAGATGCATGATATCCATGTAGAAAACTAGAAAAACACCATCTGATAAATGTGACCCGGATTGCACCTATTTTTATTTTAAAAGTTACTTATTATTTAGTTGTTTTAGCTCTTTCTGGTGATGAAACCAATGCGTCCTCAAAAGTCAATAGTGCTGCTACCTGTAGGCCTGTAGATACCTCTTTGTATATAGAGAAGATGAAGAAGAAAATGTTCACAGTAGATGCGGGAGGAAAACCCTTGCTAGGAAAAAACCTGGATAATCAGCGGTAGGGACTGAAATCTCAATTCACATGCTAGGCTAGGTGCTAGAGAAGGGAGGTGAAAGGCAGAGAAGGAACCACTAAGCCACCCTGACTCCCCCTCCCCCCCCCCCCCCCCACCACCAAAAACAACCTATGAAAATGTTATCTATAACTTTGAAACTTTAGAAGTACTGCCACTAACAGTTGAAAAAAACAACGCCTTGTTCACTTCATCAAATGTTTATTTGAGTATATTCTGTTTAACTTTTTAAAAACCATCAGCACTGTCCCTGGCGTGTTCTTGTGCCAATATACTCACGACCATAGGACCTCCAAAAGGTCGCATGTTTTCTAAAATGTTGTCGAATCATTGTCACACTCTGATCCTTATAATTGTCTCTTGCCTCCAGGCAACTGTAGCAAGCGATTAAAGAATAGACAAACATAATGGCGTCTTTGCATGAAATGAGTTGAAAGCCAAGTTCACCGTTGAAGGAAGACAAAAGCTGAGTGACAAAACATATGTTTCCACAAAAGCCTAATCCAGCAATTACCCACCGCTTCCCCTTTCATCTGATATTTTTAGACTCAATCCTCCCCTGAACAGACAGAACACTCGATTCCCCCCCCCCCCCACAGCACGACTGTCAACTCGGGTGCGTGTGTTTGGGAAACATCCACAATTGAACAAATCCGCGTTTCCTGAGTGAAAAACACTGGCCGCCAAAGTCCCAAGATTAGAATCGGCAAGCAATTGTGCTTGTGATGAGGGCAACCGTTAAAAATGTCATTCTCATGTGTTTGTTTGGTGGTTAATCGTCTTTTAGCGCCGCCACCCCTTTGAGTCAGCGACTATAGACCTTCAAAACTTATCAGGAGGAACACCATCGTTGGTCCTCAGCCAGGAAAAGGGCAACCTAGATTTTTTTTTTAGGATTTAGTAACATTCATGGCGGAAAGCAGGGCTTTGATTCTATTAATCCAGACAGAAAAACATTTCTTATGAAAACAGGATAAAAAGTACACACACACCAGAGAACACTATCTAAAATGAGCATCAATTGAGTTAGTTTCAGAAAACATTCCTTTCCATAATCTCCTTTGCTTTACATCATTTTTCAGGTTTCTTCATCCTTCCTCGAGAACCCCTCACAAAAGCTACCAGTGAAAAATATTGCCTTAACTTAAAGAGACAACTGGCGGATTACCACAGTAGTGCATGTGGTGGCTATTATTTGGCATAGTTGACTCTCTTTTGAAGGATTACCGGGTACCGACTATTGACCGTACCATGGAGGTGCCATTGTTCCCTCAATGGCTCCCAGTAACCTCTACAAGTCAGTATCAGTTACAACTCAAGTGGGGGTCGATTCAGTTTGATGGTTCTTTTAATACTCAGTGTATTAATTCAACCCCCCCCCCTACCACTACTACTACCAGCACTAGGTGGTATTTACATTCACTGATCCCTACAAGGAAACTTGCCATGTTTCAAATCTGTCTGCTGAACAATCATTCGAGTTACTATTACGAGTAAGAAGAATAACTCTCACTAAAACAGACAAACTAAATTGCTTCATTTCTTTTCAGTCGACATAAAATAATTTCAAATACTTTGGGCGTTCAGACTCTTCCTTTCAACCTAGATCTAGAAAAGAGATTTGATGAAAATATGTTGTAAATTAATTCATAAGTGTGCCAAATGGTAGTGTATTGAAATATAGCAACCCTAGAGCTGCAGCATTCAACAGCCGCCATTGCAAATGTTAGACAATGGAAACGTGCACACGTGTACGAGCCACACTCAGCACTCAGCCAAGGATAAGTCTTCATTGACCCCAGTGAGGGCGCTGTTTGGGTCTTGTGACGTCGAACGCAAGGGATCTATTGTCTCAGAACTGTCAGTTAATAGCCGCTCCTTGCGGTTGTGGGTTTGGGCCCTGCTTCAAATTAGAAAAAAGCTAATCTGACCTCATGATTTCATCGACATCTTGGATGAGTGAATGAATTGACCTACTTTAATTTAAAAACAACATGCTTTAAATTGATCATGACTGCATGAAACAAGTAAAAACAATCCCCCGTTTCCGTGCAGCACCCCTTCTACCGTGAGAGGAGTGGTTCCTTTTGCAGGAAGATAAGGCTGACAAGCTGGGGTTGATATAACAAGTAATAAGGACCTTGTGAGTAAGAAGTTCATTCAAAAATAGAAGTGTAGGTTCCTCACAGAACAGAGCTTGGTCACGATCCCTTTGTTGGCACCTCAAGATTGATCCTCTTTTCAAGGAAGAGTAAGGGAAGGAATAGACGATGGTGATATTGAACAGAGTCAAGACTTTTCTACATCATCACTTGAACCAACAAGACTGGGAGTGATCGACAAGTGAGGTAAAGAAAGACTGAAGGAAGGGTTCATCTAGAACTTATCGCAATCGTTAAGCTTTTTTCTCTTTCATCATCAGAAGAGGGTGAGGCTGCCAGAAAGATAAGGAGGGGCAGAGGAAGATGGGAGCTTTCAGCATTAATCAGTCGAATTGCTTTCCATCAATATCACCATAGGAAGGACTGACCACTCTATGAACGGACCAATATGCTGCAAAGTCAAGAATGATTATGAGCTGAAATGTCAATTTGTCAACTTCTGATATCACTAGAGGGCATTTTATCTGCAGGCCGGAAAGATAAGGCCAACAAAGGGACTAGTATAATGGCCGAGTCCAACATCATTCAACTTGCCAAGAGAGAAGTAATCCTTATCTCCTTGGATACTATTCCTAACATCATCAAAGAGGGTGCGGCTTTGCGGGCTGAAATCTAAAGCCGAGGAAAGAGGAAACAGAAGATGACAGACTTCAATATCAATCATTGCGAGAGATGTCTCGGCTCAAAGACATTGTTATCGTTCCATGACCATCATCACATCAGAAGGAGGAGTGGTTCACACTTCGGAAAGAGTCTTCAAAGGAAGTTAAGATGCAGGGAAAAAAACCATCATCAATCTTTGTACAAGTTCTCCTCCAATTGTAATACTTGGTTGTAACCATACAGACAAACGAAGAGGTTCCTGTCTACACAGAAAAAGAAGATCAGACAATTGTATCACGAAAATAGCAAGATTCCTTACAAGATTGCTCTCACATAAACATCAGTGTTAGGGTAAAACAAAAAATAACAAGATTCTCTACTTTTACAAGAGTCGTCCGGTATAACTGTTTTGACTCAAGTGACTGTCATACAAATTATTGACACCGTGAATTAAATGTCTACTTAAGGATTTTGCTGATTGTTAAAAAGTAAATTTCAGAGCAGGATATGTCAATCTCTTTTTTTCATATGGGTGCAATACTCTGAACATTTTCCGGTACTTTTTGAAACATTTGTCAATAGGCCTTTACCACTTCACCACTTATTCTATTTTTTAAGACTGGCTAACTTACTCCTAACAACAACAAATCTATACGATAAAGTACAAACTACCAATGCACTGATCAGACATCAAACTTGCTTTTTCTGCATTTTTCAAATATAAACAAAATTGCCAATGAGTCAACGAAGGTAAACTGTAAAAACGTTTAAAGAAAAAATATATATAGGAGTTAATCATCCGGCAAAAAATAAACAGCTGAAGGTCTTTGGTTAATATATAAGGATGTTACTTAGTTAAATACTTTTTTTGTGAAATTATTCTTGACAAACAGAGGGCTCTGTAAATAAATGAATGACAAAAAAAATCAACGATGTAACAACTTTTCAATCGATATCGTCTTTGACAAGTGTACAGTTGACCGCACTTTGTTGCAATTATGTGCTTAAAGATTAATTGTAATCTTTGAATGAAGATTTGTCAACACCAAAGGATAAACATGCTTCGAATAGTAACAATCAATGACAGGTGTCAATAACAATATCTTATCGATAATCGCACTGTATTGCACGTCACTCAAAATGTGCTAATAAACAAACAGAAAACGGCAATTACTATACAGCACTGTTCAGTGAGCATTTTCTTGAATTCTGATGTACAACATAAAAAGTGCTAAGCGACTAATTAAAAAAGTTCCCTGTAGATAATTTTGTCCAAAAGTGATATCAACTTTTTGAAAGACACTTCTGTTAATTCACAGTCGTAGCGTGCCAGCTACAGTGCGGTGAATTCATGTCAGCTTGTTGAAAGACATCTAGAAATGCATCAATCACCAAGGAATAACCTATTAGAGACAAAACATTAGTTGGGTTTTTCAACATGGCAACTTCTTCAGGTCCTAATTACTGTATTTTATTTCAAAGTGAATCATGTGATAAACTTAAAGCGGGGCTCTAAGGTCAGATTAAGTTTTGTGATCTGCTCGTTTTCCAATAGACCTTAGTGCACATGACGTCATTTTGAGTAGGGTGCTCTTGGCTAGAGGTCAGAAGAAGGTTGCTAGAGGTCAGAAGAAGGTTGCTCATCCCTTTGTTGGCACCTCAAGATTGATCCTCTTTTTAAGGAAGAGTAAAGGAAAGGAATGGACGATGGTGATATGGAACAGATTCAAGACTTGTCTACATCATCACCGCGCCACGCGTACATAAATGTGTTTTCCATTGTTGCATCATCGGTTTACCTCTAAGATGGCGGCGTGATGACGTTCATGGATAAGGTCTGTAGATAGAATCCTTATAAAAATAGGGAAAAAAACATTAGAAGTCTTTCACCTCAGGTTAAAATTGGGTAAAATGTCGCTGTGTTTGATAACACCCTTCAAGTGCGATTTTGTTTTAAATCCCAAAAATGTTTGATGACACCACGTTTCAAATATACAGACAGTACAGATTTGTCCGGAGAAATTTTTTTTCTCGGAAAATGCACCATAAGAGGACAATGGGACAGACAAACTAAATGACAGGGCATTAAGAGCAATCTGATTTTGTTTTCTAGAAGGCTAAAGGTCAAACATGATCGACACAAGGTCAATATCACAATGGATGGGAAAGTGGTGTATTATGGGAAAAGGGGGGATCCATAGCTATCCATCCATGCACCCCCTAAACCTCAGGGACGAAAAAAGACAATCAGATTCGTTTGATCTAGAGTCACCTCCTCTAATCTCCACACTGTGATTGGGAAGTAGATTTATCATCCAACCGAGATGATCCTATGGGAAGGGAGAGATTAATGACTCCTGGTTATATGGGATTAAGAATTATGTTCACATGTTGGATAAGAAAGGGATACTTCTCGGTTGTCTTGGACACTTGTCCTCCATGAGAAAAATGTTTGATGGAGAAAGTGTCAACAAACAACAGGACAATGACCCTTGTCCTTGGGGTGAGTATGGTGACCAGAGTTTGCACACCGTTTCAACAACAAAAACTGTAGACATTGGTAACTAATGCTGGTAAGGCTTTCTATTAAATCTCAGGGCCAATTTGTATTTAAGCCCTGTTCAGAGAGCTCAAGACATTATCTGCAATCTTAGACTTAACTGTATGGTTAGCTGAATGTTACACCCCTTCCAGCCTGGGTACCCCCTTCCATCAGCCTGGGCACCCCCCACCAAGCCTGGGCTCCCCCACCCAGCCTGTGCATCCCACACAGCCTGGGCAACCCATACAGCCTGTGCATACCCAACCAGCCTGGGCACCCCACACAGCCTGTGCATACCCAACCAGCCTGGGCACCCCACACAGCCTGTGCATCAGCCTGGCACCCCCACCAAGCCTGGGCTCCCCCACCCAGCCTGTGCATCCCACACAGCCTGGGCAACCCATACAGCCTGTGCATACCCAACCAGCCTGGGCACCCCACACAGCCTGTGCATACCCAACCAGCCTGGGCACCCCACACAGCCTGTGCATCCCACACAGCCTGGGCAACCCACACAGCCTGTGCATACCCAACCAGCCTGGGCACCACCACACAGCCTTGGCATACCCAACCAGCCTGGGCACCCCCACACAGCCTGGGCACCCACACAGCCTTGGCATACCCAACCAGCCTGGCACCCCACACAGCCTGGGCACCCAGCACAGCCTGGGGACCCCACACAGCCTGTGCATACCCAACCAGCCTGGGCACCCCACACAGCCTGTGCATTACACACAGCCTGGGCACTCCACACAGCCTGTGCATACCCAACCAGCCTGGGCATCCCACCCAGCCTTGGCATCCCCACTCAGCCTGGACACCCCCACCCAGGCCTGGGAATCCCAACCAGCCCAAGCATCCCCATTCACACCACAGTTCAACATTGGCAGTATTATTCACAAAGACTTTCACACTGAGCTAGTGTTGAGAAAGAAAAGGAGTAGTAAACATTTAAATAAATATTAAACATTTTGTAGCATTTTTCATACATACTTGTTGCAATATACTATTTCATTTACATAAATTAATAAAGTGACCCACAGCACAGGTCAAAAGCAATTCAATGTACAACAAGTTTTTAAATATCAAAAATACAGAAAATATGTCAAGTTTAAAAACATAAAGTAAACATATTCTTTTTGACCTTTAAACATTATGGAAAAATTAGAAGATCAAAACAGAAAGAGGGGGTAAAAATAGGGGGTAAAAATAGTACCCCAAAATAGCACCAACAAAACTATTGATTAGATCTTACCCTAAGTCCAGACTCGTAATTATGTTGCATCATCAAGTTGGCGCCGGAATTATCACTTGCGCCATTGTCCGTCGTATCGATGAAGTCTCTCGTGAAGTACATCCCATAGCGAATGTTGTCCGAGCAGCCGCCCCATGCCCAGTCCTCTATCCCGCTATTCTTACTGTGTTTACGCCCTTTGCTCTGGGCACAGCCACACTCCACCACCGAACCGCTGCCGCATGCCCTGGTGACATGGTAGGTTATACTGGCTGATGTCATCCCTTGAAGAAAAGCCATCTCTGGGTTTCCTGGTGGTTAAAAAAAATGGTGGAATTTATGTATTTCATCAGTAAAAAAACTACAATAAATTTAACCTTGGAAAACAGGAATTCCCTGTTGCAAACCAACTAATAGCTGCTGCTTACCAACCCAAAGAGAGATGTAGTATTAATGCTGAAATTGACAAAGGCCTCCTCATTTTTCAAACCTTGCACAGTTAAATCTACTTTATCAACTCAATTGCTTGTGTAAATTGCTTGTGTAAAGTTTTTTGCAAATCTCATGCTCTGAGATTTTAGCAAGATACATCTATAAATAGCTGAATGAACTTCAGCACTTTTTCACGACCATCATCAACATTTCTTGGGACAACATTTGCGATCAAGATTTGAATAAGTCGTGTACTTTATCCATAAACTAATTCAAGAAAAATATTCACACCCAAAATTGTGTTTTAAACAAGGAATCAAAACCAAACCAAGTTCCTATATAAAGATTTAAGTCTTCACATGATTACAGCCAAAAGCGGTCATTTTGTTCCTGCTGTACTGAAAAATGTACACTTAAAAACCACTTTTTCAATGTTCGTGTAAAATGAGGTTCAAGTAATGAGCAGAAAGCTCACCAATTGGGCACTCTTTATAAATAGCATTTATTAATCAAAGGAAATTCACAGCGTTTTCACTCAAATTGACTCCAACAATGAATCTTGATCAAGGAAACTGCTAACTTGTCCGGCCCGGTAGCGAGTCACTCACTGCGACTGTCCGACCCATCTCCCTAACAGACCTTCAACAGGTTCTGACATCCCAGTGGGGTGGTACTGAGACTGTTGATATGAGATTGCTTCTGTCCACAAGGGGGAGCTTCCTTCCCTCTGATAGGTACAAGATTCAAGACAAGGATGACGACGACTTCCTTAATAAGCCGCGAAAGGTGTTAAGCCACAAAGTGGAGACATGCGGCCAAATCAACACAGTTTTTCTTCTTTTTGATAACAAAAATTCAATGCGTCCTAGCAGTATAGGGGAAAGTTCTGGTGCATTAATGAACGCGGTACTCAGAAGCAATTTGACTTGATATACATCATGATGGGTGCTATCTCCATGGTAATCCATGGGATTTATCAAGGAACAGGCCTAATCATGGCAGCTCTGAGACACAAAGAAGTATAGATCATCTTGTTTACAAAGTAGTCACAATGTCTGAAAGATTTGAATCAGTGAACAAGTTGTACTTTCTTTCAAGTCTTTTTTTTTTAGCTACACACTTAAAGGCACTGGACACCTTTGGTAATTGTCAAAGACCAGTCTTCTCACTTGGTGTATCTCAACATATGCACAAAATAACAAACCTGTGACAATTTGAACTCAATTGGTCGTCGGAGTTGCGAGATAATAATGGAAGAAAAAACACCCTTGTCACACGAAATTGTGTGCTTTCAGATGCTTGATTTCGAAACCTCCCTCACGCGTGAGGTCTCAAAATCAATTCAAATAAATTACTTCTTTCTCAAAAACTATGTTACTTCAGAGGGAGCCGTTTCTCACAATGTTTTATACTATCAACAGCTCTCCATTGCTCATTACCAAGCAAGTTTTTATGCTAACAATTATTTTGAGTAATTACCAATAGTGTCCAGTGCCTTTAAACAAACTACACGATGATGGAATCACACTTGAACAAACTACATCACACTCATCAAAAAATAAGTCCACCTCAAAGCATGATTCTCCATCATAGATTCTTAAAATAAAGTGGAAGAATTATCTTTTCTCAAAGGATCACAATCATGGAGACAGACTCATTTATGCAGGGAAGCATTAATATAAGCATATCCCTATGACTTAATCACTTCTTATTTCCCACTGTCTCCGTCCCATTTATCTTTTGCAATGATGAGGAAATAAAGTTAAGTATGAAAACAAAATGACTACAGAAACAGGGATTTCGGAGCGTTTGTCATCACCCTGTGACACGAATTGAGGAAAACAGTTTATGGCGCTTTCAGGAAACCCCGATGATCCCCAAAAAGTTAAGATGTTGTTGGACTGACCGGTGAATGTTTGTTCCTACCCTACAGCTACCTCTTGAGGATCACAATACAGTCTCTATGATCTTAGGATTAGACTGGGCAGGAATTGCATGCAGGAATTGCATGCAGACAGACAAACTCTCCTGGACGGACAAAGGTAGACTTCAGACAATTACCCCAATACCTAGGAGTCAGGCTCAAGCTCAACTTTTACATCGAAGGACCTTTATTTTTGGGTCACAGTATGACTTGTATATGTGCTTATTTGCATTTATCTGGAATGAAACCCCAGTTTGTGAGACACACAGTCAAATTTCAGACAAGAATGTTTCTCTGGAATAAGAAGTAACTACGACGAGTAAACTTGCAGGTACAACCATGTGTAAATCTCTTTTGGGAGGAGAGTTGGCTCTGAGAAGAGCCGGTGTGGTCTCGGTGACGTTTCGGACAGTATACTCTGCTCATCTTCAGGAGAACTTTAAATCAAAGGACATCATATTTGTCACAGTATGACTTCTTTTATTAGTTTCCTTTATCTGGAATGGGCAGAGTATACTGTCCGAAACGTCGAGACCACACTAGCTCTTTCAGAGCCAGCACTTCTTCCAAAAGCGATTTCACACATGGTTGTACTAGCAAGTTAACTAGTTATAGTTACTTCTTAGTTTACAAATCATGCAAAGCTTCAATCATCACTGTCTCATGAATAATGGTACTACATTGGGCCAACATCAAACTTTAAAACTGCTGGTCGCTTGTTGTGACCAACATTTTAAAAATCTGTGTCACAATGTATCAAAATGCTTTCGAGAGTTATTAAAAAAACTGTCTTAAAATGACAAGTAAAGCTCATCAGTGAGGTCAGAAATAATTATTTTGATTTGTACCGTTGCTATGAAAAACCCAGACAAGTCTTATTCAATTACCCCACAAGTTTCTTCCATCCTCCAGTGGGAGCAAACTAAGCAACCTTGAACTTTACAAAAGCAACTGCAGCAGATAGCCCTCTTTTTGTCATGCTGAATGTAATTTTTATAAACAAGCTGTTTTTGGTGTGGATCCCATCATTCACCCTCCGTTTCCCTCCCACCTGGTTCCGGGGGGGGGGGGGGGGGCTCCGCAATCTGCCATGTCACCACAAACTAACCACACAAAATGTCCAACTAGTCAGTTCACCAAACATTCTCCTGACAGTTTGAAAGAGTTTACTCTTTAATAACTTTAGGAAGTCCACATTGTAGTGTCCTCACGGACTCCACAGTGGAAAAAACAAAATCAGAGGAAATCAAAGAAAATCCTCTTCAAAAGTATATAAGTGAACTTTTTCGTACACACTACCGCGGCATTCACCCAGGTCATGAACTTGCCAAGTTGACTTTCCTTCAAATGTCGTGGTTTATTCAAGTAATTGTCACACGACACTGATATCATCAGAGAGGCATTATAAGAGCTCCACGGCCCCAAATTACATAAAGGAAACTCTCGCCGACTTTTCCCAAGATTTTGCAACAATCACTTTTGTTTCCCTCTGGTTATTTTGAGGTTGATAAGATCTTTTGATTCTGCCAGGAGAGGAAAATCAGTCTGGAATTGTTTTCCCATGACTGGAGTCAGAATTCACAAGTTCAAAAGCTTACCAATGCCTTTGTTAATTGAAACACACAAAAAAAGGTTAAATTTAACTGTAACTCAATACTTTTAAATGAAAAAAAAGGGACAATTGATGATTACCTTCAAAATGATAGACAACCACAAGCTGAAATTCTAGATGAGGAAATGGGTTTTTTTCTTACAAATTTGGCGTCACTTTTCTCCCAGTAATCTCATACAAGACTTGTAATAGCTTGGCCAAGTTTGCACAGGGACCATTTTGTCAACTAGGTTGATATTAACTGGTACTCATGCTCAAAAACATGTGTTGGGTACAAGGCAATATCGACCACCAGTCGACAAACAGTCCATTTGCAAACTTGCACCTTGGTGTTGAATTCAAAGTTGGAATTTCTTTTCTTTTGTATCGCCCTCATCATATCTTAAAGGAATCTAAAATCGATTTCAACCAATCAATTTTTCAACTTTACAAATATAATTGAAAAATTATATCAACTACTGTATTTTCTAGAAAATCTACAGACCAACTAAAAGTTGAGACTTTCAAGAGAGGTTCATTTAATCACCTAACACAAATTTACGGCTAACTTTTGAAGAAGGCAATTTGCAATGTCTTTGAATCTGTGAACTGTTATAGACAAATTTGACTGAAAAAAACAATTTTCTGGTATAGACTAATTTAGTGGTGGTACTCAAAACAAAACTCCTCAAGTTGCTATTATGTCAATGATTGAGCAAAAGATTGAGCACGATTGATCCTGAGTTATTCATCTTTAGAACAGTAATATATCAATAATTGACTTCTTTTAGGCTCTAAAAAATCCACACAGTTCCTGGTTCACCATTTGTATTCATTTATGCATTATTAAGTTGAAAGGGAATTGGACCAGCCATGGATGAATTAGCCAATTTCTGTGAAGCAACTTGTAGCTGAGCATCCATGGTATAGACACAACAGGAAATTGTATCTTTTTAATAAGCAATTCAGTCTACTCTAACTTTCTGAAGTACTTAAACGTGACTGAAAGCGACAGTCAGACCTTTTTCGTTTAAAATCTATGAAATATGTGTCTCATTTTTTCCAATTAATCAATTCCCCACAATCAAAAGTTAAGAAGTCTTTTTCTTATTACTAAAAGGCAAATAAAGTCCATGTTGCAGCCAAACTTTTTTGCATCCCTCTTAAAAAGTAATCAATAAAATCAGGTCATGTTTTGGTTGACCCATTTTTTCCTGTGACAATTTTCCCAACAGTTTTTTCTTCCGCACCAAACCGTTCCCACGCGCCGAAAAAATCTCAAGAATATCCCGATAGATATCCAGAAACCCTTTTTCCAATTATTAACTAAATAGTTACAAAGAAGAACTGACAAAGTAGTACTGACAGATGGCACTGTAACAAACACCCGACTGACAAAAACAGTTTTTCAGACAAATGAAAATGTCAGACTCAGGGTCGAGTCTCACCTAAATCCCTTGACAGACGTTACACACCCACGAGAAAAAAAAAAATTGTAATTTGTTGCCAAACGGGGTTTCGTTTGGTATTGACTGAGCAGTCTGAATTCCATTAAGGAGCAACAAAAAAAATTGAATTTCGGGCACAGAAGTTATTTACAAGGTTGATAAGAAGGCGCGTATTGATAAACTGGGGTTTTCAACTATTATTTTTTTACAGTGACCCTTTTTAAACCCCCTCTCAATACATTATGAATTACAGCCGAGGGGGCACAAACAGTTTATGAAGGGCCACAAACAACTTGAAAAGTTTCACAAATTATGATATAATCTATCCCGCCCCTCGCCAATGGCACAAAAGTTCTTTCTATTTTTTAGTTGAAAGCAACAGATCTTCGTCAGCGATACTAAATGTGGGTCAATGGCCAGAAAACAGCAATGGAGACCTAGCCTACTGGAGTTCACTCTCTTGGTTCATTTTGGGTAATTTTCCATGCGTATAGTTTTTCTAAGACACAATTATAAATGCATCAATGAATATCTTCCTTGGTTATCTTGTGCTCTATTAAAATTAAGAGTATTCAAGTCACTAACTGGGAACTAATGTAAGATTTGAAACTTTGCATGATGGGAACAATCTAGTAAGGTTTGTGGTAACACCATGTACATGAGTAGGATTTGAAACTTTGCATGGTGGGGATACAATCTAGTAAGGTTTGCAGTAACACCATGTCATGAGTAGGATTTGAAACTTTGCATGGTGGTGATACAATCTAGTAAGGTTTGCAGTAACACCATGTAATGATGTAAGATTTGAAACTTTGCATGGTGGGGATACAATCTAGTAAGGTTTGCAGTAACACCATGTGCATGAGTAGGATTTAAAACTTTGCATGGTGGGATACAATCTAGTAAGGTTTGCAGTAACACCATGTAAGATTTGAAACTTTGCATGGTGGTGATACAGTCTAGTAAGGTTTGCAGTAACACCATGTGCATGATAGATTAAACTTTGCATGGTGGATACATCAAGTAAGTTCATAACACATGTACATAAGTAGATTTAAACTTGCATGGTGGAGATACAATCTAGTTAGGTTTGTGGCAACACCACGCATATAAATCTCTTATGAGTTATGAGTTATAGCAATGACCACGCAACGTTTTGATCAGTATGCTCTGGTTGTCTTGAAGAGCGTACTGATCAAACTATTGAGTTGTTTCACCACCAACTCTTTTCTGAACAAACAAGAAATTATTTATGAACAATTTAATTTGAATGACTATAAATGGCAGTAGGCCTATATACAACAGTGCAGCATTTGGTCAATTCCCTTACAGTTGTTCACAAAAATGAAATTGGTATTCATTTATTATATTTATTCATTTATTCATTTATTCATTTATTCATTTATTCATTCATTATTCATTTATTCATTCCTCCATTCATTTATTCATTTCATACAATGTGTTATTAGTTGTTATTCTTTCAGGATATCTGGGGATCAATAGAGATGAAGCTGACTTTGGGCTTCATCTGTTACAAACAGTTTACACACTTCAAGCCAGACACATCAATACAAAGTAAACACATTCTGATTGTTGTTTTCTACTAAATGTAAAAATGTGATTGTCACAGTGTTCCAAGTTCTGGTAATAATTGCCAAGTGGTGAGAGATAACACATTTTGTGCAGAGGAGGTTTAGGATTTTGAGGTTAACATTCCAACAGAGTGCAAAAGCAGTGAAAGAAAAAGTCACTGAATAAACAAAAATGTTGATACTTTCGATTATCAAAGACAAGGTGACAATTTGTGATTATTGAAGTTTTTTGCACACAACTGTTTGATTTCAAAATAAAATTAAATTGTAGATACTCCCTTTTCTTTTTTCCTCTACTTTTTTTAAAAACTGATATTGATGCAATTTAAAAACTTAAAAATTGTGGAAATTTATAACTGGCTGATTCATCAGTACTGTAAAATTACTCATCTAAAGAAACTCATGATGCTTCAAAAATGTAGATCAGGAAACTCTTTCACAGAATGTGTGTGGGGTGAAAAGCAAAAAAAAGAAAAAAAAAAGAAATACAAGCCAAGGAGGGCAAGGTCACCAAAGTGGGTAAATGATTTTTTAAAAAGCTTGTTTTGACATTGATTGATTTGTTCACCCAAGTTTTTTGGGGGGGAGTATCATCCTTTTGGAAGTAAGAGAACCAGACGATGGTCCCAGAGAGCTCGGGAGTACAGCCCTTTTATCTTCACCACCCTACATCCTTTGATGACAACGATGACTTAAGCAAACCCCCGTTCATTTGACACCGCATTTAATCTAAACCGGCCCTGTGCCACCTTCCGCGCACACTCTCGCCAGCCAAGCCGCAGATAATTCCTTCGTTAGGGGAACGACAGCACTTGGTACTTTAGCTGTTTGTGACACAGCAGTGAAGAGAGAAGACTAGGTATTGATGGATCCAAGCAGGGGTAGGAAAGAAGAATGACAAATTCATGTTCTCTGAAAAACAGGTTAGGTGCAATCGGACTGGGTATTGTTTTCACTCTTGACGGACGACGAGTGATATGTTTTTATTTGGGTCTTTCCTTCTCCAACTTCCCGCAACATGCAACCAATAATTACTTTGTATGACGCAGACAGTGTAATGCTCGTTACGGACACGCAACTGATTTAAACGTTTTCTTCCCTTTGGTCTGATGAAGTAAGTTAAACAATTTTCCCACTTTTAACTGTGGTCTTCAATAATAAAACTGTAAATATTGTTACACTTGTAAAAATAATACTTACAAATGTCCGATATAATCAGTTGGTTTGAGAGATTTTGTTCTCATTTCACAGTGTCTTGACTACACATAGCTTTAGAAATTTAGAAAATAATTTGAAAGTTAATGGTACAGAAAACACCTCCTTTTTGTGACATTTTTGTATGAACTACTTGTGGTTTCACAACTAAAGTATACACATTTTAAATGAACCATTGTCTTTATTGGGAATTTACTCTCTGGGTGATGATTTCTATTGGAAATTTGAGTCTTCAAGGATAAGGAAAAACTTCATTCCCATTTCTCGATTGTCCGCAAACTCGAGTCAACATTTCTAAAGCCCTTTACTTTACACACATTTTCTGGGATTCCTGCGAAATTTTGGCTGACCCTAGCAAACCCCAGAGACTACCCAGGGATGTAGCTACCCCTGCATGGTCAAGCGAGGTAACTCCAGGGTTACACGGGGTGTGATGGGGTTTGAAATTCCCCTGGAGTTTTATTCTCAGGGAGCTTGCTCTGCAGTGTGAATACGATTTATGAAGACCTAAACCTGAATAGCACTGCCCTGATTTGATAGGAATTTGGCTTTCCAGGGATGATGCAAACTATTTATCAACGTGACCTCTAGCCTTGTCCTGACTAATTTAAAGTGAAGTGACAAACTAACAAATAAACTTCCCCATAAAATATATCATAATTACAAGTGTCACCCCAAATCCCGTACACGTACCCTACCCCCCCCCCCCCCACTCTCCAAAAAGGCTCATCTATGGCAAGTCGCTAATTAAATTTGTAACAGGATTATCAAGTCCAAGACCCACTTTCTTCTTCCCACATCTTTGGCTCTTTGCCACATCTTCCTTCCTCCTAGTTTCTACATTGCGTGCGTGGCGAGCCTCACATCAGGCACTCGAGAGAGACCTACCATTACTTACTCTGTTCAATAATTGAGTAGAACCGGGAGATTGTCCCCCACACCCTGATGTTCTCCCTGGGGTCATTTAGCCCCTTAATCCTCCCTTAATCCCCCCTGAATCCCCATTGAACTATCAAACCTCTTGGTCATCCCACAAACATCAAGTGAAGAAGACTCTCAATGATCCAACTGTGATGAGCCAATGAAATGTCAACTCAGGCAGGAAGTGGGATTTTATACGGTTTGCGATGCACAGTGCTGTGACTTCAGTTGCAGTGAGAGGGCAGGGGGAGGTGGGGGGGGTGAGTATTTTTTCTTCTTCTAATTTTGTCTCGATGATTGTGTAGTGCCCCCATTGGGGCTGATGAGAGGTATCTCCGAAGGGGCATTATATCCTTGGATCTGAGATTTCAAGGGCTGGATGGGGGACTTGGGGAAGAGGCAATGCCATGGGTAATGGTTGTCCTTTACAATTAGCTGTGAAAACGTGTTTCTGTCAGATCGAGGCCGATTGACAAGAACAACAATTTTACATGGAGGCCTTCGCACAAAACGACCTCACCAATTAATTAGGATTTTCCCTTCAAATTCTAAAATAGAAACCCACTTGTTGTATAGCGCCCCCCCCCCCCAACCACCCCACCCTCCATCTCAAGGCTGTACTTCGCCCACAGTCTTGAATCCCAACAAATCTACTCCCACGCATCCAGGGCCAATTTCATAGAGCTGCTTAAGCACAAAAACTAGCCACACACAACAAACTTAATGCCTACCAGAATAAGGTTACCAGCCAAAATAACCTGCCACATGTACAATCTGTGACTGATATCCCACTTATTTTTGCTAAGCAAAAAGTTGTTAATCATGTTCTGCTTAAGCAGCTCAACGAAATTGGACCCTGAAGTAATTTCCTGGTGTTGCCCTACTTAGTGCATGGATCAAATTGTGATTGCAAGTTGAGCGGGAAGGCAGGAACCAGCTCCCACTTAAACACATTGCACTCAAGTTGTTCAATATGGAAGTAAGTTGAGAAGCTGCACACGTTTTCATGTGGGCGTACCAATCATGCTGAACCAAAGCGATTTTCTTTTAGAGTTACTGACAGATTGAAACGGTTCCACGTAAGGGTTTGGATTTACACAAATCAACCACTTAACGGGATTCAAACTGTTTCAATGAGTTAACCAAAAAAAAGCATGTTGTTGTTTTGTGAAAAACAAATCTTCAAAATCCAACTTCCTTTTTGAAAAATCTTCTAAAACTCTCCTTCCTTCTTCATCTGTCGTCAGACCGGCTCTCTCATTTAGTTAGTTTCAACCATCATGCAGGTCAGTGACACCACAAGATACCAAGGTTTTTTTAGAAAATGGGTAATGTCTATTTCTACCCGGGTTCAATAAGTGACCTCACTTGAAGAAAAAGGGGAGTCTGATGCTGGCTGAATGGACATTGTCTGGAAAAAGTTGCTTGTTGGGCTAAAAGTGGATGCTCAGGGCCTAATTTTACGGCATTGTCTGCTGACTGCATGTTGTGTTTACAACTAACCATTCTCACTTTGCTTGTGCTGAATTTATGCGTAAGCCAAGAATGTTAAGTTATACGATAAATAATTCTTGCTAAACCATGAATTACGCTTACATAAGCGCGGAATTACACCAAACATGAGCTTTGAATTTACAGTAAGCAAAGCAGTGCCATGAAGTTGGGCCCCAAATGACACCAGTTGAGAATCGACCTGGGCTCAACTTCAAAGAGCTTCCTAAACAGAAAATACTGCTTAAACATGAACTTACTAAGCACAAACTAGCACGAAACCAGTCACATTACATGGCATTCATTACAACTGGTATCCTGAAGTGAATCTTCCATAATGCTAAGCAACAGCTGATTGGTCTCTTGACCGTACTTTTTAAGCCTAAAACACTACGGTACTGTTAATTGAAAAATGGCTGGAAATTAAACAGCAACATTCCAGTTTCCTGATTAAGAGTTACCATAACAGTTGCCACCTCCTCTTCATTTCCAACTAACATTAATATCATCTGTAAACAAATACTAGTTGTTTCATATTTACTAGCAATGTTAATTGGTATAAATACTCAAGGACAACTATCTCTGTGGCAGTAAACTTAATTAATGAAATTGGACTGAAATAGTGAAATATTGTCAACAGGGTAGATTTTTGAATGAAAGAAAGGAAGGATAGTTTAACATTTCTTAATTTCTTGTTTTGAAAAAAAAAACGGTTAATGCAATCAAGCATCATTTGGCATGGTGCATATAATCTTCAAAACACTCTGCTTAAAAGTGTCTGGGACAAAAAGAAATCATAATTTGTATTCATAGTACAAAATACTTCCAGAGTGCTCCCAAGCTTAACCTAACCTCAAAGTCACAACTGATGGGGAATTCATTCTTAACAAAATATCATTCTAAAAAAAAACACTTTAGAATCACAGAAAAAAAAGAATAACAAGTTTAAATATTTATCACATTTCCCACAAATGTTCATGTACCCTTAAAGGAACATTACAGAATTGGTTTTTGCTAACAAAACAGTTGCTGGCAGTGTAAGCACTTTATGTAATCCGCCATATACATAACCTGACAAACCTGTAGAAGTTTGAGATCGATCGGCCATCTGGGTCACGAGAAAATAGTGGAAAACCGATTACACATTTTGCATGAAATCATATAGATTCAACAAATGAATAAAAACGCTCACTGAGCGATAAACTCCAATCGGAAAATTAGTTTATTCATTTCTCATCAAATATGGCATTTCAGACAGAAATGTTTCAAGGGATGTTTTCTACTATCATCATCATTAGACCGTGTAAGTTTTATGTAAATCTGTGATCAAAAAGTACAATTTACAAGTTTTTTTCTTGCCAATTCTGTAATGTTCCTTTAAATAAATGTACAGTCAAAAAAATAAAAATAAAAACATAAGGGCGCAACAAGATGACACTTTGAGGCAATGTAAATCTCACCTATATACCCTACACAAGGTCAAATGTGAGATGTATGACCTTTGAATTTACCAAGCAGTCCAAGTTGATCCATCATATCATGATTATGCTATTCCAAACATTGCTACCCTATAACAAAATTACCCAAACAAATTCAGCTCACACGAAACACCTGTTTCCCTGAACACCGAATTCTTCACTGACCAATTAGAACATTTGCCCTGACTGGTAGGTGTTAACTGACCAATTAGGATCCAGGTGCAACCGGCAGTCACAAGATGTTGTTATACTATACTTCTCCAGAGAGGGGGGGGGGTGATGATGATATGAAAAAATGTCTACCAATCTTTCTTCCCGATGCTAAGGATTAAGGACAATTACAAATCATGAAGGTGAGGAAAAAACTAAGTCTCCTGTAAAAATGTGGACTTTAAAATAAATCCCTCATCTGAAAGTAATCATTTTATAATTTATTTAGGAGACTTACTATCAAAATGCCACCTGTTTTGAGCTAAACCCCCCTTTCAACAGAATCCAAAAGTACAGTGCCTAAGAAGTGACCCTAGCGCGAGAATCTGTCTGGCTTCAATCGTGTTCTGAAATATAATTTTACATGAGTAATTTTTTTTTTTGCAACATTGACAACTAAACCACATTTCTTTTACATGAAGGAATGTAAAGTATTCTCAGCCGAGCTTAACTGAGCATTTTTTCCTCAACATTCTGTCCAAGCCAGACCTTTGTAGCTCATTCTTCTTTCTCGATTCTAGCAATGAGTCACGCACCCCACCATTAACATTCATATTTTCAGAGCTGTGTTTTGACGTATCAATCATATAGACCTTTCCATTGCAACATCACAGCCCCGAGTTTTTGCCAACCAAGATTGGAAAACTATGGGAAGCCATAAATGTAACAGACAGATGTTTGTAACAATGTACACAAATGTTCAAAAATTGTGTTAAATTTGTTGGAAACAAAGCAACCAATCATGGGATGTATTTTGATTTTAATTGAAAGTTTGCAAAAAAGTTGGATTGGGTCACGTTATCTTTTAACACAATTGAATGTTTTGCTAACATCCATGCCAACCAATGTGGTTTGTTTATCAACACTAGAAAGGTCTATAGGGAGACTGTATTAATAATCATGATCCCAATGAAAACAATCAAAACAATTGAATAAAATGGTGACTGTTTGAGTACATTCCCCCCAAAAGTAACTAGGAATGGGTTTTCCCAATCCCTTCTCAACTTCCATCGGCCATACAACCCTGGAAATAATACCAAAGGTTGAGCAAGAAAACATATCAATACCTTATCATTTGCTTTAATTGAACCAGTAACTCAGAAACCACTGAAGTTTTCAGTACAATCCCATATCCCTTGGGTGTGCTTTAACGGTTTTGTCTAAAGCCCTAAGATCATCACCATACCCCACCCTTCAGCGAGGCTCCAGAGGATTAGCTTAATCCATCTGAGCTCATCATGTGGGGCCCAATGAAACGAAGCTTACCCTAATCCCTTGATTAATGAGTCAGTGTTTGTAAATCATTGTGGGGTTAATTTGAGAGCTAAATTCTCAAGGTGTGGCTCATGGCTTTTAGAACCTTTGGTTCACATCCATTATCGATGGTACAGCCAGAATTTTAACAAAAAATGTTCCTTGCATTCCACCTTAAGATTTGTTACAACCCTAACTATTTCTTTCAAATTATTTAACACTCGGGCACTCTAATCTTAGGCTGCTAACTGGCCCCTTCTTATAGTGACATAACTCAGTCATCATATGCGGTTTGAGCACAGACGGGACATCTCTTATTGAGGGGGGGTTAGAAGGGCATTTTGCCAGAACCTGACCACCCATCTAAGCTTAGCAAGGAGAGGGAGATGAGGGGGTGGGGAAGAGGCAGGGTTTGAAGGAGCGAAGAAGCAGGTGCTTCATTTGAATGAATACCAGTTAAGAGGAGAAGATCAGACCCCTCTCACCCCACTGAACACTCCTTCCTTTTCCATCTTTTGAAAAAAAAAAGGGTAAAAATTACAAATGAGAAAACAATTTTCTGTTCCTCCCTTGTTGCATTCCTCGCTCCCTCACCCATATGGTTAGAGGCCAGCACAACTGTGCGTAAATTTTTTCGCAGAGCTTCAAAGCGTGATGCCGAATAACTTGTAAACTGTCGATTTGACAAACCTGGCACTCCTTGTCATTCGAAATACATTCCATCCATTCATTTCAATCAAAACTCGTAAAGTTAGTTGTTTCACTCTCACAGATAAAATTGATAGGCGAGACAAAAACAACATTAAAGCTTCACTTAAGAATCTTTAGAATTATGCAAGAGTCCTTGGTGAGAAGGGGGTCATAAATTATATTTTGTAAACATGTTTTATTGATGCTTTGTCCTTCTGAAGGAAACTTTGGGTTTAAATCCCCAGTCTTGCTGGGTCATGAATTCTTCTATTACCCCCAGTGGGGCCCCACAAATTATATTTATCTAATCATTTTTACCCTCTATTGCAAAAAAAACTGGCTTCCCGCCATGATTTAAAAAAAGACTATTCCATTATAAACTGGCAACACTTTCCAGTGAGTTGACCAACCATTTGAAACCATTCGACTGCCAAGGTTGTGTGTACGGTGGCACAACTGTGCACAGAACTAACTGTGTACTGTGTACATGCATTCCCTCATGGTATCATATTTCAGGCTGGCATAGTTTATCTATCATTCAAAACCACTTGAATGGTATTGGATGGTCAGACAGCAAGAGGGTTAAACTTATTCTTCCATGGAAATACAAGAAGCATGTTGAAGTGTTTCTTGCCAACCCATGAAAAAAAATTCAAGTAGGGAACTTTCTTTCTGTACTAAGGTTAGTGAAATTAAATTCAAAGATAATTGTGGCATATCTTGCATGTCCTATGCAACCTCACAAGCTACTTCATTCAGAAATCTCAAGTTATTATGTTAAATTTATGTATTTATTTTTTTTTCCTCAGACACAACTTCACAAAGACAAACACTCTCCTCAGATCACCGATCACCTCAAAATCAACATTTTTGATAATTTACCTCAAGAAATATTGACCATGCGATACATCCAAACTAAAAAACATTGTGTAAAATAAAAGTGAAAGCCGACATTAAAGTACTGATGTGAAGTTATGCACGTATAGATATCAACCTTGAGGATTCCGATTGTCAGAACTTTCTACTTTCTGATTGTAATAAACATATCCGTCAATGTCTTGACTGATCAACAGGTGGAGAGACTGGCAGCTCACTACCATGGAATGGCAGCTTTTAGGAGAAGAGGCATATTTGTCTGACTGGAAGAAAGGGATACTCAATTCACTAAGACTACATTCATAGACAGATGGATTTTGAGTTTCTAAAGTACTTGACATAGATGTAGCACAATTGTACAAAAGGGGGTAGGATATCAACATTTTGGGGAGGGGGGTCATCTCCCATTTGGGTTTTCATGAAGACACTGATCTAAAGAACCTTACTTCAAAACAGAATAGTTACAGAGATGTTAAATTTGCATCAGGGATAAAGAATGTTATTTGGTTCTACCCATACACGGATATATGTGTAAAGCACTGCACAAGTCCTGTGAACAACAAATCCACAGGCATGTTACTCAGGTAGAATTCGAACCCAAGACCTTTGCCATTCTAGAGCAGAGGTCTTACCATCTAGATCATCGAGCTTGCCCAGTAGTAAGAGGCAGTTCGAATCCTATATTTCTGCAGGAGGTACCGCGGGGTAACTGCAGTTAGTATATCTAGATACATCAGCTAAGATTTTCAAAGTTAACCTTCATCCAAACCATTAGTTTCTACACTTTACCGAGATTAATTCCTGTTCAATTTATTTGTTCCAATATTTACTGGTCAGTACATAACAAAATATAATTGAAAAACCTTGTGTTGTGGCAAAATCTTGACCGCAACGATACTTGTACTTAACAAATGGCAACTAAAAAAAGAAGAATGTAACCAAAATAAAAAACAAAACAAAAGGAGTTAATACACCTGTGTGATTCTTAGACAAAGGAAAAAAAACAATAGGGACTACTTCTAATAAAGACAAGTGGAACACAACAGGTGCAAAACAAACAGTGCTAAAGGTCCCTAACTCCAAATCAAGTACAGGAGAGGGGGGGGGGACACATGATCTCCCTGTCAATATTTTCACCAAAATGATTTCGACACTGGAGGAAATAAGTGTCTCGCAAATCTCTCTGCACTATCGGACTGTTTCGCAGTGTTACTATCCCCCAACACTCCAGCCGAGGTCCCAAGGTGTTTTACACAGGTGTAATGGGCTGTTCATATTTTGAAAAAATCAACAGCGTGTAAGAAAGATAAAAGGACAGGCGTAATTCCTCTCAGGTGAGGGTGAAAATTGGAGGAAATGAGAAAATAGGCGTGGGTCATAAAAGAAATTTGATATTTTTGTTAGGAGAGGATGAGAGGGGGGAAATACGTGCATCGGAGTCGGCTGTTGTGGTCGGAGAAACGCCAGACAGTCAATGCACTGTTTAGGGGATAACTTTTTTTAGATAAAGTCAGGAAATTTGAGGACCTATACGAAAATATGCTTTTTAAAATCTTGCATCATCAAACTGTAACATCTATTTTTTTATCTGCATGATGAGGAAGAGGGAGGGTGAGGGCTTAATTTAATTCATATGATGAACAGGGAGAACTGTGATATCACTCCAGGATCTGTCTCCAAATTTGTTTAGCACAAAAAACTGTTGCTTAGCAATAATTAGTGTCGTAGTCAAGACTGGTACACCCATGACCAAGACCAGACCAAGACCCAGCAGTCGCTCCAAGATTTACTCCAGGATCTGTCTCCAAATTTGTTTAGCACAGAAAAGTGTTGCTTAGCAATAATTAGTGTCAGAGTCAAGACCAGTACACCCATGACCAAGACCAAGACCAAGACCAAGACCCAGCAGGTCCGAGTCCAAGAGCAAGACCAGAGTGTCTGAGACCGAGACCGAGACCGAGACCGGTCTCGAGACCTACAACACTGGCAGTAATAATTAATAAGCGAATTTGAGGTTTGATTTGTGACTGGTTCCCTGCTTTTGGGAGACAATTTGGTGTGTGAAACTTTGGAAAGTATTATTAATCATAAGCAAAGAACTGCTATGGCTTTCTCATCGATCAAGGTAAAATTTGTAATAAATCCATTCTGTCCTACTTGTTTTTAGTAAGCCATGTTTATACCACATATATAACACAAATTCATCATCGGCTTTTTCGGTGATTTTTTTCTCTCTTTTTTCTTTAGCATCATAATAGCGGACGCAGGTGAAGAGGTTTTTTTCCTTAAATCCAACTCTCATCACTCCATCAGCACATAGCCTTATTTACGCATCTGGTTCAAAACATTCTGCCACGTCTCGTTATCATTTACTGAAAAACTGAAAGTACAGGAAACTTTGCATGTTACCAATTAATTAATTGATTGCAGCTTGACGTTTGTCGGAGACGGAAAAAAAATGTACAAATTGCTCTCAATTATCAACAACCCATTCATGTACGTAAAAAATTTAAAGTTCCCCGTTTTAAATTTAAAAGTTCCTGCCGTGTGCTTTATATTTCGGTAAAAAATTCCTTTGACTCAAGTTTCAAAATTGGAGCAAACTCAAATAACTTTATTACAGCAATAAGGTGCAATAGTACTGACTTTCTGATCTTGACAGGCATCCATATTCACATATTTATATCTTCAAAAACTAAAATAAATGCATTAATTTACTGCCTACAGTCAATAATTTAATTTCCAACTTAACATATTTGTAAATTTCTGGCCTAGATAATTATAGTCCGCCTACTGCTAGTTTAATCCTTTTTAAAAGTTCCTTACACGGCCTATTAACAAGTAAAGACATACATGTACAAATCAGAAATATTAAAGCCATTTTTGCTTTTATGAAACTGTTGACAGACATGTCAAACCACTTTGAAATAAGTATTAGTCACATTTGTTGTGGTTTTGTTGTCATTTATGAGGCAGTCCTTCATCATCAGGTCATGTTGGTTGGAATATTTTTTCCCCCAAAGCCAAATCGTGTTGGTAACTTGGAATATGAAGGGAGCGAGGTCACATCCGTGTCTCACTCAACATTTACGATCACCTTGAGCCCAAATTGTTTGATGTATATAGAAGGTGTTGGAGTGTGACTGCAATCGTTTTTTGCGGGAAACCTGGAAAGATTCTGGGGCAGTCAGATGAATTTTTGTTAGAATGTGACCACCATTCTCGACGTCTCGGCTCACAGTCTTCCTTAATGTACACAGGCATTTTCTTAAAGAATCAATTATCTTGCAACAATGTTATTATGGAGGACTGCAAGTTTGAAATAAAACTTACCCTAGTAAGCCTAAGATGTGGTGGAAGAAAACGTACATAGGCCTAGAGTTTCCTTAATGTGATGCCTTCAAATGAAACTAAACATTTTTGAACTTTGTGCATCAAGTGAAGAACTGATGGTTTAAATGTTGTGTGTTTTTTGGGGGAAAAGGACTCGGACTACGACTACCAGCTGGATTGCTGCATCGTCAAGAGTTGAAGTCTAGGACGTCCTTAGCAACAGTTGTAGCCGTAGCTGTAGCCGCCAATTCGGATACCGCATCCGTAGTCTTCCCAATCCAGAGCCAAAGAGCACTCAAAATTTGGACAATTTTTAAGGGTGTCTATTCACTACACCTATGACTCAGACTCCGTCCAGGAAAAAAATGTGTGGAATAACTGAAATATTTCAGACTTTGTGCAATTGAAGACTAATGTTTTAAGCAGTTTCTTATTTAACTGATCAATGTAATTACTGCATAAGGGATCTAAGACACTATTATTTATGTTCTGCCCTAAACTTTTGTCAAACATCAGTGTAAGGCACAACAAAATCAAGATTATTTTATTCACAAACAGTTTGCTTGCTGCACTATCATAAAGTCTCGCTTGCTGCACTATCATAAAGTCTTGCTTGCTGCGCTATCACAAAGTCTCGCTTGCTGCCGATCATAAAGTCTCGCTTGCTGCACTATCATAAAGTCTCGCTTGCTGCACTATCATAAAGTCTTGCTTGCTGCGCTATCACAAAGTCTCGCTTGCTGCCGATCATAAAGTCTCGCTTGCTGCACTATCATAAAGTCTCGCTTGCTGCACTATCATAAAGTCTTGCTTGCTGCGCTATCACAAAGTCTCGCTTGCTGCCAATCATAAAGTCTCGCTTGCTGCACTATCATAAAGTCTCGCTGGCTGCGCTATCACAAAGTCTCGCTTGCTGCACCATCACAAAGTCTCGCTTGCTGCGCCATCACAAAGTCTTGCTTGCTGCACTATCATAAAGTCTCGCTTGCTGCAACATCACAAAGTCTCGCTTGCTGCCCCATCACAAAGTCTTGCTTGCTGCGCCATCACAAAGTCTCGCTTGCTGCGCCATCACAAAGTCTCGCTTGCTGCACTTTCATAAAGTCTTGCAACCCATTCTTCTTTTCAATTTAAAAGAAAATCATGAAGGAACAAACAAGGCCTGACACTTCATTCTTTTACAAGGGCAGGGCAGTTTTACAGTGTTTAAGGGCACCTCTTTGCAGAAAATGTACTTGAACTTCTAGGGGGACCAAGGCAATGACCAGAGGCATGTGGGCAATTGGCTACATGAAGCCTTGAGACCGAGCAAACTCCTACGGACGTTTCAACACCATATCCATCGATAAAAACAGCATCAGCGTTCTCTTTGAGGCGTAAACTTTCAGTTCCTAAGCCCATAACTTGCTGACAGCATCCAAAAATATTAACACTTTGAGCCTGGAGCAATAAAATTCAACTTGAAAACAAATTTTTTTTTCCCCGGGTGTGTGGTAACCTCCTTGCAATGCTAACAGCCGACCCCATGGGACAATATCGTTGAAGATTTATTGCTTGAGAATTATTTACAAACCCGACATTCTCAATTTGACTTCTCCCGTCTTTTATTTCAAACTGGAAACCTGTGACGTTACTCATCAGTGCTCTGTATTCCAAATCAATCACAGCTGAACTTGCAACAGTTTATTGACGACTTCCCATCAATTTTATTTTTTAATACCCAAACGATAGGTTGGTCCAGGTCAGGTTTCTCCTACAAACGGGACCAATAAATTGGCTCGGATGGAATTTATAGGAAACTATAAACGGGGGAAAATATGTCGATAATTTGCTTTTTATAGGTAGGCTTGGTAAGGTTTTAATATTCCGGTCACAAAGGTGTTACGCAAACTGTACCACGGGGAGTGGAGCCTGGAATATATTTAGAGTTTGCAGTTATCTGACAGGACTATTTAAAAAATATCCTAAGATGTCTGCCTTTTGTAGGTCTTATGATGGGCAAGATAACACATGGTAAGCTCTCTAATCAAGTAACAAGAAATTAATGTTTGCAGAAAATTTTCATCCCAAGCATTGAGTGAAAATATTTGTGACAATGATTTAGGCACTATTGTCATAATTAAAGAAGTAATACTTTTCACACACTCCTGGGTATATTTCCGTTTGTCACAAGGTGAGTAACACCTGCCATCAAATCTCAGGTTTTTCAATGCTAAAATATTCATTTGTCATTCTGAAATAAATCTGAGGTGAATGTCACCCACTGCACCTGTGTAGAGACTTATGACACATCTAGCCTGTCTGCAACCGACCCCTCAAAGCACTCAAATGTTACCAGTCACACACAAAATAGGAACACAAAATGCAACCACCCTCAATGTCTCGACTACACATTATTCTAGTCACATGGACAGAGGGGGAAAAATGCTTTGAAAATACACAAGCTCACACATCTTATGTAAACCGCCAATAGAACCTATCATCACAGCCTAAATACCACAATAAGTAGTCCTGTTGGCTGATGGTGACACCACAGACGTTAGATGGCGTACCGTTGCCACATATGACCAGCTTGGGGCATGTCTGTCATCTCCATGCCCTGCTGTTCAAGTTAGAGTTTATGGATATGGAATGGGATTTTAGCAAACATCTTAAAATATGTCTTGTAAATAGCCCCCGTCTGAAAAACCGTTGGGAGAACCCTTGTGACATGATCACACTGAAAAGGACAAAGATGTGGGTATTTTCAAACTCTGCCAGAGTCCTAAGCTTTCAAGAAATGTGTTACTTACCGGTTACCCTCGCTTATAATAGCATTAAAAGGTTATGTTGTTTTAGTGTAACGCAAAGTGAAACACTCATTTTTATGAGGCGTTCACAAGAAATCTGCTTTTTTTTCAAGGATTTGCTTGGGTCTATAATTATTAGCAGATCACCCATCTGGATTTTTGCTCTGAAATCAAAATACCAGTCACATCAGCGAGCTGTGGCATTATGAGTAAAGTGTAAACCAAAATGAGGCCTTGTCCGAATTGGTGGCTGGATCGCTGCATCATCACGTGTGCAGTTTTTGATGTCCTTAGCAACATCCCTAGAAACAGTCGTAGTCGTAGCTGTAGCCGTAGCCGTAGCCGCAAATCCGTGTCCGAATTGGTGGCTGGATCGCTGCATCATCACTTGTGAAGTATGTGATGTCCTTAGCAACACCCCTGGCAACAGTCGTAGCTGTAGCTGTAGCTGTAGCCGTAGCCATCATTTCAGATCTGGCCTTAGTCTCTTCAAACAGTTCTTTTAGTAATGTTAATAACATTAGGGCTAGATGGCTCAGTTGGTAGAGTGATGGCACATTAATCTCGAGGGTCGCAGGTTCAAATCTCATTCTAGTTGATTTCTTCTTCAACCCAAAATTAGTTCTTTTTAATAGTGTAAAGATTTTTCAACACTGCATTCTATAATAACAAAATTGAGTGTCACATTAGTGTCATTATCACCAAAAATAACTCAATACCCTCCCCCCACACAAAAAGCAGAAAAACAGCACCCAAAAAAACCCAAACCAACAAATTTGAAACATCTGTAAAGAAACTAGGAGGGTAGTGGTAGCACTTAAAGACTAACTAGTTACATAAAAAAAAAGCATGAGCTTTCGTAGCAACAATTATACTTCATCAGATGCAAAGAAACTATATAATCTGAAAAGGTTACACACATGAAGTGCTTTTCCTGTGACCGATGACCAAGCTTAATGTTCCTAGTTAAGTCAATAGTTTAGCTAAGCATCCCAGTCTTCAATATCAAACAATGATGACGTGAAAATCACTCATTGCTGCATGAAACCAAACTATATCTGACTTGCTCCGGAATAAGATAATGGCGTCGAGGGAAAGCACACGTCAAGATATCACTAACACTTCCCTCAAATATCAATCACAATGCAGACAACTAAAATGTGAAGTTTGGAATCGCTCCTTTTTTTTCCGGTGGCCTGTAGCCGAACATGACTTAGTCAGCCATCATCTGAGAACTTAACATAAATGTAGGTCAAAGATAAGAAACCAGGGAATAACACATTTTGACCGAAACAGTCAGTTGTACAAGTGTGGAAAAACTCAGCAGAAAACAAACAAGCTTCTTAAAATCCTCTTTTCTAATCTCTTGATTTCTAGTTCCTAACCTGAATCCCACTCAGTCTCCTCACAAATCTAACTCCATCTCTATCCCTTCATCCATCAACACAATCAGCGTATCTTAAATTATACTCGTTTTATTTTTTCCTCTTTTTAATGAAGTTCGGGGGTCAAATTACAAAAACCACCTCCAAATTTAGCACCATACGCCACTCCTCCTCTAATCTTGACAAGAAATCACCGCCGATGGGTACAGTGTAGAGAAGTTCCGTCAGGGGGGATGTTCCTGTACACCGTGCTGACAATGCATGCCTTCTGGGATGTTATCGCTTGTACTGATAGATTTAAAAATTGGAAGCAAACCTGGGAATAATGTGGACCATGCCAATGTTCCCCCCAAGCACTCCATTGTACGGGTAGCCGTTATTTGTGGACGGAAGTCAGCGGTAATACGATCAATTATCGGTTTCAGGTGGGAAAATACCTGATCCGAAGCGAAATATCAATCATTGTATCACTTATATAATGTTAACACCCAGTGTGTTAACATAGGCAGTGTACTCTAAGAAACACAGGCCTGGAATTTCAATTTTGAGTGGGCAAGGCCATTTTTATTTTGCAAATGGCACCTCCATTGGGAAAACCTTAAATACAGACCAAGGCCAAGACCAGGGCAACAGAGGCCTGCGTGTACAACCAGGCCTGAAACATGTCCTTAAAACTGACTACCTTCTCATCAATATCATATTGAATTACCTCTCGAAAGAGTTTTTCGAAGATAGCTCACAAACAGTTTACTCTGTTCTTTAAACTTGAAACCATCAAACTTTACATGACACCTGTAGTTCCAAGTATTACCCCTCCGTGATCCACTCCGCCCCTCCCCCATCATCCTGTACAAGATCTAAGAAAATCTAAATTGGCTAGTCCGTGGACTACAGGTGTCTGCTCCCATCAGGAAGCACACCGGCTGATGATGACGTGAACCAGAACGGAACTTCTTCACAATTAGCCCGGCTGTGGCTCGTTTCCTCTGACACGGATCACAAACGCCAAGTGGCTCATGGTTGGTTTGGTAACGGGGGAATTATGGTCGTGCATTCCCTTGGGGGCTTGTTTATTCAAAATTGACTCGTACATGAGGCATGTCAGTGGAGATATTAACTAGTACAACAACTTCGTTGCCAGAGAAATAATTTATACTTTTCAACACCCCCTTGAGGCGCTATGTCCCCCCCCCCCTCTCTCTCTCTCCACCCTTCCCAGAATTCATTCCAATTATGACACGGTTACAAACACACTTCTCAAATTTTTAAAGAAGCACGATTCAAAAACCATAATTTGAATGACTGTTTAGCGTTGGGAAGTGTTCTGGACAGGCCAAGATTATCTGCAGCTTTGAGTTTGATAGTGCTTGGAAAAGCACTATTTCTATTTCTTTTTAGCTGCTTACAATTACTGATCATAGTCTTTATACTTTTCATAGATGTTACAAAATAGCTTATTTTCTGCCTAAAAATATTGTTGTGTATAAAATTTGAATTTTTTTAAAACATAAAATGGACACCGGGTTAAAAGAGTTCGATCAAGCTCATCTTAGACTTTGAAAAGGAATGTCAGTTCCTCCCACACTTTGTACAACTGAAACTACTCACCGTACACAACAAACAATCCTGACTCAAGAATTAATTACACATCCTAAAACTCCCTGATCTTGCTGACACCAGGACTAAACACTTCCCCCCCCCCCTCTGCAAAATATTCCGAGATTGTAAATTGATACATTCAAACCCCAAACCAGGATATTGAATCCAAAAAGGAGATTTAGATAATACAGTTTTCTTGTAATATAATACCGCAGATGATAGAAATACTTCAGCCAAGCCCAGTCCTGTTCAAGGTTGATGAAAAAAAAGGCTTCCTGACAATCCAAATGCGGCTACGAAAACCAGAAAAAAAAAAGAGTTTCCGCACATGGATCCATGGGAAAAGCAATTGGAAATGTCCCAGTGGTTGTAATGATAGCAAAATCTATACAGTGTCAGCAATATCTGATTATGACCCGAGACGGATGTGCGAGGTGGTGCAGGCGGGAGCTAGTGCTCCTTCCCTTCATTCCTCCTGAGATCCAAGACAAACAATCCTCCAAAATGATTGGCAGAATAGCCCGTGTACATGTCCCTATGCGCATGATCGGCGCGCAAGGGATTCCAGATGAAATCCGATTCCAAGCGAAACCAGCAGCCATCATATTGCACGCTGATTTTGAAGCAGTTCAGTACACAACTACAACATCTGGCATACTTACATTGACACTACAAACATGGCGTCCATCTTGGCAGCATGATTAATTTGTTTAACTGTAATCGGTTTCCCAAGATGCATTGCGGTATATTTTTCAAAAGGCGCCTGTGCATATGGGCTATTGCGTGCAAAACATTATTCTCTGGTTTCTTGAAAAAGGTTGCCAAGATGTAGGGCATTTAACTTCTTCTCAGGATTGATGTGTTTTTGATTCTCTCTCGACCATTTCTTCCTAAAAAAACCTATGGTTCAATAAATAAACACAGTGTAAAGAGATACCAGGGTTGATCATTATGGCATATACAATGTGGTTGAAACTAACATTAAAGGAACATTACAGAATTGGTTTTTGCTAACAAAACAGTTGCTGGCAGTGTAAACACTTTATGTAATCCACCATATACATAAACTGACAAACCTGTAGAAGTTTGAGATCGATCGGCCATCTGGGTCACAAGAAATTAGTGAAAAACAGATTACACATTTGAATGAAATCATATAGATTCAACAAGTGAATAAAACGCTCACTGAGCGATAAACTCCAATCGGAAAATTAGTTTATTCATTTCTCATCAAATATGGCATTTCAGACAGAAATATTTCAAGGGATGTTTTCTACTATCATCATCATTAGACCGTGTAAGTTGTATGTCAATCTGTGATCAAAAAGTATATTTTACAAGATTTTTTCTTACCAATTATGTAATGTTCCTTTAAACTGTCTGAAGCTATTATGAGCTTCAGAGAATTAACCATTGCTCATTTTTCACTGGATCTGCAGCAAGTTGCACTTGGCATGACCCTAGATATGAGATCTGTTCGCTACTACTACCCTCCTCTCCCAGACCAAGCAGCCTTAATTAGTCTCCATTCACTGTTTCCGCTCAGAGAGTAACCCCCTGACATGACCCACTTGCCCCCTTTGTGACAAAGACTTTGAACCTGTTACACTCCAGATGAATAATGGACCCCCAATTCTGACTGGAGTTTTAGGGCCAGGGGTGACCTGGGGGTCCCTTTGCTACTCCTCCCTATAGATTCAGGGAATTCTATATCTTCTATACAGTAAATTCTATACAGGAAAACAATTTTGGGGTACATTTTTTTCTTCTTACAAGACTAATTTCTACCGCTGAGGTTCTGAACTTTGCAGGAAGCCAGTGACAGCTGGGTTTTTTTATCTACAAAAATTGGATTTTGAGCTGCAATCTTGATAAATCAGAACCGTAATTTGTAAAAGTTTAAAAGTGTATTACATTAATGCATGAAGGGAGACACTAAATAAATATGTTCATAGATTTCAATTTCTGAAATAGTGTAACTGACCAAAAATGTACAATTCTGACAAATGGTAGCAGTCTCCTCTGGATCTTGAGAAAGAATCCATCCCATATAAATCTTGTTTTAAATAGTAAAATTAAATAAATAAACACACAAATAAAAAAGTGAAAATTGAGAGTTGCATTTTTAGACAGTAGGCCTACACACAGACTCTCAAACACAAAAAATAGGAAAGTATAGGTTTACACACAATAGTGTAAAGTGTTTCTTCCTTCGTCAGTTAGTTCATGTTTTTCAGGAAAGATTCAAAGTAGCATAGACTTAAATGTTTTCATATTCTGAAATAGGGGGAAGAAACGACATACCTCCGTCTAGCTCTAGTCCCACAACTCACACAGAATAATTTATGATAAATCAAACATCAATTAACATTTTTTATAAGGCTATATAAAAGCCAAGTAAAGAAATGTTTCCCTGCTTGATTCGCCTGCAGTCCAAGAGCTCTAGAATATTATGCAAAACCTCTTAAATTTCACCCCCCACAGAATGACAAAACAGACTTCAAGTTTGACTCAAGATGATCCATTATATTTGTGACCAGTACTACAGTCTCAATATGAGTGACTCAGTTTGTAATACCATCTGCCTAGTAACTACAGGGCTAGACTAGACAACATATTAAATGAACAGTAAATGTCAAAGGAGTTGAAACTTAGGAAAATCCTTTGCAGTCCAAGAGTTCTAGAATATTATGCAAAACCTATTGAATTTCACAACAAGAAATGGCAAAACGGACTTCAAGTTCGACCCTAAATGATCCATTTTATAAGAGACCAGTGCTACAGTCTACTTAAAAATGACTCAGTATTCAATACCATTTGCCCATTGAGTACAGGGTTCTGCACACAGTGGTCGGTGCCGGGAAAACCAGCCCAGCACTCAGGATTCACCCAACCACCACTGGCAGAATTTTCTCTGTTTCCGACCACCACACATTTTCAAAAATTTTTAAATTACACTTGCAATTTCCCTTCAAACTCAAAGGTTTTCGACGAAATGTAAAATTGGGTATTTACCAGTAAAAATGGTATCCAAAGCCATTAATTTTGAGTACTTCTTTGATTTGAGTATATTTATATGATCTACCGTGTAACTGATCCATCTCGCAATGGTTTCCAGGGAAACATTTTTCCACCACTAAAGAAATCCTGGACAGAACCCTGTGAGTACATGGCTAGAATAGACAACAGGAGTTGAAACTTCAGAAAAATCTCAATCCCAAAGGACCACGAGAAACCTGTTCAGAAATGACTATGAAGAAAGTTGTATTTTATGACACATACAGCACTACCAATTAAAAACATGTCACGAAATTAGTTTTATAAAAAAATGTGCAGCAGAAAATATTGCTTGCTGACAAATTGATTTCTGAAGACCAAATTTTCAGACGACCAATTATCAAATTTTTGTTGGAGAATGTCTTTTGAAAAGCAACAATTTTTCTCTTTCACAAAGTTTCTCATCCGGTTTGTTCTTTTAGAGAAGTTTCATGGATTTTTGCTAGGCTTGGTTCTGAAAACCCAAACAAACCAACTTACAAGGCTACAATTTCACTTTGATCACATCAGTTATAGCTAAGTGGATGCACCTGTCTGCACTAACCCGATACAGGCAAAAAGAGTCTCAGTGCCAAAGTCATGACCAGTCAATAACACAAACTATATGATTTCCAATTGTCTGAACTTTTACCCTTTTCCAAATTTAGCTGTTTTCGGAATGACTCGCATAAAAATGAAAACCATCCAGTTGTGTGTTCTTGTCAAAAAGTGTCCTCTTCAAAACGACCGGACAAGACGACCTTGGGCACATTTCTCAAAGATACTTGGTGAAAAGCAGGTTTCCTGAAGGTAGCTCGAGCGCCAAATAAACCAATTATGCATCACAAAATAGAAGATTATATTGAAATGTCAGACATAAGTCTAGTTCCTCCTGCCATCGATCACAGTCAAATTAGAAGAGTCAAAACATGTTGGATTGGGACAATTTCGGGACTTGTGGTTAAAGAATGCTATAACAGAAGACCGATAGTGGTATGAAATTGTGATCATCCATGTACTTTGCGGAATCATGAGTAGAAACGCTCCTCCCGCACCAGCCCATCCCCCCCTTCCTCCTCAAAACTTGACAAGTCTAGGGATGTGGGTCAATGTAACACGATAGGGAGGATGACCTCAACCCCAAACAACTTACACCAGAAGTCCACCCAGGTCTTTAAAACATTGTTGAGTGAAAAATGTTGCCCCTAGGGGTTGTTTTTTTTTACAGTAACTTGGAGTCAAAATTGAGCAGCCCCTATCCCCTTAGTATATATTGGGTTGTTACAGTGGTGTAGCATGGGTGGGGTCTGAACCCATCACCATCCCGGCTAGGTGTTCCAAAAATGGTGAGGAGAAAATTCTAATCCAAAAAGCCTTGTGCATTCTTTGCGCTGTGGGGCTGCATCCTATAGCACCTGGATAAACCTTCTTCACAGCCCCTATACTAGGGAGAAATCCGCTAAGGTATTATAAAGTTCCAGCCCAATCTAGCACCATGAATCCACTTGGTATTGTGTACCCCTTTTTATCATCCTCCCATTCTTATTGTACCCCCCATCCTTAACGGAACATTACAGAATTGATAAGAAAAAAACTTGTAAAATATACTTTTTGATCACAGATTTACATCAGTTACACGGTCTAATGATGATGATAGTAGAAAACATCCCTTGAAATATTTCTGTCTGAAATGCCATATTTGATGAGAAATGAATAAACTAATTTTCCGATTGGAGTTTATCGCTCAGTGAGCGTTTTATCCATTTGTTGAATCTACACAATGTATATGATTTCATGCAAATGTGTAATCGGTTTTTCACTATTTTCTCGTGACCCAGATGGCCGATCGATCTCAAACTTCTACAGGTTTGTCAGTTTATGTATATAGTGGATTACATAAAGTGCTTACACTGCCAGCAACTGTTTTGTTAGCAAAAACCAATTCTGTAATGTTCCTTTAACTAGATGTTCCATAACAAATTTGCTCCTTCATCCACATTGGAATCAACCGTTACCTTCAAGTTCATTATTGTGAAGTCGGACGGATATGTGCCGAATTTTTATACCATGCAGACGGAACGGGATACAAGGGCGTGACCAATGTAAAATCCTTCCTCAGCCATTTTATTGATCCAACCTGACCCTACCATGGGATGTTTTTCATTAAAGAGCCACATTCATCTAATAAATTGCAGAACGTTTTTTCCCCCCTTTTTGAAAATCCCACGTAAACCGTGCTGACTCACTGATAGCTGTAACAAATGCCAAAAGTCCACTTCCTGAAATTGAATTTAAGTGGTCATTCCCATTTTATGACCCTTCCTCTCTATTTCTCAGTTTTCACCCCATTTTTCGTCAATTTTCACAAGCTTTGTCATCCTGCTGAAAAGTCCGGACAGATTTTAACAGCAGGATTAGACGAGCGCTTACAGCAGGAAATGCTCAAACATTTCTTCAGCTTACAGGAAACAGTAAAAATTACTTCTGACTGTGGTTTTCAACCATTTGTCACTTTACAGTTTGACACAATTGTGTCATGTTGTTTCAAAAAAAATAGAGCTAGTTTATTCTTTCCAAGTTTTGCGACAAGATCATAAAAAACATCTCATACATAAAAGCATTGATTTGAAGAGACCTCAAGACCGGAAACAGCATATATAAATGTATATATTTGGGGTTGAAAACAAGTTTAAGTGTGTTGACCACACAGTGATTTATGTCCTGTGTTTCTGAGGAGATTTATTTACTTTAAAAAGTGATGTGAAAATATTTTGTTTTTCGCACAACAACAAAAAACAAGTTATGGACTACTTGTGTTGAATGCACTACATAAAGAATTATGACTACACAATACACAATGACTCGGCACAAACATAGAAAATTTGAAGAACCTGACACATACTTTTTATATAATACCTTTATAACCAATAAAAAGGTTCATAACAAGGTATGCACATACCTGTAGCTACCCACGAAGAATATGCAAATCAACTCTTAACTCTCTGCCCAATGAAAATCATGAACCAAAGCATCACTTATCCTAATCCGAATCCTAATCTTGAATAACTTATACTTTATGACTCATGAAAAAACCACACGCATTCTTCATATTGATAGAAAGAGCAACATTATGCAAATAGGGTGATCAAATACTTCTGACCAATCAAAATGCTTTCTACTCTCAATACCTGTCTGAGCCTATGCATACTATAGTCAAAAAGTACTCTAACCCCAAGTTTTTCTGATAGATTTATTAATTGATAAATCTACAGAGGTTTAGCATATCCTACGTTGTAATCTGGCTCATAGCCACATTTCTGATTGGTGAGATTTGAAGGTTAATCCAAGTCAAATTGGAATGTCATTCTGAATTGATTGTACCTTTCTAGTAACTTAGGGAACTTTAAGTTTAAAGTTACAGGTGAATCGGGGGATAGGGTCGGGGCAGGGGTCGGGACAGGGGACGGGGGAGGGGTCGGGACAGGGGACGGGGGAGGAGTATTCCAAAGAGGTATGTTCCCCAGAGGGGATGGGGATTGTTGCGCGTGCACTGATCCTCTTCAATTGTGAACACTTTATGCTACAACCTTGATGTAGAGGGTTTCACGTAAACGAGCACCCATTGACATTTTTTGTGTGCCTGGCATCTTAAGAAACAATAAATCAACTTGTCTGGTGTAGGCTAGTCTGGTGCCTATTATACCATTGTTTCTTTTATGGGGATTACAAAGTTGCCTCCGTGGGAAACTTTCTTTTTATTGAAAAATGGTTCAGCAAAATTCCCCCAGAATGTACAATGAACCACCCAATCCAGAATTTTGTTTGAAGCCAGGAGTTAAAATACACCAGGAGTTAAAATACACCAGGAGTTAAAATACACCAGGAGTTAAAATACACCAGGAGTTAAAACACACCAGGGCCCAATTTCATAGAGATGCTTAATGAGCAGGATACCAGTCACAAATTGTACATGTGACATGGTAGTTTGGCTGGTAAACTTATTCTGGTAAGCATAATTTTATTGTGCTTAGCTACTTTTGTGCTTAAGCAGCTCTATGAAATTGGGCCCAGGAGTTAAAATACACCAGGAGTTAAAATACACCTGGAGTTAAAATACACCAGAACAATGACCCAACCCCGGTAACAAACTGTCACAAAATTCAAACAAAATCCTCGATGAGAAATTCATTCCAAAATCCATGTCAACAATTTGTTTGAAAGGCGAGAGTTGAAACACACCAGAACAATGAACCGACCAGGCTTTATACCAGTTGCCAAAATGTCACTCTTAACTCTGTAATTTATCGCTTGTTTTCCTGGCAACGAGTCTCCAGTATTAATAGGTGGTTTGGGTGATTTAATTTATGGATGTGAGTGACATAAACAACATTCAGAGGTGGACCAATTGGTAGAAAAAACAAGGAAAGTTACCTGCAAAGGTGTTATTGATTGATGAGGGTGTGTCTGAGGCATGGGTTTAGAGCAGACTTATCTACCTAGGTACCTGGTGGTGGTTCATGATGGAGATAAACAGCTGGAAATAGCGGGAAAATGTCATTGAAATTACGAAATATCCAAGATGACGCAAGGCCCAATTCTTAAAGGCAGGGTATACTTTTGGTAATTGTCAAAGACCAGTATCCTCACTTGGTGTATCCCAACAAACGCATAAAATAACAAACCTGTGAAAATTTGGGCTCAATTGGTCATCGAAGTTCCAAGAAATTATTAATGAAGGGAAAAAAAACACCCTTGATGCATAGAATTGTGTGCTTTCAGATGCCTGAGAAAGGCTTCATGCCTGAAATCTTTCTCAGATTCAAGTTCTTTTGTGAAAAATGTTCTCTTGTTTCTAACAATGTTTGATATCATCAACAGCTCTCCAGTGTTCTTTACCAAGTAAGTGTTTATGGTTATTAATTTCTGGAGTAATTACCAAAAGTATACACTCTCCCTTTAAAGGTATTGTACACTTTTGGTAACAGCTCAAAATCAGTGTCCACATTTTGTGTGATTAAACATATGCATGAACAAACAAACCTGTGAAAGTTTGAGCTCAATTGGTCATCGAGGTCACGAGAAAATAGTGAAAAGAGATCTTATGTGTTTTCTGTTTTTTCAAACTATCGCGCGCGATAACTACTATTGTTTTACTCGTTTCTCAGAAACGATAGCATTTTAGGCAGAAACATTTTAAGGAACCCTTTCTACCATTACTTACTTTAAATCATGTAAGTTATGTGTGAATCTGTGAACACTGTGTTTTTCGATCTTACCAATAGTGTACAGGGCCTTTAAGCACAAAATGTAGCTAACCACAACAAAAAGTATGCTGAACAGGAGAAGGTTACCAGCCAAAACACCATGTCACATGTACATTCTGTGACTGGTATGCTGCTCATTTCTGCTTAGCAGAAAACTGTTACACAATATTTTCGGCTTCAGCAGCTCTATTGGAAACTAGGCCCAGATTTGCAGTACTTTCTTATAATGTGATTTGGCTGGTTGTAGATGTGGAGAAACTTATTCAGAAACCAAAGGTATTACTGCAGGACTATATGGGAAATCTGAAGGTTATTGGCAACATTTCTATGAAATATATCTTCACAATTATAATGCCTGAATGACTGAACTGAATGACTGATGATGCTGTTTAGGGTCATTATGATTGGTGTTTATAAAATGGACCATATTGTCCATAAAATCCATTTGTCAAACAAAATAAGATAAAAAATCAAGAGACCATCCTGGTATAGATTGGTGGTAAGAACCTGGTCAAATGACCTTTGACTTCACTGGGCAATATTTTAAGGCATGTTTCATCTCCAGGAATGCCAAAAGCAATAACACGTCTTGATTTATCGCTACCGGTTGGTTTAAAAAAAACAAAAATACCCAATTCAGTATCAAATAGAAAATGACAAATAGAGGACAATGACTGTTTGGATAGTTCTGATCAGGTTTAAAACTTTTAAGTATTTAAAAATACTTAATTCCAATTGTCTCATTTTTATTTTTAATTTGTGGTTTGCATAAATTCAAGAATGGAGTACTTTAATTGGACTAAAATGGTGTTTAGATACACATGATGAGTTGCTTGGAAAGTTGTCATTCTAAGCCTGTCATTACAAGCATTGGAACTTTATTTTGATATAATTTATGACCCAATGCAGCTGAAAAACACCACCGTACAATACTATTGTTTGTTTTTTTGCCCTTACACCAATGTGAAAAAAGCATTGTATACTCTGCACTTTCCTGAGTCCTGTGAACAAAATCCACAGGCATATCACATTTGGATTTGAACCAACAACCTTTGCCATGGTAGATCAGATGTCTAACCACTAGACCACCAAGCTAGCCCTGTGGCTATAGAAGCAGTTTGAACCTACTTTTTTTGCAGCAGGTACTGCAACCACATACAATAATAACTATTTAACAACTTTCATCTTATTGACAAAGTAGCTGTACGAATCTGTACACAATACATACTAGTTGCAGCCATCTTCATTGGATCACCAGTCAAAAGTGTTTTTTTTTTAAAGATTCAAGGAGCCTTAGCCTCATGGGGTGCATGGATGAAAAAAACAAAATGACTACAGCATAATAAAGGCTACACAATCCTTTCCACTTGAACTGTTAGAGTAAACTCTGACATTCACTTGAGTTATGGGTCCCTGAGAGGTGTTATTCTTAACTTGCTTGGGTCAGTAGTAGAGGTGAAGAAGTCTGGACCCATTGGGGAGTGCTATCCAACTCATGCCATTCATTATTATTATGAACAAACTATACTGGTTGCCAACCTTTGTCTATATAGAAAGCTTATTTGTTTGCCTTAACAAGCAGGTAAAGTATTGCAGAGTTTACTTTGATCACGCTGGGTAAATACTGGAATGGTGGGCTTGGATTTTGAAATGTTGCCAGTATTGTACCAAGACTGTTTCGGTGTTTTTCCTAATGTAAGACCCCCGCTTCTTTGCTACTTGTTGCCCAGTTACCACCCAAGCAACATTCATCTTGGTGCAAAGATTTGCCATTAAAAATGAGAAAAGACAAATTTAAAATGAAAAGAGTTTCCATCATGAATGAGACTCACCGTAAAAAAAAGTTGAAAGTAAAGATGGAATCAACAAATTTGTATGGACAGCACTCCCACGTACCTGCTAGGTACATTTTGCCTCATTTTCAATTCACCAATTTGACTACTGATGACCCTTGAGGACGCTTAACACACCTCCACTTCATGTGCATCTACCATTTCCGCCATTTTGAGTGTCAATTCCTTTGCCCACATTTTGACTCCGGCGAAATGGGGGACAGGATAGAAGCACGTATAAGTGTGCTGCGCATCATGAACTGGGTCACTTCGCTCAGTACATGGGGAAACCTGCTTTTTTAGTTCAAATATATATATATTTTTTTTAAACAAATACATAGGGGGCCTATACAGGTAAACTCATTGTCATCAGTTCACAAAACGCTAACTCATGAAAAAACACGGACTAAGAGCAGGAGCACACAAGTGTATCCTACAAATTGGAATTTGTTCTCATATGTCATCGCGTTGAATCAAGCAAACTAATCTCAAGCTGGGTTTGATAAAAACATGCTTACGGGTGAGCTAATTCTTTCAGCATGTTTCCCCCCCCCCTCCCTACTCCTACAGATCCAAAAGTGCGGCAAGTTTAGACTGCCTAGCCTCTTGACACACCCACTCTGTAATATCCCAAGTGACCTTGATGCCGGTAACGGTAATAACGGTGTGATCCGAGTAACACAAAAAGACTCTGGCCTATCTACTTCCTCTCAGTTTGATTTTCATCTCAAAATTGATGTGAACACTCTACAAACAAAGCCAAGGTTCAAGTGTTAAAATGCTGAGAACTTATTCACCTCTTTTAAACGACATTCTATTGTGGTTTTCAGTTTGTAAAAAGTCAGTAAAAAAACTCAAGTATCAATTTTTGGAAATTAAAACCAGTTAGAAGAAACAAGATTTATTGTAAGAAAAATTGTCAAAGGATTGAAATGTGTTAGACACACACAGAATACATTTTTTAAAACTATTTTATTTTGAGCCATGACTCTTCACCACTTCCTGTCGGATGACGTGTATATTTGCCAAAAATGTCTATACTGGCTTACGACAGACGGTTTTTGTCGCCCATAACAATTTCTTAAATTTTTTGCAGTCAGTTGGACGGCTGACATGTATATCCACCCGGACAATCCGTTGTGTAGCCGGCTCAAGCATGCACCTACCATGCTGCGCTTTGTTTTCATCCTTGCAAAGAGGGACAGAAGGTACTGGAAATAATGCTAATAGTCTCCCTTTTTCTGAGTGTCTTTATGTAATACCTGATTCGAGACATTTGTCCTTTTGTTATACAAAATGTGGCTTACAAGAATAGACAGGCTGCCACCATTGTTTATAGGTGTATTCAGCTGGTATAAGTCTGAGCATTCCGAGATTCCAGCATGCCATGGCAGATTATCAGCCGGTGGCTTACAAGTCAAGGTTCTGCGATTCAAGGCGATAGAATACTCATATTTTCTCACAAGAGAACAACAAATCCCGGTGCTTATTAATATTATGAGAACCTTTGTTGTCTTTCCTTGTCAAGTCAGGGCTTCATTGTGATCACTATATTTTCAAAGGAAAAATTATTACTCTGGAAGCTCCAAAAAGTTCAGATAAATAATATAGCGGAATTTTTTGGAATACCGCCCCCAAAATGGTTAAAGAAGTGGACACCTGCAATGAAATTATTTCTACATTGAAAACATATATGCATCAGTAAGCAGCATCACATCTTTAAAATGCTACATCTTCCCCCCCCCCCAAAAAAAAAAACAGACAAGAAGAAGAAAAAAACCCACTCTTTACGATCTCAACCTTAGTGTGGATGCAGCAAAGTTGGGCACAACATGATGTTTGAAATACGTTAGTCTGATACAGATCCCTGTCTGTGCAAAGGTAATGACAGAGTGGACAAGTATTTTGGCGCTGGGGGAAATGAAGAGGTAATCCTCCTTAAAATCCATGGTAATTAGATATGTCGTTTTCAAAATATTGGTTCTATTGAGGTAACCCTACACCAAGTATCAACCTGCAGAAGTACACCTGGTGGTTCTCATGACTTCTCAAATTTGAAAGTTCTGCAGTTTTTAGAAATTTCTCCACAAAAATAACCAATCACCCTCAGGTAACTAGGCGTACTGAACCCAAACACACAATTCATTCGGGAATCCTTTTCAAACACGCAGTTTATTGGGAAAATAATCAAATTACTGTAAAACTGGTGATCTTGTTGACAACCTTTTTTGCGGTAGGAGAAAAGATAAGCTGAATGTAGCCTGAAATGCTTGTGAAAAAAAGTGTTAGAAAGAGTGACTGTGCATTTTGGCAACTTGGCAAACAACAGGTGAGCTGCTTGCCGGAAGTAGTTTATTTTCGAAATATTCATTTTTTATTTCAGACTGATGCTAAAGCGTCAACACTTTTTTAGCTAAGTGATGTTTTGAGCAAAATTCTTTCTGACATGTTTACAAAAAAATTGCGTTTCACAAGATGGTAATCCACAGTGATTCACCTGTAAAAACGTTTCTTCTTACTTTAAAAACTGATCACAGCTTCTGGCATCACTGTCCAAGTAACAATTGCAGGCATTCAACCTTTAACTTATACCCCTCTCCTAGGCTAAAAACAAACCCTGCGAGGCTAAACCCAACCCTGCGATACGAATCTAAGGTTTAAATTTTGCCTTATGCTTTGACATCGTCATGCTGCCCTCTATAGGTGTCAAACATTGAACAAAAAACAATAGAAACTTGCATCTATTTTTGCGCAACGCAGTCGAGGGGGCCCATGAGCAACCTTCTCTTGACCTCTAACTGAGGGTGCCCTACCTCAAATGACATCCAACCCCAACCCAAATCCTAATGTTCATATCCTCATAGCTTGTCCCTTTAAAACAAAAGAGTACCGCTACTGCTTTCAGGTGTGGCTGCAGAATTATTATGTTATAAACACAGGAAGGGGAGCCGGGGTTGAGTGCACGGCATAAAGGTGTTCCTAGTGACAGGGGGAAGGGCGGAGCGACCCGGCGTATATTATTTAGAGAGCTTCCGTTCTGACACCAGGTCACCAGAAACAGTTTCTTCAATCGGGGAGATCCAGAGAGGCAGCCGTAGGTGTAAGGAGAGTGGAACCATCCCCCGGAGGTTTGGCACCTGTGCAGTGATTAAGTAGGACACACTGGGGATAAATTGGTAATACTGTTGTATCTTCTTATGTTACAGATTTCTCTGAGGATGCCCCCAGGCAAGTCGCCTTTATGCCTCACGGTTGAATGGGTTAATATCCTGATATGCAATAAGCATCGATATCAGTGCCTGTCACTCTTGAAAAGTCCCAGTTGCACAAAACTCATTTTGCTCTGTCTCATCTGTCGCGAGTGAGAAACACACTTAAGTCGGAAATTCCTGCCATTTTTAATTCATGACAAACTTGTTTCAGACCCCTGAAAAACAGATTAATCTTTTACAAACATTAAATGGTGTCATTGTAAAAAAAACAGACCTTGGTCTCTCGAGCTCTCAAAGGAAGAAAAATATACAAAAATATTTCCGCAAGAAGCCCTTGAAATAAACTTAACCAAGTAGTAACACCCGGACAAATTCATCACCTTGACTTCAAGAGGCCAGTGGGGGAGTGAAAAGTGTTTTTTACTTCTTTTGATCAATGAATTTGGCACCACAGGTCAAGTAGGTGTCCACTCCATAGTCATAAATTTTGGTCCCTCCAAAATAAAAATGATGTCAACAGGATGTCCTTAAAAGTAGTGAATTCAAAATTTCAGCAAACTGATGAAATTCTTTGAAAACTATACAGTAACAAAGGCCCAATGAACTATTTAAAACTTTCTGTATTGGCCACTTCAAAATAAGGTTTTAACAAAAATACTAATACTAAAGATTGAAATTCGTGAGCCCTCTTTTTATATGGTCAAATCGTTTTAGAAACAGGATGAGGTGGGCATGGGACCAAATTATGATTTTGCCCTCAGTTTTATCTTGAAAAGTTTCCAGTTTCCAAAGTTTTTATCAGCAGTAAAACTCAAACGTTTGAATTAATGCAAGATGAAATTGCTTCTGCAGTAGCTTTATACATTTGGGCACATACTCATACCTCTGAATATCCCGTTGGAGGACTTACCCATTTACCAATTTCTCCCTCACTCGATCCAGGTCCCTGATTGACACACTGTCATTACATCACCCACCATGGGAGCTGGTATCATTGTCAAGACTCTATTGTCATCCGACATTATTGTTCTCTGTCTTGGTTACCATCTCTTGCCCTTTTCTGTTAGCCACAAGGGACTCCCAGTGCCCATCAGTTGTGTCTTGTAAGTGGTTGCTGTCAAACACCATTAGCTTCTCCGCTATTGAGCCATGGTGATTCCTAGTCAAGCAGATTGTTCATTCATCAGACCCAGCCACTGGTCAGTCGAGAACAGGTAGTGAGTAACGAAATATGCCACTACGAGTGAGTTTCAGGTATGTTATGGATTAGGAAGAAATTACACACTTTGTGGTGCACTGATCGGGCAGTAAACTGGGTTCATATGGCAGCAATGATGCAGCAAGAAATACCTTCTAAAGCCATGCTCGAACTGGACTTATTTTGGGTAAACTAACCGAGCAAGGGGTAACTTAACCATTTTAAGTCCAATGGGAACAGCCCAGGAAGTTTCCCTACCTGGATGGGTGGTTTAACCGACCTACGTCTGCCTGGTTAAATGTACTAGGTCAGTTTAACCAAGCCGAATAGTCCAGTGCGAACGCGATCTTAGATGAAAAAAAAGATTCCTTACTCCTTGGTCCAACAAGAATGTAGTGAGAATGCATTGACAAACTCCTTCAGTTTTAAAATCTCCATGTAGACGCATAAAACACCATTTAGCAGATCTGGTAAATCACTCCAATTTAAACACACACATATGACAACCTCCTTCTCCGCTGTCACAATTTTTACACATCTGAACTTTTCGTCTTCTTTACACTATTAGAATGTTACTACAAACATCTCTTTTCATCGAGACCTCAGCCAAATAATTATCCACAATCACTGTTAATGAAGGAAGAGCAGATTTCCAAAACAGCCAACCAAAGTTGAGGTTGAGGCATTCAAGAGTTGCATTGAAATTGCCAGTCAAACTTCAGCTAGCATGTAAGCTACTTTAGGGTGAAAACCCCCAAGTGGGCACATACAAGCTTCCGAATAAGAACTTCTTTTCTTGTCTTTTTTGATGCCCTGTGCCAATTTCTAGCTCCAATATTTTGTTTAAAGAATCTTCCAAGTTTATCATAAAAACAAACTAGATACCATGACACTGGATTGCCCTGGACACTTAGGCTTGGCAGCTCAACGGATTTCCAAAATCCACACCACCCTTGGGACATAGACAAAGTTTTACTTTTCAAGAAAATATACCGCTGCATCACTTCAAGGAACTGACTAGACACTGCAAGAAATAAGAAAGTCCCGTTATATGATGTCTACAGACTTGAATACAAAACCAACGAACACTTTCTTTCATCATGACTGCCCAAGCTATATGCCTCCTAAACCTAAACTCAGACAATGTTTGGACTAAGCTTCACGGTGAGTCACGATGACATAATGTTGTAAAATATCTCCGCCGGTTCGTCTTGACACAGATGTTATGAATGTCCCTCTGTTATGAAGTATCACAGGAAGAAGTTAAAAATACAGGAAAGAGAAGTTGGACGCTCATCTGAAGTGTATTAGTAAAACACATGTGGGATGATGTACCGGACATGTAATGTGAAGACAAAATCAAGACAATAGCTTGCCCTCATGAAACACATCTTAGGTTTTCAAGTGACTGTCATTCTCTTTTAGCGTACACTGATAACCATCTAGTACAGTCAGAGAAACATAAAGAACTGGACCCATTCAAAATGTGTTTAACCCTTTTAGAAATTTCAGCGGCCAATCGACCATAGATTTGACCTACTTCCACTCAACCTGAAAGGTCAAAGTAAAGGTCGTGTACCCAGTTTACATCTTCAAATGTTTCCCATGTTAAAGCACATATGTACAACATTGGTAAGTTTCAAAGACTTGTATCCACACTTTATGTGACCCAACATATACATGAAATAACAAACCTTTGAAATGTTAAGCTCAATCGGTCTTCGGAGTCATGAGAAAATAGTGAAAAACCCGATTATATTTATCCAACTGTTTTCAAACATTGGGTTTTGAACACGCGCGATAAAAAAATTGTTGTTTTACTCATTTCCTAAAAACTATAGCATTTCAAGCAAAACTATTTTAAGGGAAGTTTTCCACCATGACCATCTTTATACCATGTAAGTTATGTGCGAATCTGTGAACATTTATATTTTCAATCTGACCAATGTTGTACACGTCCTATTAAACAAAGAAACTAGAAGCTTGAAAACTACAAAACACATTCTCACTGAAGAGCTTTTAAAAGGGCACAAAGGTCAGTATAGAGCTAACAACTACAGTATGTCATCTTATTTCCTAATAATTTCACTGATCTCTCCTCCTCCCCAGTTCAAACAATCTCCTTACCCTGAATTCCACCCAAAAACACCCTCTAAGATCATCAAAATAGTTCCACCACCACTCTCCGCCACCCACTCCAGACAATCAACAACACAATAAAAGAAATTTCACCTTCTGCAGACTATTTCACACAACCACCGGTCGTCGTGTTGTGTGAGGTCCCCCCACACAGAAATGTCAAATTCTCAAGATTTAGAACACACTAATCCGTAAGTTGGTGAAACGCAAAGACTTGTATGGCATCCCCTGACAATTCGACTGAAAAAGCAAATTATTCCCATCCGGTTGGAGACTGTTTCTATTTCACTTTACAACCCTTCTTCTCCTCAGCAAGGTAAATCCTTTTTTTCTATCCCTTGATCCCCTTGTTCATAAATGTTGGTTTTCCAGGGAGAAGGGGGGGGGGGGGGTAAGGAGGGATTGAGATTATCGAACCCCCCCCCCCCTAAAAGGAGAAGAACAGACTTCTCTGACATGCTTCATTGTTGCCTTGTCAAAACCACTGACTTTAGCGTAAAACTGACAAAGCTCAAGACACAAAGCTTTTCTTTTCTAGGAGGTGCAAACCGTTGCATATAACGGGGCTTCAATTTGGGGGAGAAAATCCACAAGACCACAGGGCTTTCAGCTCAACATTTTTACTTGACCAACATTTCTTTTGCTTGACCAGAATCTCATGAGAAATAAAAATCGACACAGTTTAACATATAAACTGTTTTGATCTGAACCAGCACCCAGATAAGATTGATCTAATTTGTCTCATATTGATAAGTGTACTTCAGGGTTCTGCCCACAGTGTGGTCGGTGCTGGAAAACCTGCCCGGCACTCAGGATTCCCCAACCACCGCTGGCAGAATTTTCTCTGTTTCCGACCACTGCAATTTCCTTTCAATGGTTTTCAAAGGAATGTAAAACTGGGTGTTTGCCAGTAAAAAATGGTAGTCCGAAGCCATTCATTTTGAGTACTTCTTTGATTTGAGTCTATTTATATGATCTACCGTGTAACTGATCCATCTCGCAATGGTTTCCAGGGAAACATTTTTCCACCACTAAAGAAATCCTGGGCAGAACCCTGATACTTTGATGCTCAACAGAATTGAAAGATATTTAAGAGATTTGATGCCAACATTTGAATATCAATTTTTTTGTCAAACATGTATTAAACGGTGAGGTAAACCATTTATACATCTGTCATTATCATTACACACCCAACAGCACAATTAGCGCCAATAACAAGATGAATGGGAAACCAAAAAAAATTTTAATTTAAAAGTGGGAGGAAAATCCCAAATGGGGAAAACCCACGCAATCGGGTAGGGACTGAAAACCAAATCCACATGCAAGGTTATGGCCTGAGGTGGGATTCGAACCGGGGGTCCACAGAGGTGAAAGGCAGGGAAAGAAAACCACTGAGCCAACCTGATCCCCCGTCAGATGATGAACGATTTATCAAACCATTCATTTGTTGACTACTGTCAGAGTGAAACTGAACAGACGTCTTCAAAGTAACCTTTTCCCATTAAATAAGTTACTGTAAGCAATTCCCCAAACAGTTCTACGAAATCAAACTTTAGAAAGCAGATCATTTGTTCTCGCAGACAACACATCTTCAAGAAAACAAACTTCACAAAAGCATCTCTTCTGTTAAAATGTTACTGGAAAGGTGACTTTTCCACTTATTCTCAGCACTTAAACTGTTTAGCTCTCACGTCAGTTGTATCTTGTCTTCAATACAAAAAAACCTCTCCCAGAATAAATGTCACCAAGGTAAAACTCTTCCATTAAAAAAAGGTTACAGTTAGCAAAAAGTCTCTTTGAAGATGGCTTTGCATTCAGCCTTCATCCTTTCAAAGCCCTATCTTCAGATGAATCAGGAACTACTCAGGTTCTTTTGAGGTATGCCAGCTAAAAAGCTACCCCACCCCCACTCTTTCTTCCCTTATCAAACCTCCTGCCTCACGTTGACAGCCTCAACAGAGTTCTCTTCAGTAGGACAATCTTCAAGACTGTCAATGACTCTACTGGATTCAAAGAGAAGAAAGTCCTGGCTTTGCTTGTCGTGTAATAGACACTCTCTTTGCAACCAGGGTTTCTCAGAATGACTTCTGTCAATTATCAGCTTTCTACTGAATCTACTTTATTTTGTTTTGTCTTCACACTGCTGACCAGCAGTTCTGTCCAGCAGATAACCTTGTAGTTTAAAGGACAACATTGGTACCAACCTGATTTTGAAATGACTAATTTACCATTCCAATATACATTCTTTCACTATCTACCCTGAATAGATTATGCTGGATATTTATCTTTGAAATTAATTCATTTTTCTGATGCCTCTTCACAACTTTAAGCTTAATCCCTAACCAAAAGTATGTAGATCTTTTTTAAGTCACTGTTGCATGTAATTCCAATATTAATATTAACATTTCTAAGGCGTTTCCAAAGATCAGGCCTCTAAATATCTTCCTTCGGAAACTACTCTTTATGTCTTCATAATATTTTCAAAAAAATGTAACATTCATTTGAAGCACACAAAAAAGGAAAATCCCAAAGGTATTTAAGGCCCAAGTACATTCTATGTTCGACCCCCTAGACCTGACCTTACAATTGACCTCTGTCCTAACACAGGAATGTTCAAGGTTATTACATCATTAAACTTCAGCACTTTTTTATTCTTTTGAACTATTGTGAATAAACAAGAATAAACATGGTTATTTATAGGGCCTGGTGGCTATGTGTTTATCTTCTTTTTCGTAACTGTTTTGACTGCATAGAGCTTAACCAAACATTTGTAGATGTTGTAAATCACGGGGGTTTACCTTCACATTAATGACATCCTAGACCAACATTGGTTTATTCTTACGCGTACTAAAATGGTGAAATAAAACTCCAATGTCATTCAGATACCAAATGTCTGTAACACGCATACAAGGTTTTACCCTACACTTTGGAAAAGGGAAATACGCTGTAAAGGTTTGCAGTAAATTGAAATGTAGTACATCAAACAGTTTCACTTCTTCTACCTACATGCAATTCTTTGTCAAATAAATAAAACTAAAAGATGTTTAAATAGGGTGTACAAAAGAAAACCAAAGGGGGTGTCAAAAAGATACCACAAGGGGGGGGGGGGGGGGCTGTCCAAAAGACACTCAGAGGTGCTGTCCAAAACAGAAGGAGTGTTTAATATTTCTTCCAGGGGTATCCAAAAGGCATCCAGAGGGGATATTAACGTCACCCAAAGGGTATGTCCAGAACACCCAGAGAAGGGTGTAAAAAAGACCGGGGGGGGGGGGAGGTATCCAAAAGACACCCAGAGGCTCAACTGGCTATAAACCATGCCCTCAAGGGAAATAGACAAATCAAACCAATGGAAATTAGTCTGTCCTCTGTTAAGGCAAACTTTTACTAAAGAGAAAGAACTTTCTCAATTTGAGAAAGTTGGGAATTTACACTCTACCAAATAATGGCCACTTGGTTTAAGAAAAAATAGGACAATGATCATCTGCCACCCTCCATTCATGTTCTTCTCTGAATGCTTCTAGGCCGAGTGATAGAAAACTTCTCTTTAAAACAAACTTCTAAATGTTTGTAGGAGACCTCAACGTTTGTTCTTTTTTTCCTTTTCCAGTAAATCCTTGATGCGCCATTGCCATTTTGTAACAAACCAAGTGATGGCATAAAATGGCCCGTGCGGAAACACGGCCTTAGTAATTGTTTCTTCCACATCCCGTCACTATCCCACCTACCAGAAATAAATGGGTCAGGAAATAGGTATGGCTGGGCCAGGTGAACCGTGCACCAGTTGGCGAAACGCACACCAATGGTATGAAATTAAACTGCCCCCTCAAACCAACGAATCAATGCGGCAGGCCTACCCCCTTCCGAAAGTTACTCCCAGTCTCAAACACGGAGTGAGTCACACACAATATCTTTTTTATCAAAGGCCAAATCAAAATGTCATAGTGTGTAGGGATATCCTCATTGCCAAGGTTTCTGCCCGCGATTCTGATCGAAAAGTACACAGGAGAATTCATAGTGTGCGCTAGCTCAGCCCGAGTGCCACTCTCGACTGATTCCACATACTTCTTAAATAACAAGCACCCTTTAAAATTGGTCCCAATCCTGTATGTGACTTTAGAAATCCTGACAGCTTAACTCGTGAGAAAACGCAGATGCGATGTTTGAAAAATTCACTTTTAAAGGGCGGAGCCTGATCATTTGGACTTCTAGGGTGCTACAAAGATGCAATTATAAAAACTATGAGGTTTTATACCACAATTGCTGAGCTTATTCAGAAACAAGTTGAAGAGATGTTACATTTAGAAGAACAGCCTGAAAAGACAGTAACTTTTCATCCCAAAATTTGTCACTGCCCAGCGTCTCAACTGTAGACTCATCTTTATAACCCCCTGTCACTCAGGTAGTTTGTTTCCCCACTCTTTAAAAGTCCATTTGTAATCCAAGAAAACTCCCCAGAATTATGGTCCCCTATTGGCCCCCATTGACCCCACTATTGACCTCTTGCACCAATGTCATACCAATGTCTGTCCGTGATCTACCGTTTTGGAAGTCAAAACTCGTGTACAGATACAGTGAGTTGTAAATCGCCATGCATCGCCTATTTGACTCAAGATAACCTACATATCCATCAATTATAATCCTCTCATTCTCCCACATTATAAGACAATCATCACCTGATCAGTTTGTGGTTTTCACAATATGCCAAGAATTACAGCAATGCAGGTAGAGCAGTCATTGTCAGGCCCTGGCATCTGCCCCCCCCTTGATCTGTGTGAAGTACTTTGATTTATTTCTCTTCCAACAAAATTTGGAATGCCCATGAATTAACAGCGTTGCAAGGACATTGGATGAAATATATCACTGCACTGGACATCTGAGGACTAGGGTACAGAAGACTTTGGTTACTAGAGAACACTAAGACTGTACAAAGACAATAAATTCTCAAGGGGATGGGCTGTTATGGCATGCTCTTCCCTGGGCCTGGAATTACCCTGAGGCCAGGGGAGGCCATGGCCTCTGTTGCCCCTGGTCTTGTGGCCTTGCTGCCCCTTCAGAAGTTTCCCATATGTACTTCAGATTTTCCAATGGAAGAGCCCTTTGCAAAAAATGAAAATAACCATGCTCTCTCAAAGATGAAATTCCAGGTGTCTTCCCACACCACCCAATCACAAAGGAAAGTGCCAGCGGTGAATTTCTGTATTTCCATTGAGTTACTCTTCCTTGAAATAAAAATCCATTATGTCACTTTTTAAAAATTCTCTCTTGGAATAATTTTCCTCAAAAGGCAATATAAGAACAACTAGTAACAATTCAACAAAAATAATGAAGAGTTTAGAAAATGAATTTATATCTTAACCACTTACTTCAGAACAAATTTCAAATATAACATACATCCCCACAAAAAAAGGAACAAAGGAAAATAGTTAGTTACACTTGTCAAAATGGACGAAGGAGCTAAAAAATTATTTCTATTCTTCATCTCTACTTTGAGAGCAGCAAACGAATATTCTCCATAGTTCTCAACCCGCAACGAAATCAAATTTAATGCTATAAGTCCCTGATAAATTCCTAGAAGGAGCATTGTATCATTGAGTAACAATGTTGACAGGTTTGTTTATCAGGAAGACAGCGAATTTCACAAGACACTGTGTACAGAATGACAACACGTAATCCACACCTGTTCCATTCAGGGGGAAAAAAAAGATAAATACGATTGTACCTCTGTGACTCTTAAGGCACTGAGAGTGATACAGTAACTAAACATTAGAAAGCCAAGGAGTCACGGACCAGCTATCGCAGTGATACTTTAGAAACGTATTAGTCACCTAGTATAGTGTGAGGGAAGGGAGGAGCAAGAGAAATTGATGTTAAGGGGGTGGGGGTGTTATCCCCGGAGACCTTTACCCAAGTGACCTTGGCCCAATTTCATAAAGCCTGTAAGCACAACAAAATGCTAAGCACAGAAAAATGTTGCTTACCAGAAACTGGCTACCAGCAAACATTCCATAAAGTTAACATTGTTGCGACTGGTACCCCACTCATTTTTTGCTTAGCAAAGAAATGTGTTAAGCACTATTTTCTGCTAAACAGCTTTATGAAATTGGGCCCTGTTCCCCCAGATCCAAATCCTTGTTGGATAAGCTGACAGGGGATCCAGAGTTTTGAGGCAGGAATGGCCTTGGCCCCTCTCCTCAGAAAAAAAGAAATACACATTTCTTGGAAATATTTATTCCAACTGACAACAATTTTTGAACTTAATCATCATTCCATCATCTTTCACACACACATACACACACATTCTATTTTTTTTGCATCCCTGTGGAGACATCTTTTGTTCTTTCCTTTGTCCCTGTAGTTAAGAACCTCCCATAGACTTTGTACACAAAATTCCTTGTGGAGCAACCCAGTCTTTAGAATTTCCCAATGGAGACCCTTTGTTATCCTTTTCCTGTTTTGTTCTCGGTCTCCATAAGGTAGTGAAAATGAAATCACAATATTGTACATTTAATATTTTCAAATTTAGGCCTACTTGAAAAAACACCAACTGTTTTCACTTAACTTGATGAAAATGACGTATGGTAATTGTCAAAGAGTAGTATCCTCACTTGGTGTATCCAAACATTATGTGCACAAAATAACAAACCTGTGAAAAATTTCGGCTTAATTGGCCATCAAAGGTGCAAGAAAATAATGAAAGAAAAAACCACCCTTGTTGCCTGAGAGAAGCCTTTCTCAGATTCAAATTTTTGGGGCGAAAAAATTATCTCTTTCTCTAAAACTACATTACTTCAAAGGATGTCGTTTCTAAAAACGTTTTATAATAACAACAGCTCTGCGTGAGTGCTCTTTACCAAGTAAGTTTTTATGGTCATTAACTTGTTGAGTAATTACAAAATGTATCTGTCTTTAACTAAAAATAAAATACATAATTATTATTGAGAAAAACATTTTTGAGTTGTTATTAAGAAATGATGTCATCAACAATTTAACTAAATGTCAGTACTTGTTTTTAAATGTCAGTACTTATTTTAATTTTATTTTTGCTCTTATATAGTGTTGAGATCGAATAAATAAGAATAATAATAATAACTTACTTGTCCTGAGCCTACTCGGTCCAAATACAGCAGTGACGTTGCTCACAGGGCAGTTCCAACGCCTGTCCTTGAAGTTGCGTTTACACTCCCCGATCCCAGCTAAGATGCCCTCGGTTAGACTGGGGATGAGGTCAGGATGGAGCTCACATAGCTTTCTCTGCCTCATGCTCAGCCAGTTCTGTGAGTGGCAGTAACGTTTAGTCTCGGGAGATTGCCAGTCGCCAAGACTATCAATCTTAGGGGCCCCATGGACTAGGGATAAGGACCTGTGAAGGCAGATGAGAAACATGATCAAATACTATAGGGTGATTGGTTAACATTTTGTAAAAAACTGTTTAATCACTCGCAAAATTCCAATTCAGTTGGATCCAGGGAGTGCAGACGGGTTGAACCCCCCCTCCCCCACTCCCCCCCCCAAAAAAAATGAAATTACCCTGTGTCCCCCCCCACCCCAATTACCACCCATCCGGCCCCACCTAGCCCCACAACCAACCTGCAAAATAACACTCTAGACCCCAATAACTTTAGAAAAAGTAAAAAAGTGAAGGTACTGCACACAAACAGCATTTTTACATCATCTGTGATTAACTGGACTTTACTATTATTAACTGATTTTTTCCCCCAAATCCAAACACAAGAATGTGAACAAAATAATACAGAGAGTATGGAGATATTCTAAAATACATAATGCAGTAGAGAGAACAAACAAATTACAACAAAGTTTGGAAGTGGAGGGGCCCATAAAAAGCACAGCTTGTGGAGTATATGGGCCCCTAAATTATGTTATTAATGTTAGGGTACATCAAAGGATAGGAAAGACCCATTGATACAACAAACACAATATAATTTATAAACAAACAATGAATATAATAATGTGATACCCGATGGTGAGACCATGAGACTGAATAAACGACCGGAGTCTCAAGTACCAAAGACAACCAAAATACTCCTGGGACTGAGAGGAAAACAAGTATATTTAGCATTAAAAATAGTCTTCAAAGGGAAATAATTGAGTGAAAACAGTTAGAGTACCGTTGAGTCATGGAGAAATGTTGAACTGGTGCAAGCATACAAACTTATTCTTGGATTTGGAATGCATGCCGTGCACAAAATTGCTTAAATTGAATTATGGAACTTGGAAGCTCCTTGCGCTGCCGACTGTCTTCTTCTCTTTTCCTATTTGTATTTTATGAGAGAAAGGTGTAATTTGTAAATATCGTTCTCTCTACATAATTTGTATAACTATTTATCTTACATTAATTGACACTTTCGCAATGTTCCTTCCCCAGCTAGCTGGAATCGTCACAATACTCGACTCCAACATGTGCGTTCTGAACACATGGCATAACATCAGCGCAGTTACATCGCAGCGCCACCAAGTGCATCCTTTGATAACTACGGTGTCTCAGCCAGAACTTGAAACCGTTTGGTTTCTGTGTCAATGACGGTTACCGTAGCCTCAGTGACGCACATGACACTCTCTCTTTAAAAAAAAAGATCTTGCTACGTGTCCAGACTAATTGCAACGATAGCTCTATATACTTGTTTATGGCTTGCTTATTTCTGGATTAATCTGCAGTATTATATTTTTTTCATAATTTATTGTTTTTATAGGCCCCTGATTTTACTGTTGTCTGATGCACGAGTCTGTGCAACTTCACACAACAGTTTACAAAGAGAGGCACCAAATGTCATCTTAGTTGACAAAGCTAATATTACTTTGTATGCCCATGGAGGAAGGTATGCCAGAAGCAAATCGTAAATTCTCGAATACGAGATGTTGATGCAATACCTTTATGCATCGCCATTGGTTCTATATAAATATGGCATCAGGAGATTCAACTGCTGCCTCTAGTGACCCTCGCAAGTGAATTTCAGTCATTTCCAAAAAGTGTTTACGTAACAAATAGTTTGATATGAGACCAAATGTCTTTAATTGTAAATAATGGATGCACGCACCGAGGAGGGTATAAATTATTATTTTACTGTGTCGAACTTTAGACGCTGTGGTCAGACCTACTGCGCAACACAGTTAATCTCCAGCACCAGCTCAAACTCCGGGTTTGTGGTGATATTGGTAGTTATCGTCGACTGTAAATAAATCTAATTTTGAGGTGCGGAGAAACATTAGCAATCTCGTCACCAATGTTTGCCGCGTTTTTATGATTTGTATATGACTGATAGCCCGTGGCAGCGATGTATGACTGCCCAAAATAGCGGCAAAACAACGTCCCGGGGAAGCATGCCTCGTAAATTAGCGCTGCCGTGCGCGGGATCTCAACGAGGGTTTACGCAGCGAGGATTTGGGCCATTCGAGCTAGCGCCTATACTGAAGATTTTACCAGCCGAACGTCAGTCCACTTCGGAAGGTATGGCAGCCATCTGCATCATTCCCAAACAACGTGGGTCCGAACTTAGATTAAAATGACAGCGAAACTGTAATTTTTTCAGGAACCATTTTCAAACTGCGGAGGAAACGCCACGGCCCGTGCAAGGGTTTGTTTCATTGTGAAACTTACGACCTGATTTTTTTAAAATGTTCACTTGACTGTTTTTGGCTGCAGGAGGTAGTTTAGTGAACGTGGGCGATGAGAACCTTTTCAACATACATTTTGTCCTCTAAGTTAAGTTGGTCTGCCATGGGGAGGGGTTGCCTGGTCATGGGGGAGGAGGTGGCCTGGCCCGGGGGAGGGGGAGGCCTGGACGGAGGAGGGGGTGGTCTGGCCATTGGGAGAGAGAATCCTGCTTGCTGAACAAACTCGATGTACCACTTCGCCAGTTACCAACGGCCAGGGTTGCCAAATTTCATAGAGACCAGCAGAGCCCGTAGGATTTCATAGAGATTATCAGAGCATGACCATAAACATCCCTATAGCAAAGACAATTTACTTACTATATAGTGACATTAAAAATAGTGATAAACGAAACAGCACCAAAAATAAGTTCGGCATATACTGCTCGCGTCTGGATCACCGTCGTGTTTTGCTTTAGCCAGCTTAACATTCTGCTCTTGGTCTCCCCCATACGATGAGTTTGTTAGCCATTAGCTCCATGGTCTGAACAAGTCAAACATTGATAGTAATTTGTCAGTCAGATACAATAGAAATGCCACACTGTCCCCTCCTTCACTCCTAAACAAGGACAGGCAATTTGGTTTCTTGCCCTCAGCACTATATCGCAGACAATCAACGCATTAGATACATGGTGTACACATGAACTGAAACCATGGGTAAAGGTTTTGACTGGCCACTTTCTACATTATTTGGCCTGACTACATGTAGGCCTATGTAGATTAACAAAACGCTATGGCAGCTCGCCCATTCAACCAAAGCTAGAGTATGATTCAATTTGGCAACAATGTTGCTCTAACTCATTACAACGCAAATTGCCTCTTTTGTTCTCACAGTCTGTAAAAACAACTCATCCACAAAGCATCCTTTCCTTCATCCTTCCAATGTTGAGGACTCTTGTCAGCTGATCATCTCTCTGGCGTTTAAAATGATACCTTGGTCAAATGTTTGTGTGATTTTCTCTCACAGAACACAATGGCTATTTTTATTTCTAAGGGTTCCACAATCGCTTCTGCTGTCGGACTTTGTAAACACATTGGGTTCTGCATCCCTTGAAGGTTGGCTCGCGTGGGTGAACGACTGTCGCAGATATCTCGTTCAAACGACCACCCTAACCCTTGATAGTTCTGTTTATATGTCTAGTATCTTCTTGTATAAAGGCATTTCTCTACAAGACTTTGTCTTTTGAAATATACCTTCATATTTTCCTCTGCTTATAAAGGAACATTACAGAATTGGTAAAAAAAAAACTTGTAAAATATACTTTTTGATCACAGATTTACATAAAACTTACACGGTCTAATGATGATGATATAAATAATAATAAAAGGATGCGGCCTCAAAAAAGGATGAGGGAGGGGACGATCAACTGGTATTTTTTTTATTTTTATTTGGCCTAAGCAAAAGGCCTGGTTCATTCAGTTTGTGAGAGCTAACGAAAACAACAATTTAAAGGCCGAATGTTTTACTGCTCCTTTATTTTGCATTTTAAAGCTGAATTAAATTTAGACGGTGACTTTGACAGTTTGCTCAATGCTGACGTGAAAGTGTTTCGTATACAAGTAGGCCGAACTCATTTTAGAGTATTTTGTTCCCCGCACATTAAAGAGTTGCTAATACCACAAGAAAGAGCATGTTTCAGAAAGAATGTAATTAATGTTGTAACCAAAGCTTAATAAGTGCCTCCTAATAGTAATAACTTCAAGATTGAATGTTCCAGGCAAATATCAACGTCATTTCCAACAATTACATTTTGTCCGACGCGGAGCCGAGGAATAAAGGCGATCAATCGCTTCTGATCAACGGGGCAATTCTTTGCTCCACCCGGCGCCCGACTGTCTCCTTCACACCGAAGTCGGCTCGCTTTCATGGGGTGAAATAAATAATACTGGCTCGATACTTGCGCAGGAACAACCCACCCAGAGGCCAAACTGTACTTTTTTTCTTCTAAAGGCAGGCTGTTCAGATCAAGCAATAATAATAGCTTCCCCTCAACCGGGGATGTGTTGCACGGGTCTACCGTCCACAGCTCGATCACAACGGGCTAAGCTTGTTTCGTAATCCCCATTAAATCCATCCAGCCATCGAGAATGAAGTTCTCATTTTAATAGGATGGTATTTCTACAAAAGAAAAACTGTCTTATCGGATCCGGGAATCGATGTAAATGAGTCTTAAGTGTTTTATGAGAACCTCTCGGAGCGTGATTTAAGTGAGGTGGGTCTCTAAGAAAAGGTCGTGGAACCCTCTAAACCCAGTGGCCCAAAACGCTTCGTGATAGGTTAACACTAACAGCCAGAAGTCTAAATGACCCGTACGCTGATTCAATCACAAAGAACGTGCCTAGTTTTTCCAATTACCTTTTTAAAGTTAAGACCAGCTTATGCTGTGCGAAAACAAGAGGCCATTCTTATTTTTCAAAATAAAAAACAAACTCCCATACAGATTCTGTACGGCAAATGGAACGCAAGCAGCGCGGGCACGCCACCCTCAGGCAGGGCTGACAATTGGTAAAAAGCTTAAAGGACAGAGTCTAAAAACACCATAAAATCCCAGGACCCTTGTGTTTATCCAACGAACTAAATTTTAAATTGTGCAAGAATCAAGAGATGTATGTCTAAGCATGGAGAAGTTATTTCCTTCCTCCATGGTCTAAGAAAGTCTATCATATAGCATCGTGTCAAAGGTAGACCACTTCTGAGCCAGTTTATATCGTCGAGGCACCGAAAACACGGATTTCGAATCTCAATTTATTCGAGGTGGTATGTTTCAAAAGGTACCGGTATGCATAATAAAAAAACGGAGTTTTCCATCTACTTAAAAGTTAGCATATGTTGGTAAAACATGGGGTCACTTTAACACATTTGCCTTCGAGGTAATATAGGTTACACAGATCCGAACGCAAGTTAAAGGCATCATTGACACACAGTTTACCTGTTAGATTTATTGAATGCAAATATTCCACTACAATAGTGACTTTTGACCCTCAATCTGAAGACTTTAAGAATGTTTTATAATCTGCGAAAAGTCCCTTTCTGCAGTCGTGTTTTTGTAAGTAAATCCGGCCTTTTCACCTAGGGGAAAGTGTAAAGTTGTTTGCACTTAATTTCAGACCACAAACTAAATTCGCTTGAAATTAAGGCAAATTCACAAGGCGTGTATCGACACAATGAGTTGACAAAGATACTTAACCGTTTTCGATGTTTTTTTTTTACGGAAACCTTTCAAGCAATGGGCGGACCCAAGCGCCCCTGAAGTTGTCACTTTCGTTTACACCGTCTGTCCATTTCCCGAATTCAGTTAGGGAAGGTAAAATGGGCATGCGTGGCTTCATTCACTGAGTGCGGCTCCCCAAGGAGCTGTGCTTGGTCCGTCGAGGCGAGAATATGCATTGTAACTGGATGATTTAAGTTTGACCAGGGACATGATGATAGAGCCCGTCTACTTGTCAAAGTTGCAAGGACTCTTTTTTCAGATGAAGAGACCCACAGAGACCAAAACGACAAGATGGAAAATTGTACCCCGTTCCCATACACACCTAAACACCTTGAGGAACTGACATCGTCGTCCGATATCGAAGACAGTACGGCGTGTTCCATTTTTACTGACGTACAAACATTCATAAAACTTCCTGACCCACATTAGTAACCAACAATAAAACCCTACAAACCCTGTACTATTGACCGCCCAGAAAAAGTTTCTAAATCAACCAAACAAACCACAATTAATATTTCCTCTCGTGAATTAGGGCAAAGTCGTTTTCACAGAATTCAATCTTGGATTCAGGAAAGCTTAAATCCAAAGCACTCTTATCACTGAATTTAAACCTTCTTAAAGGAACGTTACAGAAGTGGACTAAGTAAAATTTTCTTTAAGATCACAGATTTACATAAAACTTAAACGGTCTAATGATGATGATAGTAGAAAACATCCCTAGAAATATTTCTGTCTGAAATGCCATATTTGATGAAAAATAAATCAAACTAATTTCCGATTGGAGTTTATCGCTCATGAGAGTTTTATTCATGCATTGTATAACACATGCAAATTTGTAATCGGTTTTGCACTATTTTCTCGTGACCCAGATGGCCGATCGATCTCAAACTTCTACAGGTTTGTCAGTTTATGTATATGGTGGATTATATAAAGTGCTTACACTGCCAGCAACTGTTTTGTTAGCAAAAACCAATTCTGTGATGTTCCTTTAAGAGTTGACAGAACAAAATCCATCTGAAAGACGGCATCTGAGTTGATCTTCCCATGGGTATCTCTGAATGCATCATCTAAAGGTCACATATTGTCAAATCAAGGTGGGAGAACTCGCGTAACACTCTACACAACAAAGATTCATACTCGCTGAACAGAACCAAGGAGAACGAGTCTAGGTCTACGACCTTCACCACGAAGCAACTATTTTGCTTTTCTCCAATTCAAATCATTGAAACCAAACTGACGCTACAGGGGAAAAAATAACCTAGAAATATTTCTGTCTGAAATGCCATATTTGATGAGAAATAAATCAAACTAATTTACGATTGGAGTTTATCGCTCATGAGCGATAAACGTTCTGTAACGTTCTGTAACGTTCCTTTAAGAAGGTTTAAATTCAGTGATAAGAGTGCTTTGGATTTAAGCTTTCCTGAATCCAAGATTGAATTCTGTGAAAACGACTTTGCCCTAATTCACGAGAGGCTGAAAATAAGTAGTCGTTACCAGTAATGAATACAGGGAATGTGACGGTAAAAAATGACCAGCAATTGTTTTGAGTCCTATGTTGTCTGTGTACAATTATCCTTTCGCAGGTCATTATGGCGGTATGAAATAGCTATCGTTATCTGTCTACACTGATATACTGTGATATAAAGATGTAATACGCTTAACTCACCAAATGCGTCTGGTCTAAATGTTTCCTGCGTTTTTATTTACATCTCTACTTTGTTAAGATTAAGGTCTGTGACGTGTCGTCACAACCGCACTTATCTTCCTACCGATGTTGTTTCTTGGGCTATGTCAGAATTAAGCCACTTCGGCTAAGGCTATGGCTGCTGGCTGCAACGACAACGCTGAACTAATCATAGGACTTGTTGGTGTTCTAGCCATAGCCACTGCCGAAGCCATCAATTTGGACACGGCCCAAGATGGAAACAAAATGTCTGACTTGATTTCTTCATTCCATACCGTGTATACCTTACTCGGGTTCCATGTGTACCATAATAACAATCAAAGTTCTAAATTGCCGTGTCTTATTCGTTCGGTATCCACAAATATTTACAAGATTCTTGAATGATTCAATCGTAGACAACTGTCTCACCACAATTACATTAATTGCATAAGAATAGATGGCGTGGCAGTATACGAACAAACGGCCCCTGTTCTCTTTGTAAACCAAGTGCAGTAACTCTTATTATTTGGTGGCAATGGACTTCAGTCATAAAGAAAAGTCAAAACAGAGTACTGGATTTGGCTCCTGGAGACTAAAATGCAACCGACTTCAATACAACAGAATACAATGTCTAGAGGTCTACCTTCTGACCGCAAACATAAAAGGGTCTCCTGCAACTTGGGTAAATTAAGCTCCTGTTGCAGACACGCGTTTCATTATCAAAATTCCTTTCCCAATTACTCACGATGAATAAATAATTAGTGGGTCAGACAAAACATTTTATGGGCAAATCTGTTACAGTGTTGGTTTTCAACATTATCGTTTGTTGCTTGGGGTTGTTTTAGACATTTTATAGAATGGAATAATCCTCTAATGTCGAGCCTAGAAGCGGCTCTTTCAAAAAAAAGGTAAATTGAATTCAAGTTAATTTGTAAGATTCCATGTGGCAATGGCCCCAGGTCTTTCTTGAGTATTTATTAGATACAGAGGTTGTGCAGGCGGCTTCTTTCAATTTTTAAAGGGTAAGAAAGAAAACCTGCGGTGGAAACCAATTTTTTTAAATGCAGCTTTTTAAAACTTAAAGGAACATTACAGAATTGGTTTTTGCTAACAAAACAGTTGCTGGCAGTGTAAGCACTTTATGTAATCCACCATATACATAAACTGACAAACCTGTGGAAGTTTGAGATCGATCGGCCATCTGGGTCACGAGAAAATAGTGAAAAACCGATTACACATTTGCATGAAATCATATAGATTCAACACATGAATAAAACGCTCACTGAGCGATAAACTCCAATCGGAAAATTAGTTTATTCATTTCTCATCAAATATGGCATTTCAGACATAAATATTTCAAGGGATGTTTTCTACTATCATCATCACTAGACCGTGTAAGTTTAATGTTAATCTGTGATCAAAAAGTATATTTTACAAGTTTTTTTCTTACCAATTCTGTAATGTTCCTTTAACAGGGTTAAAAAGATTAGTTACAAAGGTGATGCTGGAACCAATCTGTTGAAATGGAGCTCCAATATAAATACATATCAATTCCAACCCCGATCAAGACAGTTTTTGCTCGTTCGTTTGCCACAGAAAATTGATACAAGGAAGTTCTGAATTAGTTTGTTGTAAATTGTCTTGCATCATTGGGAGTTATGAGTTCTTTCAGCTTTCAGTTTCATCAATATCATCAAATTTGATAGATATGTTGATCAAACTCCTTTTGGAAATAATGAGGAACGCGTTTTTGTTTTTGTTTTTAATAAAAACAAAGTGAGTGATTATAGAAAAGTAGAGACTTTGTGATGAAACGATTTTCCCTGTACATGATCTCCTTTTGTCAAGACATACATGTAAGAATCCTTACATTGATGTCCTTCTCGTAACCGATGAGTCCATGGCACTACTGGCATCACAACACGTCATCACAAACACCCATCTTTCTTGAAACCAACGAGTAATCCTGGAGTATTATACGAAGAAATGGCCGTCCAACAATCGAGCCCTTCTTCTCGTTAAGTTGTGTTGGTTTTATTTAAAAGGAGTTAAACGTCCGGACTATTGTCTTGTGACCTTTTGTATTTCACGTCTAAATGAACACGGTGTCTTCTGAATGCTGTAAGGAAGAATGCTAGCCGACCGAATGTGCAACCGCGTTCTATTAATTGCGCAATTGTCGTCTTAAGTTTGAACTATAGAGGTCGGTTACAGAAACAATAGGACGGAACGTCCAACCAAGGTGACATTCTTTGTGCTTAACATGTTTTCAAGTGGATGGTTGCCCATTTTGTTGTGGTGGCTTGGTTGCTATTTATGCTGTATTTATAAACATCAGCTTCTCAACCCACTTCGATTTTGCATAATTCTTGTTAAACGTGTACATGTCATTGTTCTTTAAGTTTTGTACACGGTTTTTTTTACAAACTTTAGGACAGCTTATAAACTTTCATAGCTTGGCCATTACGTGTGCAATCACAAAGACAAAAGGGGTTACAATTTAGGCTACTTGGCTACGTTTTTATGAAACTCTACACAACAAAAGCCTCTGTCATTTCCCTGTTTCTTCAACAAGCACCGGTGCCGCTTGTCCAGAAAATAATAAGGAGAAGACAAATTAGTTATACAATTTATTAGGGTCGATCGCTTAACCACCGATATTCGACGAAGACATAAATGACAACCAATGGAGTTTTGAGGAGGCGACTGCCGAAGCGGCCAGCCGTATCTTCATTGCTTGTTTTGAGCACAAACTTGACCAAAGTGAGAAATTACATTTACGTATCAAACGTATCAATTCAAGTTCCACAGTCACATCATGAATCCACAACCCACACCATTAAAAAAAAAGTACTAAAATAGAGCTAAGGATAGACCAGATAATTCGGAATGTTGGGAATACCACATAGCAACGAACCCCCCCCCCCCTCACTCAGCGGCAAAGGAGAATTCTCAAGACAAAACGGTGTTCAACCTGGGCAAAGATGCAAAGCTTTCAACAATAAATAAAAAGAAAAGGTAATATTCTATGTAAGTTTGCACAAAATGAGTCTGACTCTTTTCACTCACCACAGAACCGCCAAGAAAATATGCAAAGAGCAAAGACTTCGTCTGCCGGATGAGACACCTGGTTGAGATGTGGTAATTATATCCATTTCCTTAGAATCAATTTAAAAAAATTAACACCAAAGTGTCTTCAAAGTTTGTCTTCAATGTACAAAATGATTTTAAAGCAGACTTTCAAAATGCTGTTCGACGTTCAGGAGTTTCTGAAGATATTTTCATCATCATGACGAGAGTAGAAACTGGAGGGATAATTTTGTAGTAAACTCCGAGGATGGTTTCGCGTAGAGTGTTCTCGAGATGAGCAACAACCGGTGTGATGGTGCCAGATAGCTCCACTGAACTTCAGCTGATGGTCTCGGTGATCACGCAGTCCTCCCGTACCAACACGGCCGTCCCGATCATGGCGTATGAATCCCACAATCACCGGAGCCTGGATTATGTCCCCCCACCAAATCCCAAAGTCAGACTTCCACCCCGTGAAATTTATGACTGGGCTTGCGCTGGTGTGGGTATAACCGAGGCGGTTGGGATGGATTATCAACTTCCCCCCTTTAAGCTACCACAGAAGTGGGATCAACGGGATAAACGAAGTCACAACGACTTATGAGCACGGTGTTCTGGGCGGCGCGTTCGGTGCGTGGCTCAACATCTATGATACATGTATCATTGTCAACTTGCAATACACAAAGTTCTCTCTCCCCTCTAATGTGTCGGTGTCTTCGGGGGTCCGTGTTGCTACTGTGCAACAAGTGCCAAAACTCTGAAAAGACTGAAGGTCCTTTCAGACGGGTGCTTTTGAATGAGCTCTTCGCGGTGTGATAGAACCAGGTATGGCTGAGAGTGCGAATGACTTCACTTTATGCACAATTTGTTGCCTCAATCAGAAGGGTTCTTTTCGGCCCAGTCACGGCGTAATAATAGTCGACAGGGCCAACGGTCACCTAATTTAGCCGAACTCATTTCCCAGCTACAATCTCTCGGTAGATTTTGACCGGTGATACATGACTATGGTCAACATTGCTTATCATGACTAATCCTGACAGTAATGTACCCCCGTCACTGTAGGATCGTGTTTGAGGGCTGATTATCGCCTTATCGCAGGCTAAGTGGCTCTCAGTAATTGATGTAATTTTTGAGGAAACATTGGTTAGCCTCGATTTTTTTTTTTTTTTTTGCAGTCATGTTTGTTTTGGCGGCACATGTACCTTGACTTGCTGTGGCTTTTTAGTGTGGTAGCATTCTGGTGAGACCTTTCATTTCTGGTATTACCATGGAGCTGGTATTACTAATCAACACAATAACCAACAAGTTCCAAAAACAAAAAAAACGAAACAAACATTAAGAATATAGGCCTACACTGAAAGATTTACTTTTGTTTGACTATAACAGCAAGAAATTTGCTCATGTGTGACAATGGAGGTTAGTTACATGACAAAACTTAGTATATTCGTTTCTTTATTTCCTTCTTGTTTTTACCGAAATCTTAATCGTCCAAACAATAATATATTTCAGCAAATAACCAAAACCAATCTGTCCGCCAACGCTTGCTGACGAGGAGTTACGAGTACCAGCGATCATTGTTATTTTATGAGTACCAGCGATCATTGTTATTTTATTTATTGTTCACTGAACAGCTCTCAGCCTGTGTTTCTTCCTCCATGGCCAGACTGGGCAAAGAAACCACAGAAGTAGATGTAATAGACAGATAAACTATCTGTGAATACCAAAGCTGGTTTGTTGTCGGCAGTAAGACCATTAACTCTATCTCACCAGCTTCCAATCCAGCAAAAAACTGCAGTGCCGTTATAATCTCGGCGATTTATTATTCCCTAGATACAATGGCTCTGGTTACTGTATCGTTTACAGTTACGCTTGAAAGATTACGATCCTTGTGAAGTGACACCGAATCGGGACAGCACGGCCTTAGCCTCGGGGGCAGATCGGTGTCTGAGCCCCGGTGAAGTGGGGGTGCAGACACACGCCTGGGTGAACCTACACCACTTTTTGGACGTGCGGTGCTCGAGTTGGTTCCGCTTGTGACAATTCCAACGCAAGGTGGCGCTGTTCAAACTTTCATTCCCCCGGCCCAAACTTTGAGTGCAAAAAAGATACAACTTAGTATAAGACTAAAAAGAGCCAACAAAGTTGAACGTGGTGTACGGCGGGAACGACCACAACTACGTAAGGTGGTGAAACACAACAACAGCAACAACAATAACAACAACACCAACAGAAGACAACAGTCAACAATAAACAAACACTACCTGACTACTGTCACTGTAAAACACACAACGAATTTATGGAATAGGCAAATATTCTTACCGGGATGAAATACTTCAGCGGTAGATCATCATTCCTTTGTACCTCTTGTATTAGTTATTAAATTAATTTCTGAGAGAGCGCGTACTTGTCTCCGTGGTAACTGCAAGTAAGATTTTCAAATCTTGTTTGGCAGGCGGGTCGCACGGTGAGCCATTTATTGCTCCATGGGTGAGCCAAGCGCAGAGCTCCGACCATACAATCGTTATAGCGCCCTCTCCAGTTTGTTTAATACAAAACATTGCCGGAATATAAATTTGAATGACTGTATTTGAAAGATGTCTAAAAAATAACCCTGCCATCTCATCTCCACCCGTTATGAACTTGATTAAAACGGTTTTTCCAAACTGACAGAAAACGCAGCAATCCGATGATGTATATGATTGTTTGTTTTGTTCTCTTGGTTGGTTTTGAGGGATTATACATCTGCTGTCTGTTGAGAGACATTTTCAGGGGCATGGCTGGATAAAAGGAACCTGGGGTCGATTTCACAAAACTCTTCCTAACTTAGGACTAGTCCTAGGCAATGCTGAGAGATAGGACTAGTCTTAAGTTAAGACCAGTTACTGGTTCAGATAAGACTAGTCTTATCTCTTTGTGAAATCGCCCTGGTACCATTGGATCAAATACTGGTTTTCTGGGCCGATCAGGTTATTGATCCTACATAATATTCTCATCAGAGAAGCCACACTCAAGTCTAGAAACTGTTCAGTACAAATTGTCTCCCCTTATTGAGCTAAAGCTTTCTTCAATGTATCCTCGTTTTGAAAGAATCCAGACCAAGAAAACGACCACCTTATTTAGGCCAGTTTCTGAAACGAGGGAATAACATTTTCCTTAGCATCAGGGTTTCCCATACAAATATTATGGGAAGCGAGATTCCTCACTAAATCACGTCCTTAAGAAATGTAATTTGCATTTTGGCCTTTGAGAAAAACTCTGCTAGGGTCGAATCATGAGGCCACTAACAATTTCTTTTGAAATGTTATTTGTTTTGCAACAATGTTAGGCCATTTCCAAATAAGCGAAAATAGCTGCGGCTTGATCATCAAATTAACATGCATTATAGAAAGCTGCCCTAGCAACCCCCTTAGCAACAGCCACAGCCGCCAATTTGGACACAACCTAAGCCACCTAATGAAGGATAAAGTTCCCCTATCTCTGTTTTCAACATTAAAACACAAACAAATGACAGACAAACGCGTAGCAGAAACTGTTTTTTTACCGTCACAATTTGGCGGCAAATGTCTACAATTTAATAAGATACAGTAAAATACAAAGTGGTGTGCTTCATGTTGAATAACTTGCGGCACGTTGTTAAGGATAACTCATTAATATATCATGGGTCAAGACGTCTTCCACAGGAACACTTTGACTCAAAACATCAAAAAATATCTAACAAAAATCAAAAATGAAAATATAGGTTTCTGTTATATATCTAGGAAGAACAGACTATTTTTTTCTGTGTTTTTTTTTTTTCTTTAGCAATGTCCAATGCTTAAATAATTTAATGCATATGAAGCACTAGACATCTTTAAGCACTCGTGTCAGACATTCTCAAACCAATCAGCATAAGTATATAGTTACAAAAAAAGTATCTTGCTTTGAATGTGTAGAGTTAAAGGTAGCAGTAATCTTGGTCGTCAAATTTGTAGACCCCTTGCACCAATATCACATGCAGTTACACGAACTCCGCCCAATGGTCTGCCATTTTTAGATTCAAATCGTATGTAAACGTGTGGCCGACATCTAGCTGTATCGCCTAAAAGGCACGCCGTACAGAAACACATGGAGACCCTGACTCACAAAGTAAAGCAACTAAGATTTATAGTAAGTTTTGCATCTCTGGCTACGGCTGACCCTTCTAGTTACAGCAGCAAAGTTTACAATACAGGAGAATGCAGTGATTAAGCCAAATCCATAGCCACTCCCAAAGTTGTGTCTTAGTCATAGGGCAATGTCTGAATGAGTAGGTTTAGCTAAAAACTGCTTCTAGCCCATCGTCAACATTGCTGCTGCAGCAATAATGAACCACAGAGTGTTGTTTGAAGCGTTACATGGTCTGGATCCTAAGAAACACTATAGAAGTGATATAGAGGTACAACCAAGGCAAATATAAAACTCTTTTGGGAGGAGTGTTGGTTCTCAGAAGAACCGGTGTGGTCTCCTAACGACGAGCAGAGTATACTGCTCGAAACATGGAGACCACACCAGTTCAACACTCTACCCCAAAGAGTTTTAGACACGGTTGTACCTGCAAGTTGACTACTTTAGTTTTTCTTAGAAACCAGAGTCATAATCTAAATAAACTGGTGGCTTTCACACAAAAGTTTCCCGTACAGCCATCTGGGCAAAATTCCATAAAGCTGTGAAGCAGCAAATATTGCTAAGCAAATTTCTTTGCTCAGCAAAATATTAGAGGGGCACCAGTTGCAACAGTGTTAACCATATCACATGTTGGTAACCTGTTTCTGCTAAGCAAGATTTGTCTGTGCTTAGCATATTGTTGTGGTTCACAGCTTTATTAACTTTGACCCTGATTAACAATGACGGCTTTACACAAAATGGCAACCAAATGATGAGTGTATAGGCCTAATCATGTCTATTTAAATGCAAATAACATGCAAACACCTAAAAAGCAACAGCCAAAACATTTGTTGTTGTTGTTTTTAAGTCTATCTGGGCCCACCTTCAAGGAGCTGCTTAAGCAGACAATTTTGCTACACAACTTCTTGCTTAACAAAATTAAGCAGGATATCAGTCAAACTCGAAAGATAACGCATGTGACATGTTTTTTGGCTGGTGACCTTATTCTAGTAAGCATAATTTGTTAAGCAGCTCTATGAAATTGGGCCCAGATCCCCAAACCCATTCTATTGATAATAAGCACTGGACACTGCTAACTTTTAAAAATATTGAATTAAAACATTTTTTTTTTATAAAGAAGCTCTCTTCGAGATCCTCAACAAGAAACAAGAATTAACGTCCAAAACTTGCTATAAAGCTAACATTTAAAAATAAAGAAAAGAAAAGAAACAAACAAATTCCTGGTCTGCCTATTTTGCACCAAAATTAAAAGCTCTATTTTGGCATCTTTGGAAAAAAGTTTATGTATAACGTAGTAGCACATGTACAAGACAGTACTTTTTAGTATAAAATCTCTCTTGAAACTCATGGTAAATAGAGCTGTTAAAAAGAGAGAAAGATTTTCATGTACAATTTGTGCGTCTGCACCTGCTGAAAGTCTACTTTAGATAAGAGACTAACGGTTTCATCTAAAAGACTTCTTTGTTCCATCTTTGTTCATCATACAATGACAAAATAATTCACATGACTTCTCAGTATGTAATCCAGGTGATGGGTTGAATCTTCAGAAGCCATAAAGAACACAAGCTGATCAAATCTCAACAAGTCTTAAAGTAGGTGATACCTTCCAAGTTTCTTAAGTCTGGTGCCAGCAAACTGAACAACACTGCCTGCAGCCCACTTGTTAAGTGAAGATTAAACACGTGTATGTGCCCAACTGTACAGCTTCACTGTTAAAAACCAACAAACTCTGATTCCATCAAAAAATCATTAACATCAAACGCTTGTTTTTTAAAATTCTATTTAAAAGGAAGTATCAAAAATTGTCCTGCCCGTCAAATATTCACAAGCCTTTGCAGGTCCTTGTCCAGTTGCAAGGCAACAATAGTGTTCAACATTTCACACTCATCTTTTTATATACAAGATTCGGTCTTCAACTCTAAACAGTCTCGCTTTCTCCAACTATGATGTTGAAAACAGAACTTAAGTCATCCAACAATAAGTTGACGGTTCGCTCGTAGACGAATACCGCAACTTCAAGACTCATGTTCTCACAGTGGCATCTGCTTTTCCATCTCCATTGTGATCATCCAGCACACAATCTCTCTTTTACTACTGATGACAATAACCCGACTCCATCCAGTCTGGTGTCTAATGTTCTATCACAAAAGCAAGGAAGAAAGTAGCCATCGTTCAACAGCACAGTCAATCTGGGCAGTGATACATGCTTAGGGCGGAGACTCTTTGGTTTCGATACAATGCGGGAAACATGAAGTGGATTTCACAATGCACAGTCACTTTGGAAAGGTAGCGTTCACTCCCTGCATGGTAGAGAAATAGAGAAGATATTTGGAGTCAGAATTTGATACATAGTTTTGGTCGTTGAATAAAACATAAAGCTTGTTCTAATGTTACACCTCTTAAGTTACACTATGGCTGCTTCTGTTTTGGCTGCACCAGCGGTGTCATACACTGCTAAAAATGGTATTCTTGAAATAAGAAACAAATCTTATTTCAAGAAAACTTTTCTTGTGTCACTCCCCAAAATCTTAATAAACAATTTTTCTAGGGAGTGACACAATAATTATTTACTTGAAATAACATTTTTTTCTTATTTCAAGAATACCATTTTTAGCAGTGTAGTTGAGTGTATCAGACATAGAAATAGAGTGTGGAGAATGTGTGTCTAGTTATCTGTGCATCATCTCTGGAGTCGATTCATGCGTGCTGCCATTTTAGCCATTTGGCAAATTTCAGCTTTCCGATTGGCTGATTTAGCTAACTTTGCCATACAGGCATGTCACATGGTATTGTTACTCTATGTCCACAGCTGTAATAGAGTTGCCCACAGCAGACACAGACCACAATTTAGCCCACGGCTCGATTTCACAAAGCACCAAGATACATCTTAAGATGAGTTGTCAGTATTGCAGTAGTGATTTGCATTGTGACATCACACTTTGCTTAGCAATTAAGATGGGTTCGCACTTATCTTTGTGAAACTGAGCCCAGCACTCTCTATGTTCCATTTCTCGGCTATCAGCCACAGAGATTTAAAATGGCGATGCTTATCTTACGATTCAAACTGGTTCTCACCATCAGGCACACTCTGTTTAAACATCTTCTAAAGGTCATGGGTTTGAGTTCTATTAAAAGTTCCTATAAATTGTGTTCTCTCAAAATGTGGAAAGCACCAAATATTGAAAGAACGACTAGCTTACCTCCTTACTGCGTAAGGATTCACACCCGACGCTGCTGCAGCTGCTGCTGCTGCTTGCTGGTGACTTGCAAGAACTGAAGGAGAAAAAACGGAGAGTAGAACTATTAAGAACTATGAAAATGGGCCGTAGTACAAGGTCTATACAGATAAGTAGGTAGGGTTATGGTAGTTTGGGTGCTTTTTCCCCTGAAATTATATATTTGTTTAACCTGCAGCAATCTCAAAACATACCCAAGAAAACTTTAGAAGTAGAATTGTATGAACTCAACAGTTTACAGGTCAGTGTTGAAATTTCATTCATAAGTGTCTGTTGGTACGGAGTTTTTTAGGGAAGGGCTTTGATAGAGTTGCCTTTTTTCTCATGAATTGTAGACATACTTGCTCTAATTTCTCTGATTGAGTTATAAGCATCTTAGGCCTTATCTGCATTAGCTGCTGAGGCTTGATTGCCACGGTAACATGTGTTGAAGCAAAGGACGGTGTTCCTGGTTTGGTTGGCAGCATATTGCGCCACAGCACCTTGTAAACCTTTACATTGTGCTATGTAAAGGAATAGGTCTCAAACTTCAAAAAGTAGCTCCACATTATATACCTTGCAGGAAAATACTGACAGTTGAAAGCACCTTGAGCGTCACTGAGTGACGGATATGAGCGCTATATAAGAAGCCACTATTGTTATTATTAATCTTGTTCTCTTCAGATAACACTGAAATACCAGTAGCAAAAACTATGAAGATGGATTCTCAAATTATCAGGGCCAAGTTAACTTGTGATAAATAGTAATGCTTACCATAGTGATCATAGGGCTGCATTACTGGATATCCCATGCCTAGGTGTGTATGCTGGTGTGTGTGCATGTGTTGATGTAGTAGGTGACCCGGTGGGAAAGGTGGACCGTGTCTCCTTGACGAATCGTACCGTGGCGAGTCAGCTCTGGTCGTGGGTGTCGCCGGGGTTTTCCTCCCCGCTGGAGATTCCGCTCGATGCGGTGATGTTGACGGTCTCCGTTCCCTCTCGGGCTCCGGTGATCTTGATCGTTCATTTTTGTGCGAGCTGAAATACTGGTTTGCATGCTGTTGTAGAACATCCAGGGCTTTGGTTGGTCGCTCTCGCGATGAATCTCGACTTTTACTACTGGAGCTTGGGGGAGGAGAGGTCGGCCTGGTGTGGTCACGTTCAAGTTCATAACGACCCCGTTCTTCAGAGGACTTCCAAATGGGGCTTATAACACGAGGACCCGGAGGCGGTGGGTAGTGTAAATCATGTGGGATATAAGTAGGGTATGCCACCATTGGATTTACAGCCTGATAGGCCGGGTGGTTTGGATCGAATGGCATTGGTCCGAAGGCTGTGTGTACGTACCCCTGCTGATGAAGGTAAGCCGGGTATGTCTCAAGTACTCTCCTAGAAGGGGGGACGGAACCCCTGGATTTATCATGAGGGGACTGACTCTTACTGTGAAGTGGAGACTCTCTGTGCTTCTTCTCATCAGTGGGTACCTTCGAAGATGCTGCAGAAGAACTCTGCTCCTTGGGGGTCTCACGGCGGGGAGAAACACTTGCTCTCCTGGCATGCTCATGGTCGTGTAGTCGTTCATCAGGTGCTCGTTGGTTCTCTTTCCGTGACTCACTAGACTCTGACCTGCGCCTCTCCTCTTGCTCTTTGAGTTTCCGCTGTTCCTCTTCCTGCCTTTGCAACTCCCTCTGTTTGGTATCATACAAGGAATACAGCCTCATCTCTTCCCTCTGCTGTTCCTGTAGGGTGCGTCCTTCCGAACCTTTTGATGCACCATTTGCGGCATTCAAGTCAGGACTCTCAGATCCTGGTTTATGGAAGTCTAATTGTTTACCACGAATTGCTTCGGCAGGAACGTCCCCTTTCGCTTTAGATGGTGATGATCCTTTTCAGGTCTCATTCCCTTTGGTTCACATATAGGGTCCCTTTTAGTGGGGGTCACTGGTTCTGTTTTGATCTTTGGGATTGGTCTGGGTTCAGAGCTCTCAGCAGTTTTGTCTTTGCTTGTCTCCTGTTCCCGTTTCTCTCGTTCTAACCTCTCTGCCTCAGCACGTTTGCGCTGTTCACCCATGAACTGCTCATGTTGTTGTCTATAATGGGGATCAGTGGATATTAGTCTTTGGTGATAAGAAGGGTCCATTGCTACATATCCAGGTACAAAGGAATACTGTCCCCCGAACACAGCTCCTGGTGGTGCTTGAGGCCTGTAGGTTGATTCAGTTGATGGACTTGGAGTGTCTTTCCTTGGCTTCTTAGCTTCTGGCCCTTCCTTACTGGACTCGCGAGTAGACTCTAATTTAATTGACTGAGTAGGAGTTGATCTCATTGTGTCTAGTGACTTTGCCAATGATTCATTGCTAACACCGCGTTCTCGTGCTACCTCGGTTAATGGGGAAAACATGGGTACAGCTAGTTGTTCTCGCTCAACTCTACGTAGATCTTCTGGGACTGGCTTATTACCCTGCTGTGCTCTGGATATTGGAGTGTCGTGAAAAGCATAAGGATCTCTGTCCTCTCTTGGCTTAGCTGCAACAATCGGGGGATCGTCATTTGCATCAGAGATGTCAGAGTAGGCTGGACTTCCTGCTCTACCATCCTCTGTACTTTGGGGCACTGTTAGGGTCGGCACAGGATGTTCTGAGGGCAAGGCGTTGGTCTTGGTTTGAGTAGTTGGTGGGAGTCCTTGAAATTCCGTTTTCATGGGCTCTGGGGAAGATGGGATGATTGGTTTGGTGGGTGGGGGAGGTGGCGGTTGCTGTTGTTGCTGTGGCTGCATTGGTCCATGGTGTGGTGTTCGATTGGCCGAGTTCATTATACTACTAGTGGGGATAAGCTTTGGCATTTCTGGCATGCTGGGATTGACCATCCTGCTAGGGATTAGCGAATGAAGATCCTTTGGGGTCTCTTTGGGAGGTTGGTCCGTCCCTTTGGCCTGATTGTCCGAACTAGTCCCAGCAACATATGGAGAGTTCCTACCGGCATCCTCAGGACCAATACCTGATGCTGTAAGAGCCTGTTTGAGAATATTATTCTCTAATGCTGCTGCTATTGATGACTCAGTGAGTTGATCTGTCCTACTGGTTTGGGGAGAGTCCTTTGGCTTCCCCTCTTTTGGTTTACTGTTATCTTTAGAGTCTCCTTTGGTCCCGTCCTTTGGGGTAGTACCTACTGTGTGCTTCTCTTTATCAGTCTTTGATTTCTTCTTCGGTTTGGATTTCTTATCTTTAAGATTTGCTAGGGAGGTATTTACAGTAGAGTTGTCTGCCACTGAAGGCTTTGGTTGGATTGGTTTGAGTGCTGGGCCTGTGCTTGGTGACGACCCTGCAGTTTTCGTTGTCACTGATGGTATCGTCAAAGGCGTTGGATTTGGTGCACTGCTTGTGGCGACAATAGCTGGTATTGCAATGAGTTGTGGTGGTTGCGGAGCTGGGGCAATTGGTCGGGCCGATTTGGGTTTCTGAACCGTTTTGTCCTGTTTTGTCTTTTTCTTTTCCGAGCCTCCTTTTGCCTTCTCCTTTTCTTTACTCTTAGAATGTTTCTGAGCGTCGTCACTATGCTGAGGTGTTGTGGGCATCTTAAGCATATCTGGAGTTTTGGGGACACCAACAGCTGGTGGACTAAGAGGTTCAGACTTGATAGTAATTTGCTCCGGGTTGGATCGTATGACACTCACACCGGCTGGTTTGTCAGCAATGTTTGCATTAACCTTTTTAGAATGATCGTCAGCCTCGGCCGTGGAGTTAAAATCAAAGACCGACATATCCTTTTGATTGCTAGTCGCAGCTAGACTCGCGACTGCCTTCTTGTGCTTGTTGTTGGACTTATCATTTGAGTGCGAATCAGTCTTTGTCTTCACGGCACTAACAGAGTCTTTGCTTTTGTTCACACCGTGGAGAAGCTTACTCGGACTTGTCTTTTCGGCTGGAATTTTATGCTGCCCCCCTTTAGGGCTACGGGTTACATCCACTTTCCCTTTAACAGTGTTGTCCTTAGTAACGGAGTCTTTGCACGATGAATCAGTCGATGTACTCCCTGTGGGTGAACAAGGCGGTAAGCTCTCTTCCCTCTTCTCAGTGGGAGTCGTCGTCGTGGGAGATGTTTTAGTATCTTTGGATTTTTCCGGTGCACTGCCTGTCACCTTTGGCGGACAGGGAGTACTAGGTAAAGCTCCTTGAAGGTCTGAAGCCATTTGAGTCTTTTCTCCCTTGGAGAGGTTTAAATCAGGGGCCTCGTCAGTGACAGCTTTGGTTGATTCTGGATTGTCTGACTCATCAGGAGTGATCGCTTCCGGTCTAGGATTATCTTGGTGGGCATGCGTCTGGTGGTATCTTAATCCATTAATATGTTTGTACTTTTTATTGCAGTTTGGTTCAGGGCACTCAATAAAAACCGGCGAAGTTGCTCCCTCAGATGAATTTGGTGTCGGCGTATTCCTGGCCGTTTTCAACCTCTTGGCCGTCTTACTACTATCTTCACCAGAGCTCAGGTCAATGTCCGAGGGGCGGATCTTCCGTTTACCCTGGTTCCGGTCGATGGCGTTTGGGGGCGTGCGACTCCCATTGGACGCACCGCTGCCCCGTCGCCCTTTGATTGTAGTAGAGTTGCGAAGTTTACTGTGAATGGAAGAACGGGTCTCTGTGAAGTTGCTGAGGTCACTGTTTGTTGTGGAAGAGCTGCTACGCCCTCGCTTGGGTCTCCCTGGTGTTTTAGCGTTCCTATTTTCCATATCGCTAGTGGGTGAATCGCAGAACCTAAATCAGAAAAAAAGCATAGTAACAATCTTGATAAGTATTTTCTAAGTTTATGAGTTTATTGTCAAGTTGTTCTTTACGAGTCTAGGTTATGCTATATTAATAAACATTTTAATACCGATTTCTTATTAGGTTCAAAATGAACCTGGTGACAAAAAGCCAACTTTGGTTTACCTGAGGCTCAGCACATGATTTGGCCTTGCAATCCTTTCATGTATTTTCTGACAGTCTACAAATAAACCTTCTAATCAGTAACATTTTGCCCGCTTCAAAAGTAAAATCCTCAGTTCAAATTGTAAATTCGCGTTTAAATAGCCACAACGTTTAACAGAGGAAGAAGGAGTTAACGTACCTTGGTGGTGCCCAGTCATGCTTTGTACAGTCAAGTAGTGTACCAACATACGTCTTGTTTCTCCAAGTTACATTGACCACAAGCACACCTACAACAAAACAAAGCAAAACATTAGCAGGAGGGTTAATCGAAAACTGAAAATTTAATCAGAGCAAATATTCATTCAATCCATTAGTTTTCTTCATAAAAGTTTATACTCTGCTCGATACGGGGGCAGAGGGTACCCTCCCCCCTAATGTTCCCTACTGGAACACACTATTCCTCTTGCACAGTAGTACCCCCCTAAAACCCCCTAAAGATTTTCTGAGATTCCAATCACACAATTAAGACTCAATAGAGGGGGTAATTACAAATCTCCAGTCATTAGAGCTGATCTGTTGAGATTTAATCTATTTTTTACCTGAAATAACAAAAACCAGCTACTTGTACTAATAAACATTTTATGGAAACTTCCAATTGACCATAAATCGTGATCATTTCTACAGACTGTTTAAGATACGGCATGTGATGGACACAATTTGCACAGTGTCATTTCATCGATCCAATTTCATGGAGCTGCCTAAGCACGACAACAGAGCACGATACCAGTCACAGATGGTACATGTGACATGGCATTTTGGCTGGTAACCTCATTCTGGTAGACAAAACTTTGCTGTGTTTAGCTACTTTTTTGTGCTTAAGCAGCTCTATACGATTGGGCCCAGAATCAAAATGTCAAAAATTTAAAATCAAATCTTCAACAAATTTTTTGGGGTGGAACAACCAAACAAAAGCTAAAGATATTGACCCCACAAGAACCCCCAGGAAATAAGCATTTAGAGGAGAGGACCTTACCCTGGTCAGTCTCATGCCACACAATGCCCTCCAGGTTGACTGAGGTTCCTGGTTCACAAGGCCCAAGACAATCAGGGTCAGTTAATGTAGACATGTCACAGGTGTCTACCGCAACAGAGTGAGTGGTTACCTGTCAGAGAAATAACAGAAACAAAAGAAACGGGAAAAGGGTTACAAGAAAAGGTCAAATGTATCACGGTGTATCCTTCACCATAATAAATAGAAAACTAATCAGATCGGGTTCACCAAAAATTACATCTGTTCACCATGCTTGCTGCCCTCTTGTGGCTGTTTAGAGCCAGTTTGACTTGGTGCTGTATGGTGAAGGTGAACAGTACATGTACATGTGCAAACTGCACTGGCTCTTTTGCACAATAAATATTAGTCTGTATGATGTATGACTCAAATCTCTACACAAATTGCAAGTCTTTTTATCAGAAACTATGTCTGAGATAGTGATCTAAAAAAATAAAAAAAATAAATATAAATAAATTGAGTTAAGTAAGGTTTATGTAAACCATTCCCAAACAATACTGTACCAGTTTAAACTGTAAAGAACACATAACGGCTAAAAATAAGAACAAGCAAAAGACCTGCATCTATTTTCTATATCCTTACAACAAAATTAACTGTGTTATTTATCCAATTTAAATTGTCAAACATAAACACACAAAGTATGCAGGAAAAAAAAAACTAGAACAGAAGTCCTGATTCACGAATCAACAACTCCATAGTGCAAAACACATTCAATTCAGCCGTAATAATCCTAATGCATTCCAGATTGACAATTTGAACTTTGACCCCACAACTCTGATACTCTCCCTCTCCCGATTCCTCCCACCCTACTTTGCTTAGCCAACAAAATATTTCCATGAAGTGTCTCCACTAGCGCTGTCACAACAAACCTTGGGCTGCCCTCAAGGAGTTCACGATTGTAATTACGCACTACGTAGCACAGGGAATTGAGCTTTAGAGCTTGGAAAGAAATGTTAGCGTTGAGCACATCCTTTGGAATGTCTTAAAGAATGTGACTGTCATGGCTTGACGGTATTACAGACTAACCAAAGTTGTCACAAATTATTAATTTCACAGTGGAACAACATCTGTGGGAAGTTGAGCTTTCAACATCGGCTGAAGACATCATTATTTGGATTTAGAGCAATCTGCTATGGTCAAGGGACCATAATGTGAAAATATCCCAGGGTACAAGAAAAAAAAGAAAAAAAAAACAGCTGAGAGATGTCCACTTCAAAATCAGAAGGCTCTTCGCTTCCCGTGTTTAAACGACTTCCTACTAATTTAGAAAACAGTGGAATAACATCTGACTAGGATTACAGACCACGTTCCACTTGTATAAGCAGTCATTTTTTATTTCTGAAAAGCTGCAGGCCCTTACAAAAAAAAAAAAGTCAAAATGGAAATGACTGCCATAGCCCTGCTACCCCCCCCCCCCAGAAAATACTCAACACTGTAATTGGTGGGAAGTGGTGAAGGGCATGTACAGCCTCAAGGGATGATGGAAACATGTTAGTCTGTCATGGTTGTATTTGGGTCCATTGGCAAGTAAAGAAACAGCTTGGATGATTGGGAACAATTACTCCATTTGACCAAAGGATTCGTCCTCGTTGTAGTAGAAGGCTACAGACTGAAGAGACATGACTGCACATAAAGAGCGACTGGGAGTCATTCATATCAGTTGCTCCTCAGTGTCAAAATGGCCTGCCCATCAACAGCGGTTCACAGAAAATCCAAACTGTTAAAGATAGGTCTTATCATTAAGACGGTGTGAAAAACAATCTTGTGTTTTGTAGAGTGACAGAACTGACACTAGTCTAGTCTATCACTTTAGCCTGGCCCATAGGTGGTTATACCAATATTTATCCTTCTGTTGAACTTTAAACCCCCCCCCCCACAAAACAATAGTCTATATTGCTCACTCCTGTAGGTCCATATCTTTGGTTGTTAACATATCATACACAAGATTAAAACTTGATGAATTGTAACCTCTCGTGTTTACAGAATGTCTGATGGCTTTTGGTTTACCCTCCTCATGGACAATGGAGACCCAGAATGCCCCCCATACACCTCAGAGCAGAGCTATCCTTGGCAACAGGAATGCACGCTAACACTAACACCCACTGGTATCTGAAGTGGAACACCTAATCATCCAAAGTTGAAAGAAATATGTGAAGGAATTTCCTATTGCAGGTATTTCCAGTTGATAGTACATTGTACATAATTACCTTTTTTTTTTTTAATTTTTTTTTTTTTTACTCCTATACATCAAATCAGACGCCCCATAAATCTAAGCCAAACTGTCATCCCTTGAAAACATCTGCTGGATTTATGCCTCTTGACCAAAACCGATTAACGAAAAGATCACAATGAAATGGAAATGAGAAAATAAAAACCTCTCATTATACAAAAAGTGTCCTTTGCTTTGGGCAGATCAGCACACAGCAATTGATACAAACACTACATTGAGCACAATCACCACTCTGCCTTTCATTCCATTCCAGTTTCCTGGGAACAATTTAAAAGCCAGGTTTGCCTTCCCCCCAAGCTAATGCAACATAAAACCTTCATCCCCCCCTTTCAGAACTGAAACAGTCTACCCAATGGGGATCGGATGAGGTGATGATAGATACGGAAGGAACCACTCTGTCAGAATAGGGGTGGCATACCTGGGACGCCAGAAATTAGATTTATGACAGAGTGTGACAAAAGGTAACAGACTCATGCTGTTTGGATCACAGGCAGCAAAGGACAGAAATGAAGAAATAACTCTCCGGCGAGAAGAGAAAGGCTGAATAGAGTTAAAGGCGAAGGGATTTTGTTCCACCATAAGTGACCTTTCTGGCCACAGAATGAGACAGTAAATTTAAACCGGGCATCGACCTATAGCTAATAGACCTCCCCCAGCTCCTCCACATGAACTTAAATTTGCATTAAGAGTATCGCGTTTATTATTACAGTGCTCTACTGCCAGAAGTTTCTACTCGGCCCCACAAGAATTTCAGGGCATTCATAATCTGTGAGTTTTTATCACAGCCGAAAACATGGAGGTTTCACTTAGATCATAGAGCAAGGAGCTTAGATGCACTTCAGAAGGAGTCGGTTTGAGGGATAATTTTGTTGTTTAAGAGCAGGAAGTGGATTTTAAGATAAAAGACTGTCTTGTTGTGGAAAGTTTGGATATGTTTACGGGAATTGGTAATAACCCAATCAAACTGTTTAGAGATTATCTTCTTTCAATCTTACTTTGGAAATACCCTTCAGGCTCAAATCCTGACATGTTGTTGTCATGTGTTTTCACAAAGTCATTGAACACTTCCAATGGATCAATCATTCATTCAGCCAGTGACCCATTTTTACAGGGTGAAAATAACAAAATTGCGTTAACCAATTCCTTTTAAAAAAAAGTGTAAAACAAGATCTTAGTTTAGAGACAAAGAAATCCCAACTAGGCAAACTTATTGAAAGCAACAAAGAATCTACTCTAAACATCTTGTTAAGAGCACCGCTTAAAAACGATTTCCCCTTAAAATGTCCAGACTTCAAGCAATGGTAGATCGGTTGCTTTGTTCATTTTCAGAGTATACTGGGGGTCCTAAGGGACACCGTTTCCTCCCTCGACAAAACAAGTCTGGTTAGCAGTGAACAATGGATCGGCCTTCCTTAATGCAACCCTGTAAAGCCAAGTTATATGGACACGATGTGTGATTCATCTCTGTGTATAATCAGCCATGAGACTTAATCAATAACACAGCGACAAAATCAATATAGGAGAAAAGGCATGACTGAACAGCAAACAAAAGGCTGCTGTTAAATACATGGATAAGTACAGTATCTTAAGAGAGGAAGCCGGGATGTAGCTGCTGTAATTACTGTTTGCTCATTCATCTTGACCAGATTTTGACCTTGAAACCTACAAACAAAATTCAGGATTGAACCTGGACCAGCTCAAAGAAAAGATATATTTCACCGGTAAATTGCAAGAAAACCACACAATAAAATATTGTACAATTTGGAGATGTTCTTGATGACAGTACAACCTAATCATCCCTTACATATTATATTTTCAAGTCCGATCTTTTGAAGAAGAAAAAAACAATATTTTTTTCAGTTCCGCCCCCCACCCAAATGAATTTAATCACAAGAAGGAAGGAATGTTATTATCGGCTTTTACACCCTAGTTTATAAAGAATCTTTAATTAAAACATTTACAGTTCTTTAAAGTCTAGGAGCCTGACTTTGAGTGCATTGATAAGGCTACATCATAGTCTGGTGCTCTTGCATATCAATCACTGATTCATATCTGCAGTGACATGAAGGGTGCCACCCAGCAAGGGCAACCAACTTAGCCCCAGGGCCACTACATTCAATCACCAAGCTCAATGATCAGAGACTGTCCGATTAGGAACCGGCTGACAACCAATTAGGAACTGCCCACTGCCCAATTAAATTAGTGAGCTTGCCACTCTTCAGTTCTTATTTTATCACTGGAATAGTTTCCAAGAAGAGAATGAAGTTAAACATTCATTTTAATTTGTGTGTAGAAGGAAATTTATTGATACATTTTTTTCAAAATGAAGACAAAAAACCTCTTTGAATAAGAATTGGTTGTGGTCAAATTACAAACTGATCACTGTCCGATTAGGAATAAGTCGATGTTCAGTTGGAAACTACTCAATTAGTATCATGGTTGGGGGTTTCAATATATAATGCTTCTGAAAAGTCAAAGTTTTAGACGATGAAGGATTCTTACTGTCAGGGATTTAATGTTTACTGTAATCAGCTGATAATTTGCAAATATCACCATTCTCCTTAACAGTGGTCTGCTGGCCATTGCCAGTTAAAACACCCGAGGACCAGTCAAAGTTCTCTTTGAGTGGTCCATTTGGCTAGTTCAGTAATGACATCCCTATGTAATATGAATTATGGATTTGTGAAAAAGCTGGTGGACTAGTAAAATTACAAGCTAACTGGTCCTGCTGGCTAATCACTGAAAAGGTTAAGGGCAAACTCTGCTATTTCATTTGAAATAATATGGACTTGTGAAAAAGCTGGTGGACTAGTGAAATGACAAGCTAACTGGTCCTGCTGGCCAGTCACTGAAAAAAAGGGCAAACCCTGAATATCATTTCATTATAGCAACTGCCAATACTGCTTACTGACACTCAAGAAGGTCCAACTTGAGGATTCAGTCTGCATCAGTTTATTTCCCCATAGATTTTCAAGCATTTACATTGGGAACAGGTAGACTGCAAAATCCTGGAGTGTTTTCAGACGACACTTGCGCCAGGTGGACTCACCTCTCAGGATGTTTACCGTCCCAGCGCTGTCTTTCAACCAATTAAACTATAAGCTCATAATTGGCAAATCATTTTACAGCAATTATCAATCGCGAACACACCCATTTAAGGACAACTACACTTAGGGTAGAAACAATTGCCCTATATGAATCAAACATACTCAGAAGGTGGCGGCGAATCAAGATGTCTGCTTTTAACCCTCAAACCACCGTAGGGCCAGATTTCATAAAGATAATGACTTTCGTGAACATGCACAAAAACTATTAACCACAAGCAAATCTCTGGCTGTGTCTGATTAAGTGGCTGTGGTTTCATCGCCATGTTAACATGTATTGAAGCATTGGCAACACCCTTAGCAATAGCTGCAGCCGGTAATTCGAGCACTGCCCAACTTTGCAAAAGCTGGTAACCAACCAGAAAACCCTTCAATCCACATCATTGTGACTGGTGAGTGGTACCGGTAACCCTGTAATGTTTTGCTTGGCATGTAGGCCTAAATTTCCAAGAAACATTTTCTGCTTAATAAAGATTTGATGAACTTGACAAATTAGACTAATCAGCAAGGGTATGCAAAATTCGATTTGACATGAGGTGATTCAGAAATTATGTAAACATTCACCTTTTACCTTAACCTTTGCACTCTGACCCTAGCACAGCTACATGTTGTGTACAAGAACTGTCAAGGCCATTAAATTATTCAAGCTTGTATTACACTGCAGTAATACTGCACCAGCCAACCAGAATGTTTCTTTCAGATATGATGCGAAAACATTCTCTTCCATACACCAAAATACAATGTAAAGGCAAGAGGGGCTTTATAAGAGTAATTCTGATTGGCTGAATAGGGTCTGTGTTCATCACTTAGTTTTTTTAGCAAGCATGGTGAATTCAAACCACAGTGGCTTCACGCTGGATGATTAATCTCCCACGACAACAGGCACAAGTAGCTTTGTCATGTCAGTGCTGAGATTTTCTGATCTGCCCTTGATGTGAACCAGACTGATAACAAAAACCAACAGCTGTTAAAGTACACAAGACTAACCCAGCAAATGGGCTACTTATATGTAGTTATGGCTCCCAGTTTTCCACTGAGCAAGGTTGTAATGTCTGACTTAATGGAGAGGTGAATGCCAAGGCAAATTGTGGCCTGAAGAACCTGAGGTTTGGGGGGAATGATTTGCAGAACTTGATCACATTTGAAGCAGAGTGAATCATGCGCCACAACCTCATGGCATACAGTCAATCGAACCACAGAGTAAGATTACAAAACAGCTGTTCTACAACCTCGGTAAAACCATAGAAAAAGAAAAAACACAGCCAGAACCTTTCAAACCCTTTTCTGATCCTTGCTTTATAATAGAACCATGATAGAACAACGTACAATTTGTTTGTGGAAAAAGTTACCCCAAACCTTCTAATATCCAACGCCAAGTTGAATGCTTTTCATATATTTGTACTAAACAGTAAAAACCTTTGTATGTTCCAACAGTTTTGGGCTAAACTGTTTTTTTTATGGATATGGTAGTTTTTTAAAACTTAAAAGCCAATGGGTAAGGTATCATTGGGTGATTTCAAAGTTTATGTTTTTTTTTTAAAAGACTTCCACCTTTACAGTCACATTTACTGCAAAATAATGAACATTTTTTGTATGAATATATCCTCACCTTCTCATTTTTGCCTTTCTTTCCACCATGTTTCTTTGCTCCACCACTGTGCGATCCTTCCTTCTTACTATTCGTCTCCCCTTTGACCTCTTTCTCCTCTTTCTTCCTGTTCACTTCCTCTTTAACTTTCACCTCCTCTTCCCCTCCGCGATTCTCCATTTTACTCGGTTTCTTGTCAGAGTCTTTTATCTCCGGGAGTTTGACAGCGTTAATGGTCAACATCTTCATAGGACTGCCACTAGCAATCGCCACGTTGTGTGAGATACTATGATTTTGGCTCTCCGCATGCTTTGGTTGCTGCTGTAATGGTGGGGGAAGAGGAGCGGCTGATGAGGAAGAGGCGATGGAAGTGTTTAATAGAACGGTGGGGTTAGGTGTGTTCAACGTCGTTGGCGTTGTCAGGGACACTATAACAGGCCCTTTGGAAGCATTGTTCCCTGCTGGGTTTATAAACGTCTTATCTTGTTTGAGGCTCAAGTCTTTCTTATGTTGGACCACCATTCGTGTTTTCGCAACTACGTCCTGTTTTGTTAGTGGTTTCTCTGGTGATGCCTGGTGCACTGGCACTGTTGTAGTGGCTGTTGGGAGGGAAGCTTCATCGATGTTATTAGCAGCCGGGTCTTTACGGGGTGACGCGGCGGCTGTATCACCCTTAGAGCTGCTGACTTTGCGTTTGATTTTCATCTTGCCAATTCTCATGGGACTGGAGTCTGCTGAGGGGACATCCTGCCGGTCCTTCTCTAGGTCGGCGTCCAGGTCAATGATCAGGTTGCCAAGCCCAATCTCCCATTCTTCACTGCTATCGTACTGTGGTGTGACCTCTTCTTTGGTCGCTGGGTCGGGGCTGATTATGCTAGAGTCCATCTTGGCGCGACATTAAAGGCACGCTGGCTGCCCCTACAAGGCCCCTTAAACTGAGGAGAGGCACACACAAACTCAAACTTTTCTCCCCTGCCAGGATGAGATAATAACAGCCAAAAGGTCAGCAGGTCACCAGGTACAGGTCAAAGGTTATAGGCTGTCCACAAGATAACCCCAGGAATCTTGCATTGCTGTTGACGACAACGTGAGATCTCCACAATCTGCAAATAATAAACAACCAGGAGAAAGAAGTTAGCGATGGGACCAAGAAGTGAGTGATTCAGTGGTTTATTCTTACAATCCTCCCTGGATCTCTCTCGCCTAGCTTCACCACAAACATCCATCTTCATCTCACATCTGACAGCCTTCATTAACTTCAAAAGGAAATGAATGTCACAAGTTAATAGAAGAAAACCCTTGTATTGACAAGAAGAGCAAAAGGCATGGTGCCGATTTCTGACCACACTGGGGGACGCAGGGACCATCCCTGGTTGGTAGGGGATTTAAAACGTGATGAAATTTGAGCTGAGAGGCCATAGAGTGTTGCTTCACAGCAATCATGTCCGACACATAGATAGAGAACTGCCATACATCAGCTTGATAGTATTACAGCTATACATGTAGCTGTCCGTGGCTGAACTAAATAACGATTATGGTGTGAAAGTCGGGATGAATAATTAAGTTCCAAACAGATAGTCTAAGTGTATGTAGCGAGAAGTTGTTGATGCCCTTATCAATCAGCCTGAGTAAAGTCCTTTTGGCTTCCAACTTATAGATAAAAATGGCTGCCAACTAATTTCTTAACTCACTAACAACACTCCACAGTACATTGGAATACAGTGGTCATCAATTAGTGATTAATTGTCCAATTCATGCACTCACAACACCTACCATGATGTAATTTCAAAAAAATTGTTCTGAGAAGTCAATTTCCCCAAGTTGATAAAAAAACAATAGTTGAAAAAAGTCATTTCCACCTGAACTTTTATAGAAGGTTACAAGGTGATGACAATATGTATGCAGTCAATTGCCTCTATTGTATCAATACCTACATGTACAGAGTGGCAAACTTGGAACTTTAAAATTTACAACAACACATCGGGTTATTTGACCAACGTTGGGTTTTTTCCTTTAAAGCTGGATTAGGGAAAGGAAGATTTCCCACGATGGCGATGTTTCAGTAGTTGCTACATAAATCGAATGGAAAGATTCATAAGGTTTAATGGATGCCAGTGCTCAACTGCTGTTTAATGAGCTGTGAAACTGACTAGGAGAATAGGTTGTATGCTTTCCGGGTGGAACATCAAAATGATGAAAGCAATGACTGTAAACTGGTGGCTTATCCCCCAGAGATGACAAAATAATTGTTGTTTCATTTCCATGAATTTAGCGCAGACATAGATATATAGGGGGCCTACCATCAGTCAGGTTGTACGGCGAGTGTTTGGGAAATACGGTGAATGTATAAACAATATTTTTTACTATTTAAGGTTTTATGTTCACACTGGTTGGAACTGGAATTTGTTTGCCCTGAATTAAAGCACATTTTCTTTGGGTTATAAATATTTATATCACAACTCAAGATTGTCTCTGGTTAAGTCATATTGATTGCAACCTGCGTAGTGAAGTTGTACTAAATTCAATGAGTATTTGCTTAAAAACATTTCCTCTGCAGGACCTGATGAAACCAGGATAAAACTACATCAACTTACTAAAAAGATGCCACCAGTTTCCACAAAAAAAAACCCACCACCACAAAACAAGTGAAAATTGCTATCAATTTATAAATATAATCTAACAATACATGATACTCAGTAGTTAGCTGGTAACAAACAGTCACTGTCTAAAATATGGCAGTAACTTTCGTGGACAGTAGGTTCCTTGTAATGAAATTAGCAATGTGAACTTTCAGACTGTATCTCTATCTCCCTTCACATCAAACCTAAATCCAAACATCACCATCCTTAGTAGGAATCATCCGATTGGCCAATCACTAAATAGCCAATCCCTTTCCTCTGATTGGTCAATAGGCAGCATGATCAGATATATTTCCACTAGAGCAAGGCAGTGTTGACATAACCTTCCCTTAAGCCATGCTAAACCCTTAACCAAGTTTGCTGTCCATATGGAACATACCAGCATAATGGTAACAAAAAAAGTGGACCAATTCCAACGAGCCAGGTCACAAAGCCCCTTGAGGCACTGGACTCACTGTGGACGATTCGTCACCAATATTGATAAAGTAAGCACACAGATCATAATTACCATAGATCCTTTACATTCAAGGCTACTTCAGTTTGCACACAACTGGGTCCTCCACTTCAAAAACCTTATATTGACCACCTCAACAGCAAATACAATAGTAGTTTTTTAATCTGATCAAATATCACACAAAAATTCAGCTCAAGTGATAAAGGCACTGTGAACAATGCAACAGAAAATTTCAGGCCACTCAAAAGGAAACTAATCAAATCCCAATACTGTTTTTTCTTTTTAAAAAGATTGTAAAAAAAACAATAAAAAAGCACACACAAAACTTCGGCCAAAACGCTGTATCAAGATTTGAGTTTAATCTCTGATAAGCATTGCAGCTGTTTGGATGAATAATTATGTGGGTGTGTTTGGTCAACAAGTTTGCCATGCCACAGTGGGTTTAAGAATTAACTTTGTATATTCCCACAGTCTGAGCGAATTCCTTTCATCAATGCTATTTTTTGAAACGGTTCAAGATTAATCCTTGAACAGGTGAAAGATATTGATGAGATACTGAAAAGGATTGTATTGCTACAATATTATTGTTTAGTTGAATTATGCATTCATGTGTGGCATTCAGTTTATAAAAAAAAAAAAAAAAAAAAAAAAACAGCAAATGAAATGGATTCTCAGCTTGTTAGATTATTTTGTGGTTTTTGTTTCTGTAATGTTTGTTTGTAGTTACCCAAGTCTGAAGTTTCCAAAGACCTAAACATCCCAAACAACAATGAAAAGACAGAGTCGGCCCCCCCCCCAAAGTCAAATAAATCAATAACACCAATTGAATATACAACAATTCAGCATGGATTGAAAAGCAAAGCCACAATCGGCATGCATTATGCAAGTTACCTGTAATTGATTAAATGTTAGTACACTTAATGAATTTAGTGAATAATTTAGAGGACAATTTGTACACAACTGCTATAGCAGAATACTGTGCAAGGTAAATATTTGATGAGCAAAACAGTAACAGGGAACCGTTTCCCAAATGATACATTTACTGGACATCACAGAATTCAGCTAAGCACACTCTTCTGGCCTGATTAAATTTTGAGCGTCAAGTTGACTCCACATACAATCAGCGCTACATAGCAACCTGGATTTATCAGCAAGCTCAAAAGATTCCCCAATCAAGCCTCACCATTGCCATAAATCCTGGCATATCTGATAAACTTCCAGACACATTTTAAATTTACTGATCTAACTCCACAAAATAAATTGAATCCCAAGGGTTGATCCTGAAGTGTTATGGATGCCATCATCAACCAGTCAATACCCACGGCTCAATCTTGTATCTCTATTAAATGACTACCAGCATACATGCATTTAACAGATCATTTAAAACAAACGGACTCTACTCTCAGCAAGAATGCACTTTGTTATCCTAGCTGTGGGTAATTCCAAACCCATTGGTTTACAATCAGTTAATCAGTGACCAACACGTTTTGATATCTGTGGTAATTGAATGTGTTGCAAGAGATATTTTGTCATATAAACAGGAAAGAGCTAATAAATCTCCTCACTTTATGGGGGCTCCCAAGCGCAAAAACAATAAATAATACAGTTTTTTCTTGCTCTCCCCTCTACAACAATGAGAAAATAAATCATAAACAAGTAGACATAAATACTTCTTTTTCTGAAAGTATAAAGTTGTCCATTATGAATGATAGACATGGGTGTTCATTCCAGCAAATCCCACTCTCAGAAGATGCTAAGCCACTGCCTTACCTGAATTTAACAAAACCAGATTAATCATACATGCTGTGGAACATTACGTGGGATTCTACGTTACAGTAAAATTGATTGGTTTACTTTAATATCAAATTTTTCCACAAAGTGAGTACATTTCATGGTGAAAATGCCACCGTAATTGTTTCTTTTAGAGGTGTACAAAAATGTATGAAAAAAAAATACCCATACACTTGGCAAAGACCTTTGTACATGCATTACCACTACCAAGCAAATTGACACCACCAATAGGCCGATTGTGAGAATTACTTGTGTTTCCATGTGATTGGAATGCGCAATGAATGCATGATGTGGCATAATGAAGTGGCTTACTTCCTGTCTAGGCAGGAGAGTAACTCACCTTGACATTCCTCAGGATTGAATAAAAGCCTCTAATAAATGGTAAAGGTGTTAACAAGCACGCTGTGAATACTTCAAAATATGCATTTTGACTATTTATGAGATTAGGGTGTGAACAATGTTACTAAGAAGAGTGGAAATACAAATGCTCACAGATTTACACATGACATGATATTAAAAACTGAGTTTGAGGAAAATTTCCCTTGAAATATTTCCACCTGAAATGCTAGTTTTCTGAGAAACGAGTAAATCCATTAGTTTTGATCTTGCCGTCTGAAATCCGATGTTTGAAAACAGCTGATTGGGTTTTTCCACTGCTCTCTCGTGACTCCGATGACCAATTGAGCTTAAACTTTCACAGGTTTGTAAATTCATAATGTTTGGTCACACAAAGTGCAGACTCTCTCTCTTAATCTTGGACAATTACCAATGTTGGCCGTATGCTTTAATCATGGAGGTACTCAAGTCATGCAAGTGGTCAACATTGAGATCTTGTATAAGTATGTATCTAGGCTGCAACTTGCAGTGTGATGTAAATCGGCCATCTTTACAGGCAATTTGGAACTAACAGTCAGGTGTTTCGCATGAGAACGGTGCGCAGCACACACGCATTTCATAAAACTCATTGCACAATTGAACGCGGCTGCGTCATAAATTCAGGCGCTTGACGCGACTGCAAACCAAAATGCAGTTTTCCCTTAAAGATGGCGTCTATAGGGAACTATCAATGGAAAGTACCAATGGAGTTTTTTTGTACTACAGACAAGACTGCATTGTAAACAAGTCGATCGAGGGGGAACAGTGGTTAGTATCATTGATACAAACATACTTAACACGTAAATAATTCCACATCCTGGGTGCAGCAATAGGAAAGGCACGATCCCCCTAACTGTGTCCGTTCATACCACATCAACAGTTCAAGGGAGAATTTCCGTCTGAGTCTAAGAACTGGTTGTTCATCCTGTACAAAGTTCTGTTCCTAGCACCATTGATAGAAATACAATTCAAACCATGTAGAGTCTAGTCGCACAAACATTGGTATAATGTTACCACCATAATGCTGTGCATAGGTTAATAACACAGCTTCATGAAAGAACAACTTGTGCACTCAGATGCTCCAAACACAAAGGCCAATTCCTACACAAATGACATGGCTATTGATGAGCTACCACCACACATCCCAACACACGAAAATAACCCATCGGGCACAATTCAACCAACCTGATAAACAGTCACATTTCATAAACCTTACCCTAAACTTCAACAAAGAGCATGCCACAAGTCTTCATTACACACTCTTTCACCGCGGACAAACTCACAGAAGGAAATGCAGCATATTAATCCAGTTGGAATAAACGAAAAAGCTTGAAGCGCAACTCAGCGATAGCCCTTCTATTGACTCACTCCGTGACCCTGCTGGCTTATTTACAACTCACACCACCAACTTTAAACCTTCAGTTAAAAGGACAGCATTCCAGACTACTAACAGAAGTGCAGTCTACTGCTTAACCTGATCGACCTGACCATGTGACCACCACTGGGTGTTAACAAAACAATCTGTTTACCCCAGGGAGGTGTTCCCTTTTTTTTATATTATAACTGTGATCAAACATTGCGAGTCATTCATTCTCTGAATGCACTCTTGGTTGTGTTATTTGTCACTGTTCCAGAATGATAAAAGACTTCCTATCAAACAATGGCCATCACTGTACACCTCTTGCTCTTTGTGAGGTTTGAGTGGCAAATGAAGTTAGACTAGTACCCTGTAGATAGGTTGATATTAATACTACACATCTTTGTCAGATGTTGTTAAGTCTGACTGCTGGTTGTAAAAAACATAATCCCGAGCCAGACTAATTTTATGCCGAAACTCAGTTTGATTACAGTTCTTTGCAAAGAGAAATATCAACATATTTTAACCAAAGGAAGATGTCTAGGGCTTGATTTCACAAAAGGCCGAGATTGAACTTAAAGTGTGCATCAATTTTTTATTGGTACGCAAAGTGTATCGAGGTGATGACAACTACTCGTCTAAAAGATGAATAGTACAGCTTTGTGAAATCAATAATCTTCAAATAACTGTTGCATGTTTTTGTAACACTAGGTAACCATTTCTCTTCAAAATGGAGGTCAAGAACATCATCTGAACATAATCCTGAAAAAAATCCATTAATCCATGCTTGTGTGTTCTCGGCCGAGTTGGTCTAAAAAAAGCGTTTGTAAACCGTTTGTTATAAGATGCGTATGGTTAGAAAGATGTTTTAAAAGTAGAATACAATGATCAACACAAATATGCCTTGAAATTGCGTGGTTTTCCTTTTACATCATGTAGTAACACAGTCGGCCATTTTATGGAGTCAATTTTTTGACTCCACAAAATGGCCGACCGTGTTAGTTCGCAAAGTTCAAGGAAAACCACGCAATTTGGAGGCATATTTGTGTGGATCATTGTATTCTACTTTTAAAACATCTTTCTAACCATTTGCATTTGATAACAAACGGTTACAAACGCTTTTTATAGACCAGCTCGACCGATCCAAGGCAACGTGTACCTTTAAGATACAACAAAACAAAAACCACATTAAAAGGTTAGGTGAATTTCATTAATTAGTTTCAAAATATGGTTACTTCAAAACAAAGCACTTTGAAGCAACAAAAAACAATTTTTGTACCTTCCCTCCCAAACTCATCAACAAGTTGTTTTTGTTAACCTCTATGCTGCAAGTAAACCTCTGATGAATATATCTTCAATTCACAGTGAAGGATGCGCCGCCAAAATTGATCACAGCTTCCTCACTAGTACAGTGGCTGAATATTCAACATTCTCTTAAAATCCTCCTGATGGTCACAACTGGTCAAAAATGATGAGCAGCTTTAAACCCATCCAACAGCCACATCTTATCACAAAGAAACCACCTGGCTTCGTGGCTACAAACATTCTCCTCCTCTTTTATCCAACCAACTTTTTAATATCCTAGTGTTTAGACAAGTGATCAATGACAACAAACAGCCAGTGACAAAAACATACTCAAAGCCAGCATCCCCCCCTGGGCCGGCTGCATGCACCTGGCCACTTGTCACTGGTGACCAATCACAACAAGGCAGACAAGGAAAAGGGGAGGGACTTAGTTGAGCCTTTTGATTATTCATAAGTATAGAATACAAAAGGCGCTGATACAGATGCAGTGTGTTGTCTACTTGGTATCAGACCCTGGTGCTTGTGTGGTGTGAGTGACCTTGTTGCAGATCACACCAGCCCAAACAGGAAGGAATGTCTACCAATTTAATTGTCCTCCTTCTACCTCCCCCCCCCCAAAAAAAAACCTGGCCATTCACTTGTGGACAATTACCACCTCTCAGTGAATAAAACTGCCTGTTATGGCTTATCCGGAGATGAATGGTTTTGGGTTGGGGGGGGGGGTGTACCATAAAACTGCAACACCACAAACACATTCTTGAGATTTGAATGCTTTACCAAATCTGTGAAAACATTGCCATGCATAACCACGCATCAACAAAATCAAGAAATTGCAATGTGGTAAACAACTGAATGGTTACAAAGTTGCGAAAAGCTGTAACAGCCCCATATATGAACTCTAATAGCAGAGTCTTTTTCAAAGACTAAATGGAAAGAAAAAGAAAACAAATTGTATTGAGACTTGAAAAATATATTAAACAATTGATCAGCTCATTGATAAATACAGATGTAGTTAGAATAAAATAAGTTGGGTTCATCCTTTCTCTATGATCCAACACGGATCTTTTCAATTTTCCCATTAACAACTAGGGACTATCCCTTAAAGAGATAACACTCACAGATGTACATTTTAGTCCTACTACAATTTTAGAAAGCTCCATGGAAAGAAAATACTTGCGATGCCAGAGGTCATCTTCAGCCGATACCATCTCTGGAGCTTTTTTGTGTTAAAATCAAAACAGATTTTGAATGATGTAGGGCTAGATAGCTCATTTGGTAGAGTGCCGGCATGTTAATCCGGAGGTCACAGGTTTAAGTCCCACTCTAGTAAGTTACTACCCAATCAGTTTCCCTTGTGGTTTGTTACTTCACATTTTAACTTCTATAGTTTTCTTTAATTTACAAAAAGTATGGAGCCTTCAGATATGAGGTGATTAAGTTAACAATTCTAAGATATGAAAGAGGTGGGGTCTGTTTACAGCTTAGCCTGTTGACAATAGCTAATTGATAACCACTAAACCATAATCCCTCAACCACAAGCTTTACCAACTGGTAGGTGTTGACAAATCGTCCTAAAGTTAACGAAGACCGCATCAAGGTCTTTTACTGTAACAAAAGGTGAGTGACTGTGTGCTGTAATTCAAGCTCACTCGCTGACAGGAAGCGCTGGTTTAGTCAAATAATAATACCCACATTCAATGTCATGGGAAGTGAGACATGGATTATCGCCGTGGCTCCTTGTTGAGAGTTCTAAGAACTCTTCAATCTCACTTCCCTCTGTTGTAACATCGGTAGTTTCTATCTAAAGCACTGTTTTAAATGGAAAGTGTCATGCGTGCAACCTACCCACTAGACTTGATTTCAAGTCTGAGATCACAACTATTATTTCTCTGCATCGGCCACGCAAAACACCCCAACAGATTAGCAATAAAACGCCCCAACTCGCAGTGATCGTAGGCTAATGACGGGGGTTAATCCACAAGAGGGCGCTATTTCAGGCAATGATGTATATGGCTATCAGGTAGACTACTAAAAGCGTCAATCACAGACTTGGAACCAAGTCTACCTACCCACAGATCCATGTGCTAATTTCAAATCACACACTGTGTGGGCATGTCATTATAGAGAAGTTCACTTAAGATCTTTCACCTGGTGCACTTATTCGTAAAGTTTGTGCCAAACGGAGGTTGGAAGGAAAAAATAACATGGCATGAGAAACATCAGGACTGCACCCAGGATAATTATTATGTGAGCATGGGTGTGAACATCAATTCTGAACCTTTTGTCTTCAAGAAATATATCATAAAACTATCTGTGAGACTAATAAAAGAAATTGTAATTTGTGTTGAAAATGTGAAGCTGTGAATGAATCGTTACTATGTAGATATCAACATTCATCAAAACTAAGAATGATTTTTATTTAGTAAACTTGATGTTGAATGGTGTTTGGGATTTCAATTGCTTATTGATACATCGAGGACAAGTGCTGGCTAGCTTTTCCTTAAATTCCCTTTGAAAAGGAGGGACTTCAAATAACTAATCATTTCCAATGATTAAATTGGGGAAAATGTCTGAATTTGGTACATATTGCATCTAAGAATTTACTTAAAACTCAACAATTTTTCCTGCTACCAATCACTTGAGTAGTCCTCATCTCTAAACACCGAAGCTTTGATTATAGTTAGTTTAAGACACTTAGCAAATCCACTAAGCAAAGTTTCTGCTTCCAAGAAAAAACACAATCCTCAAGTGCGTTTCTCTGTGGGCCCAGCCCAACTTTTGTTTGCCTTTCAATCTGGAACAGATTACACGGCTGTGCTCCATTTTCCCATCCATTTCCAATCCTGATTCTGGAGATAACCTGATAAACTGCCATACTTAATCAAGTCTTGGTAAGTTCAAGATGATAAGATCTATCAAGTGAACTTCTGAGACTTCTGAGAGAAAAATGTTCAGAAGGAAATTGAGATAAAAAAAAGGGGAGAATCAACCGATGCTATTTCATGTCCGAAATCACACAAAAAACTGACCGACAAATATCTCCCTTCACCCAAACTGTAACATGAAGACAGAAATTGATAGATTCGTAACTCTTTGAAGCATGTGATTGTGTTGCATTCAGTCCGGTGCCTTCCAAATGCCTGTAGAAAGTGTAGATTTATGGTCATTTAAAACCAATTAACGTGATAAACAATAACAAGAGCTCTGTTTTGAAACAGATTAGGAAATTCCAAGGAGGTCTAAGACCATACAGCTGGTCATTTTTTTCCAATCTCGTACTGAAACCCACATTTCATTTCAAGTTCTAAATCCTACTTATGACCAAGAAAAATGTCATCAACTACCTGCGAGGATGATGATGAATGATATCAAGAAATTCACTCAGACTTGATGCTTGAATTATCAAAACCAGTTATTGAGCCACAAAAATTCATTCATTAACCTACAATCATTCATATTTACTTGGATCCATGAATTGTCCATTTACTTTGCCCCAGAAAAATCAAGGTCTACAAATATGGCATGTCCATACAAAAATAAAATTATGTTTCCCTTGAGGAGGATAACAGCAATTTACATCATAGTGCTCTCATTATCCACAATAAGTTGTTAATTAGCCTTGTTAATAATAATACTACATATTTCACATGCTCTGCATAGAGTTCTTCCAATTGCTGTTAGTATAAAGAGGCACATTTCGCTATTTCACACTTTACTTGATAAATTTGTAAAAACCTGATAAATTAATCTGCAAATTTTGTTTACATTTTTATAGTGTGAATCAGACAAACATAACCTTAAAAAAAAATATCTAAATTAAAAAAGATAAATAAATAAATAAATAGATAACTATTCAATTTGGTTGGCATTATATTAAACAAAGAAAAACATACTGTTATGTGAATAATTGTATTGCTTTTAAAGGACATATATGGTTGCAGTATGCACATATTCTAGATGGATTGTGAGAAATAATGAAACTTGTTTGCAGGTATGTTAGCAGACAAGATTGGATTGCTTCATAATGCATAATTCATGTGTATTGACACTCCACCAATGGTGTACTTTACGGGAGACTTAATAAATAATTAGAATGGCTGGCATACAGGGCATGTACTGATTAATGCATGTACATGATGTAGGAGATTCCGAGGCTCCTTATGAAGCGATTGAAATCCCTAGTTGCTGACTGCTTCCAGATTATAGTAAGCAGTCATAGGATAATAATCTCTCAGCCACTGGTGACGATGGTCGATGAGGCAGAGGATCGCGTATCAACTAAGAATCGAGATTGCAATCGATGGTCTGTCGGCAGTTTTTGCAATTAATGGCAGTGGATGCATGATTAAAGATATCGCTGTGCAGAGCCATTTGTGAGAAAAGACTATAAAGATAACATACTCATGCTATCTTTAGCAGTAATTCCACTCAGGTCTTTTACTCTAAGAACAATCATCTATTTCTTGGCTTCATTTACAAAAAAACCCCTAATTTTTCAATGACCAAACCAGAACAGAAAAACTAATGATGGCAGGGGAGGCTTGTTGTAGCGGTCACATGATTCAAAAGGTATCAAGCCATAGCTTCTGATCCGTATAACACAATCAAAACCGGTTTCCCATAAAATGCTTCGACCACACAATAGAAAATTGACTGGGTGTGTACATAATCTTAGGTATTGATCTCCAAACAGACGTGTCTCAGAACACTCTCAGTCTCTTCTTATAAGAAGAGAGTAACTACAGGGTGGCTTTAAGATCAGATGAGTCAGTGTCTTGTAAGTGCCTACCTCCTCAATGTATTCTTCTCAAAGGGGTAAATAATGCTTCTATCATTGGCCTATAATCCTACACTAGTGCGCCATGAATTGATCCAGCCCCGATGCACATTGTCAAGACCGCCGATCGAATAAAGAAACAAGAGCCTGCAATCTCCTTGCTTCATCAGGAGGACACCATTAAAGGGTCTTAGACTTGCAGAGTAAAAAAAAAAAAAAAAAAAAGGGAAGAAAAAAGTCATGTGGCTTGTTGTTTATATGCACTTCAGAGAGTCTTGATTCAGGGAAAAAACATGATATGTGTTGAAATTGGCGAGTGAAGTTTTGGATCAGTCAGTGTCTACGCCCCAAGGGTTTAGGGCCTACAGACTGAAATTTCATTTCAAAAAAATACTGCCCTACATTCTGATTTGTACTGGAAAAAAGGAAATATTTTTGACAGCAGATTTGATTAAAATTGATTTGGTCAACTCACACAATGACATTTCATCAATCCTTCCATTTCTTTCTGTCTATAAGTAGGCAAATGCCTATTAAATTGGCTTATATTTGTCGACCATTCCATCTTGGTTATAAATATTGCAATAAGGTGGTAATGGCTTCACAACTTGCCCTTGAAAAGTCTTTTTCAAAGGCTGTTTATATTTAGAAACATTCACCCGATCTTCTGCTAAGTCCTCCCCCTCATTACCCACATTTCGAAAAATTTATAAATACTTCTAAAAGCATTATTTGTATTTCCCCCTGACGCCAATGGGGGGATAATCATTGTTTACTCCTCGCTTTTCGAGTCTTGTGTGTAAAATAAACCACAGTCTACTTGGGTGGGATTGGAGCTCACAACCCCCTATACATTCAGTCTGCTCAATGACAAGAGGCCACTGTAAATCCCCTAATAATTAATGAACAGTGGGTACAGCACACAGTTAACAACAATAATCAAACACTTTTATCCCCACATCAAAACACAATCTATACTTGAAAGAACAATTGCCTAATACCGAATACTCAGTGCAGAAGGAAATATACTGAGCAATGTATATAGATGCTTCATAGGAATGTATTCACAACCAAATTTGTTTGACTAAAGAAATAAAAAATCAATCCAAATACCTGATACTGTAAAATAACAGATGTGTTTTTTCCCCCATCGTGTTTCTTTTTATTGTTGCATTTTCCTGGGAGAGAGAACTTTTGTGTTAAAAAAAGTACCATGCAATGTACTATGGTCTATGAATTATTCATCAATGGTGCAGTCAGGCACACCATGTTATGAAAGTTTGATCAGCTTTAGATTAAGTATGTTGCAATTATTACAGAACCAGACAAAGCATTAATGATGTATAAAATATGAATACTGTATGAACGATATCAAAGAATGTATGATGTGATATAAATATGTGGTAGCTGAAGAGCAGGTTCCTCGGGGAGACAATTGATGCTAGGTTAAAGAATTTAATACTCGCGAGGGAGACATATTTTCCATCCCCTGTTATGCCTACTTTCAACTGCTGTTTCCAGGTGGATTTTTGCCGGCGTAAACCAAACTTGATTTCTTGTGATGCACGACCCATAGTTACGAAGATTGAGGTGATGGATAAGGCTTTATAAGTAAGGTTGACACACTCCTTAAACTCATTACTGCATGGTTATCATCAAATAAGTATCAATGATATATACGTTTTTGTTCACATCTTATAAACCAATGTTTGATATCTTCAAGGAAGATGCACTACAACAGACCAAAGAGTGCATTAATGAAAGGTAAAACAACAATGTATGAATGTCATATGAATTATGAACGGTTGTGTACTATTCAGCGAGTGAATGAGCATATTTTAATCTCTTCTGGAATGAAATTGACATAAAAAAGCAGTCCCCAGTGTCAATGATGTATGATATTACAGAAATACGTTTCTCTCCGATGTCACACATCCACAAGGAGTCATTTACAAACCATCAACTCTAACGTTCCTCAGAGCATTCAAAGCTTCAGGACTCACATACCTGCACATTATTCATAAATGATTTATCGGCTATCATCAAGGCCAATCATGGACTATAAGGAAAAGCCATTTGCCACTACTTGACCACCACACTAATCAAGAACACTTGGGGCTGGCTGTCTAGTTATTACAAGCATGGAGGAAGAGAGAATTTCTAACCTCTGTCTAGAAAATGTGGCATGGGCAACAAAAACAATACCACATGTTTGTCAATTTTAATGATAATTATTTTAACATGGCTTGTTCTATAAATACTGGAAACCATTCCATGTGGCGAGCTCTAGTGTTTGAATTATTTCAATTAATTTTGTATACATTCAATTTGTTTGAGCATGGTTTGATTGTAAACCACCGATAAGCAGCTGAAGACAAGCAATCTTAAATAAACTGCAACATGAATCACTGAAAAAACGTGAAACAAACACTCCTACATTCCTCACCGAGGAGGAAGGACCATCTTTTGTAATTGAAAACATTCTATAATTTCAGAGAAACGGAAAGATCTTCTCATTTCAAAGTAGTGTTCCCCAATGGACCTTATGCATTGACGTCATCATGTCGCCATCTTAAAAAGAGGTAAAAAGATGACGTAACAATGAAAAACGCACATCTTTGTACGCGCGACGCACAGAGTCGGCCAATGAGTAACCTTCTTTTGACCTCTAGCCGAGGGCGCCCTACTCAAATGACGTCACGTGCATAAGGTCCATATCTCATTAAAGGATCTTGATTACTAATCACAAAAAACTATGGCAGTCTAGACCGACTTTTTGATCAATAAAACATAAGTTGGAAACACCACAGTAACTAGCCCCAATGCTAGAAGCTGGAAAGTACAACTTTTTACTACAGAAATTAGAAAACACTACATGTAAACTCTACCTGGAAACTATGAATGGGACGGTGTGTAAATATAAATTTAAAGGAAGATACCATTGGATGGATATCCATCTATCAATGAGGTTATTTATATTAACTGTCACACAATAACAACCAATATTTCTTCACTTAAAGATCATTGATCACCTTCCATGTAAACTCAGGGATACAACAATAGTCCTTCCGTGAAACAAAACATTATGATGCCAACAGCAATTATTTATCCACAATGACTTGCAGTTTGTTTTCACACCAAAGGAAGGAAACCCGCTGAATGTGTAATAACTCATCTTAATCGGTAGTCGAGAGTGAGTTTGACTAATTCTGCAGGTTGGTGCAGTGTACACAGTGTGCTAACAATGACAGTTAAAATCATTCATCCATCTACACTCAAACAATGCCTCAGTTTGCACAACTTGATCATTTCAAGAGGTTGCCCAAGGAATGTAACAAAAATTTGTAAGAATCAGATAACTGAATAAGATAATTGAAGATAACTGAATATGATATCTGAATAAGTGAGCATACTTCAATGACACAAGCGGCATATTCTTCCTAAAGATGTAGACAAACATACCAGCATAACTCAAATGCTATTTCACTTTGATAACAAAAACACCTTTGAAGTCATGCTTGGGGCTAATTTATATCACATTCCATGCAATTATGATAGCTTCTTTCAGTGTACTACCAGAGTAAAAAAATGATGTACAGAGTATGTTTTAAAAGTCAAATTGTATTAATAATATGATAACCCTAATAAAAAACTTGGTTTATACTGTTAAAAAAGCGAAGTGAATCTTCTTGCGACACACTTAAAAAACAGCGCATAATGATTATGCTTGGCGTAAACACGCTGTCAGTTCACGTGAAGCATGAACCGGGCTGAACCCCCAAGTGTCATATGCTGGAGACCCTCCCGAATCCTACAAAATACTCCACTCTGTATCTCACCATCCAAATCAGTATCAGTGAGCGATTTTGATTGTAAAATGCTACACAAATGTATCAGTTGCTACTCAAATTTCACCATTTGCTACTCGATATTAGCATTCAGTGTGCACAAAACGTGTTCAGTGTTTATATGTTGCTGTGCAAAATTGCTGGACAAAATCGTTCCCCGAGTATGCTCATTCCAATGATTAGAAACTGTTATTTGGACCTGCAGTAAAGTACCATATCTACAATGTTATACATCTTCATGAATAGGATTTCTGAGAATTTGGGGTTTTAATGTGCTTTCTTTTGACCCTGTTGGGGACACTATTTTAGCTTGTGACATGGATTTAAAGAAAGATTTGCTTTCGGTAACTCAACATAATCAATTTTGCCAAATACTCCCACCCAACTCAACCCCTCGTCTACAAGCATACAATTAAATATCCAACCAGTAATTGATTGGCACTATTGTTCAAAGATGACAAGAGACAATACTGACTTCTAATTAAAATGGCCAATAGCCACTCAATCACATACAAAGTTGGTAATTCCATCAACAACACATGAGAAACATTCATAATCTTTAACGAGTCTGGACCACATTTGTAATTACCGCCTCCTCGTCATCATGTACTGAACAACAAAAAAGGGTTCATCCAGTACACTTTTTTATAGATGGGAGACACAACCTTTTTTCCAGATGGCCAAAGTTACACATTTTCGCTTGGGTAAGAGGACAGACATAAATGGGGCACGGTCTATTCAATGACAAGTAAACATGCAGACACAATGTACTGCAGGGAGGGCCAATTACTCTAGTGTGGAATCTCAGTATTACATGTACTTTTCCCCGCCAGACGGCACAGTAAATGAGCTAATCAATTGCAATAATTCGCGTCTACGATCTGAACTACAGAGATATGCTGAAGATCGGCCAGACCATTCTACGCCTGCCCAACAATGGCACCAACGCTAATGCAGTAAAATTAGGTGCAGCAACATGTAACGGCATACTTCAATGTTGCTTTGAACTTTGAAGCAGCCACATGATTTAAAACCCTTTTAAGTTAAAGTACAACACGGGGCACCAACCTCTCTCTATATATATTCTGAACGCTCAATCGAATTCTAGTCGTAATCATTTCACCTTAACTTCCTTGTCAAGCAGTACAAACCATTCCTCTTGGAGGGTTAAAAAAACAGAATGAAAAAACAAACTAATTCCAATTTCATATTCCACTGAGTTCATGTCATGAAAGCTCTAGCTCCAACCACAAAAACAACTTCAAGAGATTGACATTTATGCCCACAAATTGCATTGTGGCACTGGCAGTCCAGTTATTCCAGTCCAAAACGGAATTCCTCTTCAACAAAAACGATAAAAAGCACCAGTAAATCCATGTATCTCCTCTGATCAAATCGGATATTTAGCCACGGTTCGATTCACAATCCGCAGAAGGAACACATATTACTCCATTCACAGAGAGAGAGAGAGAGAGTATTTTTTTCACAACTGACTGAAATTGTGACAAATGATTTGTGATCCACGGCCCAGTGGTCAGATTAAACTGGCCCCCCCCCCTCTTTGCCTAGAACCGCCTGGATTCTTCAACAGGAAGTGACCGTACCCGATAGCCCCGAGGGTAATAAAGAAAATGACCTCTGTAATACTGCAAGCTGCTACACGTACACGCTGACAAAACAACAAAAATGATCTCCTGCAATGATTTCACTCCCCGAAATGCCCAGATGAGAAAGGAATTCCAATTTGTAAAACAACGAAATATGATAATGGTGCTAACTTAGTTATGAATATTTGGCTTTAGCATGGTTTTAAGGTCAAGTCCAAATTTGGGGGAAGGGGTGGGTTGTTACCTCCCCCCCATTTTATTGCAGGAAACAGGCATGGTTATAATATCTTGTTTGTCCACAGTTCAGGTAATTTAAAATGACAGGTGATATCAAGTAATAACTCAGAGATTTGACAAAATATAGGTCAGGTTAGCTCCTGATTTTTCCGGCTCTCTCTTATAAATCAGAACTGTGAAAATGTTTATATTGCTACAGTTGAATCAACAAAGAAAACGCACATATTGGAAATACTGCAAAACATCACAGACTTTCACATTGATTATGCTGTTGGAGGAGCGGTGACGAACTATGACGATTATATTAATGTACATCGTTACACAAACAATTTTGATGAGTAACATTTTGGTGTGGAGGGATTTCTTATTTAAGTAGTACTCTTTGACTAACCTTACCAAATTTGAACGCTATGAATGACAAATGAAAAAGTTTCTATGGTTGATGTAAAAAATATGTTTCCATGGTATTGGGAATCCTGCTCGAGATAACGATAGAGGGATCATTACCTGGAAGAGCTCCCTCCTTTCTTGACCTTTAACCCTTCAAACCAGTCCCCAAGATGTTTTTACGGCATGAAACTTATCTTTTCGAATCTACTCAATGTAGCACATTTAATCCTGTTTACAGTGATCTATTAACTGGTGGTAGACCTTGTCCTTGTGCTAAAGCAGGATTGATTTGTAGAATCAGGGAAGAGTTTCACCATTCCTACCTCTGTGGTCTAAACCCCCGTCAGTAAAATTAGACCGATTTCAGGGTGGTTATTGAGTTACAAACAAACCTTGAATTCCCAAATCAACAAAAATAATTGTTAGAAATTAACATGAACTCTAACGTATTATAGTTTTTCATTGATAATTGGACAACTGTCTGCCTGACAAGAAAACCTTTTTTTTTTTTTTTAAAGTAAGTACACAAGAAAAAAAATCAGGAATGAAAACAAAGAAAGTAAACTAAAGGAAAAATTTTTCCATTGATGATACCAAGGTACCTGACAATCTTAATTCCCCATTGAACATCAAGGCTATCGCCGAACAACATGGTTCGGTAAAAATCCGTAGATAAAGGTTTATTTCTCGCCTGTGTTTATGCATAAATAACATGAAATATTACTAGCTTCATTTTCACTAGAACGGAAATTAAAAAGAGTGTTAAAAATGTTGTCTGTCGACCGTGTCCGTTTTGTTAATAAATTGGAGGTGCAAGTGTCCGCTTGATTTGAGTTAATAATAAGCAGTGAAGTGTGTATGTCTGTAAAAGTGAAAAAGGACGAGTTAAATTCATTATACATCTTTCCGCTTGTAATGTTTAATTTTGTCGATGATTGGGAATTTGTTTTAGTTATCTGAAATAAACTAAAATCAAAAATATCAAACAAATTATAGATCATATGCAGGGTCAGTGGTATTTATTAGTTCCCAATACAAAATTTGAAGTTAAAAGGACAAAAATACATGTCAAAGGTTACCGGCAGCCTGGCAGATAGAAAACCTTAACAAAAAATAAAAAGCCCAAGTCAGTGCCAATTCGTCACTCAACAAATCAAACTGTAAAAAAAAATTTAATGAGGTGATAAAAACTGTCTGGACAAAATGCACATTATATGGTTTAAATGGTTTGTATCGCCTCTTTCAACAAAGGACAACCACTGCAGTACACCATACAACTCCAGCTAAAGGGGGGAAAAAAAGAGAAGAATATTTATTTGAACGAAGACAAAGATTATTATGCTGCGGTGGTAGCACACACTCCGGGAGCTAAAGAAAACACAAAATCTTTACCCTGTGTGATCACACCATGCACTGCCAGTCATACAAGATCATGTACAGAGAGCCCCTTTGTTTAGTGCACTGTACACTACTAGCTCCCCCAGAGCCAGAAGTCTTTCTGAGTTCAAGGCACAGTGACTACACACTGCAAGCCACTGGCTCCCCGTCCACCAAAACAATAATACTTACATGCAGGGGGTCAGTGGTTCATGACAAAAAATACCGGCCTACACGCTGTGTGTCCTCTCTGGTTATGTTCCACTCTCGTTGAAATAAGGGCCAAACTCACTGCCAGGCAGTACGGCACGCCAACTATAAAATCCACGGCTGGAATATTCCATGAGCTTCAGATATGCGGAGAAAGACTTCAACAAGAGAATTTAAAAAATCATTCCTCTTCAACTAGCGATCTGATTGTAAAGCTTATCCACATGATCAGCGCGTTGGCATTGTTAACTAGAGACTGGGAGATAACTCTTTGCTTCAGCTCTCTCCGGCCGGCTAGCTCCCCTTAGTCATTCGCTACCTGTGCATAATACAAAGATCTCTACGGTATCACACAATGTGAATCGAATCCAGTCCATATGCGATGCAACACACTACGCAGGTTACTGTATAATCCCCCTCACTGGCTGATGTGCTTCTCAGTGTACCTTGTGTACTGAGTAGAGAAGCCTCTCTCACAATGGGCATAGCAAACACATGCACTGCACATAATCACTCCAGAGAGGCACTCTGTACTGTGTGGCCGGCTATACACTGCCTACAATCCCAGGCCCCGTACCCAACCAATCACAGCCCGGCTTTACATCGCCAGCCGGCCAATCACAGCCTCAGCTTAGAGCTCTCAGTATGGGGTTGTGTTTTACTGCTAGGCATGCAGTGTGTGTGAATGCAAAATAGACAGGATAGGGCCCCATGCAAAGGAGCTTCTTACACTATTGTCTGCATAATGGCCATTCACGTCAACACAAAGTAGGGTATGTGACACCTTAAGTCTTGCCTGATTGTTACACACAATGATTGTTACACACTGGACCCAACCCAGGTCATTTCTGTGCTGCCAGACAGCGCAAACTGCTTCTGCTTGTAACAACATGCCACGCTACACCGACTACTGCTGTTGCAATTCATAAAGAGTTGTGTTAAAAAACCTCAATGGTTTGAAACTACTGTCTGTTCTTTCGCAATTACAATTATTTCACAAGGTTCATTATCACATAATGAAACGACTAACGACATTTCCTTTGTTTGTTTACAAAATTCAAACAGCCACTTCCTCGTGTGAAACCAAAAGCTAACAAAGGAAAACATAACTGTTTATTTGACAGCATGCCTAAAAAATGTAAATCTAGTATAACTGTGTATTGCAAATTGGTTTTTAGTTGGAAAAAAGTACATTTGAAATATACGATTACATTTCCTTGTACCATGGATTTTCTTCCTCCATGATTGTACTCAATCTGACCATGAGAATAAACTGTCCAATAAACGGTCCCGCCTCTATTTCTCAAGAGTCTTTTTCTTCTTTCCAAGAATTTGTTTTTAAGGTGGAGTTTGTTTTTTATCAACGTAATACTGATTTATGGGCAAAGTTATCATGAAAGATACAATCTGTGAAAGTTTTAGTTGAATAAAGTGTCTACTTGTTGAGAAAAAAAAACAACAACAAACAAAACAAAAAAACTGTCAGTCACAGTGTTTTCATCAAGAATGTTGAATCCATCCACGTTTAGCGAGATCACAGTGGGTACCGACCGCATCTCTGGTCATATTGAGGGCAGCATTCAAATGTACACCATTGACATTTCCAACACCGGCAACAGTCGCCTGATGGCTATCTTTGGGGGTTTAAATTTTTCAACATCTTTTTATTGACTTTTAATCAACAGGGTGGGGGGGGGGGGCACTTCAAGACGAACAAATTTCGCAGGATGCTTACGACCATCACCAAAGTAGGCTTTGGGATAAAAATTACAAATTTTTACTCAGGGTCATAACCAAAGTATTATTTGTCTTTCAGAATATATAATCAACCCACAGTTGCAGTCACTAAATAAAGAAACAAATCTCAATTAATTTAATAAATGAAATTCTAAATAACATCAGGGGGAAACAAAAAAAAGAAGTCCAAACACATTTTAAACCCTTCCTTCGCAAAAATGTAACCATCTGTCTCTACCAGAACAAAAAAAATCATAATTGAATTACAGGTTTCTGCAACCTGTCAACAGGTTTCATCCCAGGAAAAAAGGATAAAACCAACAGTACAACAGCTGATTTTATCTTATTTATTTAGGAAGTGAATCACTCGCAGGTGAGATATTGACAGATCTGTGGAATTCCTTGTGGACGAGGAAATAGGGTAATTATCGCAATTAAACTAAATGGTAATTATGATACAGTTTGATTTTTTGAATTAAAGTCACATCCGGTCAACAACAAATTCTCTTATGTAATAAAAAAAAGAGTTCAGATTCCTGAAAGCAGTGCTAACAACTTGGCGAATAAATCTGTGCCAATGCCCTGAGCTCTGCTGCTTGTAACTAGTACTATGTCAGTGTTAATCATTGAAAACATTCATCTAAGTTCTGCTTCTCATTTTCTGTTTAAATGTGGCCAAGATTATGAAATATTGGTTTAATAACCTGTAATGTTACTCACAGGAAGTAGTGAGGAATTCGCCAGAGAAATGTTTCTACTTCAAGTTGTATCTACTCTCTAGTTTACAAGCAGAGCTCAAGGCATTGACATAGATTTATGCACAAAGTAAATATGTAAACTTTTGCTTATGTTGTAATAGCACTGCTTTCTCAAATCTGAACTCTTTTACATAAGAGAATTTGTTCCTGACCGAATGTTACTTTCATTTTTATGTAAGGGCGCAATATGAATCTGAAATTATTATTCTTTTTAGTCTGGGAACAACAAATGTTAATTAAATATGTTTTCTTCTTGCAAACAGGAATTGTATTTCCACTTTAACTCCTAATGCATTTAAAAAATTTTTTTTTTAAGACCCTTATAAAGCCTTCAAAAAACATCATTGTCTATAAAGTTGACATTGAATTGAATATAATAAAGTAGACCACTCAATACCAACTCCCCCCTTGAATTCCTTTCAAATCACAACTGATAAAGTGTTCAACATCGGGAGCTGACTTCCACAGAAAGGCCGTCATTCTCTTCTGACATCTTTCCTCTTTAATATCTGTCAAGAGATTTTTTCGCTGAGAGAGATTGGTATGTGCTTAGGGTCAGTACCACACCATTAAAACCAGATGTTTGATTGTATTTCCGTCTTCCACATAATTTTACTTCCTTCAAAATTGTCTTTGTGGGAGGCTTGTTTGAAATGTGATAAAGGGAACTTATGCTCAGTTTATTTCTGGTAAGGGGAAGCTTAAAACAATGGTCATTAAATGTCTGAGTAAATAACTGCAATTGTTAACAGTTGATTTGTCCCTTTTATAGCTCCATAACTGAACTTTCTTTTTACATAAAGCAGAATCTTTGAGGATTTTTTAATTACTTGATTTTTTGAAAAACACTTTTTGTCATTAATATCATTTAATAATCCCCTGAGATTTTGCACACTTGAACTTTTATATCACGAACAACCTTTTGATGAGGGTGATATAGTTTTTAAAAATTAACTTTTAAATCATTTGTTATTTGAAAAGGAAGTACACTGAATGATGAGGGCGTTCTCTCCGACATCAAACTGATTTTCTTGAAACCATTGGACGATAGCCGAGTATAGTCACTAGAAACTATATATTCCCTGGATTTATCATTGATTCAAAACAGCTATTGAGTGACTAAACCTCATGTGATGGCATATTGAATCCCTTGTTGATAGAAATGCACAAATTAATTTCCCCCTATCCAAAGTCCCCTGAAGTTGATGACTTTCAGCACTTTATGATGGATTTGTGGGGGTTCAGATTATTGTGGAACGGTTTGTTTTGAACAAAACTTTTTCAGCTGTGAAAACAGAAAAGAATCAAAAAACATGTGTACTAGGATTGGTAATGCACGTAAAAGAAACTCTGAACACATATCGTGGAAGAGTAGGGGTTAACTCCCAGTGTTTCTAACCCTTGTTTATAGGTTTTCTCAGGCTTGCCAGCTACAGCGGTTAAGTTCACTTATGAGGCATCCTTGGGTTTCATTACCAGAAATGTATAATCATATTTTGATGAATGTAATCAGCAGAATTTTCACACAATCATGAGTTTGTAAAATATATCTGGTTCCTTTTCAAGAATGATTGCTGTTACATTTTCCCCTATCAATTAAACAAACAACTGCATAATGTTTCACAGGACAAAGATTAGTCGGGAGTTTTTGTGTGTGTTATGTAGAGTTAACGTGTTGAAATAACCTCTAGTCACAGATAAGAGTCGTGTATGGTAGACCCATTAAAGAAGGGGAACTGTAGTTTCCTTCCTCCAGTACATGTATTTTGTTGGTAAAAACCAGAGGAAAATTCTTTTGAAGAAGACATCCTTTTTGTTCCTCTAAAGCTCGATTCGTACTTCTACAAATTGTGAAAGCAAAGCGAATTTTCTTGCGTCACAAATGACACATCAACGCGTACTTATTGTTTGCGTCATGTAAAGTTGCTTCTCGTTCACATCTGTTTAAAGTATGAACTGTTTTTCTAAAATGTTTATCACCAATAATATATGTGTCTACAATGAACTGATGCAAATATTACATGATTAAGACTTTAATTTGCTTTTCAGTGAATTGATAATGTTGATGAGAACTAAATCGATTTACGCGCTGTTTTTCCATAAATGTTTATCCGAATAAATGTTGACCAATTTAAGACCAACTCAAACGAACCCTCTCTCATTTGTGGTTAAGAAAGAATTGGAATGACATGAAGAGGCCGGTGATTGACAGTGATCGTGGTTGACTTCCAGATCTGGAGCCGCCCTGAGAGTGACCCTCTTTGCTCTTCTCAGTGCCCCATTCACTTGTAATCAGTTTCTGATGGATGTACTATTTTTCCAAAGAAAAATGGCCTTGCCCCTTGAAATTCCAGACCTGCACTTCTGAATCTCTCACTGTCTTCCGTCTTGCCTCCTCCGATCTCTGGGAACCTCAAAGACTTTTGATATCGTTTTTGACCCAACAAATTCCTTAGTGATAAGGGTCAATATAGATTTCAAGCAGAAAATATGTAGACTGACTTTAAAGGGCGTACCAACATTGCTCTCTTGATGGCCACTAAATCTAAGCCTAAGCAAAAGTATTTAACAAAATTAATTCAACTTTGTGCTTTTTTGCACAATAATGTTTATCAAGCACCACATTTTTTACACCAGTCACATATTTTGGGTAAACACTTTACTTTTTTCAGCAATAAAGCATTTTACACAGTTTTGTTTTCATTTTGTATTATTAAGTTTGATAGTTTCCCATGTTTTTTTTCACAATTAGTCAACTGCAGACAGACAACATCGTAGATCTCGGATGAACATTTTGAAACCGATGTTTCTTCCCCTTTAACCCGAGACAATGATCTATCTCGCTGACTTGATTCACGATGACATAGGAAAGTGTAGCACCTATTAAATAAATATGGTATTGCAATGAGCGCAAGGTCAGAGAGCAGGCATGTATGGTGGATTGAGTGTGACCAAAGGCATGCCTGCTTTACACAGGTTCGCTCACATGGCATTAAAGGAAATATTATTACCAACCATAAATATATTTAAAGGGCAGTTGCATATTTTGTGACCAGGAGACTGGTCACTGGATTAATTGTAAACATAAATTATAGGTAACTGGTATCCACATAATTCATGGCAAATTCATCAATATTTATGGTTTGCCTTTCAGGTTCAGCCATTAAAAGGGACACAAAATTGCTGAGCACGGAACTTTAGCTAAAAAGCAGAAACAGCCAAAATGTGCTCAGCCCAGACCAATACTGACCAAAATGTTACACGAATTATAAGTTTTAATTGCAAAACTGGCCAAAATGAAGTACAAATTTTAAGTAAATTGCACACCACTAACTCTACTAAGCAAGTATCATCCAGTAGGGTTATGCCTTTGTGGAGCAGAAAACTAAATTGCTACGTATTACAAAATGGCGTGTGGCTGTTTGACGTCAATGGCGTTAACGACTGAGGCCCTGCAACATCTTTAAAGCTACAAAAAAACGTTCGTAGAGTATCATCTCTTGATCAGGGTTCTGCCCAGGATTTCTTTAGTGGTGGACAAATATTTCCCTAAAAACCTTTGCGAGATGGATCAGTTACACGGTAGATCATGTTAATAGACTCAAATCAAAGAAGTACTCAAAATCTAATGGCTTCGGATACCATTTTTACTGGTAAGTACCCAATTTTACGTTTCAATGAAAACCTTTGAAAGGAAATTGCGAGGGGGTTATTTTAAAATTTTGAAAATGTGTGGTGGTTGGAAACAGAGCAAATTCTGCCAGTGGTGGTTGGGGAATCCTGAGTTCTGGGCGGGTTTTCCGGTACCGACCACTGTGGGCAGAACCCTGCTTGATAATTGTCAACTCTAGGTCTTCATTCTACACCGAATGTATTAACCAAAACTTGATCAACCCCCATTTCACAACAAGCAGTGCACCCATCATCTCGTCCACCATTTTGGGAGTCAAAGTTTCCGCCAAGGAAGTGACTCCCATGCAGTGGTTCCAAAATGTGTGCACAGGGTTCATCAGAGACCTTTGTGCCCTTTTTTAAAACCTCTTCACTGGAGAATGTGTTTTATAGTTTTCAAGCTTCTAGTTTCTTTGTTTAAAGGGTGTGTACAGCATTGGTAAGATTGAAAATATAAACGTTCACAGATTTGCACATAACTTACATGGTATAAAGATGGTCATGGTGGTAAACTTCCCTTGAAATAGTTTTGCTTGAAATGCTATAGTTTTTAAGAAATGAGAAAAACATTTATCTTGCGTGTCCAAAACCTGATGCTTGAAAACAGTTTAAACATATAATGGGTTTTTCCCTGTTTTCTTTTGACCCCGATGACGGATTGAGCTTAAACATTCAAAAGTTTGTTATTTCATGTATATTTTGTTGGGTCACGTAAAGTGCAGATACTGGTCTTTGACATTTGCCAATGTTATACATGTAGGCCTACATATTAGAAGCTGTTTTGTCAGAAGTGGAAATCCCTTTCTTTCTTTTCCTACCTTCATGGTTTGACATTTCCTTAGATCAAATGGTTGCATATTCAGAATCATCCCTGTCGTTGAATAATTAATCAATCCATCTCTTCAAAGGAAGAATTTAGGGTGTTCATAACGCCACCCAAAATGAAATGCTTTCTATTTAATCACCACGGCGATACGGAAACCAGTGCATGGGTGGTAGCCTACATGTACGTCATGTACACCCAAGGAACCCAACACGTCAAATTTAATCACAGAGACTCATACTAGGAATGGCTGTGTGTCATACCTTACTGTGCACAACAGCCTTTTCCTTATGAATTATGCTTTATGCTGGCTGCCAGCAGCAGGACCTCCAAGACAGAGGGTGGGTGGGATGGGGTGTAGCCCATGGTAATCTACACTGACCTTGCTTCTCTTATAAGGCTCTGCGAAAAAATAAATCTTGTCCTTCACATGACAAAACTCTTTTTAATACATGACATAGGTTTGTGTGTAGATATTGAAACCTGGATAACAAGCTGAATGTAGTGGAATTAATTTTTTTTTTTTTTAAATAACAGGAGAAAGTAGTGGATGGAAGCAAGCCAAAGTTAAACAATTCTGAAGGATTTAAAGAAAGTGATGATCACAGAATAATGGTTTCCTATTTGTTCCTAATTGTACAAGTAACACAAAACCCAACAAAGGGAAACAATTCAAATCTATATACAATTCATTTGATCTTTTTCAACACATCAAAGAGTTTGACCACAAGAAAAAAAACAATGACTGCTGTTTCCTTCAATTTAATCTAAGCTTCTGTTATTTGTACGCTTTATATTCAAAGAGTGTGTAGAACATTGGTAAGATTGGAAATATAAATGTTCACAGATTTGCAAATAACTTAGGCCTACAAGGTATATAGATGGTCATGGTGGTAACCTTCCCTGAAATAGTTTTGCTCGAAATGCTATAGTTTTTAGGAAATGAGTTAAACAATTAGTTTTCATCGGGCGTGTCCAAAACCCGATGTTTATAAACAGTGAAAACAAATAATGGGTTTTTCACTGTTTTCTCACAGACTCTGAAGATCGATTAAGCTTAACATTTCACTGGTTTTGTTATTTCATGTATATGTTGGGTCACATAAAGTGTGGATACTAATCTTTGAAAATTACCAATGTTGTACATGTGCTTTAATTGTTGTGGTCTCAGAGTTGGATCCTTGGAGTTGGATATAATTATCACCGCAGAAACCAGTCCTTGTAGAATTGACAGTTTTTCCATAACCACATCCACCAAAACACAAGGACCTTGAACAAGTTACTCATTGTGTGTAAACTTAAACCAGAGAAGTGGAAAAAAATCTAAAAACTTAACAAAGTTCTGGATTTGGCGTCACATTCATAATAGCTCGTCACTCTTCAGGATTTAACTCACACAGATTTTGAGAAAAAGACCCTGTGGAGTTGAGGCGTGTATTTACGCTGCCTGGTTCCTTTCGGGTTGGCAAACAGATTGAAGCAGTCAATTCTCCGTTTCAATTGAGAAAAAATATCCCCAAAAAGGGTGTACAGGACCCTCTCACGCCTGCTGTACAGCTGCAAACACAGCATGCTGTTTGGTGGTTGGAGGGGGGGGGGGTGGTCGGTCTGAAAGGTGTTTTGACTCACTTAATGGCTCCCATAACAAAAGTGTCTGCATTGACTGACGTTGTATTATATGCCCAAGCAATTGAAGGGAATGGTAACATCCCCTGCTGACCCCCAGGGGTCAACCCATAACTGACAGGGTCAGACAAGAAAGTGTTATTTATAGGTGTAGTTTCTGTAATCCTTCTCTTTAGGGGGAACCTCTAATGGGGGGGGGGGGAGGGGAGGGGAGGGGAAGGTCTGGTCGGGAGAAATCAGGTATTCTTGTGAAAAACAAAACAGGTTTAGAAATGTAAAATGAGGGTTTCCTGAGCAATGGACAATTTATGATTTGTTAGGAATATAGCAAACAAGATTTATTTATTTCTCAAGTATGTACATGTACTGTGGGTGATGACTTATGCAGAATATTTGAAGTGAGAAGAAAAGGAAACTATACTGCGGATCCTGCAGACCACTTAAACAAATACAAAACTGTTGTTATACTCAACCCCCCTTAACAAAACAACCCTCAAGAGGAAAATGATGCCCATGATAATAAGGACATTACTCTACATTACAAACTCCAACAGGACACCGGATTCTACCAAGATAGATATTAGCCACAGCTTTTGTCTTCCTGGATTGAAACAAGACTTGTCTCTGTTCTTGAAGTAGTAACTAATTGACACCATGTAAGCTGTTTGTTTTTTACTTTTAAAGTTACGGGTCATAGACTGGTAGTTACTCCAAAAATTACTGACCATAAAAGCTTACTTGTTAAGAAGCACGACAGCTGTTGATAAAACATTTTGAGACAGGATTCCCTCGATGTAATATGGTTTTGATGATATTTTTCACAAACATTTGAATCTGAGAAACGATTAATCCTTTAATCAGTTCTCAGATTTCTGACGGTTGACTGAAAATTAAAATTTCTGTGGTGTTCGTTCACAAATGCTGCGGCCAGAGATGCGGTTGGTACCTGCTGTCACCTCGCTAAACGTAGATGGATTTGATTTTCTTGTGAAACTACCGCTACAGTTTTTTTTCCTGTTTTCTCAACAAGTAGACGCTGAAACTTTCACAGATGACTTTTATTTTATCTTTCTTTATAAATTTGAATTTTCCTATAAATCAGCATTCCGTTAACAAAAAACAATCCACATCCAACCTTTAAATAAGTCTACCTACTTAATTATTAAACCTGTGGTACAAAAGTAAACAAAAAGTGCCATAAAAAACACAAAGTTTAACTAAGAACTGAGGAGATTTACGGGTAACAACCACGTGACTAAAAATATTTTTTGTGAGAAGTGTTGGTGCTGAGAAGAACCCAGGTTGACATGTAGTAGAGTCTGACATTTTGCTCTGCTACTTAAAATGTCAAGTAATAAACCACAAGGGAAACTGACTGGGTAAATTTCCAATAGTATGGGGTTGAACAAAGAAAAATTGACTAGAGCGGGATTTGAACCAACGACCTCCGGATTAACGTACCGGCGCTCTACCAACTGAGCTATCTAGCCCTATATTGGCGGTCTCCCTATTTTGTCAATATCTTTGTTCAAATGAATACAATTATTTCACTCCACAATTTGCATCAGGAAACTCAGCTGAAATCCACCACCTCAGAGTAGAGGATTACATTGTTTTTTACCAATGTTTTCAAAACACATTCCCAAAAGAACAACCCCTTTTTACTTCTAGGATAGATAATTGCTTTTCTAATAAGTTGATTGGCAGACCATCCATTTTTAATTAAAGAGCGCTGACCGTTACATGTGCTAAGGGCATCTGACGCTGTTTTGTTAATGACAGCGCTTACATATATATATATGCATTTATGAATCTATAATTACTGACTGTGGAGTTGAGCCTCTTTAAATTTGTCATTACCTGAACAATTTATGCTATCCAAGATTTTCTACTCATCAATTTTTCATTAAATATTATGAATTTTTATCTCGATCAGTGCATCATAATGAAAAATATCACTTTTCTTTTGACAAGAAAAATAGCAATTTAATGCTTCAATCAATTTAACCGTGGTGGGTTTAATTGGCTTGAGGACAGAGATTTAATGGCTCTGTTGCTCCAAAACAAGCGGAGTGAAGTGTGGAGGCGATCTCCCTCACACTGTCGATTTGACTGAGATATGCAACAGACAAAACCGTTCCAAAAACAACAAATTTGTTTCTTCTGTAACTACTTTGCATTCAATAGATGTTATTTTCTGCATCGGGGATAAGGAATATTATTTGGTTTTTGCCCTTACAGTTACACAGATGTGCATAAAGCACTGTATCCTCAGTACTTTCCCCAGTTCTGTGCATTCAGTCACGAATCTTAGTAGACTGATTATTTTTCGTAAAGTATCCTTGACAACCTTTTGCTAGAAAAAGGAAAAACAGTAATTTACTGGTGCTCACAGCTCAAACGTGTTCCTTTTTTTGCCATAAATGTGCGACATGGTGCTCAAGACGAAAATGAGCAGATTAAAAAACAGTTTCAAAGTCAATGCCAGCAAACTAATACAGCCATATCATATAAGACTTATTACAAGGGGAGTATAAGAAAATGAATTCTTGACAAGCTGTGAGGAAAGACTTTCCACCCGAGTGTCTCTGAATTAAAGACAGCACAGATGTAAAACATCACTCGAAGTTAATTCATACGACGCACTTTCACTTATCAGTCTTTAAAATGTTTCACGTGTGCGATGTTTTACCAGCTGGAGTTGAAGAAAGTGGGAACGAAGTGTTCTGTCTCCGGGAGATGAGCAGAAACGTCAAGACGAACATCTTAACCCTCTTCTCAGAACCAACATCCCCCCCAAAGAAAGAGATTTTTGTCACATGCCACTCCCCATAAAGCTACTTGTTTCATACAGTTTTACTGTCTACACAAAATCAAGTAAATTGAAATCAGATGACTCGATCACAGGTTGTCTTCTGTGTTACTTTCTAAAGTTTCAACTAATTCAAGAGATAATATTTGCATCTTCAAGTAAAATTACTGTACAGCTTCTTACCTACAGAATTCAAATGCATTACTTGGAAGGGGAAAAACAGCAGACTTAATTTTGTCCCGCGAGAGCAAGTCAGGTATTCATTTATATGGAAAAATACACAATTTGCAATTACCTGACATTGTAGACATTTCAAAAGGGAAATTGGAGCTGAAAATCCTGACTACGGAGGAGCCAGTCCAGCTGAACAGCCTCAGCCGTGTTTTGACTAAAACGACCCGCCAACAAATCACTGCCACATATCAATCTGACTAGACAGAATTGAATCCTACTTCAACATTCTTAACATTCCCTAAATGATGGATCAGTCTTTAAAGATTAATTTTCTCAGATTACATTTTTTTTTTTGTAATCCAGATATTGATAAATCGTCTTTTAAAAGAAGAGGTTTCCTTCAAACGAGGATGGCAAATTGAAATTAAATATCATAAAAGTGGGCAGGCCGAGAGTTGACAATTACCAGAAGAAAGCGCCTCACAGGGAAAAAAAAGAGAGAAGGGCTCATTTTGGTTGGGACAAATTCTGTTGCACAAATAAACTTGCTCAGCAATTACTACCCTAGCACAGAGTGAGTCCCAAATTGAGAAACATCACACTTTGGCTGATTTCCAATCGCAGCTTTAGACCTCGGTGCCACAAAGTCCCCAAGGGCATGGATTTAAAGGATAAAGGATCTGAATTCAAGAACAGTTGACAAGTACCTAAAGCTCTGAGGAGATTGTCATCCAGAAAGGAAAAAAAAGGTGTAACATTGGTTTCTGGAAGATGAATGCACCATGCTTTCACAATGATCCTTACAGTTCAAAACACATCTTAAAGCAGTGGGAATGTTTGTAACAACTTCTTAACCACTCAAATCACAAAAAACACCCAAAAGCAACAAATCTAAACGTGTCTCTCTGATAAATAATCTTGAAAGTATTTACTCATGCCAATATTACTCAGCACGTTTCGTTAATAATTATTCTACACTTTTCAGTGACAATACTAAATTTACATCGCTCAATGAGGAGTTAAAGTAAGAAAAAAAGAATAATATTAGTGTGAAAATATCAAGGGTAGGTTGTTGAACAAGAAAGATTGGGAAAACTAGCTTTAATAACTGTAGGAAGATTCTTAGAGTGAGGTTAAAAAATCTGCCTCAACAACAACCATCTCTAATAATTTGAAAGTGTTCTTTTTATTATAACATTACATGTACAGCTTTACGAATTGACAGGTATTCTGAAGGTTGCATCTTTAACATGCATCTTTAATAATTGAAAGGTATTTTCCAGGTTGCATCTTTAATAATTGGGAGGTACTTTCCAGCGTGCATCTTTAATAATTCTGAGATATTTTCCAGTTTGCAACTTTAATGACTGGGATATATTTTCCAGTTTGCATCTTTGATGACTGGGAGGTACTTTCCAGCGTGCATCTTTAATAATTGGGAGATATTTTCCAGTTTTTCTTTCATAACCAGGAGGCACTTTCCAGCGTGCATCTTTAATGATTGGGAGATATTTTCCAGTTTGCATCTTCAATAATTGAGAGATATTTTCCAGTTTGCATCTTTAATAATTGGGAGATACTTTCCAGTTTGCACCTTTAACATTCATCTTTATATAACTAAGATATATTTTCTAGCTTGCATCTTTAATTATTGGAAGATATTTTCCAGTTTACATCTTTAACATTTGTCTTTGATAATCGGGAGAGATTTTCCATTGCACTTTAACATTCACTTGATAACCGAGAATATTCCCATTTGCACCTTAATTGATCTTAATAACTGAGAGATATTTTTTCCAGTTTGCATCTTTAACATTCATCTTTAATAATTGGGAGATATTTTCTCATGGACACAGGATCAAGCTCTGTCAATTCTGACTGCATATAAATATGAACTTAACACACATTTCTTTCCCTTCACATCATGTGGAGACCGATGCCATACACTGTCGTCAATGCTGATCAACATTTCACGTAATGAATTCACTCGCTTGAAATTCAGTTGGGGGGGGAATGGAGCTAATATCTTCTGACTGGAGTGAATGTCACCAGGGAACAGCTGTCACATGCCCTGTCACATGAATCGTGTAATTCTCTCTTTTCAAAAAAAAAAAAGTGCTGCCTTTTTATGTTAATTTTCATTCGTTTACAATATCCCCTTTTTTTTATTACAACACTCGTTCTTGAGGCCATTATGCTCTTTTGGTATTTGTGTGGGCTGTAAGTGAAAATAATCAATGCTTTTAATATTAAAGCGAGGCATTGTTGAGGAGGAGAAAAAAATTGAATGCTAATCAAACCATTTGGTTCCATGTCATCTAGATAAACCAATAGCCTTTTTCACTGAGATTCTCAAATCAAAGTCTGATGGCGATTGTCAGTGAACAAAACATCTGCAACAGTTGCTTTAATGATCTGTATAATCACATACAGCATGTTCCTCATTAGTCAGCTCACCTTCAACCCTAAACCATAGGTTTTAATCAAAGATAATAAAAGTTAAGTCTTTAAATCCAAACTGAGTTCCACTCCAGCATAATAAACAGATGTAAAGGTCAGATGTATTTAGTTGACCAGTCTACTTATTTAATCTATCAATCATTAAACAATCCCAGTTTACTGTGTTAACTGTCCTGTAAACAAAAACACCCCACTGCTGATAGACCACATGCGTTAACACAACTTCAAAAAACCACATTTTAAAGTGAGAATTTGATATCCTTTAATGCAGAATTTGCACTAAATTACCTCAAAGCAAAACAGTTTTTTCACCCCAGCGTTAAGAAAAACTGCTTGAGAAGGTCAGCCCATGATCACACAGAGGACTTTTAAAGGTCTCCTTTGTAACACAATGTCCATACTTGTGACGCAGTCTCGCATAAAACCGTAAACCAATAATTTCCCCCTCTGTGAACTTGCTACACGCTCGCTGCCAACAAACACCACAGATAAACACAAAAAATATATATAATGTGATATAAATGCTAGCGGAAGCCACTTAAAGTGGGGAAAAAAAGGTTTCTCTTGTGAGAGTTTTTTGTGCCAGCAGTCTTCAGCTGTTTTCATAACCGCACAATGGGGCGCTCGGCCTCGACACAATAAGCGTTAAGGCTGTTCATATTGTAACCTTTATTTGGTTTGGAAGGAGCCGTTTGTCACGGCACAATGCCCGCCATCTGCATGGAAACCGTGCTCATTATTACAGAATCTTAGACCTTTACAGAGGGTATTACACAAATGTTAATATCTAGCAACAATCGGAAACTATATGATCTGAGATTGATTTGAAATTTGGTTTAATCTAAGTCTCGTTCGATACTAGGATAGTCACCTGATTCATTAGAAATTAAGAATCTTTTTTAATCTGACGACAACTTTGTGTGAAGTCAAAGCAGTGATTTAATAACTCAGACCATGTTTTTTACCTTGCAAATTATTTGTTTAACTTAGGACTAGGAGATTTAGTTTCAGAGGGAAGCAAAGCCTCTGGGTAGCAACTATTGTTTTTGTATCTTTTAATCCTAAATTAAAATAATAATAACCAAAAGGTGGTTGTTTATAAAGAACTTAATTCACTAATATACTGGCCGGCATCTTCAACTGATCGCTCAACCGAGCTAGATTGCCCAGGACTTTCAAAGACTCAATCACAGTTTTTTAAGTTTTAATTAAAACAAAATTTTTTTAACACTAATTATTTGATTATATTGTATGTTAAGATATCTAAAGTTTTTTATGATGTCGTGAGACAATATTTAAAATTCCTGTGATTGTTTCTAATCATTGGCTAAATAAACCATTCTAATAAGAATAAGCGATCAATGCATCATCACATCGCAGATAAAACAAAGGATGGAAGGATCAGATTTCATAACATGCATCCTGTGCTTTGAGGAGAGAGAGAGAGAGAGAGAGAGAGAGAGAGAGAGAGAGAGAGAGAGAGAGAGAGAGAGAGAGGAGAGAGAGAGAGAGAGAGAGAGGAGAGAGAGAGAGAGAGAGAGAGAGAGAGAGAGAGAGAGAGAGAGAGAGAGAGAGAGAGAGAGAGAGAGAGACGAGAGAGAGAGAGAGAGAGAGAGAGAGAGAGAGAGCACAAAACAGATATATTGGTTCAAAAGAAAGAAAATTCACTAGCAAGTGGCAACAGCAATTTTATGTTTTCTTAAAAACCCATACAAATACTGATTACTTCTTAAAAAATAAAAATAAAAATATGAACAGCTTGCAGTGGCAGCGAAGACATACAGGAGCAAGGACACCCCTGCGCTATGCTAAACATCAGCGAGACCATTTTAATTGTTCCAATGTATGTGTTCAGTTAGCCTGATATCTAATGAGTGAATCACGTATTGTACAACACGTCATCAGAAATGTCTACATAAAAAAAAACCACGAGGCTTTATAAGTGGATAATAAGATCCCGAGCTTGGTCGATAACGATCTCTTCTTCTGTTTTTTTTAATTTTTTTTTAAAATATTTTATAAATCACTCCAACCAGCAAGCGTACACAATCACCTCATCAATATCATCTACTCCATCCACTGTGCTAAAACGGACTGGCGTGTGTTTTTTTTTTTTTTGGTTGGTGTTTTGCTCTCTTTGTATAACCAAGGCATGGTTTGCTAACGGACTTCTCTACTAATGATATTTGCGAGTCGAGGCTTATGCAGGGAGATACTAAGTGATCAGGCTCGATTTTTTCCCCATCAATTCTGTTTTTGACTTTGCTTTGGCTGTACTCCGTGATTTACAATTTCGATACAGGGACGGCTTATAAAGTGGATCTGTCAGATTGAGGTTGAATCGGAATAAATCATGAGGTATTATTATGGACTTGGAGTACACTAGAAGTTGGGCCCCATCATGATTGATTTTTTTTAAATATTTTCCCCCAATAAAAAAAAAAAACGCTCTGAATCAAAACCAATTTGAAAAACAATAACAATTATAAATATATTCATTTATAAACAAGGGCTTTTTGCAGTTTTGTGATTTAAGCTTTTCAAAAGCTGTCCTCAATTCCCCTAAAAAAACGTAGGGAAAAAAAAAACAAGCTTTTACAATAATATCTCTGCTGACAATGATTCAATTTAATAAATTAATTTATCAAGGGCAATGTTGAGCTTTTTCTCTGTCACAAATAAAATCAAAATAACAATTTTATCCCAACTTGATTAAACAAAGTAAACATTCACCTTAATTTAAAAAAAACAAATCATCAATGTTTTTTTGCGTACGCAACCATTAGGTATTTTTTTATTGAAGAGCAAAATTAAGAGAGCTGGTGGTGGCCAAAACTCACTGTTAGATTCTGCATAATTTATTAAGCCGTCAAGGGCCTGGTGCCAAGGTAATCAACAAAAGCTACCTAAATAATCAACTGATTATGAATGCAAAAAGTGCACTCCAGTCTCTGTGTAGTCTATGTCCATGATTCCCCATATGGCGATCAGACAGCCGGCAAGCTTCAATGAGCAGACAACAGAAACAAAAGTATTAGCTGTTTGCGTTCGTAAATTGCTCCATCAGCCCAAGGGACAATCATGGATCAAACAAGAGTAACATGGTGGTTGAAAATTGGTTAGCAATTAACAATATCTTTCACTAAATGAAGAATTTCCCTACGAATATATCCTCAATATATTTTTGTGGTATCTTCCATGTTGTATAATTTTAATACCCCACAAATTACCATAGATATTCCTAAGGGACATTATCATAGCATCATGTACAGTTTAGTTAAATTCGAAAAAATTTAATTTAATGTTTTTTATAAATTTGTATTAAATGTACAAAAATGAGGGAACAGACTCCGTAAACATTGTAAGAAACGCCAGGATTTTAATCCAGTTTCCGGTGAGGAAATTGTGAACTAAAGCAGACATCACGCCGCCCTGAGATGCTCTTCACATTTTTCAAAGACACCTGGTGTTTTGAATCCTCTCCAGGTAAGTGTTAACAATGGCCAATAATATAGAACGAGAGTCTCGGGTGAGTGTATATCCTGCGCCCGGATGGCCAACGTATGGCTGGTAAGAGGAGACTGAAGACAATTGAATTATCACAAGTCATTCCCGATAACATTGTCATCCTGTGTCACTGAGTTATGTCTCATTATTATTGCTGGGTATGGGGTTAAAGGGAAGTTACAATGTTTGATGGAAGAGTCGTTCAAGGCCTCAAAAATCATTTCCCCACTTTTCTATAATTTCAATGATGACCCCCAATTTTTGTAGATATCATCTTTCAGGGATATCTACCTTCTACTTTGCTTCAAGAAATGTTTAGAAAAAAAAGACACAAACATGTATCCCATGTGACGATTTCAGAAAGGCAAGTTCTGAAAGTGAAAAAAGCTTGGCATGTTGCTGTGTTTTTATACTTGAGTACATTGTCCGTTTCGTTTTTTTAAGTTAATTTTGACAAAGCGATGACTGATTATGAAACTAATGCAGGCATTACACGCAACAAACATCCTCTGCAAAAATGGAACAAGGTTTGGAACACTCTTTTCATTCTTCGTTTGCTCTCTTTAAAGTTAAAGGAAACATAAAATAATCAAGAAATGACAAGACTTCCAAATTACGCTTTTGACTCTAAGGCATATCTTAGTATTCCTTTCCCTTGGTCCTGAGTTTCTTAAGATTTCACATCATCATTTGGTGCAGTGAGTTCATAACCCACTCACTAATCTTTAAGTAGATGTGTACTCACTCAGTGCATCCCAACATATGCATACAATAACAAACCTATGAAAATTTAGGCTCAATTGGTCTCGAAGTTGCAAGAAAATAATGAAACAAAAACACCCTTTTTGCATAGAATTCTGTGCTTTCAGATGCCTGAAAGCCTTTCTCAGATTCAAATTTTGGGGTGAAAAAACTACCTCTTTACCTAAAAAGACATTACTTCAAAGGGGGCCTTTTCTAACAATGTTTTATAATAAAAACAGCTCTCCAGTGCTCTTTACCAAGTAAATTTTTATGGTCATTAACTTGTGGAGAAATTACCCAAAGTACACCCTGCCTTTAATGAGTTATCAGAATGGTTACACGTGCCCCGTGCAGTAACTCACTTTTTTCTCCAGCTAAAATTTGACTACAAGCTGGTTTAAAAGATAAGAATTTCAACATACATTTTTTTCATTTGTAGTCTTTGAAAATGAAATGCAAGTATCATTGGTTGGAGCACTTCCTTGATGTTTTGGGGCTCTTTCATATGATGAGTGGCTTTTCTTTTTAATTCATAAACAAACAAAAATGCTACAATAATCCTGAAAGAAAAAGGACAAGTAATATAATAAATAAATAAATAAAACAATGAAAGCATTAAACACCATTCCCACAGAAGTCCAGTAATGACAACTTACAAAAGTGGTCATGCAATTCAGGAATCCTTTTCAAAATGTCATGTGAACGCCAATGTATCAATTAATAAAAAATAAACAAAAACAAACAAGTAAATTTCAGTATGTATGTAACTCAATAGAATGAGGAACAACACAGGGATTTTTTAGTAGTCATTACGGAGTGAAAGTTGATAACCAAGTCTTGATAATACGTCTTGAAGAAATAACAACATGTCAGTTGGGCTAATTCATCAGGATATAGGCTTTCCGATTATAAAGAGTTTTATTTTGGGCCCATTAGTAATGATGGAGAATCGCTCTTAAAGAGAGAAGATAAACGGCTACAATTGAATTAGGGTGAGTTACTTGTGATAACTCTTTCATCCTCTGACAGTTCCTAGAGCAAGGGGACAGACAGTTATACCGAACGAATGGTGTCTTGCGTGAATCCTCGGTGCTAAGGTTTCACATCGCGTGCAGTTTAATTACTTAAGTGCTGCATCACTCTCTTAATTTATTTATTTGAGAAGCAAAAAAGAGGAGGATATCTTGTGATGCTTACTGGCTCATCACAAGGAGACGGGAATCAGGAGGAAAAAAGTACCACCCCAGAAATCTTCCTCATCAGGAAGTCGTCAAGGAGAATTTTCCTTTCACTTTTGTCTGAGTTTGATTGACTCAATACAGGGCAAACGAGCCATGCTCCGGTGCAGACATTCTACATTGAGTTCAAAAGTGTTTTTGGGGGATCATGTTACCACACGGTGAAAGGATTACAACAGGATATGACCCAGTTGTTCACAAAGCCAAAATATCGACTGTAGTTAGCGGGAATAATAGCAACCCCCCCCCCCCCCAACGACATTTACCTGAAGCTGTTTTCAAAATCCCCCATTGAAACTCTTTCTCACAACCACAACAGACTGACAAACATAAAACAAGTTAGCAGCACAGCAACAATAAAATGCTTCACAGCATACTCTGATTCCACAAAGGGACAACGTTTTTTTTTTTCCCACACCTTCATAAAAATGTCACAGAGCTTTTGAGTTTCACCCAAAATACTCACACTCAGAAACCCTTGAGTATACGAACCCTCCCTTTGTACACAACATCTAAGAACAGAAATGACAAAAAAAGCTAACGACTCCCTTCTTCACCAGCTGCTAGATTCCTTGTACATTAATTATACCACTAAACCAATATAAATATCATGTCTAAAACTCTCTGCATCACTCTCTTAATTTATTTATTTGAGAAGCAAAAAAAGAGGAGGATATCTTGTGATGCTTACTGGCTCATCACAAGGAGACGGGAATCAGGAGGAAAAAGTACCACTCCAGCGATAACAATGTAAACTTAAGGACTTTCTGGCCGGTAACTAATTGTCTCCCTTCTTCACCAGCTGCTAAATTCATTGTACATTAATTATACCACTAAACCAATATAAATATCATGTCTAAAACACATGGAACAGAATGTCTGTGTATTAAGGCCACAAGAATAAATAGTACAATTGTAATCTATCATCCATGCATGATCTATGTCAGCCCTGAATTATGATAATTTGCAATATAAATACAAATTCGTTCAAACCATATATCATGTCTCTAGTATTCAATGAGTAATAACAAAAAGGCGGGCCTCGTTGGAAGTTGAACAAGTTTCAGTTTTGGACTACAGCAATAAATCTCCACAAGCCCCCCCCCCCCCCAACAAGAGAAGACCTAGGAAGCTTATACTCAACCTGAAAGCCAATGCAAGTTAATTGTTTGAGCAGACAATGATCAATACACGCCATTTTAAAACTGTTATGCAGTATTAATGCCTCGCTTTCATACACTCACTATGATCAAGTATGGACCAGGGCCGAAATTCATAAAGCTGTTGTTAAGCAGAAAAAAAACCTACTTGTTACGACTGGGTCACCAGTCGTAACAATGTAAACTTAAGGACATTCTGGCCGGTAACTAATTGTCTGCTAAGCAATTTTTTCTAAATTCTGAGCTAGGCAATTGTTTGTGCTTGTAGGCTTAAAGGCCCTTTTCGAATCCACGGCTTCGGCTCCGGATTGGGCTTCAGGCCCAGTTTTCTTGTCTGAAGCCCTGACCGCAAAGCATGCGTAAGTTAAAATAATTGAGGGAGCCTAGCTAGCCTGAGCTGATTTTGGAGCCGAATCCGTGAATTCGAAAAGGGCCTATGAAATTAGCCTCTGGCTTGAGTTCGATAATAGTCTGGCTCCTCAGTACTGTGACCCATACACAGTGATTAAGACCCATGGCATGGGGGGTGATGGCATGTAAACCTTTACAGACACCACAGATGAAGATTCACTCCAACCGTAGTAGAGCCTTCCTCCCCTCGCCTTCCTCCCCTCCCTGCTTCAACAAAAGAGGAACTCCAAACATACCTCGACCAGTAACCTCACCGAGTGACCTTCCCCAGTCTCAGAGTGCCATCCATTCCTACCACATCAGCCGTCTCATTATCTAAGTTACTATTGACCTTCCCCCCATCCCATGAGTCTGGATTATTTCAAGCCCCTTTCTAATTCTAGTCCCGTCAGTTACATGTCATTGGAATAACTAGAGTTGGGTTGGCTGGCAGTATAAAGTATTCTAAATATTTAATCATGGTCATAAGGTTTGCTAGACATGGCACTCACTTCACTTTCTACTCTGTCATATTCTTGCATACTGCACATAGCTTCAAGTGTCTAAACTCAGACTGCACTTGAACTGCTGTATAGTCAGGGTTGATCTAGATCCAGGTCTGTGGTTCTATTCGGGTGAGGAAGAAACAAACAGTGTATTTTTTTCTATATATGATAAAAGGCAGAGTCGGAAATCACTTATTCTGCCCGTAGTACAGCTCCAGCAGCAGCCAACAGCGAGAGAGAAAAAAAGAGAAAAAAGCAGCCGCTCAACTCAAATAAAGTAGGATGAGGATGACAAACTTTCCCGGAGAGTAGTGCTTCGAAAGTAGTACACTCAAAACAAATCACACACGAGGTTAGAAGCTGTCTAAATATTATGAGAAATAAAAGGGAAGTTCTGGTGATTTTTTGCAATCAAGAAGTACAGTCTCAGAAAGATCATTACTAAAAGCTGCAGCTTGCCAACCAAGAAATATTACTTCATAAATTTGCATTTTTTTAAATAGTCCATGAAAAAACATTTCAGACTTCTCTAAAATAAAGACAAATCCAACTATAAAAGAATTACATCATAGAGACACTGACCACTAAATTGTTACAGATTGTACATTTCTGGCGATCCACCAAGGCACCGCGAAACCGCAGTACAGCTTTAATTGGATGTTGGCTTTAAATTTTCCAGCACCTGCAATTGAAACTAACGCCCTGAAAGAAAAGAACCATGTAGCTGTCAAGCACAGGGATAAGTTTACGGTGTGAGTTTCAGAACTTGTACTCTACTGGGAAGGCATGTTCTGTTGAAATTATTTCACTAATTTGGTTGCCATGGCATTGGCGACATGAAATTGAATACGTTTTGTAGATAGTATCTGTCTACACGAAAAAAAAAAACATTTTGGTGAAAGGTTCAAGTGAAGAATAACAACCCATGTTAGTTTTAAAAGAAAAGTGTATTGATTTCTGATTCTTTCAAGGGAATAGATATCACGGAATTTCCCCGAGAAACACTTCATCAAACAAGTGATTGTTTTTATCATTTTGTTTCGTGTTTATTTAATTCCATATGATTTTTCCTCCAAATAATAGAACTACAACGCAAAACCTTACTCGCCACTGGTTTTGTTTCTACCCAAGGTGAACTCTTTAACAGGAAGACTTAATATTTCTTCAAGTTTAAATTAAAGCTTTCATTTGTGACGTCTCCCACACAAGACTGCTCTCATTCCATTAACCTTAATTCCCCACCCCTTAATATATCCCTGTCCTAAAAACTGGGCTGGAAGTAATTGCCTTATAACACTTGTTTGTATATTTATAGCTGTCGGTAATTGCCCTAGCTCTTTAACCTAAGCTTTTTTTTCTGGCTCTAAACATCAGGAGAGTGCAAGTCCCCTTCCTTCTGATTGAGGTGTACACCCACTCCTGAACCACCCCCCAGGGATGTACCCCTTGGGTCTCAGGTAGTTGCCCTTTAGTAAGTGCAACTCTTGTTTCCTCGTTTTGGCGCTTTTTAGTTCTTTGGCTCCACACATAAGAAGTGCTGGATTATCGGCCATTAGTCAGCCCTATCACCTGTGGGGCGGAGACATTGGAACCTGACATCACTTCACCCTAAAGGTTAAGGTCACGTTGAGAAAAACAAACAGGGGGGCAACTTTTCAGTTCCCTTTTTTCTTACTACGGGTTCTTTATATATGAGTCCAACCGCCACACTTTGGACTTGAATGAAAAGTGGACAGATGGCCACTATGTGTAGGTTTTGGCCTCTGTACTTGAAGAGGCTGTATGACTTATGACTGTTCTTAATGTTGAATTGAACACAAAGCTATTTTTGACAGCGGCACCACCCAACACACAGAGAAGCCATTTCTCAGAAGCCAGGAATGTAAGAACACATTTCATGAACTCTTGATTGAGAAAGACGTACTTAAGATCTTACATGATTTCATGCATTGCTTCCAATACTCCCTACTGTATCAAAACCTTCTCAGGTATCTAATTTGTCTCTATTGCTGTAGAGGAGGCTGCAGATCTAAATGCGCTTCAATGACGAGTTTTTTTTGTTTTGATAATTTAACTTCTTATTTCTAGCCACTGAACCATAACTGCAGGGGGGTCGACTGTGACTCACATCTCGGCATCCTATCATTAGACCGTGATGGTCAGTTTTTGTGTTAGTAGGAGTGAACGGTTGAAGCACTTAATAACTCATCAATCACCGGACGGATCCAGTGTGGGGTACCTGAGGGAAATGCAAAACCATTTAGTCTAACTTTAAGCATAACCACAAGGGTCTTATTTTAATTACATAACGTACCGAGATGAAAACAGGCCAGGTTCCTTGGTTCTGTTGTGACGTCAAATTCAATAATAAATGAGCATTTTTTAAATGGCTGCTAATTGCTAAGAAATTTTAATTGCGTTAGAGCAAAGGGTGTTAGATGCTTACAAAGAATCAAGTACAGCAGAACACTTTTACAAATAACATACACGCATATTCAAGTAAACTCTGCTCAGTGTGTTTTTTTTGTGCTTTGCATATGGTTTAAGTAACTCTTGAGAATGTTTGCAACACAAGATATTGTTAATATTATTATATCAAGTAATAAACAACAAAGGAAACTGACTGGGAAGATTTGAAGTAATTTGGGGTTGAACAAAGTCAATTTTCTTTGTTCAATCCCAAAATACTTAATATTATTATATTATTATTCTTGTGTAAATATTGAAGCTGACAGCCCTTTATTTCCTTGAGTCTTATAACCCATATTAGAGAATGAATAACTTAATTTTCCCTGAGCTGATTTGTCCAACATAATATTTAAAAAAAGAATACTGCCAAAAGCCACCCTGGTGTAAACAAGACAGCACTCTCATGACAAACATACACACAAACCCAGACCTTTTCCATTACAAACCACATGGCTGAAGTGAGTAAGCATTGATTCCGAGCCGCTACCTACTCGATATCCAAAACCTCAATTTATTATATCGGGGAAAACCACACGCCGAACCGTACAACATTAGTTTACAAAATGTACCCCAGATAATAACCACACATGCATATGATATGCGCATTTATTTAAGGTAGCTGACGTCCAACATGCTTGTACTCTCCGCGCGGACAAGCAGCCACACTTCTCATGATTATCTGCGCTGCAGATGTCAATATGCTAACATTCAAAATTGGACGGGCCGCGGCAATGTCTATGTATATGCATATATTTTAGGCCTCCATACACGGGTAGTGTGTAGCACAGCATAAGTGACAATCAATAATAATTGACTGGGTAACTCACTCATGCAAAGACACAGAATAGAGGGAAACGAGATCGGGCGGGAGGGAAAGAGATAGCGGGAGAGTGGAGAGTGTGTCGACGACGAGGAGGGGGGGGGGATCGAGACAAGACAGAGGGAGAGAGAAAGAGAGAGAGAGAGAGAGAGAGAGAGAGAGAGAGAGAGGGAAAAAAAGGTAGCCTAGCTTGCCTGGAATCACTCGCTAGGGGTTAATGCAAACATCATCGTCGGTAATACCGATTGTTGACGACCCTCCAAATAGACAATTTATTTTCATTTTGGGATTTCACTACAATGCTGTAAAGTGCACTCTCTCAATTATATTGTATCCCTGTTCCAGGGGAAATAAACTTAATTAATATACACGCTGACATTTATTTATATTGTTATAGATGATGCCGGGGGAAATTTGTGCGCATTATTCGCACTTTGAAGGCAGATAATTTATGTTTTTACTTGTAAAGATTCCAGTCAGGAGTTCTTGTGCACTGACTTGAAACTTGTTCTCTCTCGTATATCAAATGTTCACAGATTGTACCTTCATGTTTGTGTTGCTTTCAAGGACACTGGTTTTGCTTTGGCAACTTGTAAATCAAAATTAGTAGACACTCATTTTAGGAAAAAAAAACCAGGAGAAGTTCTGAGGCGCGAAGATGAATAAAATAAAACAGAAAACTCCCTGTTCTTCCAAGAAGACGGTGTTTACTCTTGGGAAAAAAACCCATGTGTTATCGATGTTGTTATCTATTTGTTACTTCCTCCATGCATACATGGTGTTTTAGTTTCAATCTGGCTCAGTTGCTCACATTGGATGAACGATTGAACGAATATCACATCGCGCAAACAGGCTTTCAGTTTACAAATGATCAGTAACATCGTCTTTTAAGTTAAAGTCATCTCACAACAAAATCTGCCTTTGTTTAAAAAAAAAATGAATTGTTTCCTTTCCAGTTAGGGCTCTTTCTCTTTAAAAGAGTTATCACTTCAAATGGAGCAATATCATCTTTGTTATCATTTTTTTCATTCTAAAAATGAACAAAACAACAAAGCTTGAATTTTCCAGATGTAAACTGCTATTACTATTTACCTCTCAGGTGAAGGGTTTTTTACACATCATTATTTACATTTAAGTTGTATTATTATTGTTCTTACAGAAGTCTTGACATCTACTTATCCCTCCTAAATCATGTTAATTATCAGCAACTAAAAGACTTAACTGCCCAAACAAAGTGTCGACTAATGAAAACAAGCCAGCCCTTTCCTGTCGGAAACAACAGTGTCATAAAAGTCATCATCCCGGTGAGAGTTTGCAGTCTGCTTTGTAACAAAGTTGGAGTAAGCAGAGAGAGAGAGAGAGAGGGAGAGATTAGGGAGCATAGATCCTGCCGGGGAGAGACCCAACTTTCCCCATCAGTGAATGTAGATGCTTCATCATATCCTGTTATTTCACTGTGCACAGGGGGGATCGATAGGCAGCTGTGCATTAAAGGTCAGTTGCAGCTGGGTGTTCGCTGGGTTAGTTAAGGCGACTTCAATGGTTACGACTGGGTATCATAAGGTAACTGTTGGGTGGAGATTGGGTGCATCAGGTAATCATGCCACAACAGGGTGAATACACACAGGGTGTATGTATACACTGTCCTCCAGGAAGAAGAAATAATAGAACTATAACAAGGGGATGGTCATAGCAATTTGAGAAAAGACAGAAGCTACATGAATGAACTAGCCAGCCCTCATTATTAGGTGCGTTTGGGATAAATATAACATAAATACTGGGTAAAGGAGGGCAATAGTGGGTATACTGGGAACTTGAAATACATAAATATAGTCAACTCCTGGGTGAATACACAGTAAAAGTTATAGCAATGAACCCAAAATAATAGCATATTTAGCACATAATATCTTTTAGGATTTGGACCCTACGCTAGTATCATCTCAGTAAGAATCAAAGAATAACTTCTTTACTGCAAAAAGTGGATTTTTAATTGGTTGTCTTTGGCTGACAATGTGATTAAAAACAATTTTAAGAACTGTGCTTGGTCAACATCTATTGAGCAATTGCGTGATAAAATATCAAAGACGTGTGACTTAAGTTATGTAAATACAGAACGAAGGATGAATGCTCAGCAGGGAATAGAACGGACAAACTAAATATTGCCTAAAATAACTTTCATGTTGACCCTCTCGGTTGGCCATAAAATAAGGTTAGATCAATCACTGTCAACTTGTTCCTCCTTAACGAAACACCGCCTCTACATGAAAAAACAAACTTAAGAAAGTGAAAACAAACACCAACTTCATCCAAAGAATTGACATGACTTACTGATCTAAAAGAATACCTCCTAGCATGGTCGTCCCAGCAACACACCTTTAAAGGATAGGAGCTGTTTAAATGTCAAGGAGGGACATACAAACTCAAGAAGCAGTTATTCTATTGATCTCTCCAGTGGATGCAAGCCACTGTCTGCAAGAGCACAGGCCCGCCGCTGTCTCAGGTATATCCAAATGACACAAGAGCCTAAAGCTGTTACCTGCCGATGGACTGGACTTCCATACCTAATGAAATAATACCCTCTCAATGCAATTTGGATCCCACACTCAAATTGGATGTAAAGAAATAACTGTCGGAAATCTTTTTTTCAAAGATCTTTTGAAAGCGGGAGTTGTGAGAGACTCTCTCTCTATGAGATATGGAAAAAAATACAATGTTCTGATAAGAAGACAGCGCTTCATAGAAAAAAAATCTTTTCATTCTTTCGAATTATCATTAAATGCTTACTTTATTGTTTAAACTGGCTCTTACACTAATGTAAAAACAACAATATAACTCTGAAAAGAAAATTGTTTGTACTCACTGTGAAGCGTGGAGTTTTTCCATGCTTTGTTTTTTAAATACTTTTTTTTAAAACTGAGATGTAGCAGCTCTGCATGTGCAGAGAATATGGGTGTTATTCATGTAGTAACAAGACATCAAAGATGATCCTTCTAAATACTAAGTTGACAGTTTTTAACACAAAACAAATTTAGTTATGTGCACAGCCACAATCATGGGTGCACTTTTTGTTACAAAGACACCAAATGATCAACACATAAATATTGAGTAACTCTTTGCAGATCTTGTATTTGACAAACTCAAGTACTTTCTACTCTTCATTCACACAGCGCTGGTTAATTAATTTACAAACAACTGTTACATCACTGGTTTTCAAACTGTTGTTCATAACATGGACACGAAAAAAAAGCGTACCCATGATTGTGGCTGTGCACTTATTTCTGTATCTGGCAGAATTTGTGTGTAAATGGCAACTCAATCGCACTACACCATTAAAAATTAATGCACTAATCTTTTTGACCAATTTTCTCGGTTTGTTTTAACCAGTCATCAATAGTTCTATTACCACAACACAAGCCCCTATAATGTTAACAATCATTATGACTTCTATGTTTGAGATGAAAATAACTCGGGGGAGCTGAAGGTAGGAATTGATATTCCTCTTAAAACAGTCCAGATTGTAGGATGGAGGGAAACATGTACCAGGCAAGGAGTTCTAAAGAGATGCAGTATGTGAAATAAAGATTTTGAAATGGCTCTACATCTCAGCAAAGAGGGAGTGTAAGGCTGAGAAGAAGCAGAAAGCTCAAACATCCTGAGTAGAAGGAACTAGGTCGGACACACTGGTGATAATTTACCGTGAAAATATCTGTAGAAAAGACACTGGCTACAGACCTAGTGGGAAAGAGGTTGTCATGTTGATCCCAACCATTCACCAACAAGATTAGCAAAACGCTTCCGCACTCTATCTAATAAAGATAAATGACAGGCAGAAGCTTTGGCCCAAATGTGACAACAGTACTCCATTAGGGGATGTATAGTTGTCTTATACAGGTAAATCTATACAACAAGATCATCTTAATCAATGCATAATAATAAACAAAAAAGGAAACATAAAAAGAACATGTTTTCAGTGAGTTTTATACCCGATGTCCAGCCGAGTTTCTCACTGCGCCTTCTTTTATTGGATGTCTCTTCATTGATTGCATTATCGAGTTTTCAATCAACTTCATTATTTATTTAGGTTAATATTGATCGTGGAACTATTTGAGGCGGGGGGAAAAACACACAGTGAAGGACAATGACAAAGCAATTTATAATGCATGAATAAACAGGCTCTGAGCCGAACGCACATTTAGAGGGAGAGAGATCCTGACAGCTGAATACAAACATGAAAATGAAATGAAATAAACCAAATGAATTACAAAGATGTGAAGGGTAGCACGAAGTATTGAACCAAAGATGAAGCGTACTTCATGTAATTGGTAATGCTGGGAAAGGTACCAGGCTGCCTGTAATGCTTACTCTCTTTAAAATCAAGATAAGGTACAGCATCGGTTATGTTAACTAAAAATCGATGCTTAAGCCCTTTTCATACGACAGCAATTTAGCAGGGGTCCCTTGTTCAGTTTGAGCATGGTTGTGAGATTTTACAAGTTGCACTTTGTGTGAAAAGGACAACAATGTTTGAACTGTCTCTTGTGAAATCTCAAATGAACTGTCCTTTATGGACTGTATCTTGACTCTCCTTTCACACGAGGAGCGTTTTGTAAAATTCTGCAACTATGCTAAAATTAAGCAAGGGACCCTTGCTAAATTGCTGTCGTGTGACAAAGGGTTTAAGTCTACTCATCTTTCTCCTGAAGATGATCAGAGCTATACTGATCGAAACGTTGTGTTGTCAACTACCGGTTCTTCTCAGAACCACCACAACTCATGGTGAGATTTCTGTACATTGTGTCTCTGCTAAACCTAACTAGATCAGTTAAAAACACTAATACAACTAACTTTAGTAGGTTTACTCTTTTTAAATCAAGATGCGATATTGCGCTGGCATTGTTGGCAGCACTTGGTGATTTGTTGGCAAGCTAGGCATGTACTCATTTAACCCAACTGTGAAAATGTTGACTTATAGTTTTGTAAAAGTTCTGCCTTAAAATAATGAAAACAACACCCTTTAATGGTGTGGTCTTAATTAAACAAAACTAAAACATGAACAAAAAAACAACAACAAAAACCCAAATCACAAGTAATGACAACATCTACACCTGACAGGTTTTGACACTATTTCAGCCTTTTTTCGCTAAGCAACAGTTTATCAGCAATTATCTTTTTAAAGTTGACTAGGATGCAACAGGAAAGATAAAACACCAGACTTCCTGAAAAGTCATTCCGGCCTGCTGTGAGAAACGTGTGAAGAATATTAAATGGATCAGCAGTAATTGCCAAAAGCCATTTCCGCATTGCGATGGCGACTTAGAAATTGAAAATGCTGCAATTGAAATTGAGCTGTTTGGCCGATTGTTGATGTATCTCTCCATTAAAAAAACAATGGATTTAAAGACTTCAGACAAAGGTAGGCATTCAGCATCTCCACCAGCTAGTTCATCAGTGATTACCAAACTCTATTCAGAGGTATTTCTACTTTGCTCCAAACTAGTCAAAAATGCAGAAAATTGGAAAATGAAAAATGGGCATCATGCAGGCTTCGATACTTTACAGAGGAAACAGAGGTAATTGCCTCCATGCCCCTGGTCATTGCCTTGATTCCCCCGGTCATTGCCTTGATGCCCCCGGTCATTGCCTTGATGCCCCGGTCATTGCCTTGATGCCCCCGGTCATTGCCTTGATGCCCCCGGTCATTGCCTTGATGCCCCCGGTCACTGCCTTGATGCCCCCGGTCATTGCCTTGATGCCCCCGGTCATTGCCTTGATGCCCCCGGTCATTGCCTTGATGCCCCCGGTCATTGCCTTGATGCCCCCTTGAAGTGTTCCAGTAGGAATTGAAATTTCCCTCATAGGGGTGCCCTTAACCAATGCCTTGCCCGGCCTTACAAGGACAAAGTACCAGGTCTGGGCCCAATTTCATAGAGCTGCTTAAGCACAAAAAGTAGCAAAGCACAACAAAGTTATGCTGACCAGAATAAGGTTACCAGCCAAACTACCATATCACATGTACAATTTGAGACTGGTACCCTGCTCATTTCTGCTTAGCAGGCAATTGTTAAGCAATATTTTCTGCTTAAGCAGCTCTATGAAATTGGGCCCTGGTCATGACAAAATCAAGCACGCCTCTGATGCAACATTATGTTGCCTTGGTGCCCCTTGAAATGTTCCAGTAAAAATTTAAATTTCACTGGTACGAGGCGCCCCCAATGCCCTCGCCCTTACAAGAACAAAGTACCAGCCTCTGATGCCGCATGTTATGTATGCATCAAACCCCAAATCAAAAGTGAAATATTTTTCTCAGTGAAAATCGTTAACACAATGTGGGCAGAGAATTGGAAAAGGAGTGTAAATAAACTTACATAAATATTCCTGACACGTGAAGCTTAGTGATGACTCTGTTACCATTGATGACTCTATTGCTGCGCTGCATAGCCTAGATTGTGTTTCGTCCGAGAACTCCCAAGTTTATTTTGGGTACACTGCTGCACTTCCTGGAAAAGAGTTGACAGAAGGGAAACCAATTGACAAAAACATAGCCCTATGTGTTGTATTAAATCATGGAGGTAGAAATAGAGCTTTAAATACAAGAGAAGGTGTGGTGTAAATTGTGTGTTAGTGCGACGATTTCAAATGAGCATTCAAAAATCATTAATCCATTATGTTCATTCTGTAATATGGAGGTCATTTTATTGCTCAATACCTGAAGGTCACTAAATTTAACATTACAATACCATGCATGTATGAGTTGAATAATGTTCGTAATTGCAGCCACCCCCCCCTCTACCCCAACTAAAATTATCATAATAACTATACAAACAATCCTGTTTCATAATTGGTATTTTTCTTCAATAACGATTGGGCTATTTCAAATTGCCGCCTTATTATCAAAATTAAACCACATCAAGTAATAAAACAACAAGGGAAACTGGTTGGGTAAATTTTCAATTAGTTTTGGGTTGAACAAAGATAAATTGACTAGAGCGGGATTTGAATCTGTGACCACCAGATTAAATAAAGTGCTGGCGCACTACCGACTGAGATCTGGGGTGCCAGTCAGAAGCCATTCAACCTGTATAACCAGGATAGCCAGGGATCACACCCAAGTTTACGATAAAACCTATAGGGATCGAGCAGCAGGAGAGCGATCACCTTTAAGGGGATGCAACTTTTCATTTCAAATATCAAAACACAAGGGAAACTGACTGGGTAAATTTTGAATTAATTTGGGGTTAGACAAAGACAAAAAAACGCTCAAGTCAATTTGTCCTTATTCAACCCAAAAACAAAATCAAACCAGCTAAGTTTCCATAGTCATAAAATCAACCATTGTGCACAAGAAACAACATTTTATTTTGCAATGGCTTATGGTAATGCATGACAGGCTGTTGGTGCTGGGATCAGACCTAAAGCCTCCTAGTAGAAAATAATGGCACACTCATCAGTTTATCATGAATACAATGGACAAAACCACAAGCTTTATGTCAACAAAACCTTCATACACCCTAACTCATCATTGCAGTTAATCCTAACCACTAGGATCAAGCCATGTAAACCTTGGACAAAACAAGATCCAACAGTTGCTTGCCCTCTAAAAGGACACATCTGAAGGGGGGAGTAGCTACTTAGTTCCCAGTTCATTTTACAACAGCATGCTGAATGAGTAAACAGGGTGATAGACATTGCTGGAGTCACAAACACTCCAAGCTTTACAATACAGCCCCCGAATCTGGGAACAGCAGTTACTGATTCGTAAATTTTTCTGTCTATGCAAGTCATAAACTAGAATACAAGTATCAAGAATACAGTTATTTTTTGTCTGAATGGTTGTCTGTTTGTGCCAACCAGGACCCAATTTCATAGAGATGCTTTTGAAAGCACAAAAAGTAGCCAAGCACAACAAAATTAAGCTTACCAGAATAAGGTTACCCGCCAAACTACCATGTCACAAGTACAATTTGTGAATGGTATCCTGCTCTATTCCGCTTAGCATAAAATTGTTAAGGAATATTTTCTGCCTAAGCAGCTCTATCAAATTGGGCCCAGATCTTCCTCAAAACATATCTGGTGTGTGATTTCTCAGGATTTTTTTACTGAAATCATTTTTTTCCAAAATCTCCTTGATCCTTCAAATTTTCTCAAGAAAAGTAAAGCAGTCACCAAAGAGACCACCACATTGTGCCAAAAAGCTGTAGTTTTGTCTTGCTGATGATGCACAGAGGTCTGTAAAACCCCTGGATAGTAACATCTGGGAGCAATCCGGGTTGAGAATAAGGGGAGAACCCAGGCCAGCCAGCCATTTTTCAGTAATTTTCACAACACCAAATCTCATCCCTGACATTTAGCATTAAATTTGCTAAATCCAATCAAATATTGTTACTACCGCAGAGACGTCACACTTCCACAACCCACTTCCAATGCATGATTATGTTTTGCAAAAGCTAATTAATATCCTTTCATGGTTTAGATTACGCAAACACCTTCAAAGGTTTTAATTTATGTAAACACCTTGGAAGCTAGTCTAATGACTTTACACTGCAGTGTAAATTATACATTAATTGCAAAGTCAACAAACATGTTTCAGTGTTTAGTTGACTAATGAATGTGGACACACTGCTGCAATGAATTTTTAAGTACTTTCCAACAGTTTTTTTTTAATTGTTAGTTTTTAAAATTGTTTATTTACTCCTTCTCTTTTTACCATCAGAACCAAAATGAGTTTTGATTCAGTTTTTATTTCTAGAGCCGACAAGGCAATAAAAAAACCAGATTTACAACCACAAGAAACAACATTGATCACACACTGTTAGTCTGAGAAAAAAAATACATGGGCATCTGTTCTTATTCTGTTAATGTTTTCACTAATTGAATCCGATGAAAAAATCCTGGAAAACACAACGCCAATAATGCAGAAAAGAAAAGAAAAAAATAATAATAATTAGAAATCTCTGAATATTTCTGCTCATTATGTTGTGTTAGTAACACCGAAGTAGTGAAAAATATGTTTTCAAAATAATATTTGAAATTTAAGGAAGAACAATCTTGAAGCATTTAAAAGTAACTTTTCTTCAGTGGGCAAGCACGGTTCTGAAAGGTTTAACTGAATCAGCTTCAGCCTTTGAAGTACAGTTTCTTTTAAAGAGGGGCTCCAAGGTTGAACTCAGTTTTGTAATGCACTCATTGTCCAATAGATAGAGTCCTTATGAAAGTGCAAACAATTACAAGTCTCTAACCTCACATTAAAATGCTGTAAAATGCTATTTTATTCAAAACCCTTATTCAAGTGAACATTTTGTTCAACGTCCTAAAACATCCAATGACTTCACATGTCAAATGATAGTACAGTAACTTTTACAGTTCAGTCCTGAACTTTGATGATATTCAATCAAAAAGGCTTTGAATTTGACCTTTTGAATGACGCACAAATTCCTCTTTGGAATGTGCATCAGGGACCCATTTGTTGTTGATATCAAATGAAGTCATGTTTCAAACTTTGCTTTAAAAGAGCATTAAATTGACATTTTACACCGTTTTAATGTGAGGTTTAGAGACTTGTAATATGTTCTCCAACTTGCACAAGAACTTTTTCTATTGGACAATGAGTGCATTGCAAATCTGCATTTTGACCTTAGAGCCCCTCTTTAAAAAGATCTGAAGTTACACAATGGTATAATATGCTGGATATGACTAATCAAAGGTTCTATCCTTAGGTCCTGACTTGGGACATTCATGAAGGTTTAAAGGAACAGTAGTCACAATACGGGCACGTACTCTAGTTAATCCTGTTCAACTTGATATCGGCTGTCATTATTTTTTAAATGTATACCGTTTTGAAATTACGTGACTTTTTATCCCGGACATTGAGACTCAGTTTGCAAATGATATGTTTCTAAGAAAAATTATAGTAGAATGTTTGTACTTTGAGAAATGACTGAATAAATAGTAGCAATAACAATGTAGTTTGTTAAGCACTGTATGCTCAGTACTTTCCCCGAGTCCTGTGAAAAAAATCCACAGGCATATCACTCGGGTGGGATTCGAACCCACGACCTTTGCCATTCTAGAGTAGATGTCTTACCACTAACTCACCAAGCTTGCCCAGTAGCTAGAGGCAGTTTAAATCCTTTATTTTAGTAATGGGTACCTCAACAATTGTGGTTAGATGTTAAAATGATATTTCAATTACAGATTGGACCCAAGAATACATTTCAGAAGAAGTGGACTAAATGCTGGTTAAGTCCTACTTTAGTAAACAAGCTGGGAACAAACAAACTTTAGTAAAACAAGCTGTCGAAATGAGAAAGACTCTGCTAGGGTCGAAACGAGAAAGACTGTGCTAGGGTCCAAACGAGAAAAACTCTGCTAGGGTCCAAACGAGGAAGACTGTGCTAGGGTCCAAACAAGAGAGACTCTGCTAGGGTCCAAACGAGAGAGACTCTGCTAGGGTCCAAACGAGAAAAACTGTGCTAGGGTCGAAGTGAGAAAGACTGCGCTAGGGTCCAAACGAGAAAAACTCTGCTAGGGTCCAAACGAAAAAGACTCTGCTAGGGTCCAAACGTCAGGCCACTAACTATTTCTAGGCAATTTATACCTAAATATATGCATGATAACATGTCCAGAATATACCAAAAGATAGTCATTCTATGTTTTCATGAAAATTTTGTAGACCATTTTCAATAGTTAATTGGATAATATGTTTAATAACATAGCAATAAATGTACTCTTCTTGCAATCGCTGTAATCTAAACCGATACAGTGGATGTGATGTCGTAACAAATATCACAACAGCGTCCCAAATCCCTTCCATACTCTACTGATCTTATAACATTTGCATTCTAAACATTGACAAAAATAACCCCCCTAATAAATCGTGAACGGGCAGCGGCAGGCGAGCTTATCGTCGAAATCTTCTCCTGTTGCAAATTGTGAGTAAGACTAGTCTCCGGCGCCCCATCATCCTTCTCTGTAATCACAGCGATCCACGGTCTGCACTAGCCAGACGACAACAAAATATATACACTACAGGGATTTAAAGAGATAGCATCGAGCTGGGAAAAAGCATTGCGCGCATAAACGACGACTTGAATAATCTCACTTGATGCACAATGTATACAGGTTTTTTTTTAACTTGAAAGTATAAATCATGGGCAGAAATGTCTCCATTCACCCCGAGTTCTTATCTTCAGAAGAAGAAAAAAAAGCAATTGATGGAATGAATTTCACCCAAGATCTTTTTTATGGAGGAGACCAATTTGTTAAGTGGGGGACTTGCAAGGATTGAATAACATAATAAAAACAGTCAATGGCTGTCCAGTCAAGTGTGTTGATAGAATTCTGCATACAAGTTTGAAGATAAATTGCCCCCCAAAACCCCGCCCCCCCCAAAAAAAAAACCTAAACCAGAAAGGTAAGTTAAGGTTTAATCCAATAACTTATACATGGTTGTAACTCCCCAAAAAATAATAATTGGATTAACAGGACTTGATCCCCCACCATGGTTAATAGACCATGTGATACCCATCAATCAGAATACAAGTTTGTTCTCGCTTTCATTTTTTTTTTTTGCTATATTTTCGATTAAAGGTCAAAATAAATGCTTAATGCTTGATTGATCTTTATGAATTATGTTTATTTTTGTGAAAGAAAAAAAGAGTTTTGTAGCAGAATTGTGAGCCAATCTGCTTCCGGGGGTGGGGTCTTTCCATACCGTGCCCTCTGGGGGTGGAGATCTCTCCATGGTACATTATGCCACCCCACATCAACCACAGCTCCTGTTTGGCACGCCACTATGGGTTAATCATTCATGGTGCAGTACACCCCTTATAGTAGGATCCGTTCTCTCTGTACATCATATCTCAGCTAAAGCTTGACCATGGACAAAGATTTCTTTCCTGTGTATTTAAGAATCGCAGTGCCATTCCTATCACACATCAATCTGCTACAACTACCGACAGATTCTCTGCACCGGGAACAGATACTGAACAAATTTGCCATTTTAAACTGATTTGTTGCTGTAACTCTTGAATTAGCGACCAACTAATGGTGACGTAAATTGTACTGACATACGAAAGACCGTCCAAAACAGGGTCAGGTGATTTAAAGGGTAATTCAGTATTAGTTTCTGTAAAAGCAGATCAGCAAACAGATCTCACATTTTAATCTGACTTACAAATTAATCTCCATGGTTGATTTTTGTTCTTCACAATGATTACCGATGAGGGACTACAATTTCTTACTTTTAAAGGAACAATTGGTAAGAAAAGAACTTGTAAAATATACTTTTGATCACAGATTTACATAAAACTTACACGGTCTAATGATGATCTAGTAGAAAACATCCCTTGAAATATTTCTGTCTGAAATGCCATATTTGATGAGAAATGAATAAACTAATTTTCCGATTGGAGCCATTTGTTGAATCTATTATGATGCAAATGTGTAATCGGTTTTTCACTATTTTCTCGTGACCCAGATGGCCGATCGGTCTCAAACTTCTATAGGTTTGTCAGTTTATGTATATGGTGGATTACATAAAGTGCTTACACTGCCAGCAACTGTTTTGTTAGCAACAACCAATTCTGTAATGTTCCTTTAAGGAAACAAATAGTTTTGCAAAGCGAAACTCCGTGTAGAAACAGTCACAAGTGATAATCAGCTCAAGGGATTTTGGGTCAGTAAACCTGTTTTTGCTGATTAAGATTTTTCTTGATGGGTTTCTCCAACAGCTGTAGTAGGCACAAAACTGGAATCACATCATCTGACAAAACTGTTTTTGTTTGACGATGACCTGACCCAGCTTCATGGCCGGGCACAGCAACTGTAAACCAATAACACTTTAAACTTGACGAATCAGTCTTCCATTTTGATAATTCACAGAAGATCTAGTCAAGACTTAATCCTCCAGAGTAAAAAAAAGCCCCTTCCACGCACTGTCATCTTGAAAAGCTTCATCAATTATTCTGACAAAAATAAAGAATGCTCGGTGAAATAACTGCCATCTGGTAACTTTTTTTGTTGAACATATCAACATGAAAACCAGTTTCATGTTCTTCTGTTGCGATTGAAAATTCCGTCAATTCGCTTCATGATCTTATTCTTGAAAACCAGTTGATTGGAAAGAGCAAGTTTTTTTGTATGAATGTACTCACCCAAACCACGAAGGAACTCCCCCCCCCCCCCATGCCCGAGCCCACCAATCATATCTTTCCTCTAGAGACCCGATACAGATTCAGCGCTTAACAAAAATACAAATCGACAAATTGGAATTTTATTTGGTATTGTGGGTTGACTGGTGGTAATGGCCGTAGCTCGGCATGCTTCCATCATTGAGAAAATTGTGTGTGAATGATTTATTATTGTTCTTCCCTTGCTACACATAGCAAGTTTGTAGCCAACGAAAGTTATATTTTAATAATTGTTTGTTGAAAATAGACTGATTCAATCAAAGAATGTATTCATCATCTCTTTCAAGGGATAATACATTTGTATTGGGCATTTATTTATTTTTTTTTTTTTTAGAATAAATTCTTTCCCATCCTGTAATTTTTTTACAAACACACCATACAATTAATCTGTAAGAGGCCAAAGGGTTCGTGTTTTGCCAGGGATTCTGTGTTTTTTTGGATTACCGCAATCAAAATTAACAAAAAGGATTGATTGGCTCATTAAATTATAATTTTATTGATTTTGATAGTATTTCAAGCAGTGCTGTGTCTCTGGAAAATTGATAAATGGTAGATGTTGACCAATCCTACTATAGACCATGTGACCTGTGACATCACATATAAAGAAGTCACAGGGCCTGGACTTAGATTGTACACAGCCCAACATAAGAAAACATGAAATCTTATATTTTATGAAGATTACATGGTCTGACTTTATCAACTTTTGAGTGAACAAGGTGACTCTTTTTGTTAACAAAACATTACAAAACATGACTTCATGGATTCTAGAGCATTTCATGGCCAAGATACTAAGTTGCTATACACTAATCATATGAGAAATTATACATTTTTTCTATCATAACTACCAAATAAAATCAAGAATGTCAAAAAATAATTTGAAGAAGTTTTGACAAGTGCCTCTTTTCTTCATATCAAAAGTTGATAATTTGTTCGGTGCAACGCCATAAAATAAATGATTGTATCATTTCTTCCATTGAGCTGTGTGCAAATCGTGCCTGCGGGACGTCCAGGCTCTGTGGCTCTTTTGTAAGCACGTTACATGGTCTATAGATTTTGTGTAAAAAAAAAAAAGTGACCTTTCACATTCCAGGGGCTTTCTGGCAGGCAAGATAATACACTGGTCATATGAAACTTTAAAAAAATAATTTCCGAATGAATTCAAGGGTTATAAAAGTTAACAGCTGGACAAGTTTTGAGAAGTGCTCCCTTTCCTCATTACGAAAGTTGATAAAAATCAGAAAGTGCAATCTCAATCAAATATACCAAGTCAGGTTTTCTTCTGGACATTGAGCAAAAATTTGCCTGCAGGAAGTCCAGACAGTGGCTCTTAAAGGAACATTACAGAATTGGTAAGAAAAGAACTTGTAAAATATACTTTTTGATCACAGATTTACATAAAACTTACACGGTCTAATGGTGATGATAGTAGAAAACATCCCTTGAAATATTTCTGTCTGAAATGCCACATTTGATGAGAAATGAATAAACTAATTTCCGATTGGAGTTTATCGCTCAGTGAGCGTTTTATTCATTTTAAAAAATCTTTATGATTTCATGCAAATGTGTAATCGGTTTTTTACTATTTTCTTGTGACCCAGATCGATCGATCTCAAACTTCTCTACAGGTTTGTCAGTTTATGTATACGATGGATTACATAAAGTGCTTACACTGCCAGCAACTGTTATGTTAGCAAAAACCAATTCTGTAACGTTCCTTTAAAGCATGTTAGAGGTTACATGGTCTTATATAAGGTATAATATGACTCTAGCAGTCAATTACAGCAGCTTGTTGACATGTAGCCTTCCCATCATTTTCTGATTTAATGATGAAAACATACGCAAGAATTGGAGTCAAGACTTTCATCATCATCATTAAAATTCTAGGAAGTCTAAAATAAATCCTCCCCCTGTTGGGACGATTAAATCACAGATCCTCTGTAAATTGATTCCCAGATTTGTCAATAATACATTTAGGGTTTCCAATGAAAGCAGACAGAAACAGGTTTGATGATCCATCACAGAACAACCTTTTCGTTTCAAATGTTGCTTTTTGTGAACATTCGAGTTGACTGGAAGTCATGCATGAGTCACTTTAGTGAATGTACTTTGAACATGCTTGGTGCACTCTCTTGCGATGAGTACTCTAGGTTAATGCATCATATGTTAATTGTGAAGCCTGTCAAACCATTGCGCAGTAAGTTACATTTAAATTCTTTTCCAAAAAGAGGAAAACTGCTGGATTCCTGGTACACGATATAGGTATATAAACTCATCATCGAAGGAAAGCTAAAAGGTAATAGAAGGAGGGAAGAGAGAGACAAAGGCAGGATAAGATCAAAGAAAAGGCCGTGTCCGATTTATAGTGACTACAGCTGCAGCTACGACTAGATTTCCATGTCATCATGTGTTGAAGTAAAGTACATCTTTAGCAACACCCTTTAGCAACAGTCGTGGCCGTAGCTGTAGCCGCCAATTCGGCTATGGCCATAGACAGGAAAGAGCGTTGTGCCAGCAAAAGAAAACTGGTACCCCAAAAAACAGCACGGAGAATGTTAATCAACAGAGTGCTGTGATGATCTAGACGCCAATCATCATTTGTGACAGAGATGGAGCTGAATGAACATGATTCAGACTTGGGGGCTTCGGGGCAGTGAAAGAGAACACTCTACATGACAATTTAACACACGGCAAACATGTTTTGTGGCGTGTCGTGGCTGAGCGGTTAAGAGCTCCGGACTCGAGCTCTGGTGTTTCTGATCGGCAGAGTGTGGGTTCGAGTCCTGGTCGTGGCGCTTGTGTCCTTGAGCAAGATACTTTACCACAATTGCTTTGTCCTTCAGATGGGACATTAAACCGTGTATCACATGAACTAGAATGAACTAGTAAAAAAAAAAAGCACACTTATCATGGAAGAGTAGGGGTTAACCCTGGGTGTGTTCACATAGCAAACACCCTTGTTTACTGGTTCCCTCAGGCTTGCGAGCTACAGTGATTAAGTTCACTTATGAGGCATCCTTGGTTTCATCACCAGAAATATATAACAACAAAAATTTGAGGCTGCCTGACCACAAACAGCAACCAAGATCCTACGCATCATGACATTATGAGTAATAATAATTTCCACTGAATAGTTCAATGACACATCTTACCTCACACGCCGTCTAATTGCAACAAATAAAAATATGCATCACTGATCGCATATAATAATTGCATGAGTGGGGTCCGGCGAACATCAGCTGTGCGATGTGCACAAGGTAAATACGCTCAGAGGAATTGTGCAAAAAAAACTCCAACGAGTGAAACAAAACACATGAAGATATTAATATTGCATCGCCGTAAAGCACCTCCAATGGTAATGGTGTTTGTTGTTTGCATTCATAGGTAATAGACCATCAGCTGATGGCATCTTAGGGGGTGACATAATCACATTTTTATTCCTTTCTCATCACACAATCATGGCATTGGGGGAAAGCTCTATCATATCAAATTTGAAATTATATTAATCGTGAATCAAGAGGGTGCAGAGGGTGCTTCCGATAGCACCCCCCCCCTCCCCTCCCGGCATTATAAATTCAATGTTCCAACGTTTATTTGATGGCTGGTTGATCAGTAGCCCCCAGACCCCTGGCAAATGACTCTCAGCCCCCCCCCCCCCACCCCTCCGGTAGTCAGGAGCAGCAGGCCAGCATTCATCTGATTAATGACAAGCAGAGTATACTATTAGGAGCATATACACCTACATCATCTCTGCTTGATTTTAAAGGAACATTACAGAATTGGTTTTTGCTAACAAAACAGTTGCTGGCAGTGTAAGCACTTTATGTAATCCACCATATACATAAACTGAAAAACCTGTAGAAGTTTGAGATCGATCGGCCATCTGGGTCACGAGAATATAGTGAAAACCAGATTACACATTTGCATGAAATCATGAAGATTCAACAAATGAATAAAACGCTCACTGAGCGATAAACTCCAATCGGAAAATTAGTTCATTCATTTCTCATCAAATATGGCATTTCAGACAGAAATATTTCAAGGGATGTTTTCTACTATCATCACCATTAGACCGTGTAAGTTTTATGTAAATCTGTGTTCAAAAAGTATATTTTACAAGTTTTTTTCTTACCAACTCTGTAATGTTCCTTTAAGAACCACATCTTTTTCTGCATAGAAGTTCTTACGAAATCTCACTAAATACCTATCACCTGAAAACTTACTTGTTACTTTTTTATACCATGCAAAGCTTAAAATGGTATGCCCCTTTCAACACTAGATAAATCTCCTCAGAATTTTCCAGGAAAAAAACTGGTTGACCCTTTTGCACTTGATTTACTAAAGCAAACTGAGTGCTGATTTTCCCAAAAGAAATTGTACAAAGTGTGAAACAAAAATGGGGTAGCAGTGGGGGTAACATTTGACATTTGTTTTAATTTATTAAAATTTTTTTTTTTTTTTTGGGGGGGGGGTAGTCATTTCCTGGAATTGGCTCGTTAGTGTGAAAGTGAAATTATAGCTAATCCTTTCAAATGTTCAGGTTGTCTTAATGTAAATTTAAGTGATTTTTAGGGCCCTAGCTTGGATGAAGAATGAGTCCATCGGGCAGGATAGGGTAATATGGATATATGTGCAAATATTTTTGATTGTGTTTTATATGACTTGCATTCACATCCAGAATGGCTTTTTAATTGTCATGGCTTTTGACTCCCCGTCTTGTTCTGCTTTTCCCTTTGATCACCCTTAATGTCCCTTTCTCCCCCTTTTTTGGACAAATGTATTCAGTCTAGTGCCTTTTTAAGTCTATTTCCTTAATTACTTTGTATTGTTTAAGTCTGTTGTTGTAGTTTTCGAATGAATTTCTAATTGATCCAATATAAATTTAGATGCAATTCAATCTTCTGATTGTGATGTCTTTTTTGTATTTTGAAATACTGTCTAAAGTGCTTTCGCAATCAACAGTGTATCATTAATATTTTAATGCTCTAAAGAGAGGCTCACACCCCCCGAAGGGAAAAAGGATGGTGTTAATAATTTATATTTGTGATTTCTTTTTGAAAGTTTGCATGTGAGGTTGATGGAATGAGTTGAATGTTATCACTCTAGTAAGGTACGCCCTGAGGTGGGATATTACTCTGCAGGATGTTTACCCCCTTGGTAGAGTAGGATTTACAGCGATAACTCAATTTAATCGTTTATTAATCTGTTCCATAGTTGGGCAGGTTTTTTTTTGCTAGATATAGGATTTTAGGTCACAGGTCTAAATTTGCTGGGAATTTAAAAAGAAAGAAGAGAAAAAAAGGTGTCCCAATCGCTCACTTTCAGATTTGAATGAAGAAGAAGACCCTCCCCCCCCCTCAAAAAAAAGAAGAAGAAGTCTGAAGAAGACCCCCCCCCCACCCCCGAATAAAACAACAACAACAACAACTCCCATAACAACAAAGACAAAATAGATTGTCCAAATGCCGAAATATTTTACCAAGGGGAACTGGGACACCAGACACTGGACACAGACACTGAGACACCCAGACACTGAAGCAGGACACCCAGACACTGGGACACCCAGACACTGGGACAACAGACCCAGACACTGGACACCCAGACACTGGGACACACAGACACTAGCTGGACACACAGACACTGGGACACACAGACACACAGAACACTGGGACACACAGGCACTGGACACACAGACACTGGGACACACAGACACTAGCTGGGACACACAGACACTGGGACACACAGACACTGGGACACACTGACCACACAAGTGATTAGTGACCCTCCTTTGTTCAAACCAACTCAGTGTCCTGATAAACGTGGACCCCATTGTTTCTCCTCATGAGAGCAATGTGGACCTATTAATAGTCCAACTAGTACACTCAGACACTGACAGACACCCTTCATATTCTGGCTAAACAACGTTAGGAAGGATGATAATGTGCTATGTTTTTGGCAAAATAACAAATAAAACATGTTTAGCGTCCTGCCTTTTTGAAAAAGGAAGGAGGAGGGCCTTTTTTTCTTCTTCAAAAAATGGCAGACATATTTTACAAGACAACCGGCCAACTATTTATCAAGATGGTTGCCAGCTTTTTTCTGTGTGTTTTTTTGGTGTGCTAAAATCTAAAAGTACAATTTTTTTTTATTGTAAAACTTGTTGTTGTTGTCAGAGATCGTTAAAAGAGAAAGAAGAAAAAAAGGAGGTGGCCTCTAAAAAGGAAGCGGGTGAGGATGCTAAACATGGTTTCCGTTTATTTGGCCTTAGTACCCTTTTCAAAATTAAAGACATGGGACAGTTTTAATGGCTATCAGGAAATAACTTGACACCCTTTATATCCTAGACACTTCCTTGGAACATCCTCCATGCTTGGAACAAAAGGTAGATCCCAAACAATTTTGACTTACTTAATTTTGATTAAAGCTCATCATGAGAACAGTGCCATACAACACACGAGAAAGATAAGAAGTCCTTACTTTTTGAATGATTTACTTGGTGATGACACCACAACACAAAGCTGCCTCCATGCAAAGCTAAAGTTTGCATCAGCTCCTTTGTACACGCTCCACAGCTTACTGAGATGACCAGGTGCAATTAGAGTGCCATACAAAACATAATCTTGTTTCTGTTTAAATCTCTCTTTTTTTTTCTCCTTTTTAAAAAATTTAAAATCAAAGTGTTGTCTCTGTTCAAACTGTGATTTTAAAATGTCACACAAGGGGCTAGGAAACTTGCTCCTGGTGCAAAAAATACGACACTCCAAAACCAGGGATTTCCATACGAAACTCAAAACTGGCTTTTATTTGCTCAACAATTAGCGGTAGGAGCTTTCAAATAACACCTAATTGAGAATTTCTCAACACATAGAACGTTCAAGACATCACATCACAACGATGGTTGGTGTTTTGAATGGCGTCACTTTAAATGCCATTTTATTATTTCCGAGAAGTGGCATGAGGCAACACAGCAAAACGAGAGAAATACGAAGAGTGAAGACATTTTCGGGGGGAAATCAGGAAGAATAAATCAAAATTTGCCTTTTCGTTATTTGATTGTGGATTTTAGATTATGTCTTTTCTATACAGAAGCAACAATGGCCAAGTTACATGTAGTGATAAAAAAAAACCACCAAAACCACACATTACATGTTCAAAGTTCAAGGTTGTCCTCTTTGTTATTTGTTTGTCCATTTTTTAGTCCTGTGGAGTGGCAGGAAGGAATTGTTGTCCTTAACTCATTCTCTTGTCTAGATAAGTTATTTGTGAGTATGTCAGTGTTTGAAAAAAAGGGTTGTTAAACTAAAAATGTACAATAATTTTGTCTACATTGGTGTATTCTCGATATTAATTAAATCAGCAAGATTGAAATTGTTACTAAATAGGATTTTAGTAAGGGGTTGAACAAAGAAAAATTGACTAGAGCGGGATTTGAACCAACGACCTCCGGATTAACGTACCGGCGCTAGTACGTTAATCCGGAGGTCGTTGGTTCAAATCCCGCTCTAGTAAATTTGTCTTTGTTCAACCCCATACTATTTGAAATTTACCCAGTCAGTTTCCCCTGTGGTTTATTACTTGACATTTAAATAGGATTTTAGAATAGGAATTCCAAAGCCATATTTCACCATGAAGTTACAAAATCGACAATTTCCTTTGAATAGAATAATAAAATGCTACAAAAAAAGTATTGATGTGTGCCTGCAACAGGGCCTCAGGCTCTCCACCCTTCATCCACGCACATAAAGTACTTTTTTCCCAGTAACAATAAAATGGCTCCTGACAACAACAAAAAAGTACATTACTGTTACATTTTTGTTGCTAGAATTACCTCCAAAGACATGTTTTCCCATTCCCATGCAGAGTTTAACCTTCCCATGATGACTTATGAATTGCAGAAAAAACAATCAAACTTTCATACTCGGTTTTCTTGAAAACACAATTTTGCACATTCATTGCTTACGATAAACCTTCCGCTACGCCAAATTCTTCCTGGCACACAACGATATCAGTCGCTACTCAAAAGTTATCATTTGCTACTCAATGTTAAGAATTCAACGCGCATAAAACATTCAGCCAAACCCAATCCTTGCTGAAAACAATTTTGCTTTTTCCAAACTGCTGGATGAAATACAGGGAATTACTGCATCGGTAGCTACTGTTGCAACTGATGCACAGCAAACACTGTGTGCTTATTATATTAGCGGAGTGTTCAATGCTATGGAAGAGGAGGACAAGGCCAACCGAGGGAATTAAAGGTCAATCAAGACATGATCAAACCGACTACAGAAAGAGAACCGGGATAATTGATTGACAGATGGACTGCGAGGCATTTCACTCCCAGTATAAATTGCCTCCTTAATTCTTAAAAACCGGAGAGAAGTAGATCTGAGAAGAGAAGGAGGTTTGACTGGGGGGGGGGGGGGGGTGAGGTTGGCTGGGGTTTAAGGGAGGAGGAGGTTGGCTTGGTTTTTTTTTTTAATGAGGCAGTGAGGTTGGTTTGACAGATGAGGTTTGTACATTTATTTCGCAGCGTGCCAACTGCTGCCAGTTAGCACGCACACCCCCTATCAGCACCTGGGGGGAAATCAATCAATCAATCATCACATTTCAAATACGCTATTCCAACCATTATTGCTCATGGCGCCATACATTAAGTAAACTGGGTGGGGCTTCCCATATTTACGTCTTCACAAATCTAGGCACGATTTACCAGCATACGAGAAGGCTGCAAAGAGCTGTTTTCTCAGATTGAAGTCAAACATTAGACAAGGACACGTGTCTGTTGTCAAGTATACGTAACACACAGAAATAATAATGACAGAGCATAAATTAACAGCAACTGAAGATCGTCTTTTGTTTCAAGTCACCACAAAGCTACAAAACGTTGACTGTTTTTACTCAATTAAAAACACGTATTATTCCTCAATTTTCTGTTACAAATCATTTAAAATGTCCGCAAAGAAAGCAAAATGCCGACTGGGTTTCACTTTAATCGGAAAGTAGTGTGTTTTACCGGCTAGGAAACCACCCTGAATAAGTATCTAATCAACAAAAAATGACCCACCATTAAGAAAAGACTCCGAATATCCCCCACCCATTCAGAACTCATCCCTTCTCCCCGTCCCTACAGAACATTATTTACAAAGAAAACACAACTCCGACTGGGCCTTCCTTGGATTTTAGAGAAAGCAGTGTTCTTTGAATCATAGGAAACACTGGGGAGGAAGACGGGACAGGAAGAAAAAAACGGGAGGCAAACACAGAGATAAATGTCAATAACCTGAGTATTATAAGCTGACCAAAGAATGTCAAAGTGCTCACTGAGTCATCCCATCTGAATGCCTCCATGGCTTGCTGGAGATTACAAGTCCTTTTTTTCTTCTCCATCCACCCCCCCCCTTCCTTCTCTCTCTCTCCCTCTTTTTCTCAGTCTGAATTGACTTTAAAAAGTAGCGTCCACTTAAGGCTTCGATCTAAAGAAAACGACATGGGCGTCATTGAGGGGAGGGTTGACAACATAAAGCGGTGGTGAGCACATACCTGTCCTGTCGTGTCAACAATCGTGCAAAGACACATTGCTTCCAGTGTGACAACGTCTTAAGTGCTTTTACCTTACAGTAATTATCTTTATTGTTATTATTACTTGTTTCTGGTATGCCTCGTTAGTGAACTTCATCACTGTAGCCCGCAAGCCTGAGGAAAACCTGTAAACAAGGGTGCTTGCTATGTGAACCAGAAACACCAGGGTAAACCCCCTACTCTTCCACGATAAGTTCTTTTACGCGCACTACCAATCCTTGTGCACGAGACATACAGCTTAATGTCCCATCAGAAGGACAAAGCAATCATGGTAAAGAATCTTGCTCAAAGACACAAGTGCCAAGACCAGACACAAACCCACCCACATTCTGCTGATTAGAGACACCAGGGGCCGATTTCACAAAGAGATAAGACTAGTCTTATCTGAAGTTAGGACCAGTAACTGGTCTTAACTTAAGACTAGTCCTATCTCTTACCATTGCCTAGGACTAGTCCTAAGTTAGGAAGAGTTTTGTGAAACCGACCCCAGTGCTCTTAACCGCCGATTGCTGACCAAGACAGCCACAAATTAGAACATTTGAACAATAAACTCGGTGTCTAGCGCTGCTTGTCCCCCACTAATTATCTCCCTACTTGCGGAGTAATTAATTGAATCAATTAATTAATTTCGACACCAAAGTGAACAGAGCACAAAGTCACTGTCAAAAAATGGTTGCATAACATTGCGAACCTTTTTGTAAAATATCTCACTTGAAATTGATTTATACAAAAAAATAAAATCAGAAATGAAACAAATATTGATTGTGCAATGAAGGCACGGAATGAAGGCACAACTTTAATTATCGTCATGAAAAAAAGAGGTAAATCTGCATCTTTCCTCATAATTTTTGTCATTGGGGGGGGGGGAAAGAAGAAAAAATAGTGTTCATTTGAAAAAAAATGGTGGTGACTGCCCATCATATCATGTGGATGGAAAAGGCTCTTAGATGAGGGCTTAAAAAAATAGAATTGAGTCGAAGACAGAGGAATTTTTACAGAAGAGATAAGATAACTATTGTAGTTGCGTTTTCACTGGGACAGCTTGTAGGTAGCTGGGAAGCAGGTGACGGTAGCGCATTTCACAAGGAGACAAGATGCGTGGGAAGATGCTAGAACCCCCCTTCAAGTATTTACTTTGCGGACAGCTTCTGTACCAATGTAGGACACAAAAAAAACGTCTCGGCTTGCAAAAGGACAAACATGTTGCTGCCCCTGTTTTATATTAGTTGCTGGTGAATAATTCAAGTTTGATTTAAAAGGAAAGGTTAAAGTTACAATTACAGTAAAGTCAAAGTTTACTTACATTCACTGAACACGTCTGTCTTTGGATTTACATAGGCTATGTTGAGAAATTGACAACAAAACATCCGCCATTAATTTTGTCTTATTCATTCATTCATTCATTTAGGTTTATTATTCAGTTAAAAAATTACTTGACAGAAGTCAAAGAGACGTGCTCACATTATTAAAAACTGCAAAATTGTGTAAAGTAAAAGGAAAACAGAATAACACATTAGTAGCCGAATCAAAGAAATCTCCAGTCAAATCTACAGAAAAAAACCTATTCCATAAAAAAAAAAAATTACAACAAAAGAAATATCAAAAGGTAAAAATTTGTGGTTTTTTCAATAAAAACACTTCTGTTTCATCATGGTTTCATTCACTGTACTTGTGATAATCATTATCCGCTTCAAACCTTTTCAAATTATTCACAAAAGCCCTGCTAGATTCATTTCACCACTCGTGATTTTTGTTTTCTTCATTCGCCGATGCAATAACGACCGATCCCAGCCTTGTCAGCTGCACTCAATATATCACCCCTACACACAAAAAGAGAAAAAAACAAGAGAGAAGCCCTTCCTTGCCATTATGCGATTGCCGGGGCTCATCTGTACACAATATACAGGCAGTTTATAACTCTCGTTCGTCCGTACAGCGCCCTGTGACCATGGGGGGGGGGGTGGATGGCGTTGGGGGGGGGGGGGGTTGGATGGCGGGGGATGGATGGTTTGACGTGCAATCCAGAAATGACCTCATTGCTCCAGCACACAGGAAAAGCCCCGCTCAAATCAATGGCATATTGACTGCAGCCGCGGTTGACACGACCGTTCAATAGTTACCAGGGACAGTGAAATGCAAAGACTGGTTGATAATATGCATTAAAAGAATTAAGTGGGGAAGCCTAGGGTACCGGGGTAAAGGACATTACCAGTTAAGATGGCTGTGTACAATCTCTATTAGTACTAGGGCATGTAGGCCTAAACACACATACAGTGTTATTACCAAAAAATGAGAGCTTTTGCAAATCTGTTCTACTTACAAAATGTTTATATCTAGATCGTATTATTTATATGCAAGGGTTGTCAACCCTATTTACATATTGATTGATCAGATTAATTGATTGATTGATCAATTGGAAAAAGATTTCAATTCTATGAATACAACTATCAATAATAATAACTAACTACTTTGTAAAAATCTACTCAATTTATGATCACTATTTTTTAAATGAACCCTAATTCATTCTGATCATTCCTAATCAACTGCTCTAGAAAAATAAGAGAGAGAGCATTGGAAATCAGTCTAGGGATTCGTGGGAGAATGACAGTATGTTAACACAGTACAACTTGACATCAAGATCAATTCATACAGATGCTAACGAAACTTCTACAATTTGCTAAGCAAAAATAAGCAGGATGCCAGTCACAGATTTAACATTGTCATGGTATTTTGGCTGGTACCTATTCTAATGAGGATAAGTTCTTGATTTTTAGCACTTAGGTGCTGAAGCAAAGTGTACCTTTGGTTTTGAACCATTCAATTGTCCTAATCCTTAGCAAATGTAGAGTAGCCGAAAAACTAACCTGTGAATTTCATTTTAAATAGATGGTAGCTTTTTTGAGATATATCGCCGAAAATCTGGAGCGGTTATGTCTACGCGGAAAGAATAGTCCGTAAATGCAATACACAATCTGAGAAACACTTCATACAGAAAAATTTCTCAGATTGAAATGTATTTGAATCCCGCTCTCTAAAACCACATTCCTTTGCAGGGAATTGTTTCTCAAAATGTTACGCATTATAAACAGCTGTGATTTTTGGAGTAATTACCGAAGGTATACCCTCCCTTCAGCTCTGTGAAATTGGTCCCAGGGAACCAAGGAGTGCTGCGCTTACGGCCAAATAAGTGTCCTTCACAGGCAACGTAAGCACAGAATTCCGCGCTGAGCAGAGCCATGACTTTGGACCCAGGGTAGAAACAAAAAATGGACAAGAATTTGGTATTAATCAGGGAGATATAGTCTGAATCTGAGAACTACTTTTATCATACTTAAAACACTAGAAAGTTTGGCATGAGAAATATTTCAGTTTGAAAATACTGCCAGACACGATGAAAACTGTTCCTCAATACTAAATTTTCCATTCAAGCGCAGCGCATTGAAAGAAGCATGCTCGGCGCAAACCCCCCCCCCCCCCCCGGGATAACATTACGCTGCTGTTCACTCCGTTGGTGACACACACACTACCACATGATTTCACTCTGAATGTTCAGTGATGGGTTTTCTTATAATTATACTACTACACAGAGGATTGGAATTATTATATTTTTCCCCAAACCCATCATCAATCATTCTTTTTATCACCCCCCCCCCCCGAAAAACTGTACCGTGCTCTTTAAACATCACAAGTTTTTAACTGCCGATAATTGTGTTGCCCGGCGATGACTGACGAGTGGAATCTGTTCCCAACATGTAATTTTTAGAGATAAGAATCCAGAGCCCTACTCAATAACCAATAGATGAGTTTTCTAAACAGTACTTAAGATAATGGCTGGCCCGCCAGGGTCTAGGGTGTTGCTCAGTATCACGTGGGAAAAAAACCTCTTATTCTATCAAATAATTGCCCACGATAAAATTTCATTCTGAACACTTTTTGGACCATTGAACTTAATAGCACCTGATATCCTTTTATTAGAATGAAATGACCGGTGATAAAGAAGAACCCCCCCCGACTGTTGTAATTCACTACCTACAGATAACCCACATACCGGGATATGTGTCAAAAAAATGGCTGCTTTGAATTGAGTAAAGGTGCTCTTATTTCGGTGGGAAACGTTCCTCCGGGAGTTCCTGACTGTTAAGATAGAAAAAAGGAATTTCTTCAAGTATGACTCCCAGGTAAATTTAATGAAACATGACACTTGCGATATTTAGTGGCGTTTATAGATCCGGGCCTTATTGAATGGCTTTGCTTACTGAAATGGTCGCCATTCTCCGCTTACGGTGCGAGTGCATAATTCATGCGCTAGCTGTGTCAGAAAAAATATTGCGTAGCAGTGATAATTTTGACTAAAATAATGTCTGTTTAATCAACTAATTTTAATGCCAAAGTGGAAACAGATTCAACGCATGCGATCTGGAGCTACAAAACTAAACAAACCTAAATTAAAATTAAACTGTATTACCGCTTACACCTATTTTAGTCTTGATTGACGACGCTAGTTTTTGTATTAGTCACCCGTAGAGGGTGCATCATCGACTGGCTCGGAAGGACTGGGCAAGTCTACAAATCTGGAACAAAAATTGGATGCAGATATTGATATCTTCTCCAGTAATTCACGTTACGATATCGGCGACTACGTTAACAAAACGAACGTCGCCAATTAAGACTTCACCTGCGTAGGACCGCGGTTGCTGTGCACAGTGTGAACACAAATTTTTTAGCAAAGTCACTTTCTGAATGGAGCTCCTGCTGGGACTAAATACTAATTTTAGCAGCGACGATAGCCTTGAAGTTAAGCTCCTCACGTGGACTTACCCAATGTCATGTGGATAACGGGGAAAAATGTCCTTGTAGTAGCTCTAAATGATGCATTACCAATGTTTACGAGGGGCTTCACAACTATAAATGCTTAACACCTATCACTTGATTGGTTAGGTAGTGCATTTGGGTAATGAAAAAGATTACCACCACACTGGTCAATCTCCACTACAAATATTTTTGTATGACATGCTGGCATTTTTAACGGGAAGCAAATTAAATGATTATGAATTTCAAGGGTAATCCCGTAATTTCTCAGAATAGATTAGAGAATTAAACAACAGAATCTTAAAGGAACATTACAGAATTGGAAATTGTAAAATATACTTTTGATCACAGATTTACATAAAAACTTACACGGTCTAATGATGATGATAGTAGAAAACATCCCTTGAAATATTTCTGTCTGAAATGCCATATTTGATGAGAAATGAATAAACTAATTTTCCGATTGGAGTTTATCGCTCAGTGAGCGTTTTATTCATTTGTTGAATCTATATGATTTCATGCAAATGTGTAATCGGTTTTTCACTATTTTCTCGTGACCCAGATGGCCGATCGATCTCAAACTTCTACAGGTTTGTCAGTTTATGTATATGGTGGGTTACATAAAGTGCTTACACTGCCAGCAACTGTTTTGTTAGCAAAAACCAATTCTGTAATGTTCCTTTAAGTGTTCTTAAGTTCTTTACTGTTTGTTTACTGTTCAATAAATTCATTCGTGGTTACATATTCAATGTAGGCCGGAGGGTAAATTTGTTAATAGCACTTCGCATTAAATGATGTCACTTTTGCTCACAATACCCGGACGTCTGACAAACTTTCCACCGCTCACGCGATCACCACATCATCGGCGCGCCAGACCACAGCGGTGCAGTCCACCGATTAAACATAAAGCTCGGACATGTACGCGCACATACGTTAGTGAAATTTGACACGTTTTCTGAGATCCGGGGGACTGAGCTTCTATTCTTAGCGGTAGTGCGGAGTTCAAATGCAAATGAATATGCTTTACACAACCAGTCAATTTGCAAATAATCTTCAACGACTATAAGCTATAATTGAGTAGTATCTAACACTCAGGAAAGTAATAATGTGTGACTTTTCCATATGATTCACAGGAAATCGTGACAACAAATGACTAGATTCATTTACAAATTACATCTATCATTTTTTCAAGGACCAACAGTGTATTTTTTTCTTGTCTTTATTTTCAGGAAAACAGGAAATATCAACGGCTTCACACTATCCAGCTAATGGGAAAACTTGTCTAGCTGTATTCGAGGAAACAGAAAATTATCCGCAAAACCTGAAAAAAATATTTAAATAATGAGAGAACTTTTGTGTGTTTTTTTAAAAGGAGACAGAAGGTCATGATTTAATATGTGTTCACAGGGGAACTTAGCAAAGAATTGGGAATACATTTTTTATATACTGTTCATCTGTCAAAAGACAAAATAAAGCAGATATTGTGTACTAAAAGGTAGGATCCTAGATGGTTTTTCGTCAACGTAATGCTAATTTACAGGATTTAACTGTCACGGTAATTTCGAACTTCGAATCCATCCACATTTATCAAGGTGACAGCGGGTACCAACCGCATCTCTGGCCGCAGCTTTCCCAAACGGACACCAGGTTACCAACTTTCAGAAATCTGAGAAAAACGATTCATTGATGAATCATTTGGGTGACAAATTATCCAAACCACATTACTTCGAAAGGGAATCTTTTTCTCAAAATAGTTTATACTAACAACAGCTGCAGTGCTTCTGACCAAGTAAGTTTTTATGGTCATTAATTAGAGGAGTATTTACTGTTCTACGACCCTACCTTTTAAGCCATGTCTGAATTAATGGCTTTGGCTTTGGCAGTGGCTATGGCTACATTGACTGGATTCAAACCTAGCCTCAGAGCAAGTCATTGGGGCCCAATCTCATACTGTTGTTTTTAAACTGAACACATTTTTTAACGAAGTAAAAAAGTTGATTGCCAACCATAGATACACTGAACTGAATTTCGGCCAGTTTAATCTCCATGCTGTACACATTTCTGTGATAAGCTGAATGAAGATGAGAACAAAATTTCGAACATTCTTGTTCAATAACTATTTTAGTGGTTTGACTTGATGCTTAAAGGTAGGATATACCTTTGGTAATCACCCCAAAAACTAATGGCCATAAAAAATCTTACTTGGTAAGAAGCACTGCCGCCGAGTGATAATGTATAACATTTTGAGAAACAACTCCCTTCAAACCCTCAACGGAACGTGGTTTATAGAGAGAGGGATTCAAAAACATTTCTATCTGAGAAACGTTTCTGAATCGTTTCTCAGATTGTGTATTCAGTAACTGGACAGTAACTGCTCCAAATTTTCAGCGATATCAAAAAACGCTACCACCTTTTGAAATGAAATTTGTACAGGTTAGTTTTATTGTACATATCTACATTTATATAGGATTAATACAATTGAACGGTTTCAATGCTTTTAATGAGCATCAAACTGATGCAGGCCTTGCGCTTAAGCTTTTTGTAAAGTAGCCTGCCTGGCCAGTAAACTATGCATTTTACTTGCCCCAGGAAGTTTTAGTATAGCCCAGATTTTAAACAGGAATTGCCATAAATGTAATGTTCTGATGTGTTTTAATGTTAACTGTCACAACCAGTTTAACGATTAACACATTTTATACACTAATTACTCACATCTGAAAAGGAAGAAATGAGCATTTTAAACAAGTAGGTTGCACAGTTTTCAGTAGCCCACAGGGCAAGTTGAGAAGTGGTGTTTACTAGCCCATAGCATTTTTTACTAGACAATGTACGCCGCTGGGCTAGTGTTAAGGGCGAGCCCTGTGATGGATGCTGTGAACCGTTGCAGCCACATATCTATTATAAACTGAAGTCAAATGTTTCACTGTGAATTTAAACAAACATGTCTGCCCTCATTCACTAGAAAAAAACAACCAGCAAATTCACACTGTGTCCTTCTCCACTGGAAACGACATTGCTTTGAAATGTAAAGAACAGATTGCAAGACCGTAGTTGCATCACTGGGCCTCGCCCAGAACAAGCATCCTACCTAAGCAAAGTCTGAGCTGTAAAATTGTCAATGTATTTGATGGAGAAAAAAAAACACAACCCGTCAGTGATACAAATCTAGATTGATAAATCAACCAAACTGTTAGTATGCACTACTTTCATCGGGTTTGACGCAGGCTTAAAATATCACAGCTGTGTGAAACAAAAACACTTCAATGATTCTATCGCCAATAACGCATAAATAGAAGATTAAGTTACATAAATCATGCTTGATTAAGCAGAAATACCCTCACAAAATAAGCTCTGGAAAAAAACCGACAAGCAACCTTCGAGCCTGAGTAGATCAACTTTAGATAATTATCAACTAACCCCTACTCCAAGGCCACTCTGTAGTAAAAATAAGTTGACCCAATTCTGTTTTTTTTTTCCCTTCGTGTAAATTATTAATAATGTCGTCATTCAGTTGAGACGATTTGCTTGTTGATGTCAGGTAATCTAACTATTACACTGAATATTTCTCTATACTATCAAGAAGGTATTTATCATTTACACCTGTTATGTGCAGACTGTTTAGAAATATTTATCAAAAAAAAATCACAGATCAACAGGAAAGTATTGATGAAGCAGGGTAGTATTAATGAGCTTGTAAACAATTTGTTGCCCTATATATAGAACCTGTCACGCTCCAAATGTATGTTAACATTTTGCCTGTATTGTCCTCGAACATGTGTGCATGAATTAACAATTGCTGTTTCAAAAATAGAATAACATAATTTCGTTACAATTCCGCTTTTTTCAACAGAGCCCAGACCTATCATGATGATTGTGAGAATGTACTGACTGACAGCTATAGATCCGTCACAACGATTCACAGCCATGAATCTAACCGGGCAAACAACATCGGAGTAAAGAATGTGTAATGACTCCAACTGCACTTCTCGGCTTTAAAAAAATCCGCACCATGAGATGAGTACGAAGGAAATATGATCCTTGGATTGATACCGCAATACGCAAAGCTGTGATCTCCAATTTTTGTAATGTACCCCCCAAAAAAATCAGTTAAACCACACAAGCAAAGGGTGTAGCAAGGAGTGTTTGGACAACACTTGAACAAAAAATTGAAACATGATTTGAGTTAAGAAGTAACTATAAAAAGTAAATTTGCGGGTACAACCATGTGTAAAATCGCTTTCGGAAGAAGTGTTGGCTCTGAAAAGAGCCGGTGTGGTCTCGACGTTTCGAACAGTCTACTCTGCTCGTCTTCAGGAGAAAACGAGCAGGTTTCAAGTTCCTCTTGAAGGCGAGCCGAGTAGACTGTTTGAAACGTTGAGACCACACCGGCTCTTTTCGGAGCAACCACTTCTCCCAAAAGCGATTTTACACATGGTTGTACCAGCAAGTTTACTTCTTATTTTCCGCACCACGCAAAGCTTCTAAAATCACTTATGATTTGAGTTGACTTGGATAAATCTTCAAGTGCGTGTTTGTCTAATCACATTACATTGATATTTTGGTATGGAGAACAAAATAAAGACTTTTGGAATCGCTTGTTCTTTTATAAAAAAATAATTATTTGCTTTCAACAAGTTCCTCATAAAAACAACAAAAGATGACAAAGAAAAATTTGTTCAAAAGGTCATCTGTTCTCCTTGGACTTTTTTCTGAGTTTCCCCCTTTCCTGATATTTCAGCTTGTAAATTTCCAACTGTGCTTCTTGCCAACAACCCTCTAAGCTGTTCCGTCATGTTAAGGCAAAACAAAGTGACACGCCAAAAAAGTCATTTGCCAATTGTTGATCTGGTCTGTCTCCTTTATATTTATTCTAATTTCAAGACCCCCCCTCCAAAAAAAAAATAAATAAAATAAATAAATAAAATAAAAATAAATAAATAAAACATAGAAGAAGAAGAATAAATAAATAAATGAATAAATAAACAAATACAAACATTTAAAAAATCTAAAACAAAATATAAGAATATATTTGAAAAAAATATATAAGTATTAAAAAAATCACAGCTTTTGGATTTCACCTGTAGTTTTCCTCTCTACACTTTTTCCTGCTAAATCCGCAGGCGTAAAAGTGTGATTTTACATCCACTCTAAATAAGGAGGAAGAAAAACAGAGAAACGTTTTGCAATTTTGCTGTTCATGGTCCCCAGCTCTCACTCAGTCCAATCTCTCTTGTGTCTTTGTAGAATTAGCCAAGAGCCAACACATTATGCCTAGCACACAGGAAATGCAAGATCCCTTGCCTCAGCTTTAATTTCCCACCAAAGAGCTACCGATGGAAATGACTCGCTCCATGCATTATTGAAAGGACTACATGTCCCATTTTGCCTCGCTCCGACCCCCCCCTTCTCTTTCTTCCCTGGAGTCTGGACACATCCGCCAAGTCTTGTGTGTATGCAAATATTCCTGATACATATCAATACGGGTTGGGTAGCCCTGAGCAAGTCTTAACGACGACGGGAGCTCGCGCTCGCTTCGTCCTGAAAATGCACTGTTGCCATTTATAAGCAGTTTAGGGTGGCACTTGTGCGGGCTAGTGCAGGCTTTTTACAAATGTGTATTACACATGTAGAGAGAGATGGGTTGGTTACACAAAGCATCTGTGCATACACACACAGGCTGCATGAGTGATTAACTTACTGGAAGATCAAAACAAAAACCCTGTCCCTTGATTCAGTTGGATTTAAATTTATGCATTACTTAAAGGCACATTACAGAATTGGTTTTTGCTAGCGAAACAGTTGCTGGCAGTGTAAGCACTTTCTGTAATCCAACATATACATAAACTGACAAACCTGTAGAAGTTTGAGATCGATCGGCCATCTGGGTCACGAGAAAATAGTGAAAAACCTATTGCACATTTTGCTTGAAATCATATAGGTTCAACAAATGAATAAAACGCTCACTAAGCGATAAACTCCAATCGGAAAATTAGTTCATTCATTTCTCATCAAATGTGGCATTTCAGACAGAAATATTTCAAGGGATGTTTTCTACTATCATCATCATTAGACCGTGTAAGTTTTGTGTAAATCTGTGATCAAATAAGTACATTTTACAAGTTTGTTTCTTACCAATTCTGTAATGTTCCTTTAAAATGTTAAACTATTCCACTTTTAAGTCGGTACTCACAAACAACAAGTTAACGATAAGGGCAAAATATTGGACAAATTTCAAATGAAGTTGAGGTTAATTTTTTTACTGTTTTTAATTTACTGGAAATCAAACTGGCGGGGGTTTATTTATTTAATACTAAACAGGGAATTTCCAATGCAGATATTATCTGCTTGGAATTTGGATAAAGATTAGGCCTGGAGTGCTCTTTTCTAAACAACATGCGAACAAACGATTTCAAACAGTTAAATTCTGTTTAGAATAAATGTTTACAATTTTCTTTAAAGAGAAGTGTGCTTATATCAGCAAGTTTTGATGATATTCTCGGTCGATTTCTTAAATTGAAAAAATTCAGAATTTCACATAGAAGGTGCTTTTTATTGAAGTATTCATTACAATCAACTTATAATTTCTCATGCAGTATACACAGTTGACACATTTAAATTAAAAACAGCTTAAAATTAAAATGGCTAGAAAATCTCTCATGAATATAGAGGGTACAACAACCTTTTTATTTTTCATGTGTTTATATTAAGGAGAGAATTTATTATTTACACTCTTTGATTTTAAAATCGTTTTTGTTTTTCCTAAATGATTTTACTCCAATAAATTTAAACCAAATACAACTTATTGTTTTATTGTGTTGAACACTGACTGCCTTAAAATAAAAAAAACAAGACTGATAATTCTCCATAGATATTGAAAAAATGAATTTGCAGATGTTAAAACTCACAATTATTCATCACCTATTTAATTTAATCTGTTTTGGCACTTACCAAAAATAACCCTCCTGAACTAACCGTTATTTTAAAATTTTAACATATTTCCCCACTTGCTAAAACATTTATGCATGGCACACAACGGGGTAACTTGGCTTTCCCGAGCTCTCCTCGTCCACTTCAACATTGGATGCTGTCGTCAGTTGCTAGAAGTCTACAAGAGCCCCCTGAAAGAATCGGTGAGTGTTGAGTGATTGTGAGGATGGTTGTACTGGCGACAAGAGGATAAAATTCCCCCAAGATGCCCGTTCTGGGGGCTCCCTGAGCCCCTACAGGCAGGTTTGCCACGGTCAGTGCCATCGTCGTCGCTGCATGCTACCCTAACATATGCACCTTGAGTAACTCATCTCATGTCTTGTTCCCTGGGTCAACATTGTGTACATACAATCATGCTCATTATAGTCACCTAACTATTCTTTTTGTCTTCATGCAGGGGGTGATTTTGCTTATCTATTTGTCTATTTCCCAATTCTTGTGCAGTGCTTTTTTTAAAAACATTATTACTATTATTATTCAGCCATCACAACAATACAAAACAATACAACAATACTTCCAGATGGGCTTGGAAAAACAAAATCAAAGCAATTACTCTAATCTGTAGACATGCTGCCCCACATCTGGTTGTAAAATAAATAGAGTAGATATAATATAACAATTCCTTAATTTGAGCTGTGTCCGGTACAAAATACTTCGATGAGCCACTTGTTATTAATTTCACAGTTACTATCATTCGGGGCTCTTTGTCGTGAATTGACTTTTGTTTCGGGTTGAATGAATCTTCTCACTTGGCCGCAGAGTGAAGATTATCATCCTCATATTCATATCGATCATGAATAAGACCAATTAAAGATGAGATGCAGTATTAGACATCACTCCCTCTCCTCTGCTCGCTCACTTTGTACCCAGATACACACTTCACTCTCATCCAATGCTGTTTTTCAGGCTCATTAAAAACGGACCTTCATACATTTACTGGGGGGACCGATCGGTAGGATATGTCACCAATACCAAAACGCAAGACAGTGGCCACGCTGTATAATTCAGTCCAACTTGAAATTCAGTTCCAATTTAGATTTAAGTTGTGATCATTTTGTGCAAATTTCCAGTCAGAGTGTTTTTTTTGTTGTTGACATGCAGAGGCCTGACATTTCTTCTTAACGACTAATTTTATTCATTATCTTTCAGGTAAAACTTGCAGTTTATTGTTTACACCCAGCAATTTAAAACTGATGACATTTGCAGATGACTATCATTAGAACGAAAGTGACTGGTATCAGCGATTTTTGCTTAATTGCTTTTCAGATGATTAAGCTTTCTAAAGCATCCCATAAACTGCACAAATACTCAGACTTTCCATTTTATTAACTGCTGATGTGTGTACTTGAAAGTATAAACTAGTAGAGACAAAATAAACAGCGGGCAATAATGAATAATTTTCAGCCTTTCAGAAAGATTTTAACAGTGCCGAAAAACAGAAGGCAATTGCTACCTCTGCATTTATATTACAAGTCATTTGGGTCGGTAAGTAGCTAATTCATTTGAATGGTAATTTGAGTAGAACGATTTGTAAGTGGTTTTTGATGAATTTAAATTTTGTTGACAGGCAGTTTCTTTAAGAGAAAAGTGCCTGCGGACGGACGGATGACCCACCAAACAGACGAAAAAGAAGGGAATAAATCAAAGGCTGTTATACAAACTGGTCAAATCCTCATCATCATTTTGCTTTGAACAGTACCACCTGGGACTGGTTGCTCCAGTACACTAATTAGATTGCATGCAGTCAGTCAGTAAAACATACGGGAAAATAAACCGCCTTATATAACAAAAAAAGGTTGTCTCGGCAGCTTACAAAACAAAAAGGGTGCACTTTATTTAACTTTGTGATTCGTTTTTATTCTAGACTTTTGAGCAAGATAAAACTGGTCACATATCTGCATACTCAACTCTCCCAATAAGAAAAATAGATCAAAGGCTCATATCAACTGCCTCAATGCGCCTTAAAAGTACAATCCCAGATTGTACAGTTTGCAAGAATGCAGAGCACTACCTCTCCATTTCTCGCTCGTCTTCATTGCTTGGCAATCTCCAAGTAGAATGATAAATAAGATGCCCGGGTGTAGGCTTTATCTCCCAGACACACATGAGGCAATTGATGACTATAGGCCTCCATTAATCACTCTCCTCCTTTCATTACCTGCTCTTCCCTTTACCTCCCGTGTCATGTGATATCCGAGGCTTGCTTAATATTGCCCAGTAAAACCAGGGCATTGTGGAGCAGACTAAAGGACCTGCTGTGTCATTTAAACACTGCGGCCCAGGGAGACCCACACCAGGGCGCAGGTGAACACAAAGGGGGTAAAGCCTGTCCACTAAGAACTGGGGGGGGGGGGTCTTGTTCAAATACAAAGACGATCCAAAATAATACTTGGTTTGTGATTACCTTAAATCTTTCGTCATTCCCCCTTTTTTTTCTTGCATGTAATAGAGAAACAGAACCAAATAACTGGTGTTTTGTGATTTTTGTTTTGAAATGGGTAGAATTTGAAATTTGACTCTTAGTCTTAAAACTGAGAAACAAGAATCTGTTATTTACTGCTCTGTCAACACAGCTCAAACAGAGATCTTTCCATGATGCCAATAACTTCCTGCAATTGTACAATCTAACAGTCTCATTAAACTCTATACTTCTATTTATCAGTTTTGGGGAGGTCGACTGGGTCAAAGACTACTGCCGCCAGATTTTTAAAAAACAATGATTTTAAACTTCACCAACATGTTGTGATGATTTTAAGTGTCTAAGCCACGATGGTACTAATACTCTAACCAACCCGCCATGAATCTCCGGCATCCTGTATCCAACGTACACGAGTGGCCATGACAGGCCTATTTATATCTCCTTAATGAGTACCACTCACTGCATTCAGCGAGGCTCCCCCAGCCACAACGCGCTGCTGTGACAATGCTCGCCTGAAATGCGTTGAGCCTGCCACAGCTCAGCGAGTATTGGTTACGTTACAATTAAGACTTGATGCTATGGGTTTGACATCAATAGCAGGCAGTGTGCTGTTGACTAGGATGGATGGCGATGACTAGATTGGCTCAGTGTGGTTCCAGTGGCCAAGTTGCTTTGTGTCTGGGGTAGGGAGACGGACTCCGGGTGGGATGAATTGAAACGCACAGACGATGGCAAACCAAGGTTTTCACAATGCCCACCAAGCTGACAAACATGAATTTTAGACTGAACCACTTAAATTGCGTACGAAAATATACAGACAGTCCACGGGAAAAATAAATCTATTGATCAAAATTGTTATGATCTTACAGAGGGGAAATTGAAAATGATAAAAAATGGGACACAATAATTATTAAAGATGAAAAAAAGAAGAAAATCAAACAGACGGCTAGACTCCAACAAATTACAAAACCTCAGAGCAATAATGAGCAAAAAGACAGCGTAATGGAAACCATCCAAATTGCATCTTATAGCAAGAGTTCCTTCCACCACTACTTAATCATCTTCCATCATCAAGATTTATACATAATACAAGCGTAAGCTTATCAACTCATCTAATAACATGACATGCGCCAAGGCACTGGTTACTGGCTGTACATTGAGAATCCATCTAAAAACATGCCATGATTTGACTCTGGTCTTTGTGTTTAGTAGCCACCACACATTGCATCTGATCGACCATTTGACCTTATGCACATATGATGTCATAATGAGTAGGGCGCCCTCAACTAGAGATCAAAAGAAGGTTACTCATATTGGCCACGCATACATCGATGTGCGTTTTCCATTCTTACGTCATCTGTTTTACCTCTAGGATGACGGCGTGATGACGTCAATGCTTCAAAGTCCATATTATCAACACCAGGATAAAACTTGGTTGCAATTCTCCAAAGTCAGATAAACAACTTCATGTTCCCCCCCCCCCCAACACAATAACTTCATCAGGTATTCAGTCCCACAATCTCTCCCTGTGGATTTTTTTCTCTGTAGAACCCACTTCAATTTTGTATCTGCATGCATGCAAGGGTAAACATAAAGTCCTTCAGCAGCTGAACTTTACACATAACATATTCCAGAGTTGAAAACAAACAGCCATGCCCTGTAATCAATACTGGGTTGGTCAGCAGGCAGCTGTGTTTTATCAATCAACCTTTCGGACTCTTTCTGTATTATATCTGGTCAAATAATACCAAGTTGACCATTATGGCGGTGCATTTTAAAGGGAAGGTATACCTTCTCGGCCGAAATTAGAGCTGAAACTCAAGCCCCTCGTATAATTCACAAAAATTAATAGAGTTGGGTTACTAACTAGTTCCTTTTTGCGTAGTGTTTAAATAAAAGTAATGTGCTCTGCTCGAGTATTAGTATGACCTCGTTCATAAAAACTGCTCAACAAAATATAATTTGCCTTTCACTAAATGAGGTTTATAAGTCCTGAAGGAAAGATATCTGCCCACTGCTACCCTGGGTGTGATGTGAACCTTCGACCAAACTAAATAGACCACTGAACTTGCCCTGTAACAAGAGACCAACTCAAATCATACAATTTTCTACAACACAGAAGATTTACGGTTTTAATCATTGTCTTTGTAAACATGAGCACTACTGTTATACGACACTTCCTGAAATCATGAAGGTAGAAAAAAAAACCTACAGGACTGGAAACCGCGATTGTTAATAATGAACTTTCCCCGGCTATTTTGTAGACGCGATACTTAATCGATATCTTAACCACCATTGCCTAGCGACATCTTTTTATCCAGCAACCTCATGGGCTGTGTTCATTTCCGTCTCCAACACTAGGAGAGGAACTTGTGTAATCTAGTCCTGGCTGTATTTGTACGGAGAGCTGTTATAATCACATGGTGAGTCCATTCGTCATGTACAAATCCCTGCCTCATTCAAACAGGATCTTGTGATTTGAGTCCCTGGCAGTTTCTCTCCCCCTGTGCCGGTTTATGAAACCATTGCTTAGGACAGACAGCTGTTTAAACACGCTCTCTTTCTTTGCAAATGAGCTTTCATACAAAATAGGGGCAAAATATTACGCCTTTATATGACGTCTACTTTTTTATATTATGAACATTACAGTAGAGCTCTGCCCATCTTAAAATTTTTACTCCATTAAAACTAAGAAAATCTCTTCAGTTTAAAAATAATCACCTTGGGACATACACATAGGTTGCATCAGTGAGGAAGAGTTGTTATAATTAAACACTGTGCAACCGCATAAAAAGGTCAGTGAAATGTCAACACTTCTCATCAAAAAACACAAACCCAAGGACATTTTGTAAGTTTTGATAAGGAAACAGTCTCTTCTAAACCTCAGTCCATAGATCAAGGACCTGCTCTATACTCAGACCCACTTCTATCACAGAGCAAGGGTATATAGTATCTTCTACTTTCAGCAAATATTGTTGTGCCCTTTTAACTGAAGGAAATAACACCAGTAAAAAAATATCAGTCCCATAGTTAAGGGTCAGGTTGAATGTCAGTCCACATTAGTAAATATATCTTCTTTTTTCAGGTCAATTTCATAAAGCCATTTAAGGATGTCAACTTGCGGAGCATGTGAAACAAGTCACCGTCAAGAGATGTCTACATGTTATATAAAGCCCATTTTTGAAATCTGGGCCCAATTTCATAGAGCTGCTTAAGCACCCCCCCAAAAAAAGCCGACCATCAGAATAGGGTAACCAGCCTAAATAGCATTTCACATGTATCATCTGTGAATGGTATCCTGATTATTTTTGCTTAGCAGAATATTTTTTAAGTAATATGTTCTGCTTAAGCAGCTCTATAAAATTGGGACCCAGGCTTTTAGCTTCAGCTGTGGCTTAGGCTCAATAAATTAATATTTGAAAAGTGCCTTTTGATACAGGCTTTAAAACAGGCAGACCAAGCCTAAAACCAGAAGAAGGTAACCAGCCTAAACAGCATTTCACATGTATCATATGTGATTGGTATCCTGATTATAATTTGCTTAGCAGAATATTTTTAAGTAATTTTTTTCTGCTTAAGCAGCTCTACAAAATTGGCCCAGGCTTTAGCTTCATCTGTGGCCTAGGCTCAATAAATGTAATATTTGAAAAGTGCCTTCCGATACAGGCTTCAAAACAGGCAGACCAAGCCTTAAAACCGTCCCCACAGTCTTGATTTTGAAAAGGGCTAGCGTCTCTGTCAACTTTGCTAAGCAGATCCATTCCAGCTAAGCACTATTTTTAATTGCATCCCAGCAGGATAAAATGGTGCACGGACCTAAACCAAATTACTCCAGATGTTTGATAACATCACCCTCGACAAACACAGTCTCTCTATTATGACTAAACATGGAACCACATTTCATACTTCATTTATGTATATTTATCTTTAATTACAGTAGAGTCTCCAGGGCTTTCGGGTTGTCTCAGCTATATTTGAATTCCAACCACGCTTTATATTAGCCTTACCATCTGTATACCGTACATGCATCTGATAGAGATAAAGACATATCTTGAGTGTTTGTGACACTGAGTGGACAATGTCTACGTTAACGCTAACGGTTGTCAAATCCATAGGCACCTGGGGCCAATTTCGATGCCTGCTTACAGGCCGTGTAATTTCTTTACTTATCTCGTTCTTCACATCACAAGGTTAGCTTGAAAAAATCAGCGCGACTATTCATTTCATTTACTAATTTATTACATTAAAATTACAGCACAAAAATATAAAAATTAAACAAGTGGCAAGAAAAATAAAAATCACAAAACAAATGATTAAACAGTCTGGTGTACTAGACAAGACAATGGCACATAGTGAAGGATTGCAAAAAAAAGTAAACATAATTACTGTCTAGCTTTCCACACCATGCAAAGCTTCAAACAATAATTACCCCCACCATCCCCCCCCAAAAAATAATAATAATCTAAAAGCCACAAAAAAAAAAAAAAAAATAAATAAAATTGCACTAGAACATTTGTTTCACCACTATAATGTGGAGTCTGATGAACAAAGTATAAATATTAATAATTCTGGGTCTTTTGTTTCCATCCCGGACCCAAACCATAGGAAACAATTTGCCCTGCTGCTCACTGTGAAAGGTATTATACAGGATTGGTAGAGCTGACAAAATAGTCGCTGACAGTGTTCATGTTTTGTGTGATCAACCGTATCCATGAAATAACAAACCTGCGAAAATTTGGGCTTAATTCGTTGTGTGAGTCAGGAGAAGAAAAAAAAGAAGTGAAAACCCTGCACAAATTTCAGCATGTAAAGACATTGTTCAGCTGTTTTTTGTTTTTTTTAGGTTTCCATAAACAGTTTTCTTGAATGTGACCCTCATTTCAGAGGGAAATACTTCACAGAAAAAATGAATCTAGTATGAACATCATAACCAGTAAGCTTTCAGACTCAAATTAAACAATTACGTTTTTTCATTCTTACCAATCCTGTTAAAGGCCAATTTTACACTATTGGTAAAATCAAAAAACACAAATGTTCACAGATTCACACATAACTTACATGATTTAAAGTAAGTAATGGTAGAAAGGGTTCCTTAAAGTATTTCTGCCTAAAATGCTATTGTTTCTGAGAAATAAGTAAAACAATAGTTTTTATCACGCGTGATAAAAACTTGATGTTAGAAAAAACAGAAAACACATAAGGTCTCTTTTCACTATTTTCTCGTGACCTCGATGACCAATTGAGCTCAAACTTTTACAGGTTTGTTTGTTCATGCATATGTTGAATCACACAAAATATGGACACTGATTTTGAGCTGTTACCAAAAGTGTACAATACCTTTAACAGAATTAACTTTTTAAAAATTATATTTGAATATTTCACAAAATTTCCCTGATGGGATAAGGGTTAAAATGTACAGTCTGTCTCTCTCTCTCTAATTCATTGATATGACAAATCTGACCTAGATTTCTTTAAATGGATTTGCATTTTTTACATTATTCATTCAATGAATATTTAATGAATATTCATGAACAGCCAAGTAGATTAGCGTACTCTCGTCGTCAGTTCCAATATCAGGACAACAAACTGTGAAATTCAACTTCAACGCTTTCAAATTGCTTCTGTTACTCGCCGTACAAAGTAATTATTTGGACTTACAACAGTATAGCTGTTTGGCCCATTAGCTGTGCGAATGTTTAAGTACTATACTAGGGTTAGTCATAGCTTCACACTAAGCACATCTGCTGCACAATTGCACACCCAACTTCCGGGCTGAAAAGCTGGCTTACGTTTGTGTGTAATTTTGGCCCCAAAAATCACTTTGTTTCTTTGTCAGAGGCATTTCTTACGACAGAAACCGATAATTCTGACAAGACCTTGAGTGTTTTTGAAGACAATAAATGTTAAAGGCCAAGTCCAAATATACATTTTTTCTTACATAAAAATGGTACTCAAAAGAAAAACCAGTTCAATACATATTGTATGCGCTAACTGGTTATATAAGTGGAGCAAGACAAGTGTGATGTTGGCATGGTTTACAGCAAAATTACGTCACACTTACAAACAAGATAAACTTTTAAACCTTTTTTAACCGGCTTCTTGTCTTATCCTTTCACAGACAATACAAAATATTGGCTTGTGTTCCTGTGTAGGCAGAGAAAGTATTCCAGTCTGGCTACTGTATAGAGCAAAAATGCTAAGTAAGCATGACATCATTGAAAGATGGCAAATACATCACATTGGTTCAGTCCTTAAAAATAGAAATATTAACCTTTGACAATACTTTGACAATTTCCTCATTCAAATTATTACATCATTTTGCCACTATGTGCCATACAGCAATTCCATATAACCCAACGCGACATCAAAATTGTTAGTAAATCTTCCAGGACAAAAATCTGAAAAACTGATTTAATTTTCTTTTATTTTTTTTGCAAAACCTGAGACGACATTTATGCATTAAGATGTCCTTTTAAAAAAAAATTAAAAATAAAATCCCCCTACCAACTTCCCTCTGGACCCCTGCTAGGTCGTCTGACAAGAGGATTTCCAAACCCTATCTCGGAAACTAACTACAGGTGTGTCATTATAATAGAAAGAATAAAGAGGGGGTAACATCCAGAGAAAAAATATGGGAAGAGTTTGGGAGACGGGAAAGGAGCCCATGGCCACGACTTCCCGTTTGGAGATCTGGTGATCCAGCAGTACCACGATAAGCTAACAGGCACCAGGTTCCTGCCCTGTCACAACTCATTTACTGTACACATTTATTCATTAAGGGAATACATAGTGACCCTGGCATACTCTCTGACCACACAAACATCTGAAGTTGAATCGTAATAACCGACGTGATGATTGAACGACTGGAGGTGTACAGAGGTCTTGATTATTCTGTCAAATTGGCATGTACGGGGTCCACGCCGCTGCGATGCTGAGACAAGGAATCTTGGGGGGCCGGGGAAACAGATGTTATCGGGGGAAAATCTTTATATGCTGTTGGTCAACTGTCTGTAAAATTATGTAAATACATCCGTATTTCATAAGACCCAGACATGGGGGATTGAAAGCAACTCAGACTGAACAAAGACAAGTTGACGAGTGTGATATTTGAATCCATGAGGTTCAGATTAACTGAGGATGAACCTATCTCAGCTATGAATGAACAAAGACAAATTGACAAGTGAGATAGTGTTATCTTTGTCGGGTTACTCGACCCAGTGAATTTGAGATAAGGGTATCAGGGCTCAACTTATTTCAAGAAAATCTTGATTAAGCCACACGTCTTGTAACTCAGACCTTTTACTGGACCAGAAATATTTTAACAAGTCCTAAAATAATTCTTTTCTAACGATCTGCTTCACTTTTAGAAGGAAGTCTGGAATTAGAAGTGTATATACATAAGTCAATTTTGCAAAAGTAACTTCAATTCAAATCAATTCAATATTTACAAGACATGTTAAAAAGTACATGAAAATTCCTGTATATAAAAATACGGAAAAACCACATTATGACATACCACTCCACACATTTATAATTAAAAGTGTTTTAAAATTCGTGACAGCAGGACTTGTTTTGTGGGTTACTGACCAGTGATCCAGTTCCCCTTGACAGAATTCTTCAGGCGAAACGAAGAAGCACAGTACCACAAATGTTTACCTCATGGATACGTTGAATTCAATTAATTCAACACCACAATTAATTCAACACCACAAGATAAAGCTTCAAATCATTTAAACAGAATTCCTTCATGAATTCACCGGTAATCATCAAAACTTATTTCAGTTTGACGTAATCAACATTTCCAATTAACAAGAATTCCCAAACGGTTTTCCCAACTCCCCAAAAGTGGGAGCCGGATTTAATTACCAATTACTCTGACAAATTTTCTCTGCAGGCAAATATGACAATTATCTCCCCTAAACGCAGGAAATGTAAGTAAAAGACTCCCACTCAACTCTAAAAATAATGGCACTTTACAAGAAAAATGTTGCCAAAGTTGGAGGGGCGCCAAAAGTCGGTTGTAAACTACTCTTTAAATTTGTACTTTTAAACTTAAAAAGTTGAGGAAAAATGGAAATGTAAGTTCATTCCCTTAAGGGTACTGATAGGTCCAGACTTTTCTCCTTCTTTTGTGTTAGGCTGTACAGTCACGACTGTTGCTAATAGTGATGCTAAGAATGTCCTACACTTCAACGCATGATGATGCAGCGATCCAGCCGTAGCCGTAGCTGAGGCTACGGCTATGACTGTTGCTAAGGGTGCTGCTAAGGGCGTCCTACACTTCAAGGCATGATGATGCAGCGATCCAGCCGTAGCCGTAGCTGAGGCTACGGCTACGACTGTTGCTAAGGGTGCTGCTAAGGACGTCCTATATTTCAACGCATGATGATGCAGCAATCCAGCCGTAGCCGTAGCTGAGGCTACGATTACGGCTATGGCTGTTGCTAAGGGTGCTGCTAGGGACATTCTATACCTCAACGCATGATGATGCAGCGATCCAGCCGTAGCCATAGCCTGCTATGGCTGTTGCTAAGGGTGCTGCTAGGGACATCCTATACCTCAACGCATGATGATGCAGCGATCCAGCCATAGCTGTAGCCAAAGCCGCATTTTGCACAGGTTTTATTCACAAGTTTTCAATCTTGGGTCTTATACCCTGAATTACAAAGGTTTTACACGCAGGCAACCCTATTGGTGTGAAGGGCGTAATTAAAAGTAGTCTGACGGCAAGTGTGTATGTTGCAATGAATTTCCAATGTACTCAATAAGGTAACCAGACTCACTTAGTCTGTTTGAAGGTGAGCCTCACTTTTAAAATAGAGTCCATTTCGGTGAATAAAATGAAAAAGCTGCCTCTAGTTCTTTCATCTTGATGTCAGGATTTGTGTTAACTATCAGACTATCAGTAATATGGTAGACTTACTTTCAAATCAATCATGACTAAGTTGAATTAAGTAAATTCTTAATGAAAGGTGGGGTTTATTGCATACAATTTAGGGAAACGAATATGAGTATAGGAATGAGCGTGCTCAAGTAAAGACATATATTATCAATGGAGGAAGTGTATATCCTTCCTTCATGATATTACAGAGGAAGGCCCGCTTATGGGACCTAGAAATTAACCATTCTTGAATCACTCTCTGGGATTCTCTTGGATTATAGTTTGAAGGCAGAGACTACAGTAAGGTTCTCTAAGTTTACGAACAATCTGAACAAAATTCGATTTTGGCAATTTTCATTTGTGTGTATCCTACATTGGGAGCCAGTTTTTGTTCCTTCTTAAAACAGTACTAAAACACTGTGAGATCGTTTTTGCAGAAAAGTGTTTTCATTCCCATTCTGACAGTTCTTTCTGCTTTCAAGAAACTAAATGACCATGAAAAACCTGTTCTAAAGAAAACAGTATTTAACAGTTTCATTTTTTTTGTTACTGTTTAAGTTGTTTATCTGAAATAACAGTTAAAAACATGACAAACATTCCTGTGGGCAGTGAGCACCAGTAGCAATCTTACACCGAATTACTTTTTAGGAAAAATAAGCACTTGATTTTTCCGGTTGTTTAATATGCAGTTTCTGAAATGCTAAAAAAGTACCGCAGTTTCTGAAATGCTAAAAAATGTACTGCAACTTTCACAAGTTTGTTCCAGTGTTCACTTTTTCATAACATCGAGAAAAGAAGACGGGTTGATCTACTCAGGGAACCCTCTGTACATTACAGCTACTTAGAAACGGTCAATTTGATTGAGGAAACACTTTTAATTTGTGTATTGCACTCCATGTATATTACATTAGACTTCCACTGACTCACAGCTTGCATTATTTACCGTGATTCGACTAAACACATGTTTGTCTGAATTCACAGAAAATTTGTAAAGGTTATTGCACCCTCGTCATCAGTTCAAATCACTGCAGGTAAAAAACAGGGCTACGGGGCACTGTACTAGTCATACAATCATCTCGTACAGTTCTCAAATCTCCAGCCAAGCCACCGAAATTATCTCCGCACACAGTCCATACCGCATTAACAAAATATCATCAATAAAAAATCCCTACTTGAAAAACCCTGCCTTCTCCGATAGAAGGCCCCGAAGCAGGAGCCTACACGTCCTCCAATGCCAGTTAAGTGCAAATTTATCTTGTTTGTTCATCTTACCGCATCTAGGCATTTGCCTCCTATCACGTCACTTCAAGCTGTCTCTTGCTATAAGAGTAACATGGGTTACGCCGGGCACTGTTGAAGAAGAGGGGGGGGGGGGCTGTGGTGGGGGGGGGGGGAATGTCAATTAGTTTACTGATCCATGTTGACTCGTAAGTCAGCACGGGAACAAATAGTATTTGGAAGACAGTATTTTTCTCTTTTTTACGGCGCCACATTGAGCCTGTTTCCGTCAAGCTTTTTTGATGAAGTCTGATCAAAATTATCACCCCTTTTTGTGTGTGTGTGTATGGTACAAGTCAGGTTTATATAAAAGCTATCTGGAGTGTGGTTACTGGGTGACAGGCAGGATTAGGGTGTGCTGATCTGGCTGGCTTTCCGTTGGGGAAATCGCCAATGCACTATTTTGTGTCAATCTGGGAGTTGCAATGATGTTGTTTCTCCTCAAAGGAAGCGAGCGGGGCTTATGGGCTTATGTCTTGATGACATAAAAAGGGCAAATCTTTAGAGGACATACAATGGACGATACAAAAAGGGACTGTACGGCAATCCACTGTGACATTTTGGGTCTGTCTTAACAAAAGTATTTTTGAACGTTTCCCTGCGGTGCGCAAAAAAAAAAAACACTCAAAGAAAGTAGTTCTGCTTTATTTATTTGTTCGGGACACTCCTCCTGGTGAGGTTGTATTACTTTTTTTTGTACCAAATTGAAATTCCGGGTATGTGAGATTAAACTTGTTTTTGTGTGAAAGTGTTTTGTGCTAAATTAAGTCTGTGAGTCAAAGTTTGTCCTGTAGAGTAATTTATTTTACTAGCACATCAACGTCCCAACACTTATTATACCCAACAAATCGGTACATTTTTTTAATAAAAAAAACTTGAGGTAATTTTGAGAGTTTTTCTTCAATTTTAAAGATGTAAAAAACAGATTTACTTTACCCCCCACAAAAATTACATCCATAAGAGTAGTCCCTTTAAAGATTTGTATAATATAAAATGTATTTTCGAAAAAAACATTAATTGTTATTCCAATATCCTTGCCACCATCAGTATGTTTTTATGTTGCCTCGTACAACACCTCTAACTAATAAGAAATTAATAATACAAATTTCGAAACATTTTTTAACAAGCGAAACAAACAACAGGTAAGTTGGCCACAAGGCACTTTTTAAGTACAATGTGCAAGGTGTGATGGTGTCAAACTGCCAACAGAATAACGCTTGGACCTTTCTCTGTGCTTAGACACCGTCAGTCCGGTCTGACAGTGTCAGCCACACCACACTTCCCTGTTTAATAGAACCAGCAGGTGTACCAGGAGATAAAAAGTGCCGGCAAGCCAAAGGAACTATCACAGCTTGTTTCTCGAGGGGAAAAAAATGTTGACGACTAGTCTCTTCCAACACTCTACAATCTATTTGACAACTGTAGGGAAACAGAGGGGGGGGGGGGCGCAAAATACTGAAGATAGTATTTTGAAGATATATCTCTTACTTCGAAGTTGATTTGCAAATGTATTAAAAAGAAACTGTGCCCCAGCAAGCCTGACGAGAGAAATGGCAAACAAGATTTTTTTTTTTATTAAGAGAAGCGTATCAGATGGCAACAAAAAAAAGTCATGTAACAAAATACTTTAACAGGAAAATGAAATTAGAATGTGAAACATACATGCAGAGAATGGATGCGACATGACAGGAATGGCCCTGTACATTCATATAAAAGAAACCATTCATGAATAAAACACATGTTCAACAAGGTTATTAATGCATGCAACATGTTTGTCACAGTAATACAATACCCACTTAATTTGCACCTACACATTTTTTGTTTGTTATTGATGGGTTTTTTTGCTTGGCCAATTACAAGCAATTATTTCTCACTTGAACAGCATTGAAGTAAAACAAAAAATGATGTTTGGTGTAAAGAAAAGAAACAGAAATATGAAACAAACCTCTAGATTTAAGTGGGTAAGTATTTTCTTCCTCCATGCTTTCATTAACGGTCTGACCCTTGTGTATATTTAACTACAAAGTGCACATCTTCATCTTTTCACTTTAAAAATCCATACCACTGTTTGCAGAAATAACATCTCTCTTCCAGCTGACGACCTTTGGTCACACTTGGTTTCACAACAACATCAATTTTTCAGTTAAAATTTAGACAAGCAAATATTAGAAGCAACACCAACTTGTGCTAGTTATGTGCTGCACTATAGTTGGTATGCCAAACTGGATCGGTTTCCCTGAAGCAACTCATTAATGTTTTTGTATTCATTCCACACCTGAACACAGCCTACGGCGATGGGATAATTTATTAATACGGCAAACCAATTTTGAGAGAACAGTTTTTTTTTCCCTCGCAATCTGAAAACACGACGCAGTCATCGTCAGATTCTGATTCAGGAAGAGTACACATGTAACTGTAACCCATGCCTTTATCTGTTGAGGCAGTCATCTAATATTTTGCTCTAAATATGATGAATTTATCTAGATGAAAACTAACCCAAATACACGTCGATGGAACTGAACACCCCAGCACCTGAAACCCATCCCTCTGTACCTACTGAATCGGTAACACTAGCGCATAATTTCTGCTGGAGCGGGCGGAGTCTAGCCACGGTCAGGCAAGCATGACTTCCATGCCTGACTCACGGCACCAGACCAGGAAAAAATAACATCGGTAGATCAGCTTCACATGGTCAGGGCACCGGGGAATCCATTGGTGACAGTCCCTAATCAGCCAATATGCAACCTATTACAAGTTAGGCTTTCAAGGGAAATGAACATGGTATAAGAAAGTGTATATAAGAAACGGATGAAGTTAAAGCGTAGCTGTTTCAGATCATAAATACACTGCAAACCAGCTAGTGTACACGGTCAAAATAGGCCTCGATTTACAAAAAAACCAGCTGATTTCAGAGGTTTTTTTTCTTACCAATGTTCTGGTGTTGTCAGAAATTGTTTCTACACCCAGTGGATTGCTCTATGAATACAGAATGCAGAGTATTTTCATGTCAATCACTGTATCCACAAATGTTTGACCTTAAAAACCAAGTCTTAAACTAAAACATTTATTTACATGTACCTATAAAGATGTCCATCCGTGTTACCTGTGACAGTGTGACCCCTCAAAAGGAGTGATTTTAGGATCTTGACCAGCGGTGTAGACACTGGTGGGTTTTTGATGACAAGCAGACTTACGACCAGTGACATTAAACGTTGAAAGAAAAAACTTGTTGAAGTTTCTGAATAGTGCAATTGTGCCGATAAAAAAACAAAAAACAATGGCAAGTCAAAATTCGACAAGGAAAACATTTGCTCATTTTGTCAAACGAAAACACTGAAAAAACATTTCTGCAAACAACTTGCACTATTCATCCACAACTGGTCCTCTAAATTCACATCAATACAATACTTTACCTTTAACATACTGGACTAATTATAATCGTATTATAATTGTGTTTTGATGAGATGTCAAAACCAATGGGCTTTAAACAATTGATAATAAATCAATCAAGGCAATGGACAGTTTATACCCGTGTACATGGGCATCCACAAAGATGAATAAAAAATGTCCGGGGGGGGGGGCTACTGATTCACAGAGTGACGTTGGCGCCATGCACATCCTTTCTCTGTGCGTTACAAATTCAGTCAGTCTCCACGTCTGAAAACTAAATTCTGTTCAGGTTTGGGGGATTTGAAACGGCAGAAGAGTGCTAATTATACAATGAATGATATAAGTACAGAGGGTAGTCAGTACCTACAGATTGTAGTTATGCAAATTATCACCGGAAAGATCTTCTTACAGCGATAGAAAATGTCGAAAAACAAACCTCAACGATGATCCGGGCACTGGCAGAAAAAGTCTGGCATAGAGGGAGGGCCATATCAATTCACAATTTCATAGATGTACTTGTGCACAAAAAGTAGCTAAGCACAACAAAATTATGCTTACAAGAATAAGGTAACCAGCCACAACACAATTCCACATGTACCATCTGTGACCGGTATCCTGCTTACTTTTGCTTTGCAGAAAACTATAAAGCAATATTTGCTGTTTAAGCATTTCTTTGAGTTTAGGCCCTGAGTTTTAAAAATGAATTCTTATTTTATACAAACATGGCTATATTCATCTTAAGAAAAAGAAAGCAATCAAGTAAAAGATCCAGCCCCTAAAAGCCTGATTACTACATTTGTCCCTATTGCAATATGATCATTTTCTTTCAAACAAACTATATTTATATCAGTTCTCGGCCGAAAATACCAATCGCACGAAACCGTTGAAATTAATGAGGAACAACCTTGTCCAAAGAAAGAGCCAAAAATACTTTTTACACATGTCTAACACATGCCCATTCCCAGATACAGTAACCAGTGACTTACAATAATACATCTCCCATGCAAATTAATATTGAATTTCTCAGATCAGGTCAATGATTGTTCATTTAAAAGAGAATCTTTTTTTTCTGGCGAGAGAAGGGAGGGAGAGAGAGAGAGAGAGAGAGAGAGAGAGAGAGAGAGAGAGAGAGAGAGAGAGAGAGAGAGAGAGAGAGAGAAAGCTGAGGTTGATTTGTCCCCGTCTGTGTGCTGACTCTTTTGTTCAGTGGCTAAGAGTGCCACAGGGGTGCCACCTGCCCCGCCAGACTAAAGAGTCATACCGTACAGCTCTAGCTGTGTCTTGCCAAGTACTACAGTCTTGGAGTGCTTCATTATGTACTGCTGGGATTTTGCATAAAACCAGAGGCAGGCATCATGCATATATCACTAGGGATGGGGAGGGGGGAGGGTATAAGGAGAATGGGGAATATGAGCCACTGTGGTTATGGGTTCTATCCTAGAGAATCTTATTATTAGAGATCAACCTTTTTCCAAGTTGGGATCGGAAGGTAAAGTATATTATTATTGAACATTTTACAAGTTTCCCCTCACATGAGTCAAATTTAGAAAAAAACCTCTGAAAAAAATAATTTCTTAAAATTATTTTAAGTGATACATTTTTGGAAACAGATCAGAACTTTCAGTTGGGTTTTCATGTTGAAAAAAAAGTTTTGTGTGTCAGAAAAATTCATGTAATTTTTGTTATGTTGATATTTGCAGAAATTCTGTTATTTCAGCTTTATACATAAATTTAGTAACAAATAAAAGTGGAACTGTCAACTTGTCAACGACTGAACAAATTCACCTTGTTCAATAAACTGACTGAACAAATGTATCTTTACAATTGGTGTTAACAGTTTATAGTGTTAGGCATCCATGCAGGCTACAAGCTTTACAATTAGGTTTCGCATCCTAATCCAAAAAGTCACTTCCACACTTGCCTCCGCAGTCCCTTTTCCAAGTCACTGCATTGTGTGTTCTGACCTGACATGTTTTCATTAAGGCCCCACTCAGTGGAAATTAAAAAACGAAACAGGCGGGAGGTCAACCTTACCTTAGGATATATTAATCCTTGTTAGATCAGAGGCTGCTAGTAGTGGGGGCCAGAGGGGTGTGTCTTGGCTGCTTTGACAGGCTGAGGGAAGTCTTGATGACTGGTGGTTACATATTGAGGTCTCTCTCACTCTCTCTCTCCCTCTCTCTCTCTCTCTCTCTCTCTCTCTATTGGAAGGAGAAATGCACCTGTCAATAGAGAAAGAACATCAAAGCTTGCATTAAAGGCAGTATATACTTTGGGTAATTGTCAAAGACTAGTATCCCAACATATGCGTAAAATAACAAACCTGTAAAAAAAAAAGGCTCAATTGGTCATCAAACTTGCAACAAAAATAATGAAAGAAAAAACACCCTTGTTGAATAGAATTCTGTGCTTTCAATTCAAATGCCTGAGAAAGGCTTCATGTCTGAAGCCTTTCATGAAGCCTTTCTAGAGTTCAAATATTTTAGTGAGAAGTTACCTCTTTCTCAAAAATTACATGACTTCAGAGGGAGTCGTTTCTCACAATGTTTTATATTATCACTGTCAGCAGCTCTCAGGTGCTCTTTAAAGAAGTAAGTTTTTTAATGATAATTATTTCTTGAGTAATTACCGAAAGTGTCCACTGTCTTTAAGTTGTGGGTTCTCAAGAATAATTTGAGAGGACTGAGGCAATATCAGGGATGAGATTTGAAGACTGTGGAAATTCCTGAAGAACGGTTTTCAGACTGGGATCCCCCCCCCCTTGTTCTAGACCTGGAACCTCACAGATCATGTTACAGTTCAGGAAGTTTACAGACTCTGGGCATCGCCAGAAATACACAACAAAAGGTTCTGTGGACTGTTTCTTTCTTCCTTTGGTGAATGCTTTACTTCTTTTTCAAGACAATTTCGAGGCTCAAAGAGCCATTGAGGAAATCCTGAAATCAGGAAAAAACCTCCAGAGAAATCACCAGCCTACAACATTGCTTTAAAGCACGTAATTGTCAAATACCATGTATCCACACTTTGTGTAACCCAACATATCCATGAAATAACAAACCTGTAAAAATGTAAGCTCAATCGGTCATCAGAGTCACAAGAAAACAGTAAAAGACCCCTGTATATGATTTCACTGTTTTTCAAACATCAGTTTTTTTTACCGTGATAAAAACTAATGGTTTGACTAATTTCTCAAAAAATTCAAGCAAAACTATTTCAAGAGAAGTTTTCCACCACAACCATCCTCATACCATGTATAAGTTATGTGCAAATCTGTGAACATTTATACTTTTAGTCTTACCAATGTTGTACACACCCTTTAAAAGATAGAAAATACGGTTGGTCATTACTCAAATAAAGGATAAATTTTACTCTGCAAGCTCACTGACTAAAGCTTATTAATACCAGTACCAACGCTCCATAAAAATATTTCCATGTGAAATACCGTTGAGGTTAAGGAAACAGAGCCCAAAGTTCCAATATTTATTATTTTGATTGGTGTATCATCAACTAATCAAGTTGACTGAATCATAAACTATGAAAATTACATTAATATTAACATCACTCTATAGACTAGCCTCCTAAAACGAACCTTTCCATCAACCATCCAGACTGACACAACATGAACAAAAAGTTATAAATTCAGTAGTTTCTTTTTTTTCCTTTTCCTAAAAGAGAAATGTAGAGGCTTTCTGTTGTGTCCATTAAAAATAGATAGCTGCATCAATTTTTTGTTTGGGGGGGGGGGACGTACATTAGTACCAAGGTAGAGTAGTAGATTACATATTATGATTGATTTATTTGGTAATAAGACAAATTAATTTCAAAACCATATGGTATCAAACTCCAATGGATTTAACTTGATCTTCTGTGAAATTACTCCAAGATACCAGTAACAATTCTAATTCTATTGACTTGCATAATTAATTGGAGGCCACTCCCAAAATAATTTTTTGACTGCTTAAAAAATGACCAGCCAGTATCATAAAGTCTGTACGCACAAAAAAATGATTTACATACCTGATTAAAAACTTGCTTAAAATAGGAGAACCAACCAAATGTTGTAAAGGTTAGGTTGTTCTGACTGGTACCCAACTCATCTTTTTGCTTCGCAAACAAGGTTTCTCAATGTTTTGCTTAAGGGCTTTAAATATATTATACATGATTGGTAGAGCTCACAAATTAGTCGCAGACAGTGTTCATGTTTTGCGTGATCAACCATACACATGAAAATATCAAACTTGTGAAAATTTGGGCTTAATCCGTTGTGTGAGTCGGGTGAAAATAGTGAAAACCATGCACAATTTCCAGCATGTAAACACATTGTTCTTAACTTTGGTTGTAACAACCTAAAACCAGCTGTTGCGTTTTTCAAGTTTTCAGATCCAGTTTTCTCGAATATGACTTCATCTCAGAGGGAAATAACTCACAGAAAAGATGGTTCTAGTATAAATTTATATTCAGTAAGCTTTCAGACTAAGATTAAACCATGATTTTTTTGTATCCATACCAATCCTGTAAAAAATCTTTAAGAAATTGACTCCTTGAGCCAAGTTCATAGAGCTGAAAAACTCTAGCCTTGAGCTCAAGCTGACAATCTTGGCAAAGCCTGAACTATTTTGTTGAGAGAGAAGCCTTTTACCAGCAAGGTATATTATCTGATGACTGATTCCAGACTATATTGCAGTTAGAAAATTTTAGAAAATTTCATTCAACGTGTTTCCCTCCATCCTACGATCGAGACTATTTTTTGAAGAGGAGTGTCATCTACTACCTTAAGCTTCCCCCGAGTTATTTTCATCTTAAACATTTTCTTCCAGTAGCCCCTTGCCAAGAGTGGCTTTAAGCCTTGTTTGGGGCAAACTTACTTCTAAAAACAATATATTAAAAAAAAAACCATTTTGCTGCTCCGGGTTTTCTTTGACAATGTACCCTGTAGTTAATGCAGAATAAATACAAGCAATTACTAACGGCCAAACATTCCACGTTGAGTTTCCAGGAAAGGTTAACAAACATCTCATTAAAAAAAAAATACTTTCATTCAAGTTGAACCGGATCACTTAATAACCAAAAACACAACTCCTCCGCAAATGTTGGGTATGTTTGGACTTCAGAAGAAACATCCACAGGGATTAATTACCCTTCAGCAGTTTCAAAAACTCTACAAGTTCTTTTTTTGTATAATGGATAGATTTTTTTTCTTCTTCTTTTTTTGATGACATTTAATACTGCAGTCAAAACATGTTTTGACTTTTCTACTTGATTCAAAAACAAATTTTACATCACTCAATTACTGTCTCAGAAGATGTACCTCAAGGCAATCAAAAATGGTACTCTATTTGATAATGTTTTGTATAATTAAGGAATAGTTGGGTAGAACATCCTAACCAAAATAAACCAATATTGACTTTCGGGGGCTGAATTACTCGGCAACTGCCACAAGTCTTGGCATTGGTGTCCCTTCAAAATATCCCCCCAGACAGCCAGACTTAAACATTTTCCAATAAAATCGACATTATCAACATTAAATTTAAATGAAAAAACAAACAAAAATAACCAAACAAGAAAATGATCTAATTAAATAGGGAGACCGCCAACATAGGGCTAGATAGCTCAGTTGGTATAGAGTGCCGCCACGCTAATCTGGAGGTTGCAGGTTCAAGTCCCGCTCTAGTCATTTTTTCTTTGTTCAACCCCAAATTATTTAAAATTGACCCAGTCAGTTTTCCTTGTGATTTACTACTTGAAAATCTTATTGAAAACAAAGGGCTGACCAACACATTGATGGGGGGCTCTTACAAACTATTTCAAGCTTTTTGAATAGCACTCTTACTCATCTTTTCTGAGGGCAAAAGAAAATTTATAATCAAAGAATACCACGGCATCTTGATCCAACTCTAAAGTAAGTGTCAAGTCTCTTCGATCAAATATACACTCCTTAACGACAACCATAAAAGCACATCTTAAGATCAGGTTTTTAAGGGCAAGTTTTACATCGAGTCTCAATCTTTGGCTATTTAGTAGAAGTCCCAAGGCAATTTAAACAAACAGATTTAAACAAAACAGCCATGGTGTTTGCCATCAAAATGAGACCCAATTGCATTCTGGTATTACGCTTGGGAGGAAGGGGCGGGGGCGGGGGCGGGGGCGGGGGGCGGGGGGGGGTGTGTGAAAATTTGATGATACAGAATATTAAAATGAAGGATCTTTTCTCAGTGTGTTTTCAGTCAAAACAAGTATTTTGTATCCATACTACGATTTTGCAAATCGTTCACAATGCGTCCAAATTTTCTTGATTTTAAATGTTCCGATTTATATTAAAAACAAATAGCAACGTGGCAGCAACTTCGCTTTTGTCAATACTACCAAATCGAAGTTGGAAGGAAAAACTGTAGTTCCATACAAATTAGTGTCTGTATATTGCTATCAATGTAACACGCAGATTGATCAAATAGGGTCCACATGAACAAAGGAGCAAATCTCACTTTTATAATCAGCTTGAAAAAGGCGTGTCAATTTTGCACACAGAATTTCTTTTTTCTTCAAACTGCTTACCGGTCAAAAGATTTTTGAAATAAACATTGCTCGCGGCCAGTAGGCAGAGTTTTCTTTGCACAGCCAAACATACGATATTTGCTTAGCGTGAGAAAACAAACCCAGCTCCCTAGTGAAACTACACACAGAGGGGGAAGCTTCCTCACTCATGTTGCCTCTTGGCCTAAAAAAAACCTTCCACGATTCAGGAAACATTCATGTATAAAACAACCTCCGGGATATAAATCCTGAGAGATTTCGCACTCTTTTTTTTTTCGCTCTTTTTATTTTGCTGGGAATTTTTTCCCTTTCTATACAGTCCCCGACATGGTGTTATTGTTTTGCAAATGTTCCCGGGGTAGAGAGAGAGAGAGAGGTGGGAAGCCCCGCCTACTCGAATACAGGAAGTGTCCCTCAAACGCTCATGTATGTGAACATAACAGATATTAAGAGAATTTCCGTGGGCTCAATTACAGCTGCTCCGCATGTTTCCTGTGATCTGTCATCTGGATTGGATTAAACAAAGGTGACAGTTTTTGTTTTCTGCCTGACTGTGTGGATCTTTTTACACATAGTGTAAAGAGATCTGCCTGGGCTCTCTCTGCATGAGGTTCAAGCTCTATGGTTGTGGTTCTTGGACCTTCTATCTAATGGGAAGGTGCTATCATGTAGCTACGGTATTCATTCAAATTTTAGACGTTGACAAACAATCACCTACATGTGTCTCTCAACAAAATAGATAATACAACCGCCCAGGTAGTAGTTAATAAACAGGACAGTTCTTTTAAGAACTGAGAGGTCTCCCGAATTCCGAAAATCTACTCCGCGGTAGCAGAACAAATAGCAAGACAAGTTCTCTAAAGAACAAAACCAACACACATCAAAGTAGATCATTATACACATGGTGTTACCGCAAACCGAATATACAACGTGCAAAACATTAAATCACAGAGGCCCCTACATGAAAGATTGTAATCTCTTATTGTTACTTACAGATGACTACATACAATCTTGAAAACCATTTTGCTGCTTTAGAAAATGAACTTCAGTTTGTTGTTAATAACATCACTTTAAAAAAAAAAAAAAAAAAAACATCTGTTTGTTTGTATCTCTAAATGTGTTTAAAATAGTTCAAAGGTTGGTGATTTATTGTATTATTCATGATCATAACATTCTTGTTTACTTAACAAAATGATGAAATGACAGGTATAGAATTCCTCAACCATTTGTCCATGTATCAATGACTTCAGATAATGTTCTCTGGAAAATACCCAGCTTAAAGGCAAAGTAAAACACAATGGTTTCTCGACACAAAGTCTCCAACTCGCTTCATCCAGTGTAACGTGCCAGCATGCCTTGCAATGTTCCAGAGTCTCAGTGTTTCATCAATCAATTTTCCATTTGATTTGAGGAAAGTACACCCCGGCCATGGAGACTGATTTGATTTAATTGTGTTTAGGAACTTATTTGAGATGTGGCTGATTATGGTGATAAAGTGTATGATTAATTAAGCGCTGCTTTTGTTTTTTGAAGGGATGTTTTTAATTGAAGCCAGTATAAACTTTTAACAATAAAGAACAACACATAGCCTCAGCGTTTACATATTAAGAACTAGAGTGTACCGCCAGCTAGAGTTCAGTTGATTCCCCCGACACAAAAACTCAATTCTTTATTTCAACTTAACCGGTAACTCGAGACAACAATTTGCAATACATTGAAACTGATTTGGAAAGGTTGGACGTGTTACTTTTATCGATGGCCATTTAGTTTTGTTTCAGATCGTTACTTGTGAGGTTCAGCTGTAACAAGTTCCTTTAAAGGAACATTACAGAATTGGTAAGAAAAAAACTTTTTGATTACAGATTTACATAAAACTTACACGGTCATAATGATGATAGCAGAAAACATCCCTTGAAATATTTCTGTCTGAAATGCCATATTTGATGAGAAATGAATAAACTAATTTTCCGATTGGAGTTTATTTGCTCAGTGAGCGTTTTATTCATTTGTTGATCTATTTCATGCAAATGTGTAATCGGTTTTTCACTATTTTCTCGTGACCCAGATGGCCGATCGATCTCAAACTTCTACAGGTTTGTCAGTTTATGTATTTGGTGGATTACATAAAGTGTTTACACTGACAGCAACTGTTTTGTTATCAAAAAACCAATTCTGTAATGTTCCTTTAAAAGAAAGAAAAAAAGGAGCGTGAATGTTTTGTCAATAAGTATGAGTGAGTAGTTGAAAAGGTCAGCCCGCTCAGGGGCTGAACCCAACACAGGCTAGGAATGCTTCCCATGGTGCTGGCAGTGATCAAACGTGTCAATAGGCCAACTTATATATGGAGTGCAGGAATTTCGCAAATGACTGGAAAATCTGAATGGGAAACAAGTTCACCTTTGCAATGCCTCATCACTTCACACCAAAAGGATAAGCTGATTTATTATGAGGCAATGTTGGCTCTAATATCCCAAGAGGGGGGAGGGGGAAAGGGGGAGGGCACAATCAGCCTCTCTTTTAGGCCTGAAATGACTGTGAAGGGTATAGAAAGGAAAGCAGAGGTCATTTGGTGTAATAAATGCATCAAGAATGTTATTCGGTTTTTGTTAAACCTTAACACCCATTTGATAAGCACTGTATGTTCAGTGCAGAAAAAGGCTACAGGATTGAGGCCAGAAAAGCACAAAAGAATTGTGTTTTAAAAAAGTTGACAATTTTCAAAATCTGAGATAACAGTTTATATATAGTTAGCAAGTACAAAAAAACACTTTTCTGACAGATGGTGTCAAACTCAAAAGGTCACTTCACGTTTTGCCCTATTTATGAAAGTTTATGAAAATATCAACATTTATCAAAACTGGCACCTTCCCAAAACTAGAGCAGAATGGCCTGAGTCTTATTCTATCATCGGCTCAGTGCTATAAGGTGGTTCATTGCAAGTTCTTATCCATAATTATCAAAAGAGCGCTAAATGAAAAATGCATATACAAATTTGTTTGCAAAACATTTTTTGGGGGGTGACCATTCTTGATCAATAAACTCCATTTACAAGGAGCAAAACATGCAAAACCTATTTCGTGAAATCCAACAAACTGCACTAACAACCTTAGATTTTGTGCTTGCTTTGTTGCAAAGTTAAAACTACGATTTAAAAAAGGTTACAAGAGCAAATATAAAACATGTTGGCATTATTGTTAGATACCATGGGTTTATTAGTCACTATCACATTCCCACATATACAATTTGCTTGAATGACTAGGAACAAGTTTAATGAGCTATTGAAATAACAGGAAAAATATCCTCCAGCCACTATAGACTGTGCTAGTCTCGCGCGTATTCGAACATTGGGACACGTTAAAGTGCGTGAGCCTGTTTCCTGCACGCGCTAAAGCGATGAACGTGGGACCAAAGTGGTCCCAAAATGTTAGAATACATGCGAGACGTGCACGGTCTGTTGACTAATGCATCTGCAAGAAATCTCAATTTGGAGTTAATTAACTTCCATTCAATGCAAAATACATAAATGTCGCAATAAAAGTTCTGTCATTGAAACATCAAAACACATGACTAAACATCTAAAAGTGTGTGCCCTATACATGAGCGATTACAACACATCTGGTATTTTAACAATCAACCAGTCCTTCTGTATTTGTTTTTTTGAAAGTGTATTTTATTAAGGCATCAAATCATTTAAGAAGACCATATTTGAAATCTCTTTCAAGGTTACAAGGCCTTTCCCAGGTGCAGCTGTCGTGGCTGATTTGTCATTAAAACGGATAACATTATCCAGTAATGTGTTCGGACAAATGTTTCCGGTGTCATTCTCACCAGAGTGCGTAATCACATCACCTCCAGATTTAGCACAGAACATTTCTTTATTATTTTGTTTAGTTGGGGGGGGGGAAGGAGAGCAACCTTTGCTTTGGATAATGTCATTAGAGAGAAAAAATTTAGGAGATAATCCTCTCATTACGAAATAACAGGTCCAGTGACAGATGGTGTCAACCTCATCTATCCAAAATTCCAATGGAACTTGGCAAAACAAAGCGTCGACGTGTTGAAAAGTAGCATGGTACCGTTTTTTTCGAGGAAAACATGACAAATGTTTTAAAATGTCTTAATTAGGCAGATGGTGATCCGTTTAAGAATCTCTTGTGTCAGTCGGCATTGACTTTCTACTTCCTGGAACCATGGAGGTAGATTTAAACCAAACCGTTCATTTTTTGGTGATCAGTCTCAGGCCACCTCGTACAGTTATATTTTCCCCATGGCATTGTTGTTGTTTTTTTATAATTACATAAAAAATGCTGGTAGAGCAAGTAAACAATAATCTAACATGGGATTCTCATATCATATAGACTCAGAGGTCACTGTAAAATCAATTAATATAAACTGGTGGTAGCTCTTAACAAAGAGTACAATAAACACAAAGTGAAACGACAAAGTACTTCCGCGTGCAAATGCACTTTACATTTGAGTTGTTGAAAATAATTTATAAAAAACTGATAAAATGGACAAATTGATTTCCGTTGAAATAAAACCGAGATCATTGGGATTGATTGATGATGGGTAGGAGCCCACAGGGCATGAAGTGTTCCAGGTTCTGGCAGAGAGAGAGAGAGAGAGTCTGGTACAATGTTGTGCATTATAACTCCACTGTGAGTAACCTCAGGCATTCATGTAACAAGATAACAGTTTCCATTGTAGGCAAGATGCCTAAGATGAGTTGAAAGTACAGGGGCATATCTCACTTCTTGTTTCATTTTTTTGCAGTAATTTTTGTTGGTAAAATTATAATGCATATGTAGGTTTGCCTATCACTAACATCCCTTGCACGTCCTTTGTAAGGCCACTTGTTTTGGGTCAAACCGACTCTCTTCAGATTTTCAAGGGACTTTTAAAGACACATTCGTTTGAATCTTTATTTTTGTAACAATTGCTTTATTTATTTCATTTCATTGTTTTATATTTGTGTTGCGCATAGAGGCTCCTGCATTATGCGCTGTATAAATGTCTCGTATTATTACTATTATTATAATTTCGGTACTATATAAATCCATTTCATTATTATAATTAAAGGGGCTGTGTCGTCATGATCAAAGCAGGCCTGTGGCTGTACATGGAATTAGAAACTCTCACCAAGTAACTGTTACTGCACATGCGTTACCTCCCTTCATATACTATCTGTGGAGAGTGCCCGTAAAGAACTTGAATTCCTTTCTAGAAACACAACTTGAATCTAACGTGAAACAGGTCCATTACAATGTGACCAAATCTACTATCAGACAAAGCCCACCCTAGAGGTCACATAGACAAAGATTCATTTACATAGTGAGTTCAAATCCCAATTGAGTGGGTTCGAATCCCACCAAAGTAGCGTGCCCGTAAAGAGCTTGAATTCCTTTCTAGAAACACAACTTGAATCTAACGTGAAACAGGTCCATACAATGTACCACATCGACCAACAGACAAAGACGAACCTGGCGGTCACATAGACAAAGGTTCATTTACATAGTGAGTTCCAATCCCAACTGAGTGGGTTCGAATCCCACCCAAGTAGCCTGTGGATTTTGTTTTTTCTCTGCAGGACTTGGGCATCTCTGAGTATACAGTGCTTATCACACAATGGTGACAAACTAATAGTACTATGCTTTACACCCAGTGCAATTATCTATACATAAATCAATTTCCTGTTAATGAATTTAATGCCACAGCTATTTTTTAAATGATGCAAAGGAAGTGTTTCTCAGAATTATTGCAACATTAATGGACATTATACACTTTCACTTGTTATTCTGTAATATTGTCCATAAATTTAGTCCGTAATTAATGACAAATTGAGCCAATTTCAATGCGATGAAAATGCTGGCCGGTTCTTTAAAAACACCCAGGAAACAGTAGAAACAGGAAGCAAGCCTAAAATGTCACGCGCTTTGGTAATTGCTGGACACTCCTAGAACTGTGAGGTTCATTCCGCTATCGTCTCGGAACAAAACCTCATCATAGTTCTGGGGAGTAATTGCGGGAGCGCAACATTTATTGAGCAATATTTTTTTCCCGCTCACCAGCTCCGAAAAAAAAAATTGTGCCCCAGTGCATTGGCAGTATTGTTCCTTTCCCTTAGACATCCATAGCTCATGTATCGTGAGAAATTGGACACATATTGGTAATTTAAAACTTACCACTGTGTAACTCGGCCTTGCATAGAGGCATCACTCGCCTCATGGGAAACTGCCACGGGTTAGGTTTATAGTCGCTGGTCTCACTCGGAGGAAATGTGGTTTTTTTTTTTGTAAGTCAACATTCTACTGTATTATTATGAGTGGTTATGAATACAGTGGTATGACCATAGGGTCCGTGGTGTGATGACCCCTACAGTAACACACTGGGATGACAATTAAAGGAGGTGGTACTGTGTAGTTACATATCAGAAGACTGCCCAAGCACAAACAAAAATAGTGGGCCTCCCGGCCTTAAGATCTTACAAAAACTAAAACAGGCCACATTTTTCTCAGCATCCAGAATCACAATATTGCTCCAGATTTCACAACAGAAGAGTCCAAAACTTAACCATCCGTGACAAAACAAACCACTGCACAGATGACAATTTCATGACTTGTTTTCTTGCCAAGCAAAGCTTATTTCCACATAAATGTTTTCAAGGTTGTGGAAAAAAACCTTAAGATAGCACTGTGTGTATGTGATAAAATGTTTCATCCACATAAAAAATCGAAACACTACAAAAACATTCAAAGAAACACTTATCCCTCACTTCCAGCTGTTTCAATAAGTCCTCTCTCCTTCTCAAGGGTCTTGATGCTCTTTTGTTTGTGTAGCTGTGCGATTGTATTTGCCTTTTACAAGAGTCTATATTATTTAGTATCAATTTTGACGAACTCAAAAATGTGCAAGTAAGGAATTGAATAAAGGCCTTCATGCTACGTTTTTATATCAGCCAGGACTTTGTCTTGATGATTCTTGAAATTGAATTGGGAGAATAAAATTAGTTTAACAAAAAAAGAAACATAAATTTTTTTCTCTAATGGAAGTGAATTTTTCTCAGGAAAAACTAGCCACACCCATCCAAGAAATAAAAATGTTACTCTTGAATATTGTGAACCTTTATGATGATGATACTGACATGCATGCTTTCAGGAGGTGTTTATCGTCACCAGCTTTCACAAAATCTGAGGTTACAGGCGATAATCTGCAAAATATCTTTTGGGTTGTTGATAAATTAACAACAGACTCTTTTAAGGTAAGAGTTGACAGATTGGAGGAGGGGGGGGGAGGGGGAATCACCACAGTGTTTCAATCAACTCCATGGAAAAAAAATACGGTTGAGTTGTGAACTGCCATGACATTAGCAAATTGCATTAAAGGTAGGGTTATAGTTTGGTTGTTGTCAATACAATGCTTGTTGTTTATAGGCAAAATTATACAAGGGATACAATGAAAGTCACATGTGAAAGTTTGAGCTGAATAAAGTGTCTACTTGCTGAGAAAACAGTATAAAAAAAAACTGTCACAGTATTTTCGAGAAAGACTCTGCTAGGGTCGAAACGTCAGGCCACTAACTAATTTTTTTGCATTTATATTACAGGTCCTTTTGGTTGGTAAGCAGTTTGCAACAGCTAATTCTATTTTCTCAGTATTTTCACAAGAACATAAAATCCATCCATGTTCAGTGAAGTGACAGCGGGTACCAACCGCATCTCTGGCCGCAGCATTTGCAAACTGAAATCTGAGAAAAAGATTCATGCATGAATTGTTTCTCAGATTCAAGTGTTTTGAGTGAAAAATTATCAAAACCATTACTTTGAAGGGAATCCTTTCTCAAAATATTTTATACCATCAACAGCTGCAGTGCTTCTCACCAAGTAAGTTTTTATGGTCATTAATTTCTTTAGTATTTACCAGTCTATGACCCTATCTTTGAACACTGCAGGGAGTGAAGGAAAGTGATGAATGCCATCAAGTCTAGTGGTGGCTATGGATATGGCTAATCAATGCATAAGACCAACAGAAACAGCCATAGCCATTAGCCAAATCCTGAGTGCTAATCCAGAAACTACCAAAACAATATTTTTCAACAAAATTCTGATCTAAATTGCAAGCCGCATTTTCACTCTTACATTACGGACTGAACACAGTATGCTTTTAACAATAGAATATTTGAACAATTTCTTCTACAAATGCTAGCTGAAAACTTTTCAGATTTGCTTTATGGCGTGTTCTTGGAAACAAGTTATTGAAAATGAATTTCTCTTCCAAAAAACCACTGTCCTTATAAATTGAGAGAAACCACCGATTTGAAATCATTTACCAACTTTAAAAATGATTACAAACGTGAGCCAACATAGAACGTTGCTTCTGGAATGTACTCTGGTTTTTAACAATCTCGTAAAAGAACATAGCTGACAGTAGAGAGTGGAATAGATTTGCTGCCATCAGCTGGAATTGATGAAGACAAACGCACCATCTACATTAGAAGACAGGTTGCCGTCATCCTGACATTCGTTACTGTCAGTTGCTCCATTTCCCACTGATCAATTCTTAATTTACGGCTCATCACATTGAACAAGTTGACTGGAAGAGTACATGGGGGATGAACATTAAGGTTCTTTTTTTCCCTGCTGATGTGCTACGCTGCAATCCAGCTGACAGTGATGTAGACAGATTGTCCACTTTCGTTAAAAATGTTTCTTTGACATCCAACTTCATTGTCCAAAAAAATAGCTGAGACACAGGGGAAAAGCTCTCATATATAATCTCCGTTATTTCCTTTTTCAACACGGATCAAATAACTAAGTGATTAAAGGAGTATAGCTAATCTTCAATTATGAAAAAGACCATAAGTTACACTGCAATAAATAAGAGATAAGCTCAATATGAAATAATAATTTAATGACCTTCTTGAGTCCTCCGTAAATAGCCGGCTTGAAGAGTAGCCACTGTTAATAGCCCTCACCGGAGAGAGCTGCTGGTCATTATTGGATGGTGATGAACACTCGGTCACCATCCCTAAATAATAAATTCCTTTTTGTCATAAAAACTAATTAAAAAAATTGTGTTGCCTTTGAGATAAAGAAAGTACACAAGCACACAGCTTAGAGTACACAGAGCTGCGCTCACATGTATAGCACTACGATATACTCCACTCCACGGGTGGACCGATATAATTTATAACCAGGCATGAATGTCTGCTGCATAACATGGATTCATGACTGCATCAACACCCAAGGAGTTGACATGAGTATTAACACAATATTAACACTGTACTCTTTTTCTTTCCATGAAGGGTAAAACTGTCATGAATTATTTGTATTTCATGAGCTGATTCATTTGGCTTCTAGTAATGCCCCTCAGAGAAATGCAACTCTGCAGCTCCTGCCTCTATTAGTTTGATGGAGACAAAATGTGGGAATTAGCTGTCGATGAGATTCGCATTAAACCCAGAACTCATTGTCTCTCTTGACACTCCCCCCCCCCCCCCCCCACCAACCCTTCCAAAACATGGCAGACGACAATCATCAAGCAGTTTGATGACTTTTCAGATCAGCTGACTGAAGATGACTTTTCAACAATGTTGGTTACTGGAAAACATATATTCCTGATACAGGAAACAGATTACAACATACATCAAACCCAGCAAGGGCAAGGTTGATTTAACTACCCTGTCATATCTCATCCCTTTGGTTGAGTTGACAGTCTTTGAACTCAAGCCTGAAGACAAATGTTTCTGAAAATGTATAGCTGGATACATTTTTTTCTGTGTCAGAAAATAACCTTTTGTAAAACTTCAAGGTTAATATCAAGTGTCACAGAGCAGGACATTTAATGGCTGTTTAAAACCAGCAGGGTCGTGGCTGTGTGATAAAGGACTGAGCTGAAGGCAAGGTCCTTTATCACACGGCTGCGACCCTGCAAGGTTTCAAAGAGCTGCTTAAGACCAAGTCACTAGTCTTTTATTTCCATTCATAAATACCTTTTTTTGTTAAAAAAGCGTTAAAATAAAGGGTAATTCTACATTGAGTACGGTATGTTAGTGGTGTTTGAAGCTTTGCATGGTGTGAAAAAATAAGAAGTAACTAATAAATAAATAGTAAACTTGCAGGTACAACCATGTATTGGATCTCTTTTGTGAAAGTGTTGGCTCTGGAAAGAGCCGGTGTGGTCCAAGTACCATGTATTGACTTTGTTACGTGTTATATTAGAGCCTGCGTAAGCTTGCGCGCCAACACGCGTATATGCCCATAAACACGGAATGCGCTTTAGCCAACCAGTCTTTAAACAGCTCCAGTTATGTCTTCAATTATCAGACGTTTAATATCACTTAAACATGGTCATGTGATCCCCTTTAGAAAGTGACTGAACTATCCGGGGTATTTATTAATGTGGTTCAAAGGCAGACCCCTAACAGACCTCTTGCATAATTATGCCATCACAAGTTCAAACAGCACCCTCACTGAAGTCAAAGGAAAAATTATCATTGGCTGAGAGTTGTGCGAGGTGCGTACAATGGACACGTTTCCATTGACTGACCCTCAGCGATGGTGGCCTATGCAGGGGGTCTATCTATAATCAAGAAAGATTACTTCTTATTAACCCGATACTGGTATCAATTGTCTATAGTAATATTTCTTTGAAATATTGAATGATTTCCTGAAATACACGATAATGTTCGAAATGTGTGAGCGGAAACTATCTCCCCCCAAAAATTGAAATCGTATTAAGATTTGTCAAACAGCGAAACGCACATAGGGGTGTTCACAAATCACAAACTCCACTGCAATGTTTTCCTATAAACATAACCACCTTTTTTGAGGGCAATTTTTAAAGGCTGGCTGAATGGAATATTTTTTATTGAAAACTAAGGGATCTGAATAAATTTGTTCTTAAAAAAAATATATATATAAATATATATACATAAAAAAAATAAATACCGCAATGTATCCCACCTTTAATATGGAATTTTAGCTTTCTTTGAAATGATTTAGGTCAATAATTTGATATAATCTGCTTAAGGCATTACTCTTGACTGTCTGCAAATATGAATCTTAAAGGTCAATATTTATGATGTACTTTATTTCAGGTCTGGTCTATATTCTTGTAGAAGGGCAAGGAGGTATTTCTTATTAAAGGGCACTTCAATGAGGAACATTTAGATTTGCACTGGAACAATTCAAGGGGCACCAAGGCAATGACCACGGGGCATTTAGTTGCCTCTGTGATATATCATGCATCTTATAAAGCCAAGGTAAAAAACACACGCCAGTTAATCGTACCCGCCCTTTTAAAAGCTACATCCTGCCGCCACCCCCCCCCCCCACAAAAAAAACAAAAACAAAACAGGACTAAATTGTTCATATATATTCCCTTCATCTTGGCACCATACTTTCAACAATTTATTTAATTTACACATACTTTAGACTTACCTTCAAAGTTCTACAAAGCCAGCAATTTTTTTAGTCTGGCTCTTTCCTCCTTGAAAAAATAATGCAAAAATAATGAACAATAAATTTTTTTTTAAAAGCCCTCATCCTCCTCTTTTTGAAAAAAAAAAACCAGGACGATCAAGTGTCGTATTTTTCTACTTGGCTTAACGCATTCTTAACTTAATGTTTGAATCTGCTAACTTATGTTTGAATCTGCTAACTTATGTTTGAATCTGCTTACTTATGTCCCGTCAAGGTTCATTGGTCAAGGAACTGTCCAGCTCTAAGTTTTTAGTCTTAAGGCCATGTCACACAGGGCCATTTTTTCAGGCAACTTGGAGGCAACCAACTGCACTGTATGCACAATGAACATTTCACACAGCACAAAGAGACATTCTTCTAGCTGTAACTTACTATCCCCGAGAAAATAATGAGAAACTTAAATGTGAACAAAATTTTCTTCATGGAGATTGTCTGAAACTCGTTGCCTGTAAATTGCCTCTTGTGAACATGGCCTTTAGGTTGTGTATAATAAATTATTAGAAAACAAACAAAGTATTTGGGATTACGGACCTAAAAAATAAATAAACACCTGTGATGACAGGTTTACACAATCATTTTAAATAATTTGATGAGTGTAAACCAATCTAAAATGACACTCGATCTATAACTGGACTCAGATACCAAAAATATGTTTTGAAACTTAGGGGTGTATCAGTGTAATGATCATATGAATGAGGTAGTTTGATAAACAAATTCAAACTTGAAACGCATTATTCATTTTTTGTGAATGAACAGAAAGGATATCTTGTTTAACCAAATGAATTTGAAATTCCACAGGATTAACTTGATACTTTGTTGTTTTAAGCTAAGTACATCATGCAGAGAGCGTTATTGGAGAGTTAGGTTGTTAGTCACGTACGTCTTTGACAACATTGACTCTGTGCGTGCATTGAAAAAATACAGTCAATGCAATTTTTTCAAATATTAAAACATGCAAACAAATTTGACATTTGGAAGGAGGAAGAGTTGTGAAAATCACTTTTCTCTTTTTCTTAATCAAACAATGCTGACAACTTCCGATTCTCGTGTAATCATGGGTTCCACTAAGGTCAGTGCACTGATCAACTTGAACATTTAACAGAGCTTGAATTAAAAAGAAACAAAAATCTACACTAGACCACAGGTCTTATAGATCAGAATCTTCAGTGGACTAGTACATGTTTTGTAAAAGTCAAATAGTCTCTTTCTCTTTTAATATGATTTGTCTACTTTTAGGAGGTATGGAATTGAAAAGCTCAAGTATGAATTAGTAAAGAAGACTTGAAGTTAAAAAAAAAATTAGTCAATCTTCAAAAGTATGTTTTTGTAAACACACTAGACTGTGGGACTCGTTGGATTTTGATGCTATCGTCCCAAAGGTTAAATGACTAGACTCTGGCCAGTGGTCCAGAGAGCATTTCAAGACATTAAAGGTACACGTTGCCTTGGATTGGGCGCTTTGGGCCATAAAAAGCGTTTGAAACCGTTTGTTATGAAATGAATATGGTTGGAAAGATGTTTTAAAAGTCGAATGACTCCACAAAATGGCGGACCTTATTAGTTCACAAAGTAAAAGAAAAAACCACACAATTTCGAGGCATATTTGTGTGGATCATTATAGGCCTATTCTACTTTTAAAACATCTTTCCAATCATATTCGTTTCGCAACAAACGGTTTCAAAGGCTTCAGCTCAAATCGCTCAACCCAAGGCAACATGTCCCATTAAGCACAACCTTAAATAATGAGCTCTAAGAGACTCCTGCACAAGATTTTAGCCATGATTTAGTTAAAAAGGGTGTCCAAATTTGCTAAAACTTCAAGAACTGGGTGTCCAAATTGTTCACTTACAATACATTTACAAATAAATGACAGATAAAACAGGGTGTCCAAATTTAAAACAGGGTGTCCAAAAGACACCCCTCTGGCTAACATTGTGGGTCTGCATAAAGCTGACCAAGCTTGGAATTTCATCTTAATTGCAAGGGCACTTCCATTGGAAAACCTCTACAGACCAGAGGAAACAGGGGCCATGGCTGTTGAAAATTCCAGGCCTGGAAACTCTGATACATTCAACCCTTCTGGTATCATTTAAAACCTAGATTCTTACCCCAGCTTCCTTCCCTAAATCCTTCAACAAGTTTATCACCAATTACCAACAATATCAAATTTCCAGCTTAAGCTCTAGGCCTAAAAGACCAGTATGAAAATGTCAATGACGCATTTTGCCAAATCCATTAACAGGAAACTGGTTTCTGCTTCTCTTGATGTCTGTGGCTGATCAAGTATTATGGGATGGCAAGTTCAATAGTTGCTCCATAAGACGTTAAGGGTGTGAGATACGACCGAGGATATAAGCTCAGCACTCCACGCGTGACATCATAAACGTTGTAACTTGTAGTTAACGACCGCTAGGATAAGATGTTAAGAACATCCTAGTGTCGTTAAAAATAGACGGTTCCTGGACAATTGTGTATGCATCTTCTTTAAATCTGCTACCGCCTGTTGCTAAGCCCCCTCCTGAATGACACATAAACCACTGATGCTAAGACGAAACAGGTTTTTCTTCTTCTATGAGATACTACATGATCACACAAATTGAGATACAATGCTTTTCTTTTTGCACATAGTAAGTATACAACTAGCTACTGATTACTTCTTAGTACATGATTAAGGCCAGACTTTATCCATTACAGCCAGTACGACCACCTCATCTACAAATGCAAATATTTATTTCTTTCAATTTATTTGTTTCATTACACATCCAACAGCGCAATCGCCAATGACAGGATTGTGAATAAGAAACAAGAAGAAAATATGTTCAGTTTTAGATGTGGGAGGAAAACCCCAAATGGCGAAACCCACGCAATCAGGTATGGACTGAAGACCCAACCCAAATGCAGGGCTCCAGGTCTGAGGTGGGATTCGAACCGTGTCCACAGAGTTGAAAGGCAGGGGGAAAAAAATCACAGAGCCAACCCAATCCCATGCGCAATTATAAACTTAGCATTTGGTAAATTTCTTTGATGAATAAGGACTACATAAACTGGGCTTCAGCGATATCCTTAGGTCATGGCACAGTCTGTGCGGCATGTATAGCGTTATCCAGACACTACAGGCTTGAGGAGAACCTTATAACGACACCCACAGGATCCAACCAATCAATTATTATGACTCCATAAGCTCTTAAATATAAGTTAACGTATGGCTTTGACACTGCCAATGTGACGTACAAATGGCTGGCCTCTGTCGACAAAGTACAGGCTTTGGGTAATCATTGTTGAGGGGGGGGGGATTGATCAGTTTCAATCAGAGAGCAAACTAATTACAAAGTTCATGGCAACAGTATCCTCCAGAGAAATATTTCATAAGAAGTACAGTCAATGTTGAAAAAATAGCACTTGCCGACCCCCCAAAAAATTCATTGTTGATAAGTCAAGGGTTTCCAGCTATAGAAATAAGTATGAAAGTCAATCTGAAACTGAAATCCCTGACACAATATAAAGAGTTCCATTGTTGTGGTCTTCATTCTAACATGACCCCCCTTTAACTTGATGACACTTTGGCGGGTTGGTTTTGGTGACTATGTATTGAAGACTAGAGGATTAAATGTCATCCTTAAAGGCACTGGACACTTTTGGTAATTACTCAAAATAATTATTAGCATAAAAACTTACTTGGTAACGAGCAATGGAGAGCTGCTGATAGTATAAAACATTGTGAGAAACGGCTCCCTCTGAAGTAACATAGTTTTTGAGAAAGAAGTAATTTCTCAGTAAAATATTTGAAATGATTGTGAGACCTCACGCGTGCCTTTAAACAAAGAGTCTTTATAAATAACCGTTCTAATTTCAAATCAAGCTCAAATCAGCTAAATGTGGATTGATTGACTAACTCTAAGTAAATTTGTACAAACATTGAGTAAACATTTATCTGGAACCTCAGATGCAAGCTAGTACCCACTACCTAGTGGCATTCGGTTTATTTATTTGTGTTTTGGGGCCTTTTTTTTTTTTCTTCATTTATTGTAATGCACAGTACATTCATATAAGTGTTGCGCAACATAAATGTCCACTATTATTATGATCATTATTAAGAACAAAATGTTAACATTTTTACAATTTTATGATGTGGAATTTGAGATCTTGAAAGGTTTAATTGGTAAAAACGTTGTTTTTTTTAATGAGGGGAAAGGAAAGAATCACCATCTCAAAAAAAACAAATTGTTCTGTAATCATTTTTTTTAAATATATTTTGTTTACTTTTTCCAAGAAGAAATAACTAGAAGCAACTACATACGAAGCAATTCAACTGCTTCAAATACAACCATGCTTGGCATGGAGACAGATGTCTATAATTATTTCTAAAATCTGGTACAAAATTAGAAAGCTCCCGAACAAAAGAAGAGAAAAAAAGAGTGTAGTGCCAGTGGTTGTAGAATCAATTAAAAAAACCAAGACGAACTATAATTGATTGCCATTTCTGTGACGTTACAGGTGCGTGAAGTCCTTCTCGGTGATGATCCGAATGAACAGGATGCACAAAAAACATGTGCAGCAGTAGATACAAGAAATCCAAGTCAGGCAGCCCTAACCGTCCTCATGTTGCATGTAATGTAATAATATTTAGGGTCTCGTTTTACAGAATAAGTTTTTTTGTCTACTTTCCAGCGTGGCTCTGGGCCCATATGGTTTACTGTGAGTCACATCCCTCAGGCAAGAACCTCAGTTGAAGTCCAACTCCTTAGATCTATTTCACTCAAAAACAGTTTGCACAGGAAATAAATTTAGAAATTGGAATTCCGAAAGATGATAGATTCTGATGTTGACCATCCATACAAGTGACAATTCCAACAACTGTTTCATGTTTTTCCAGGCAGAAAAAAGCCATACTTCCTAAATTGTTGAACTGAATTGCTTTTAAGCTTACAGATGCTAACGAAAACCAATTATATCTATAATATGGGAATAAAAGAGTAGGGGAAGCGGTCTTAAAACAGTGTTTAAAACTCACTTTAAAGGACTGAGCCAAAGGCGAGGTCTTCTATCACACAGCCATGACCCTGCAAGGTTTTAACTGGCTGTTTCAGCCCGAGTCCCCACTCTTGTATTCCCATTCATAAATACCTAAGTGGTGTTTGAAGCTTTGCATGGTGTTGAAAGTAAGAAGTAACTATAACTATAAATAGTATGTAAACTTGCGGGTACAACCATGTGTAAAATCTCTTTTGGGAGGAGTGTTGGCTCTGAAAAGAGCCGGTTTGGTCTCGACATTTCAAACAGTATACTCTGCTCGTCTTCATAAATACCTGTCCGTTTAAAAACATCCCAAAAGTTTCGAACAAATCTGACAGTTTAGCCTAAGCTAGCTGCGACTCTGCGTTGAACTTCTTTTCATGTTAAGCACTAAGTGGCTCCTCACCCAAGTTAAGAGTTAACTTGTGCAAGCCAAAAATGCGACCTACCAACTTAAATCGGGCTGTGAAATTTGCGCACTCTGCGCAATCATCTGATGGCGCCCTCTATTGACTCAATTTCCAAAGACTATGTTGAATCACTCCTCACCGCGTTTACATCGCACATTTAAACAAAGCCGCATGATCTCCTCTGGACCAATCAGATCGGATGAAACTGTCCCAGGTATTAATAGACCAGTACTCTTAACATGACTGAGCTTATTATGTTTTTTTATTATACAGAAAATCTGGGTTGAAACCAATGCTGTGGCATTTCCTTGTAATGTGTGATGACACACACCTGATGTAACACCTCGCTCTACCCTCAAATGCATCGAGTACGACACCAATTTCAAACTGCCCCTTTAACCTATAACAAAGAACATTAAATTGGGTCTGTCATGATATAAAAGAAACGAATGACTAGAAAATGAGTTATTAACTTAATTAGCGTAGATGGGTGGACAGTGAGACAGGGGGCTGCAAGGCTCGGCAATGAAAACAGCCAAACCGTCATCTAGATGCCGTCCCTCCCCACTGTACTCCCCCACTAATGGCTTATTCAATTAGACATAATGATTGTACGACAGCAGCTGGTGTCGTTGTCTTGTGATTTATGGTTAGGATCAAGTTCATATCTTAAGTGGGATTGATCGTCCGATGTTTCCAAAATGCTCTGTCCACTTGAAGATGATTTGTATTCAAACAAAGAAGAAGGGAAAAAAAATTGTTTCAACAAGAATAATTTAAACACATAAATTTTATTGTGTATGCTTTGATGAATTTATCTCTTTGATTTCTTATTTTTTTAAAGCCGTTTAATTGTTACCAATCTATTAATCTACTCTTCCGGTGATTTTCCCCCTTCTACATTCTCATAATTTTCTTTCTCAAAAATATGTCTTTCTATAATTTATAATCAGCCTCAGGCGTTCGGAGAAATGAGAGAGTAAACATCTAGCGCTAACTGCTAGAGACGGCCTCCACCATAGAGGTGTTTCATATAGTCCCTTATAAATACAGATACAGAACATTATTCTCAATGAAAATAATCGATCACTTTTGAGATATTCTTGGCTATCCTGGGTTGAAAAGCAAACAATCCCCAACAATCACAATCTCTTCAAAATCTGCAGTGGTTTGTTATTCCTGATTTGTCTACCCCCTTCCAATGGCCACACAAACTGCTCTCATGGTACAACAGGAAGGATGGAAAACAGAAATGCTCATGGGAATATCAAACTCTTAACAGATTGTTTCATGAAAATTCTATTTTGAAAAAACTCTTTGTCCCTGTTTTAAAATATTATTTACCCAAGGCAAAGCATGGACAGAATCAACCTTATTTCTCAACTTGCATCAAATTCATCTGAAATGAGCAGAAGCTTGTAATTGTACTGATAAATCATTTTTTTTGTAGACATTCAGCTTCATTTCAAATGAAAAACGTCAATATTCCCAGTTAGCCCTACGACCAATTTACATTTTTTTTTTGGCGTTGGGTACCCAAACCGTCTCGCATTACAAAACCAACATCCAGCTCCGTTACTTCAAATAAATGCAGAGACTAATAATGAACTTGCCATCCAGTCCCGTACATAACTAAACATAAACCCGAACCCCCCCCCCCAAAAAAAAAATCTTGGATGAAATCAGAGTGTTTACAGAGGTGAGGTTAAATAGGGGGTCCCTCTGTCGTATTTAAGTAGATATTTGCTAATTTCAAGCGCCGTCCTTGAGTCAGTTTGTAAAAAGCCTGGATGCAATTACTGCGCTACACGCTGATTAACAAAGAAATCAGTCTCCAGGTATGGCATAATTATCTAGAGTCTCTCTCCCTCTCTCTCTCTCTCTCTCTCTCTCTCTCTCTCTCTCTCCTCACCCGTGGGCTAAGCGAGCTTCCGTCATTGACAACAGTGTATTTTATAATATGCACGCCAGCTCGGGCCGGCCGCACACAACATCGGCATGATTCATTCAGGAGGGACGGTGGTGCCGCATTTCTCTCCCCCCCCCCCCATGCTTGATAGATACTTGAGACTATCAGGCCATTAAAAGCTTCTTGGATTACCTTAGGACCAATCAGCGAATCAGCAGGCTTGGTTGATCAGCCAATCATGAGACCACGCCAGACCGGATATGATCCGGTGTGATAAACCTTTTATCAAGGGATCTGGAGTGTCAGACCCCCCCCCCCACCTTCCAATTCTCTCTTCTCACAAGTGAATAATGTGAATTCTTGTATTGTAATAAACAATGAATCATATACTGACGAGCAGTAAATGTTTGTGAAAGATAATCAACAAACAATGGGATAATTGTCTTAAAGAGATCATTTTAGATCAACATATTTATGGTTAGGAAAAACAACAACATAATAAACAGATAAATTGAAGATTTTGAGAATTATATTTAATCAGATTTTATCAATTCACTTAAAAGGAATCCAATCCATTATTCTTGTTGTCCATCCAGCCCTTGTACTCTCGGAATCCAATCACAAGTATATCTATTTTTTTTATTTTTCTTGAAAATAATGTTTATTTTATATTCCATAAGGAAGATTTTACAAAAAATTTGATTCATTGTAACTTTTGATTATTATTTTTTACGTTTTGTACACCACCGCGTTAAAGGCTTTACGACCAATCTCATCAAGCCGATTACTCTTCAAAATTACTTCTCCCTGAAAATCTGCTCGGACGAAATAGGATCCATATCAAAATGCCAGGTTATTCATATTATTTTTTAGGACTGGTTCCCCGACTCATTTTGGCAAAGCCTATCTTTGTTAAGTGATATTTTCTGCTCGGTGGATCACAGGTCATGCCTAATCCAGCACGGACCCTCCACGGATCTACATGTTTTCATTACAATGATCGACCAAAAACAGTCCATCTGTTACCAACACCGCAGCTACGCCACACACACCACACCGACTCAAAGTGGACCAACCAATTTCTGAAATTAATCAGAAGTCATTATGGTGATGAGGAGGAAACGACACCCACCCCACAGCTGCTAGAAATATCATCAGTCCACCTATAATACACCCTGGCTGTATCAATCTCATGCCATAAATTTACGGTAAATACGAAGCAACAGCAGCATGTGGAAACAGTAATTTGCGACGAGCACTGTGGTGAGGCTCTCAAATGGCTTACGGCCACTGTGGAAAATAAATTGATCATTGACCGCTGCTGTTACGATAAATTTGTAGTCGAGCGGCTCTTCGCCATCATGTAGTAGAATTAACCAGAAACCCTGAGCAAGCGGGTTAGCCTAATCCAAATTATGTTTTTGCTTTATAGGGGAACAGGCGACATGTGTACTCTTGCTGAATGTGAATCCACTACTTTACAAAATATTCTTTTACAAGAATATTTCTTAATGATGAATGATAAATTTGGACAAGTTCACCGTATACACAAATACAAAACAAGTTCTAATTCTCATTTCTCACATGAGACCTAAGCCCAATTTCATAGAGCTGCTTAAGCACAAAAAGTAGCTTAAGCAAAACAAAATTATGCTTACTAGAATAAGGTTACCAGCCAAACTACCATGTCACATGTACAATTTGTGACTGGTAACCTGCTGATTTCTGCTAAGCAGACAATTTTGTAAGCAATATTTTCTGCTTATTTAGAGCTGCTTAAGCACAAAAACCAGCTAAGCACAACAAAATTATGCTTACCAGCTAAAATACCATTTCACATGTAGCATCTGTGACGCATGGTACCCTGCTTATTGTTGCTTAACAGAATGTTTTTAAGCGATATTTTCTGCTTAAGCAGCACTATGAAATCGGGCCCAGACCATTTTACCATACAGCCTCAGTTTCAGTTTCAGTGAAACAAATGAATGAAACATAAGATGACTCCACCATGATGAAGATTTACTTGGATTTGTCTACAAGACTTTTCACGCCATTTCTAAAAGCCCCAGCAACTTGAACATTGTCTGGAGAGGTCGGAGGTAGCACTTGGCTTCTGGCACTAGATGACATCATTTTGAATGAAAAGCTGTAGTGGATCATCTTCAGAAAAAATGTCACTTGAGAAAACCAGTGGCCAAATGCAACATGGGAAAAAAATGGTACAATCAAACGTTTTAATCAATTTTCTTTTAGGAAAATTATTTTTCCCCCACTAAAATATGAAATCAGTTACAGTGCCCCCCGCCATTAAAATATTCATCTAAATAATTCTTATAAAAATAAAATCCCTGATTTAGTGGTTTCTTGACATGTTGTAATGAGCGAATACAAGAGTGGGAGTAGGTCTTGAGTGTTCGTTTAAAACCGGCAGTTTGTACAGATTTTCCAACAATATTATGCTTTTTAACATAAATGATAAAAAGTAGTGACTCGGTCTTAACCGGCTGTTTCAGACCTTGAAGGGTTGTTGGCTCGGTCCTTTATCGCACCGCCACGACACCGCAAGGTTTTAAACGGCCGGTTAAGACCGAGTCGCTACTCTTTTATTCCCTTGTTCAAGACTGATTCGCCACTCTTTTATTCCCATTCATAAATGCCCTTTTTGGTTAAAAGGAATAATTATGTTGGAAAATCTGTAAGCTTTCATGAAAATGTTCAATTACGCGCACAAACTAATATATTTTAGATTGAGTACCTGTATGTATTGATTGCGTTGCTGGGTAAATTATACCCCTACGCACAAGCTTGCGCACCACGCGTAGTTTAAAAGCTCCTCACTGTGTTTAAATCACACGTTTAAAGTTTAAACATGGCCACGTGATCTCCACTCGATCAATCAGAATGGATAAACTGGCCCCGGTATTTTACGAATACTGCTTCAAAGTAAAATCCTTTGTCTACAGTCTAGATTTACACCGCACAACATCTATATGAAAAGAACAGCAATTCAGCCTGAAAGATTTCTCTAGATAATACAGGTACCACTTTCTACTCCATAACAAAGTCAATTTTTCAGATGTACAATACATTTTTTTCAGATGCTGCACGGAATACCTTCCAGAGTAACTGGCCAAATGAGTTTAACCTTACAGTAATTGAAGTCTCATTGGAGAGCAGACAATGCATTTAGAAGTCAATGGAGTGCAGGAGGACCTTCAGTCATAGTGATTAGTGAAACCCATACAGGAGAGAGTCTAGTCTGAGGAACGGTATAGAGGCCGTGTTTAATACATGTACCTCTTGGAGGCTGGGACAATGAAGATGGAGAGGTGGGCTTCTCGGTTATCAAAGTCTTTCAACAAAACATCCGTACTATGTAATCTTGAAATTAGTATTATCTGTAGACCTTCAAATTTGAAGGAAATACTCTAATGTTCAGAAATTTTTATAAATTGCTTTCCTTATTATATATTTTATTAATCCAGTAGGCCTACTTTAATCTAGTCAATTTCGTGAAAATTATCCTGCTAAGTAGAGTTCCACAATTAAAGTAGTTTTTTCCTGTTTCTTCTTCTTCTTTTCCTTAGCAGACGAAAGCACTCAGCAAATGTAATGGTTGAGTAGATTAAGCAGGGAGCCACTCAACAACATAAACTCAAATCTAATAGCATTTTAGGCTAATAAGTTTTTCTGATAATGACAGTGAATCATGTGCAAATTTGGTCCGGAACACATGTCATCCATTCTTCAATGGTTTAACTTGACAGAGTGTATGTAGAATCAAACTAAAGCCAGCAACCTATGCATCGCCATCCCTGAACCAACCCCCCCCCTCCACATCCCCTGACCCCCTGGTACGCTGGCCTTACATATAAATGAAGCAATTACTGTTTGGCGTGATCAATGAGCACACCAGAGGCTAAACTACGCTTAAGCTGTCTGAGCTGTACATGGAGCATCACAATGAACATCCTGCTCCGATTCAATCCTAATCAACACTCTACCACACGCTGAGTCTGCCATACTCAGGCTGGGCATACACTCATCATCCAGGACCTGAGAAGACTCAGGGCTTTAATGAGTTTTTCTCAGGCTGGGCATACACTCATCATCCAGGACCTGAGAAGACTCAGGGCTTTAATGAGTTTTCTCAGGCTGCGCATACACCCATCATTAAGGACCTGAGAAGACTCAGGGCTTTAATGAGTTTTCTCAGGCTGTGCATACACTCATCATCCTGGACCTGAGATGACTCAGGGCTTTAATGAGTTTTCAAAATGTATATTCCAATCTGTTTTCAGTTAACCACATGCAACATAAGGCTCCAAGAAAAAAAAGGGGTTTTGACGAACAAGAAAAGACATGTGGAATTAAAAAATACGTCAGGACAAGGCAGTGCCATTAAATATCTTTCAAAAAATAGGCCAGTCCATTTGAAGTAACTATGATTTGTTTCACACATAAAGACTACAAGTTTGGTTTGATTAATTATTTAATAACTCAAGGTCTTGAGTGGCATTGTACGAGAGGCTGCGGTGACAATACTGCCCCAGCTCTAAACTCATTACCTTTTCAATTTCAATACACATTCAGGGCTTAGTTATTCACCCTAGGGTTGGTCTATTGAACTCAAATGTTGCATGAGGAATGACGGAATTGAAAAATCACATGTTGGGGATGGTTCTTGCCAACATACAAACCACATAAGCAACAAAATAACAATGAGAAAAATAAACTTGTTGAAAACTGCTTACCAACCAAAATCACCTGTGGTATATACACTACATACATAAAAGTGGGAATAGCTGTACCTTTTCAACCCCATAGTGTCTTTCCCATTTAGCCTTTTGGAAAGACTTTACTGAGGTCAAAATGTAAGACTCCGCTTTACCCCAAAACTTTCAACTTTACAATTTCCTTGCCTCAGAATGCATCTATCAGTATCAATCAGTGGCACTACCTACTGATGAAAATACACATAACCTTTTTAATTCAATCAATGGCAATCAATGAAGTGAACAAAATGGGTATTTATGAATAATGGATTCCTCTTTTTGAATCAGCAGCATGTAGCTGAGCAGGTTTTCTATGTACCTACTTTCTGTGGTCAGTAATTCAAGCCACAAACCTATTAACTTTTTTTTGGTGACGCTTTGTTCCCAAATTCTCTGAAATTGTGCCCGATGAACACAGAGGACGGACTTGTCCTTGTTCCCTCTGTAGTCTCAACCAAGAAAAGGGATAAGTGATTGATATTTGAAGCTTTGCATGGAGATGAGTACACTGTTCAAAACGTCAGATCATACAAACATCTTTTTCCTCTGAGCCAAAACTCCTTCCAAAAGAGATATATACATGGTTGTACTTTCGAGACTACTACAATAGTTACATCTTAAAGACAAAAGGTTATTCTCTTCGAGCTGAGATGGAAACTGTATCCAGTAATTAAAAAACATCAACATTTTGTTAAGATTGATCAAGATTTTGAACCCCTTTTGATGTGTTGTATCAAAGTTTTGTCTTAAATTTCATGATACTTGAAAAAAAAAAGACAATTTCACACAACTCTATCAAAGGCCACAGAAAATAATTAATCGGCTTTATCCTTCTTCCCAAGGAGTCTCCTAGTCAGGAGGGAATTGAGTTTCTTGAATATAAGACATTTGAAGTTTCAGAAGAAAATCTGTTAAAGTGTTTTGCACAAAAGGTGACTTTACTTTGCTTATCGGGAGATCTACCCCTCTCTCATAACGATGTTTTATTCTGGCTTTTTTGACAGTCTTAGACACTAACCCTACTTCATTTACATAGCCTCAGACTAAGATCTTAATCATTGTACTAGAAAGTCTATCTTCTTTCCACGACCTCAAGGGGTCAGTTTGTGTCTCCCATAAAGCATGCAGAGTGTGTCTTATTTAAAGGAACATTACAGAATTGGTTTTTGCTAACAAATCAGTTGCTGGCAGTGTAAGCACTTTATGTAATCCACCATATACATAATCTGACAAACCTGTAGAAGTTTGAGATCGATCGGCCATCTGGGTCACGAGAAAATAGTGACAAACAGATTACACATTTGCATGAAATCATATAGGTTCAACAAATGAATAAAACGCTCACTGAGCGATAAACTCCAATCGGCAAACTAGTTTATTCATTTCTCATCAAATATGGCATTTCAGACAGAAATATTTCAAGGGATGTTTTCTACTATCATCATCATTAGACCGTGTAAGTTTTATGTAAATCTGTGATCAAAAGTATATTTTTACAACTACCAATTCTGTAATGTTCCTTTAAGCTTGCGAAATGGTCATGCTTTGCTAACATACGCCACTAGCATCACTGCATATAGACCGAGTGATAGATTAAATCCAAATGAATACATAATTTGTTGAGCAATGATGCAGTCAGCTGCAGCTCCATCTCAATGCAACCATGAATCATTGGATACTTGTCTTAAAGGCAGTGGACACTATTGGTAATTACTCAAAATAATTATTAGCATAAAACCTTACTTGGTAATGAGTAATGGGGAGAGGTTGACAGTATAAAACATTGTGAGAAACGGCTCCCTCTGAAGTGACATAGTTTTCGAGAAAGAAGTAATTTTCCACGAATTTGATTTCGAGACCTCAGAATTAGAATTTGAGGTCTCGAAATCAACCATCTGAAAGCACACAACTTCGTGTGACAAGGGTGTTTTTTCTTTCATAGTTATCTCGCCACTTCGACGACCAATTGAGCTCAAGTTTTTACAGGTTTGTTATTTTGTGCATGTGTTGAGATACACCAAGTGAGAAGACTGGTCTTTGACAATTACCAAAGGTGTCCAGTGTCTTTAAAGGAGATGAAGAAGAAAGGAAGAGCAGCAAGAGTGGATCTTTGAGAAGCTATGAGGTGTGGAGATTACAACTTGAAGCTGGCATGTCACATCTTCAGTATTAATTCTGTGACCATTGAGGTAAAACAGTTTGTCGTTTAGTGACTGAAAAACCCCATCACCTTGTTATAAAAAAACAAACCTGTATTTTTATGAAACGCTACCCTTCCACCATAGTTATATAACACTTCTAACTCAATACTTTCTGCGTCCTGGTGAATACTGAATAAATCAAAAGGTAACCTACCTATTACTCCCATCGAGAACCTGCCCGGCTTGAACTGCTAGGCCATCATCAACTACATTTTCATTTTGTTTGTTTAAAGAAGTAAACCAAAGTTTGTTCAGATTCAAATCCAATGATTGGACTAAAGAAAAACTGACACACTTAAATCCAGACAAATACTGAAAATTTGAACCCAGAATTCTAATCCAACAGCCCAAGACACATCTTAAGGGGACCTTTATAACTATATTCCTCTTTATTCCTCACTCTATATTTTTTTTTCTCCAATGAAGAACAGACAAATCCAGGTTGAATTCACTTTTGCCAAAGCAAATATTTTAGCAGGAGATTGGCTTGGCAGTTACCTACAGCTACACTGCCCCGGACCGACTGTATCAGTAATTCAGAAACCTGTACTGGGGGGTGTTTGCCCCGAGCCTAGCCTGACAGATGCTCTATGCGGACGGCTAGGTGACATTCCCGCACTAACGACCGCCGCTATAAAGTCACGGCACACTCTTATCTCAGGCTAGGTTCGTCAGAGATTGTTCACATCAGTATGTACTCAATTCCCCTCCCTCTGAAAGCTTGAACTTATCATGATTAAAGACTAAGCGAAACCCTCGGCATCTCGCCAAAGTGTGCATCGATATAAATATAGGTTTGCCCTCCAGTCATGACGGAAGAGACGGAGGAGAGACCCCTTTGCTTCAGACCACTTGTAAAGATCGCAAAATGCTGTTTAAGAACCACAGACAGTGTAAGCACCGAATTACATTGATTTTGATAAACTTCAGGTGAAACTCGTGTGAAACATTCCCGGAATTTGACACGGCAGTTTTCCTTATACTCGAGCTGGTGTCGCTGTCAGTATTTTCTGCCCATGAATAAGTATGGGGTGACCTTATACACAGTGATAAAAACAGTGTTCTATAAACGGACAAATTAAACAATGAAATTGAGAGCACGGTTGCGATGGCACTGGTTCGGATGGATGACAAATTGATCAGATTCAACCTTGCTAATGGTATGACCATGGAACATACAACTGTATCAAGAAATGTACAGCTGGCTGTAAAACCTAACAGAGGTTTGACAACAGTTTTGTAAGAAAAAAACGTAACATATTTTTTTTATACCCTTTTTTGGAATGTAATTATATTTTATCTTCCATTTATCTGGACAAGAATATTGAATAACAATCTGGCACTCTCAGGGCTGGAATTTTACACCGGACAGACTGCAGGCCCGAGGCCAGTGATTTTAGTGTCGGGCAAGTAAACTCATGACCTGACAAGATGATGATCTTGTGTTTTACAATTAAATAACAATACCTCACTGTGCAATTATATCGAATATTAACAAATTAGGGGCCAGTCAGAATATTCATCTTTTTTTTTTCAATTGTGGGTGGGTGGGTCGAAAGAAATAATTGAAATTCGAAATTCAGTTTGTATTTAAAATAATAGGGAAAAAAATAATCTAAACGAAAAAGAAGAAGAAGAAAAAATACCCAGCTGGACCAGATCGTTGTTTGTTTTAAAAGCCAGGAAAAGCCATTAATAAAACTGCTGATGTTGGAGACCTTTGATCTAAAACATCTGCATCATTTGAGGTATTACTTTGTTCTTTAATGTATAGCATATATTATTAAGTCATTCAATATTTTAAAAATCAATAAAACAAAACAAAAATCAAACATTGACTACTCTGATCGGCCCTTTTATGTTCAAATGTCTGATAAATTTCCTTTTAATGTTATGAGTTATCAAGAAGACTTAATACACCATCAACAAAAAATTATCATAAGTCTTCTCGCTTACATGTCTTAGTGCTTGTTCATAATGAAAGCAATTAAATGCAGGTTAAACTGTGTCAGCAAGGTTTTTTCTCAAATGTCTGGTTTTGAGCTACAATCCCTGCGGCCTTGTGGATTTTCCCCCCAAATTCGAGCCCCCCCCCCCCCGACTCGATTGGAAAATTTAGGACGCCTTTACTAATTCTGTGTAAAAAACCTCTCTGCAGAGGTCTGGCTGATGTCATTATAGTAAAAATCCAGTCTGCCTGAAAATTGAATTTTCACTGCTTGTCAGAAACCGCTACCAAGTGGAAGAAAGCAATAGTTGGAATATGAAAAAATGTAACTCATAGTTGTAAACATTTCCCTAAGATTGAAGTTCATGTCGTCCGCTCGGTGTTCTCAGATCATTAATTGCAATTTCATGTCCGTAATCGTCAAAAGGGTGTTAAATGAAAAATGTATATAAATTGGAAAAAAAAAATCAAAATCCACTTTCCTAATGTTTATATTTTCAGTCCTTGTTTTTCTGTTTATTTATTAATTTTAGCACTTTGGAATAGTCAGATCCTTAGTGTATTTAACTTTTACCAATTCATTTGATTAAATTCTCCTTCACTTTAATTATTTTTTTTTATACTAATTTTATTAGGCATTGTCTGCATCCATGAAGTGTACTATTGTTTGATTTACGGCTCTTCATTTATTCCTCCTTACTAGGACTCCTGTAAGTTTTTATTAGTAGTTTCTTGTTTTTTTTTTAGGGTTAATAGGAAATCGAGTTTCTGCATGGTTACAGTTGTTTTATGTTTATCAGTTTATTTATTGACTTCTTGTTTTACATCTTTTTTTTCTGTGAAGCGCCTTGAGCGTCTTTATAGGCGGATTTTGACGCTATATAAATGCTTAATTTTTATTATTAGAAGTAAATGTTTAGAAGTAAATGTTCTATATAAATGCTTAATTTTTATTATCGGAAGTAAACGTTTGTCTTAGAAACTGAATGTTTCTTTTTGTCAAACAATCACTTTGGAGACCACTCTCGATCAATAAACTCCGTATTCAAGTAGCTCCAGACCATGCACAACCAATTTTATGAAATCCATAAAAACTGCACTAACGACCTTATAGTCCCGAGCCAACGATGTGTGAACAAAGGTTCCTAGCTGTCATGAGGCATGTTTTGGCGACCATGACTGGAAACAAGTTCCTGACGTAAAAATTCAACTGACCGAAACAATTTCCGAGAGCTACGCGAAAACGGGGGTCGGTAACCAGAAACAGTTCATGACGTAGGTACAGCTATAAAAAATTCATGCTCTGAAAATATGCAACTTTCATTTGTACTTTCAAGTAATGGAACTTAGTCTTTGTAATTTTACCAATATTATTTAGTTGTTATGCTTCAGGGTATTATTCTGTTTTTAAAAAGTATTCAAGTGACATTTTTTGATAGTTTTTAGAGTCAGCCATCTTGAAACCAAGCCTAACTGAGCAAACAGTTTGGTCGGAACAAGCGCAGTTCAACCAAACAGGAAAAAACATCAACAATGACCAAAGTTCAAACATGATTCTGGTTGGGGTGGCCAAAACGCACTCCTGCAAATACTTCCCCTCTGCAAGTACATTTTGTTCACCTGTAAATCGTCACATGAACCACACTTGGGCAATTTGTGAAGTTCATATAGGGGAATTGAACTCTCCAGTATGTAATAGCAGTTCAAAAATTACAAACATACTCATAATTCCACATTTCCTTTCCGAGTTTGAGATGTTTTGGACGTGTTTTGTGTAAAAAAAAATTACAAAAATTGGAAGTGTTTAATTTTAACACAAAATGATGAACATGTGAGTCCACTGAATGTATATCACCAAGATAATGTTGAAATACATTATTTTGTAGGTACAGCTTACAGGCTTCCTGTTATGGTAACAATAACTACAAGTTTGTCTAAATAGTTTTTCAAGACCAGGTTTTCAAATTCTCAACTTGAAATCCACGCCATTTTCAAAACAAACTGGCTCCACTGATTACCAGAAACCCATAGGAGTTGCATGGAACTAATTTTTCTTTGACGATTTCTCGTCCAAGAAAAATTTCATAATTGGACTTGGCTTTCACATACGTTCTCCAAAGACTAAGGTCTTCTCAGTACTCAAATTTATGTCATTAGAAATGTTTTTGAACAATCAAATGTGTATTTTTTTTTTAAATTACACACAAACGTATTTGAAGCCGGAAGTAGAGAAAACTTTGATAAGCCATCAACTGGAAAAGTCATTTTCCCACATCTCTTGCACATGTCCCTTTAAATTGTCTCAACATTTGTTGCGGACACTTGATTATTTTTTATTTCATTGTGTCATATTTAAAACCCCAAAGCCTTCGGGCCGTTCTTGTGCATCAGCTACAGGGAACTCGACTGGAACTAATCAGTTTCAGCAAACGCATTCATTGTGATATCACAAGGTTCTTATTATTCGCACATCATCAAATCACTAGGAAAATTGTGCTATAAGGTTGCAACGTCACGGCAGTGGCCCAGTAGCCGACAAAAGACCCCCTTGCATTGGCCGCCATAGTTGATGAAACGTGCACGCGTGAAGGCTCATTGCGAAGTGTGCGCAGGCACACTCGCGTGGGTTCCATTGGTTTTCATCAAAATGGTGGTCATGATGTCATGTGCAATCCATCTTAAATGACTGCTGTTGGTGAGAAATCTTTTGAAGGAGATACAAGTTGGAAAGTCTGTGGTTTGAAACCATTTTTAAAAGTATTCAAAAGATGATTCAAACTCATCTAACAGTTGACAACTTCTTAACATGGCATGTTCAACCATACATTCTTACAGCATGGCCGAGCTTATAGCGTACCTAAAGGTAAATACTCCACAAATTAATGACCATAAGAACTTACTCGGTGAGAAGCACTGCAGCTGTTGACAGTATAAACTATGTTCAGAAAAGGATTCCCTTCGAAGTAATATGGTGTGGATAATTTTTCACCCAAAAACATTTGGATCTGAGAAATGATTCATGCATGAATCGTTTCTCAGATTTCTGAGGGTTGGTGACCGTTTGCGAGTGCTGCGGTTGGTACCCACTGTCACCTCGCTAAACTTGGATGGATTTGACAATGTCGAGAAATACCATGGCAGTTTTTTTTTCTGTTTTCTCAGCAAGTAGACACTGTCTTCAGCTGAAACTTTCACAGGTGTCTTTTACTGTGTCTTTCTTTACAACTTTGCCTACAAATCAGCATTCAGTTTGACAAAAAAATCAATCTATGACCCTAACTTTAACATGTCATGTTCAACCACACATTTACTTACAGCTGGGCTGAGCTTAACATACTTAAAGTAAAATCAACCGCTAAGATGACTGGTACAATCTGATGTTATGGATTGACCATATTTGGCAATCTGTAAAACCAGATTGCATCACGTCTTTAACAGCTATAGCATAATAAATCCAATACCAACAGAAACATGACTTGAACAAGTCTCATTCATCTTACAGACATTCTCTACTACATTCTCCCCAGATGAAGTGCTTTGCCACACTGTATTTCCCCCCACACACCGTGTCACTGATTAAGGAAATCATTAAAGGTCCGATTTTTTTTTCTTCAATTTGACCTGAAAATTTAGATTAAAATTTTAAATAGCTTTTTTTCACAGATTCAAGAAAGTCTAACCATTCATTTGAGGTATTGTTCGTGCGGCCAACAAGTAGCTAATTGAAAACTAAAATTGAATTATTCGTCAAAATCCCGACATTACCGGTATCTCAAGTTCATCAGCCATGTACAAACGTTTTTGCATATTATATTATATGTATTTTGTGCATTGTCCATGGCATTATATGCGATAGTTTTTGTATGTTTTTTTATTTCGAAACAGCATCATCTGTCAAAATTTGGTCACAGAAATTTTGTAGAACCAAACAAATTCTTTCGCCGAAAACCAGGCCATGCAACTTTAACGTAACTCCGATCCAAGAAGTGAAGGAAACAGCTTACAGCATGGACACAAGGTACTAAGGGAGGTACTTCAACTCACTTCCTTGTCTAGGAATATCCTTTACTTTAAATAAACTCCAACAAAACAACCATGGGCAAAAAAATTGAAACAAGGTCAAATTTATGTCTCCTCGGTCAGTTGGAGGCAAACATTGATAAAACTCTGATACTCAAATATGCACATATGTTAAGTGTAAATTTCACAGTACTATGTTGTTGTTAACAGCTAAAATGTTTAGTAAAACTGAAACAATTCGTTAAATAATGATATAGTAAAAAAAAATGAAATGATGGTCACCACAGGGCTAAAGCAAAACTTCACAATATTTCACAAACGGAAAAAATACACAAAAACCCAAACACAACCGGTGTCCACAGTTTGCTAAGGGAAATACATTTCTAATTTGTTAAAGTCATTTCACTAAAAAGATATACCGTTTTTTTTTCCACTAGGTCAGTTTTCACCTCCAAACAAATACCACCTTTCCTTTCCCCAAGGGCAACCCCACCCAAGTTACAAGTCCAATTGTCACTTCTAGGTCATGAACAAAAGACAACATCATGGGCATTGTGATAAAGGCTTTGAATTTAATATCAAATATTAAATCTAGCTGTACAAGATTATTTGCCATAAAAATAGCTTTGATTTAAAGGGAGTGATGGAAAATATGAGGTTTTTATACCGACAGTCAAAGGAGACTTCGATACAACCAGTGTAGTAACCCACATAAAATGGATCGCACCAGGTTTCTATTTTAGTATTCAAGCAAGAAACCAGTAGGCTTTTGACTTGCCTGCCATTAAAATGCAAAAACCAAGATTAATCTCAAATTTTTTCTTTTTGCAAGAAACGGTAAAAACTGTCACTTTAAGGCAACAAGCTTGGCTTTTTGAATTGCAAGGAGTTTAATATCATAACCAAGGCCATTTCGATATGGATTTAAGGAACCAGGTTGACAATAGGTGTGCACGTCAAAAGGTGTGCACGTGTTTCATTTTAAGCTTTCAACTTTAGAATTCATATAAAAGTCGCAACAATTCAACATGCACTAACAACAAGCAGCGTGTGTGCAATTCAAAAACTCCGTATTAACTTCGGTTATTCATTTCCACCTCAGCAAAACAAGTTATACGTTTTACCTGAAAATGTTTTTCGAGCAATTCTAACTCTGACATTTTTCGGAAACTTGTTGGTATCTACATGGCAAATGAAGAAATGTGCTATGCCAGCCCCCCTCATGGTTTGTGTCCTCCGCAGTGGAGCTTGTGGCGTGATGGCTGTTACATCGTCACATCTAAAAATTACACTTTGAAAAAGCAAATAAGCTCTGCCAAGATCTTGGAGGTAGGGTCATGGTCCCACAATTATGGGAAGAAACAAATTTCATCTTAGATCTGGTTCCTTTGGGAAACAGCAAAGAATTAAAAGATGGTGACAAGAATTATGGAGCTGGCTGGATCAATTGCACCTTGAGTACCGAATGGCGATGTTTTGATGAAGGTAAAGAGGTGCAAGTTTGGAACTGGGACAACCTGGAGCCTAGTGTTGCTGAGGATAACAGTAAGGAAGACTTGCATGCATGCACCATCCTACAAAAGGGCGCTAGTCAGAATTCGACTGACGGAAAATGGCATGCAATATCCTGTGATTATAAACTCGCAGCGATTTGTAAGAAACTGCTACACCGACCCTTCATGTCTAGAGGAGTTCGAGAGAGATGTCCGCACCAACACTCTCTCTATAACTGTCCTCAGTTGAGATATTCGTCTTAATCACAATTGTCTTATTCTAATGAGGATCTCAATTCTAAAATCACAACAAGAGACTAAGCATCATGAGAAAGTGTAATGTAAAAACAATCACGCCAATCTCAAAAATGACCTGACTCATTTATAGAACAACCTTGATGGGGACCTATTCTTTGCGAAAAAAAAAAAAAAACTTAACACCTACTGCATCAGACAGGACAGTTAGTTTTATGTATAATCGGTAAAAACAAAATTGGATGTCAATGTTGTACAAATTTAGCGGCAAGAATGTGTTGATATTTTAAATATAACCTTTTCAGTTTGTGTGGGATAGATTAAAGTTGTAGTATTTAACTAAACATTTTTTCTTGGTTTTTATGTAAATCATATTTGTTGCTGGTTTATTTTATTTCTGTTTAAAAAAAACTTGAAAAAAATAGAAAACTGCCTGGTGAAGCATGCACTTCAAAAAATTTCAAAACATTGTCAGTATTACACAAATATAACATGGTTTGAGGGTAGACAGTCTAGCTCCCTGAGATATTGAAAGTTGACAAACTAGTTCCTGAGGGAGCTGGTTGGTCCACTTCCAATACTGAGGGAAGCTAATATCGACTGCCCACCTGAAATAAAGCATTATATATTTGTTTCACAAAGCCTCGTACTTCTCTAGTTTGACTTCATTGAGCTCAGAATAACGCAGATTGACATGCATGTGTCCCAAACTTTTCATGTGTGTGTAGCTAGCGATGCTGGCGCATGTGTAATATTCAGCATACACCTGTGTGACAGTTCCACCGATTCCTTCGCAAAGCGCATGCATACAGTAGACTGTTGCACATGTGACAGTCTCCTACGCACAATGCTGCCATGCCACACTATTCGATTTCCCATGTGCGTGAATACTGGCGCGCACTTGGTTAACAGCGAGATTAGCATCTGGCACGGGACGGTGATCGGGCCAGCGAGAGTTCAGCTCTCAAACATGAATATGTATGAGGCATAGTAATAAACAACTGCCATATGATGCATGATTTTTGAGTTAACAAGTCTTAACACTAGTACTGAGAACAAAAGTGAAAATGACTCAGTTCAAGCAAAATGTTTGTTTTTTTGTTACTAGGGAGATTTAACTCTGAAAACTTGAAATCTGGATGCTGTGTACATATCTCTTAGTCAAGTCAGGATTGTTTGTTGTGAAACAGAAACAGAACTTTCTGCTATCAATTTCCACATAATATTATGATAGTAAACGACCACACATCAAATATATTTTAACATTATTTGATAACCGTATAGAGACATCTGAACCCGGCATCATGGCTCTGTTTCCTGTGATAGCATGTGCTTAACATCTCTGTTTACATGATTTAACTGCCGAGCTATGATAAGCTGGGCAACCTTACATAAAGTCGGCACAAAACAGAAATGTCAATGCCAATGTCACACAACTGCAATTTGCTGATTCTTCACGTGCTGCAAACAGCGCTCTAAAATTGGGCTATGCAATCAAATGCAGCATAAAATTGGAACAGGTAGCGCATTTCATCACACGAGGCAAGCGTGTTATATTTGAACGCAACACAGAACTTAAAGACAATCAACCACGAAAATGTATAATGGTTAAATCTGAAAGCTCACTGATTATAAATTTCATACCAGTACCAATCCTCTCGAGAAATATAACCTCCGCAATTAGTACGGCAGGTAGGTGAGGGTTTTTTCCTTTGATGATACAAGCAGGGAGTTTAGCACACGGTCAGAGTATGTCATGAAACAGATATTTGGCTTCAGGGCCATTGCAGATTTGTCCTCTGAGAAAAATTATGTAGAATAACAAGCAATGGCAAATTTTGAAAATTGTGCAAGTTGCTTATTGTTCTACCTATATTTTTTTTACAAAGGAAAAATCTGCGATGGCCCTATAGCCAAATATCTTTCTCCATATCTTTCTCCATGCTTTATATCAAACTCCATGCTTTTACCATCAAAGGCACAGTTCCCCCAAATATTTCCACCATCTGCCCCACTAAAGTCACCACTGATTCTATTGACTGCAGCAATCAAAAATTGACACGATGTGCGTATAGACAATATCCCTTATACATGAACCAATTTCTTTTCACAGAACCCTTTAATTCAACGACATTTTCACAGGTTGGTTGATGATGAGTTTGCAGAAGCCTAGAGCAGACGATAGACATTTATTTACGCCATCACCCAAAACTAATAATGTTTTACAAATTACCTTTAAACAAAATAACAGTGTTTATATTGATTCTTGGATATTATACTTTCCTTTAAAATCAATCAAAATAAGAATAAAAATGTGTGGTCTCATTAAAAAAAGTTTCTATATTGCTTCTCTTTATTATAAGTTTTTCATTTAAAGACACTGGACACCTTTGGTAATTGTCAAAGACCAGTCTTCTCACTTGGTGTATCTCAACATATGCACAAAATAACAAACCTGTGAAGATTCGAACTCAATTGGTCGTCGAAGTTGCGAGATAATAATGGAAAAAAAAACCTTGTCACACGAAGTTGTGTGCTTTCAGATGCTTGATTTCGAGACCTCACGCGTGAGGTCTCAAAATCAATTCAAATATTTTACTGAGAAATTACTTCTCTCACAATGTTTTATACTATCAACAGCTCTCCATTGCTCGTTACCAAGTAAGTTTTTATGCTAACAATTATTTTGAGTAATTACCAATAGTGTCCAGTGCCTTTAAGACAGTAAAATCAAACCTTAAAAAAAAAAAAAGTACTGCTTTTCTACACGCACAAATGTTGTACAGCAACAGTATTACAAATCCATCTAATTTAAAGTGGAATTTGCCTTCATAAATCAGTCATAAATATAAGCATGCTGTGCACTATAAATAAATAAATAATGGAGAGGGAGGAAAGGCTTGAGAGCCAGCTGTGATGGATATACATGAATACTGTATAGAGGAAAGGCTTTTATTTATCAGTACTGGAAGCTATGAAGAAGAAGAAAAAAAATCAACGGAAAACAAACTAAGCTTAACACCTCAAAGAGGACGTTCAGAAAAATCAATGTTTAAAAATGTTGATCTTTTTTCGAAATTGTTGGTTGGTGGGTCCAAAGAAATAACTGAAAAATCAAAAATTCCATCAAGACAAAAAAAACAAAACAAAAACATGTTTAGCGTCCTTCCTTTTTGAAAAAGAGGAGGCGGGCACCTTTTTTTTTTTTTTTTTTAAATGGCCACCTGACACATTTTTCAAGACAACCAGCCAGGCTATTTTTTTAAGATGGTTGCCAGCTTTTTTCAATGTGCTACAGTCAAAAATACGATGTTTATGTATTTTAGAATCAATTTTTGTTGTCAGAGATCAGAAAAATTGATCCTTAAAAAAAAAGAAAAAAAAGGAGGTGGCCTCTAAAAAGGAAGCGGGCGGGGACGCTAAACATGTTTTTGTGTTATTCCATCAGTCAACCTTGTTAGGATAGCTGACCTCTGCGCCCAATGGGGGAGATGGCGAGGATTTTCTCTTCGGTTTCAACTAAAAGTATTGCATGCTGGAAGCCAGGAAAGGCCATTGAAAACTCCTGAGCTGGGAAAACATTTGTTGAAAACATTGAGGCATTGTTCTTCAGTGTATAGGGTATAGTAAATAGTCAGGCAATGTTTAAAACTCAAAATTTGGGCTGGGTGGGACTGGGTGGGTCAAAATATTTTTGGAAAAAAAAAGATTCTGAATGGCTGTTTGAAGACTGAAGTCTGGAAAATGTATGTGGCCAGGGTTTTTTTCCAGTTCAAGGGAAATTTATTTTGTCAGTTAATTCATCGCAGCAACTAATTTCTGCAGTGAACTCATCATACAGGAAGTCTAATGGACATTTGGAGATCTAAAAACTTTAAATTAGAAATGAATGAAATTCAATAGCATGGCACAGCAATGTTTTTTTTTTAAACATTCTCATTCGAATTAGTCTTGTTTTCTAGAGACATCATAAAAGCTTACCAATTAAAACCTCCGTAAAATGTGCCTTTTCTTGCAAGCATTTCAATACATTGATAAACACGTACAGCAAGACAGTAACATCAGATCAAAACACAATTTTGGTTCGGATAAAATCCTTTCATTCAACCAGGAATATTTCTGATAAGACTGGGCATCAGTGCCCTGCAGCCAATTTCACGAAGCGCTAGTTAGGATGAGTAACTCGTCCTAACTTAGGATGGGTTCAATGTGTCCTAACGTCTATGGATACGGAACTTAACTCGTCCTAAGTCCTAAGATTAATCCTAAGTTAGGAAGAGTTTGGTGAAATCGTCGGCTGTTAACCTTCAGGTCTGAAATCATCCATCAATTTATTCAACAGTTCTCTGAACTATGACATTCCATAAATGATGATTTCATCAGCAAGCTCTTACCTGAGTGAAATAGTGCTCTGAAACCAATATGCAAACTTGCTTCACAGTTAGGGCCTAATCACTGTGATCAATTTTGTACCTAATTCAAAAAATTCCCAAATATAGAATACTCCATAATATTAATAAATTCAAACATTGACAAAAAAAATGCTTCAAAAGATCATTTTAAAGACATTTCGGTGATATAAGAATAAGCTTCAATCAGCATTATAATGTTTCTCACAATGGACCATTCCTCAATTTAAATGATTTGAATTAGCCAATTAAAAATGTTGATAGTTTAACTAAAAAGTCTCTGTTGACTTTATGCCCGAAGGAAGATATAAAAACCATATAGCCAGCTCATTAACTCAAATGACAAGAAACCACTACCAGTAGCAGTGACCACCGAGAACAACAGACGCCAGTAAAAAAGGTACAGAGCTCAACTCGTAAAACACATGATGTTAATAACTCATTACTCCCCCGGCCTCTTCTGCTGTGATGAAGAAAAAATTGATGCAAACTGATGGTCTATTCTCACAGCATGCCCTTTGCCTGTCTAATTTCCCATACAATTAGGCAGCGTCCCCTTTGCCTGTCTAATTTCCCATACAATAAGACGGCCTCCCAAAGTCCAAACAGTGAGGAGCCCTCTTTGTCAGTATGTTATCTTTTGTCCGGTTTGTTATCATTGGAGTGACACACAGCCCCTTTTTACACGTGCATCCACACAATATTGATCCCCGAAAGAACAAAACGCCTTTCAGAATGACCACTTATTCATCATTTTTTTTTTTTAAGATATGAAAACGTCTGGCAACCCAGAAAACAAATTAGCTGGGTCAAAAGGTAGCAACAAATTAGGCTAGAACAGCACATGTCGACTGTTGTATTAAAAAATAACAATTATTTCATTAAAAGTGAATTATTAAATAAGGAGAATTTATTCATTTGTTTTGTCAAACAAAGCCATCCTTCGTTGACTATTTTTTTTACGATGTTAATAAATCAGCTGGTCTTTTATTTATTTTCAAACCTGGCATTTTGGTATTAATTTTCTTATGAATTAATTGATCAGTAATTGTTTAATTAGTCATCCTATTCCAGAGCATCGGGGCGGTTAAAACAAAACAAACGTTACAAACGAAGACACTGTGTTACCATTTACATTTCACATGTTTACAAATAACGTTTTAAATTGCACAGTTGAACCATACGACTCCAAAGCGAAATATTGTCCATGTTTGTGTATATTATCACAAATAAAGACAACAATAGCAACAAAGCAACCCAACTGACAAAAAAACCACACACACTCCATTACAAAATTATTAGCCACAATTCACAGACAAAGAATGAAAGATGTGATATATTTGCAATGCACCAACCAGGCCCATGTATCGGTGGGTTTCTGGATGTGGTACTTATGTCTGTATTATATTCGATATGGCCAGGCAGCTGTATAACAAAGTAGCCTATTAAAACAGCAATCAATATTCCATTGAGTAAACATGCAGGCCGCTGACTCTAACAGCAGAGTGCCTGCAAGCAATCAATTTGTATGCAGGCCCCTGTAGAAACGTGGTGGTGCCTGGGTCTAGTCTGGTCTGGGGGGCTCGCAGTGCTGTCTAACGCGCAGGCTACAGATATGCTTTTAACAATATTTTATCAGTGGCCACTGATCTTGTTTCTGCTTATCAAAATACAAGATTATGGAAGAGTGGTGGGTACCGGTGGGGGGGGGGGTGATAAAAAAAAAGCACAAGTGGTATGGTGTATTAAAGATGCATGGGTTGTCTTGATGGACGGAGACAGAATCCCTACCTCTTGTCATTACAGTTTTAAACATTCTGTATATATATCGGAGACAAAGAATGTTTTTTTAATGTGCTTTTTTTAACTTGAGTTAATAATAATTTAATGGGTTGTAGGAGGCGGGTTTTGCGCTATAAAATGAATGCGTGTACTCCCTGCCGTGGCAAATTATAACTAATTAATTTCATTAATCAGAATGTAATCCCCTGTTTATTAATCGATGGAATGACTGCTGTCAAATTCGGTTCTATACTTTCCGGAAAAGAGCAAGATTTTTATAGATTTATTTATTTGATGAGTTTACCGTCTTCAAATTAATTCATCGCCTTTATTTAGGGAAAAAAAGCAAAATTTTTCATAGATCATAATTTTTTCAGGAAAAAAAGTGCAAAATTTTTCATAGATTATCTAGTGATGATGGTACTGTTTTTAAATTCAGTCCCCTTATCAAGAAGCAATCATGCTGTTTAAAGATTTGTTTATTTGATGAAAAAAATATATAATCTTTTCAAATTTAGTCCTTTTTTTTCCCAAGGAAAAGTTCAAGACCTTTTAAACAGCCTAGTTTATTGAAACAACCATTTTCAAATGGACTTCTCCTTTTTCGGGGGAAAGACCGAGTTCAAAAAAAAAAAAAAAAAAAAACGGGTGTAAAATATTTTTTAAAAGCTTCGTCTTTAAAATCGTGTCATCTTCGTGTTCCTGAAGGCTAGTCGATATGGAAATGATGTTAGCGCTGCAGCAGCATCAGTACATGCCTCGTGGGGAGATGAAAGAATTCAGCCCGGGAAAAAAGGGAAATAGATGCATTAAAACAGCTCAGGGTTTCATGCAGATGAATATTCATGAGAAGCAAACTAAATGCTCTTGCCTTGGTGATTTCCAGGGATGTACGTGGGTAACTTCTAGCTATTTAGACAGGTACTGGAATATTATTTTAAGACGCTGTCTAGCATAGCAATGAGATATTTTTTAGGTGTCTGGGTTTTTTGAATGGAGTTTTTAGTAATATTGGCTCTTTACAATGTTGCGACTGTGGAATAACAATTCCGCATAAAAGAAATCATTTATTGAGCTGAAATGTTTACTAAATTTTGCATAGTTTGATAAAAAGATTTGTGACAATTTTGTTTGTTTGAGGGGGGGGGGTGGACATAATAATAAAACTTGTCTAAAAAGGGGGTTAACTTTGTACTTTTTGTCCTTATGGAAGTAACAACATAGCTCATGAGTTTGCTTAAATTGTTAAGACTCACGCTAAGGAATGACCTCACTTCAAGTTTATCCAAATATAAAACAATTATCTTGGTGTATATTTGGAACAATCATCACTTGAAGTTATTTCTACTGAAGTCCTTTTATTTTAAGGAAACGATGACTAATGTCAAACAATAAAAAGTGGACTTGCAAAGCAATAATCACAGTCATTGCAATAAAACAAGCAACCAATGACAGAATTGGGTTGTTTTCCAACAGAATTTGTTTTCTATTTTCCTATTTTTACTAACTTCTCACCTTTGAGCTTAGAATATTCTTTGGTTAAAAACACGAGACTAATACCCCTTTCCAATCTATACCGATTAAAGGAACATTACAGAATTGGTAAGAAAAAAACTTGCAAAATATACTTTTTGATCACAGATTTACATAAAACTTACACGGTTTAATGATGATAGTAGAAAAACATCCCTTGAAATATTTCTGTCTGAAATGCCATATTTGATGAGAAATGAATAAACTAATTTTCCGATTGGAGTTTATCGCTCACTGAGCGTTTTATTCATTTGTTGAATCTATATGATTTCATGCAAATTATGTGTAATCGGTTTTTCACTATTTTCTCGTGACTCAGATGGCCGATCGATCTCAAACTTCTACAGGTTTGTCAGTTTATGTATATGGTGGATTACATAAAGTGCTCACACTGCCAGCAACTGTTTTGTTAGCAAAAACCAATTCTGTAATGTTCCTTTAACTTTAGGATAACTTCGTTGAAAACGAGCAAATTGGAAAACAAGCCAATTCAGACACAGCCCGACTGTGTACATGGAACATGTGTAATTTGGGTTTGGATTATTCCAGACGTCTCACAACCTGATGTATTGATACTCAATGCATTGTCAGAGGATCTCTTGCCTAACTTCAAGCGGGAAATGATTTCCTCTTTATAAATGACAGCAATACAGAGCTGAACTATTTATAGGACTGGAGCGATACCCTGACCAACTCAACACTGATGAAAACAAGAAAAAAGAATTTGCTGTAGCAAACTGCTTTACCAACCAAAACGACCCGTGTCATACATGAAAAAAGTTGTCATTTTATTGAGTGGTGTTTTGACACTAGTAGAATCTTTCCCAATTTACCTCCAAGCTAAACTACCAAGGCACAGGAGCACAAAGTATGATTCTCAATGGAAGTGAAATTCATAAAATTGGATGAATTTGCAAATGTGATGAATTGTTTTAATTACCTTGATAGTTTAGTCTCTTTGCTCTTTGATTTTCAATTTTAATAACTACCTTTCAAGTGCCTTTTCATCACTGACATTATCTGGACTTTTTCAATTTGTTAAAAGAGAGAAAAAACATACCTAAGCACGTGAAAGTTAATTTCAAACCAAAGTTCGAAACTTTTTCACAAAATGTATCAAACATAGAATATCTGCCAGTTATGTTTCTTCGAAAAAGCAAAAGCTGACCCAAAGATTTTCAAACGATTTGTAAAGCTGAGGCCAGGTGTGCTGAAGGCACAATGTCATATGAGCTTAAAATGATCTAATATAAGCCAGAGGGGTAGACTGATCGCTGATGAGTGTCATCAGTCTACGTGCCAAGGAGGAGGGGGGGGGGGGCAGCGTTGATGAGAAGTGTGACACACTCAAGGAAATCAGTTATTTCTTGAGCAAGGTGCTGTGGCAAGACAACACACTGCTAATGAATAATGTAAAGAGGAACTTGGGATCACAGTGGAAATTCTACCAGGAAACTCAGCACTCAGGACCAAGCAACGGATGTTCTTGTCATTATTACAACGTTTAAGCAATTTTACGTAGACCTCCCCCACTCCCCCATCGAGGACAAAAAGAAAGAAACAAATACATTCATAAAGGATTACATGCTAGCAACTTGTTACTAACATTTATTAAATTGTTACTGTTGTTTTTGTAAGTGTGGCGGTGCTTTGGCTTTAATTAAGAGTTTAATTATCGGCGAAGCGAGCTGTCATCTGCACCGGCCTCGAGCTCCGGTGTTCCTGATCAGCAGAGAATGGGTTCGAGTCCCGGTCTTGACACTTGAGTCCTTTAAGCGAGACACGTAACCATTGTTGCGAAAAGCCCTATATGTCGTATGTGTTTTGTAATGCACATAAAAGAACCCAGTACACTTGTAAAGAGAAGGGGTGCTTTCTGGAATGGTTGGCTGCAGATTGCGCCAAAGCATATTGCAAACCGTTACATGGTGTTAAGTAAATAAATGGGTCTTACAATTTGAACAAAGCTCAACGTATCTTGTTGAAAAAATAGAGAGTGTTTTGGTTGTGATAAAGCGTTTTATAAGAGTTTTGATATTATTATTAATTAAAGAGGGTTTTCAAGGTCAAGTTCAATTCTGTGATCCTCTCATTTTCCAACAGATAGAGTTCTCATAAAAACGGGGGAAAAATTACAAAATCTCTAACCTTACGTTAAAACGGTGTAAAATGTCATTTAATTTGATACTCTTTCAGAGCAAAATTTGAAACATGACGTCATCGGATATCAACAAAAATGCGTTCTGTACATTCCAAAGAGGAATTTTCGCACCAATCCAAAGGTAAAAATCAATGCTACTTTGATTGAACAAAATCTATCTAAATTTCGGAATGAACTGAAAAATTCTTTGTAGAAAAATGTACAGACCATATCTGAAATGTGATGTCATCGAACGCATTTGGATTTTAACAAAAAATTGCACTTGAAGGTTATCAACCATCCAGTGCCATTTTAAACCATCTTAACACGAGGTTAGAGACTTTAATTTGATTCCCGTTTTCCTAAAGGACTCCATTTATCGGTGACGGAGTGGATCACAAAACTGAATTTGACCCTGGAGTCCTTCTTTAAAGGTCCTGTACACTATTGGTAAGATCGAAAAACACAATGTTCACAGATTCACACATAACTTACATGATTTAAAGTAAGTAATGGTAGAAAGGGTTCCCTAAAATATTTCTGCCTAAAATGCTATCGTTTCTGAGAAACGAGTAAAACAATAGTAATTATCGCGCGCGATAATTTGAAAAAAGAGAAAACACATAAGATCTCTTTTCACTACTTTCTTGTGACCTCGATGACCAATTGAGCTCAAACTTTCACAGGTTTGTTTGTTCATGCATATGTTTAATCACACAAAATGTGGACACTGATTTTGAGCTGTTACCAAAAGTGTACAATACCTTTAAGAGAACATTCTTGCAAAGCATCTACTTTTGAAGCAACATCTTTTAAAGAACACGTTAAACATATATTTTTTTTATGAACGATTAAAACAATGATTAATATGGAGTAACTGCACACCTTCATCTTAACACAGTTCCTTGTCATTTTCTCTCGCCTCAAAAGGTGAGAGAACTTCACAGAATCACATTCAGATATCATTTTGATCGAAGATGACAGCGTTTCACACAGAAAGGTTTTCTGGAGCAATTAGTGGCAGTTCATTGATTTTTCTATTCATTGGAGCCATGGTACAAGGACGTAGTACAGGAAGTGTAACAGAAAAAGGGTTTCAAGCAATTACACCTAATGTGAAAAAATGTGCTCAGGGAAAAAAAAAAACAAGCCACTCATTGGTCAATGAAGTTTAAATTCAGCAAAGGACTTGACAAATGTGCACAGCCACAATCATGGGTACACATTTTTTTCGTGTCCATGTTATGAACAACACTTTGAAAACCAGTGATGTAACAGTTATTTCAATGTTTTTTGTAAATTGATTAACCAGCAGTGTGTGAATGAAGAGTAGAAAGTACTTGAGTTTGTCGAAAACAAGATCTGCAAAGAGTTACTCAATATTTATGTGTCGTTCATTTGGTGTCTTTGTAACAAAAAGTGTACCCATGATTGTGGCTGTGCACAAATGCATTCTCTCGGAGTACATTGTATTTTGAGCAAAATTGAAGTGGTTTTGTTTAACAAACCAGTGTTAAAACAAAGTAATTTTATTGCTTACAAACTTATGCTGAAATGAATAATTAAGTAAGTGTGTCCAACAGAAGGGTCCTGCCTAATACCACCTGAAAAAAATAGATACTAGAATATTCCTTGCATAAAAGATCAGGCATTATATTTGACCCATGTAAAAGAAAAAATTAAACAAAATCTTATTGAGTAAAAGGGCTGACCTACACATTAGTATCAAGGCTTCCACAGACTTTTTCCAAATCTAATTATATTTCTAACCAATATATCTGAGTGCAACCGAATCGGAAATCGGATAAAGTTGGAAGAATAGCAATGCACGTGAATAGCATACTCTTTGTCAACTCAAAGTTATTTTTTACCTTCCAATATCAAATTATAACTCATAATCGTTTTAATAATCCATATCCTTTTTTTCCCATTGACATTGACAATAAGGATTCATAATACAAAATAAAAAAACATGTAAACCACCAGATATCAATAAAACGAGGAAGTGTTCACAACTACGCCTTTTCAGAACAGAAAAAAAAAAACCGTACATGAGAAAAACAACAATATGACTGAATTGAACTGAAGATCATGTATTAATTACAGAGGAAATGATGTGAGTCTCCAGGTGGCCAGCATGACACCATAGAGGATGAATCCTGGAGAGAGCCTCCATCCCCCCCCCCTCCCTTCGCTCTCGTTCTCTCTCTCTCTAGCTCTCTCTGGCAATAACAGGAAGGGGCAGATTACAGACAACCAACCACACATCGTCCACCCGTGAAGAACTGTCTGCAGGGTGTTTGTAGTACAGCTGCAACTCAATTTCATCACTTACCTTTCATGAGTTCTTTCCCCCCCCCCTCCTTCCCTCTCTCCACACACACGCAATATCCAAATTATTAATGTTGGGTAGGATCAATGATCGTCCTTGCTCTAAAGATCAACTCAGTCTTTCCAATTTCAAACAAAATTTAAAACTCTATGTTTTGAATATGTGGATTTAAAGGGATGTAGTAAACCAATTTCAAAATCTTAAAATATATACCTCCATAAATGTAAAATTGGTACAAACACAATTCAACACAAGGCAGTAAATCAAGTGAGGTTTGCGAGATGCCATGTGCGTAAATCTCTTTCGGGTAGCGGTGGTTCTGAGACAACTTTAACAGACTCTAACACATTTTTTAAGACAGCAGGACAAGTTTATGATAATTTGTTTTTGAAAATTATAAGATGAGAATGTGCGGTGTTCTCCCCTAACATTACATAGTGGGTCTGCCGGCTAAAATGCCAGTTAGAACACCTGAGGACCAGTCAGAATTCTCTCCAACTAGTCCTGATGGCTAGTTTATTGCTGAAGTCCCATCACTACATGTAAACCACTTCATATCAGTTCAAATTACAAGTCCCATGCTAATGACAATGTTGAAAGAAAACCTTAAAATATGAACCAGTGAAAATGCTGGTGGACTTGTGACATAAAAAGCCAACTGGTCCCTCTGGCTACTCCCTGAAAAAGTTGAGTTGAGTTGTGGGTGGTGTACAGTCAGGAGTCTTAAAGTTGGGGTCATAGATTGGTAATTACTCCAAAAATTAATGATCATAAAAACTTACTCCTTGTTAAAGAGCACGGCAGCTGTTGATAGTATAAAACATTTTGAAACAGGATTTCCTCCGAAGTAATTCGGTTTTGATAATTTTCTTTTACTTAACATCTGAATCTGTGAATCGTTTTCTGACAGTTGACTTGAGTGTTCAAATTCCCATGGTGTTCGTTCGCGAACGCTGCAGCCAGAGAAGTGGTTGGTACCCGCTGTCACCTCGCTAAGCCTAGATGGATTTTACGTTCTTGTGAAAAAACCGTTACAGTTTTTTGCTGTTTTCTCAAAAATATAGACACTGTATTCAGCTGAAACTTTCAAAGACAACTTTATTATAATTCCGCCTCTAAATTAGCGCAACGTTGACAAAAAAAACCCAATCTATGACCCTACCTTTAAGAAGAGCTTCATTGCAACAAAAAAACAAGACTAAATTGACTGCTCAATCAGTTATGTGAACAGCCACAATCATGGGTACACTTTTTGTTACAAAGACACCAAATGAACGACACATAAATATTGAGTAAGTCTTTGCAGATCTTGTTTTCGCCAAACTCAAGTACTTTCTACTCTTCATTCACACACTGCTAGTTAATCAATTTACAAAAAAACATTGAAATAACTGTTACATCACTGGTTTTCAAAGTGTTGTTCATAACATGGACAAGAAAAAAATGTGTACCCATGATTGTGGCTGTGCACTTATATAATCTGCTTTTTCAGAACCAAATCGCGAAATGGAAAGTAGTTTATTTCCACTGGATGAACAAAGACATCCATTTTGGATGTATTACTTAGTGAGTCGGAAAACTAACGATGGTATCTATACATTCTCTAGAAATAGTTTATGTCGGAAGTGTTGTCAAATTCAAGGAAAATGAAATAATTTCCTCTTTGAATTTACAAAAGGGTACATGGGGCAGGGCTACATTCCACACTGCCATGCACAATGTAAAAATAAAACATCCTACTACTCGACTGGTGTAGTTCTCCATGTGTCACAAAAGGTTAAATATTGCATAGAACGATAATAATCTATTTTTAAAATGATTTTTAAAATGAGGATACAAAAGACTGGGTGCTGAGTTCCAATCTCAGCAATCGCACTGAAAATATGTGTATTTAAGGGGACTATGTGATCGACAAGAGATGACTGGAAAAAACAACAACTTCATATAAAAAGTTGTTTTTGAAGGTTGAACGTAGGCACCTGGCTGTTTCTAAAATGATCTAGCTCGGTTTAACATTCGATAATAATACAAAAATAGTACAAAGAATAAAAAAAAAACTTCACATTATATGTAAATTATCTCTTCACAAATTTTACTTCTGATAAAGTATAAATGGATTTATAAACACTTCACCAAAGATAGGGAGACCGCCAACATAGGGCTAGATAGCTCAGTTGGTAGAGCGCCAGCACGTTAATCCGGAGGTCATTGGTTCAAATCCCGCTCTAGTTAATTTTTTCTTTGTTCAACCCATAACTATTTAAAATCCACCAAGTCAGTTTCCCTTGTGGTTTATAACTTGGTACCAAAAATATGTTTATACTATTTTAAAAATTCAATGGTTTTAATTAAAGAAAAGTCAGTCAAGCTCATAACCTTACACCTAGTAAATTTCGAAATGACTTTTAAATGTTATTCAAAATAAAACAACTATGTCACAACGGATACGACAATAATTCATTTCCTGAAAAGAATTCCAGTACAACTTACCAGATTCGTAGATCCTATCACAGCGTCTGGTTTTATTAACCTGGCTCCTTTTGTGTGTCCGTGATAAAATGACTTGATCGATCTATGATGGTTTCCAAATCCTTTAATGTGAACCATACAGGAAGAAAGTGTATTAAGCTTTTATTAAACAGTTTCAAAAGGCTCCGGGTAGTGTCAATAAATGATGTTTAATGCATTTTATTGTCACAACAGTAAAACCCAATAACAGTGTGGCGCCATAAAGATAGCTTTATCTTTTCAGCCTAGGACATCACTCTTAAGTGGAATGGTATAAATTTCTTTGAATTCTCCAACCTCAACATTTGAACACATAAATTACCATTGTCTGAAAACAAATCCAATCACAGGAAAACATATCTTTTCAAAAAACAGTATTGCCAAACTTATCCTTGAATGATTCATAAGAACTTGTTATTGCATTTGAGGGATAAAGCCTAAAAAAACAGTCAAAGCCTAAAACCTGATTTTCTTCTGTATACATAGGCCCTACATGATTTGCAAGTTTCACCTTTGACATTTCTGTCTTTATTTCACAAGAATGCATGCACTTCATTCAAGCAGAGTGCATTCAGACATCCACTGAAGTCAAGAGTGGAAAAACAAATCACCATTACTATATAACTGAAAACAACCAATTACAGTTACAGGGCTAGAATTTGGGGAGAAAAACCCACAAGACCGCAGGGCTTGTAGCTCGAAATATTTACTGGACCGGAATTTTGAGTACAAGGCCAGAATTAAAGTGAGAGGAAAAAATGCCTACCAGGGTTCATAATTGAACTAAGGGAAGATTTATCTCATTTGTATATTATGGGTAAGTAGTCTTTGATAATCAAAAGAATTGTATATATCAGACTGAAAATCAACAATTGAACACAAGCCCAAGACCGCCGGACTTGTCCGAACATGAGTTTACTGGACCGATGCTAAAATCACTGGCCTGCCGTCCAGTTTAAAATTCGAACCTCGAGTTGTGAAATAGTATTGAGGGATAAATTTTTAATACTTGAAAAGAGAAGTGGAAGAGAAAGGAAAAAAACATCCCTCGTAAAAACTCAACCAGTTCTACATTTTTCAGTTGTAATACATAAAAGAAATGTTTTGGGGGTAATAGTGTAAACAGTGTCCCTCCTAAAATTCTGAATGAAGTTAACTTTTAAAAGGGTATTTACAACATTGGTAAGATTGAAAATATAAATGTTCACAGATTTGCAAAATGATATTAAAGACGGTCATGGTGGTAAACTTCACTTGAAATGGTTTTGCTTGAAATGCTAAAGTTTTTGTCGCGCGTGTCCAAAACCCGATGTTTGAAAACAGTGAAAACATATAATGGGGTTTTTCACTGTTTTCTCATGACTCCAAAGACCGATTGAGCTTAACATTACACATGTTTGTTATTTCATATAATGTTGGGTCACATAAAGTGTGAATACAAGTCTTTGAAAATTACCAATGAAGAAAATGTGCTTTAAAGTACTGTATTTTATGAATTCAACAGTATGAGTACTCTGATAAAAATGGAAGATGTAGAAACAAACATTTTAGATAAAAACTGTCTGGTTTCAGTACAGTTCTTATAAGGAGAAATGAGCTCATCCAATGTGGGTGTGAAAATCTTTCCTGAACTGACAAGTACAAATTCACTAAGTAAATCACTCTCACGAAATCTGGGTCACATAAAGTGTGGATACTAGTCTTTGAAAATCATCAATGTTGTGCTTTATAGTACTATATTTTATAAATTCAACAGTACTCTGATAAAAATGGAAGATGTAGACACAAACATTTTGGATAAAAACTGTCTGGTACAGTTCTTATAAGGAGAAGTGAACTCATCCAATGTGGGTGTGAAAATCTATCCCGAATTGACACAAGTATGAATTCACTAAGTAAATCACTCTCACAAAATCTGGGTCACATAAAGTGCGGATACTAGTCTTTGAAAATTATCAATGTTGCAAATGTGCTTGAAAGTACTATATTTTATGAATTCAACAGTACTCTGATAAAAATGGAAGATGTAGAAAAAATTGTTTTGATGAAAACTGTCTGGCACAGTTCTTATAAGGAGAAATGAACTCATCCAATGTGGGTGCGAAAATCTATCCTGAATTGTATAAATTCACTAAGTAAATCACTCTTACGAAATCTGGGTACAACCTTTTCCATTTTTAACTGTACCATACATGTTGAAATACACTCACTGAAGGTCATGTTTTAAATTTGTTTTCCAGATGTTTGTTTACTCAATTGACCTCCATGGTATTACACCAGATGCAATTTATATGCCAGGTAAATGTTGCACTAACATCATTTCTGATACAAACTCACAGCCTTTCCTTGGACTTTGATAAAAGGCAATCTGAACTGTGACCATTTACGACTACAGAGGGCGCACTCTTCTCAACCTGGACAACATCCAGGGATACTGTGATTGGTATTCAGCATCGACCCTGTAGCTATTCATCCATTGAAAGAGCCTTCTGCTCTACATAAATGTCATTGCTAAAGAGAATTTGTTTGCCCTAACCAGGCCAAAACATGCATTGTTTATTAAAGTGTCCTCTTGCAACTTGGTCCAACTCTTGGTTTAAACTGCTTCCCTGCTGCCTCTTATAACCTGTCCCAATTCAAACACAACATCAGTGGTTATCTTTCTACTTTATGAATTCCTCTTCTTTTATGCCCTTCCCCCCCCCCAACACCCCTTTAGCCCTCACCTCGAGTGGCCTGTTTTAGGGCCTCGTGATTGGCACGTTCCCATAAAAAGAACATATGTGTATAAAAAAATACATCTGCAAAAACTGAACGTATGAGCAGAGTATCTGCTACTTTTAGTTTGAGAACGTTGATACTATACAATGTAGTTGTACCCGACACCGTGTTGTTCTTCGTTGCCCGAGGATCGAGTAGGCAACTTGGTCATCAGGTACTGTACCAAATCCATCAAATTGAAAGCAAAACTATGCAATGGATTATCAAGGATCTGAAGTGGTTTGGGTTACTAGCATTTAAATATCGCAACTGTAATTCTTTCAGGTGGTCAATGTTCAAGTAACCAAATACTGCCCACAAATCTACACCGCAAATAATAAATGTCCCATACTGATCTATTTTGGGTAAATGTAACTCAATTCAATGCACATTTTGTTTAAACGATTACCACGGGTTTCAATCAATGTTCTCCCCCTTTTTCATTTCCTTTCCCCAGGAAATGTTAGCGATGAGAGACACGGACTCATCACATCAACCTGCAAGGACTCTTTCACAGAAACCGTTGACATTCTGAAAGTTCAACATTCCGACAGGATTAATGCCAAGAGAAATGACAGCATTATTTGATTTTGTAACTCAATCCAGCCAGCACAGAGAGGTACCATAGCATTTCTGTTTCCATGAAGCAAACTACGAAGGAAAAAATGACTAAAGGTACAAAAAGTGGTCATTTTAAACACACCTTGCAAAACAGAAAAGTGTTTTTTTTAAAACAAGCTAACAGGGTCCTTTCATAATAATTGAAAGAGTACAACATTGGCAAAGGCCTCCCCCCTTTCTTCCACTCCCAACCAAAGACAGAGACGACGAGAGTGTAGAGAGAAAAGAAAGAGAGAGGGAGGGGGGAGGCCGAGGAGAAAGGAATTTTTGGTGTCACAACAAAAGAAACATTGGTATATTTAAGGGGGGAACAAACAAAAATGTAAACCAATCACAACAGATTTGATATTTCTCTTCCCTTGTATAGAAACAGACATCTTCTTCTGTCCACATGTCCACACACGAGTTAAAGGGAAGGTACACGATTGGTAATCACTCTAAAAGAAAATGAGTGGCAATAAAAACGGACTTGGTTAGAAGTACAGCAACTTTCGATATATTAAAGCATTTTGAGAAAGATTTCAATTCAAAATAATGTGGATGTGAAAAAATATGTCACTTTTTATCCCCCCAAATTTGAATCTGAGAAACGTTTCTCAAATCGTGTATTCCTATTAGGAATTATTCTTTATGTGTGGACATATTCGCATGCGAATTTTTGGCGATATTTAAAAAATGCGGCCACCTTTTGAAATGAAATTTTCACAGGTTAGTTTTTTTTTGTATACACTACATTTATATAGGATTAATACAATCAAACGGTCGCAAAAACCAAAGGTACACTTTGCCTTTAAATACATAGATATTGACAACCAAAGACGAATTTATAAAAATTTCTTCTCAATAAATATTTTCCACAGAGCTTTGCATTTAATGTTTCGTAAAACCAAATTGGTTTGAATGATTACAAAAATAATTGCCCGCCTCTTAGAGTAATGAATAAAATTACATTTCACCTTGAGGCATCGCTGTGGGAGGTAAGGCCGTAAACCAATGTTCAATTTACAAGCAAAGTACACAAGCACACCTTGAATTAATGAGCTCTTTAGCTTGTTCATGAATACCAAGATAATTGGGTATATAATTGAATGGTTTTTATCTGCTAGGGAAGTGAACACAGCAATATAGACCTCACTGTTTACGTCGTCTGAGATTTCTTCAGAATAGCAATTAATCTAGTTTTGAAAATACCAGCAAGGGTGCTGATAAAACAGATCATGCGTCCGTAATTGTCAAAGACCATTACCCTCACTTCGTGCATCCCAACATTATGCATAAAATAACAAACCTGTGAAAATTTGGGCTCAATTGGTCATCGAAGTTGCAAGAAAATAATTAAAGAAAAAAAAAACTACATGACTTCAGAGGGAGTCGATTCTCACAATGTTTTAAACCATCAGCAGCTCTCAGGTGCTCCTATTATTAAAGTGTTTATCGCAATTTCTTGAGTAATTACCAAAAGTAACTCCTGCCTTTAAGTTCACTGTAACTTTGCTGCTTTTAATGAAGGAAATGTTCCCATTCATCAAAACTCTGCAAACCAACATCTTGCTCATAAAACGACACAGGTCCATATTTTGTCATAAGAGTTTGACAGGTTAGCTTTGATCACACAAGGCACTAGAGATGTGGCAATCATAGTTCAGACTGTTCAGAGTAAGAGGTAGTCTTGCTTCAAGACGCTCCAGTTATTGATTCCCCTCGCCATTATACTTCTTCTTCTCCTCCCCCCCCCTCCACACATTTCCAAAGGTCACATAAACTTTAAACTTCACACAAAGTCAGGTCTTCACTCGTTTTGTGTTTTTGTAAGACTTGATGTTTTTATAATGTTTCTGAACACCGATACTTTGGTCTTTAAGCAATCATCGGTAAGTTTGCATGATTCTATAAGACTCGCCGTCTCACCAGTCTACCTGTAGTCCATGGAGATGTAGTGGGTTTTCCCCCTAACTAATGGCCTTTTTGCAAACACAATCTATCTCGAGCTTCAAAGCTAGTCTGTGTAAATGACTAAAAGGACTTCAAAACTGTGTGTGTCGTTTTGCTGAGTACATTAATTTGAAATGCCACTTTTAAAATACTGTTTACTTTCAACAAAGAATGTGTTCTTTTCCAAGTAACTTATTCAAACACATGTTTTTAGCAAGTTACATTTTATTTATAATGCAATGGTCTTAAAAATTTGATTAAAAAAAAAAAAATAATAAAAAATCAGATCTTCTCAAATGGCACTAGTCCCTTTCCTCGAGACAAATTTTGAGCGAGATAGAAACATCTTCCAATCATGTGTCCACCTCTAAACCCAACCCTGTGACAGGCCGTTTCATCATGACACAGATTTTCACTCGCCGCTAGACATCGCGGCTAATTTGAAGGCTTACGTGATGTGATTGATTCACGATCTGGCCCGGGCAGTCCAACACTAAAAGCCATCAACTGCCAATGATTGCCGTTGACGCGCACTAAACACTCTCACAAAGACCTCTCAACCATATTGAAAAATTTGCTTCTGAAAGCTGTCAGGGCAAGATGGCCAACAACGCGTAGCAATTTCACACGGGATTAACTCCCCAAGACATTGATTTCTGAAGTTACTCTTTTCCAACTGAGAATGTCGAAGAAGGAAAAAAAAACAGTGTTAAAAGCAGCTCTAAATTCGATAATATGGTTAAATTGCTTTTCAAATGGTAAAGGATTGCATGGTTGAAGTGAATTTCAAAGTTTGGTTTGACGTTAAGTGCCTGTTGGCAACCTGTCAGCTGGTATTGCCATAAACATGTAGTTGGTGAAACTACCTGAAGGCTTTTAAATCAATTAGTTTTGGTTTAAATGTCACGTTCCGTTCAAATGCATCCACATTTAGAATCAAAAACAAGTGTACGGCAGACATAAATTTCATTGTTTTGTTTCAAAGAGGATCGAAATAATGTAGGCCAAGTGTCCAGGCTCATCTTTATAGGGGTATTGACTGCAGAATTCAGCGCATTATGACTACAGTACCTGTAAAGCATGTGTGCTGCAAGTGTGGAAATCCGCGGTAAAGCCGTGAAATTGGGTCCAAAGGTGTAGCGTGGGCCAAAGGCCCAAAACCCAAAGGCCCTCTTTCATATAATTGTTCAGCACAAATAAATTTTGATGAGCAACAAACATGTCACCAGCCAAAATATTGTGAAAATCATAAAAAATTATTTGTTTTTGCGAGACTTTTCAAACAAACTTTTATTGAGCGTGCTGATATAAGTACAAACATTTATATTACACCCTCCAAAATAGAAACAGAACTAGAAACCATGGTTACACATTTATGGACTCAATAAATACAAAATTATGTCCAGCATACCACTACCCATAACCCCCCCTTGCCTTACCAAAACAGAAGACATCATTGAACCAAACACATTACAAAATAACGCGCGAGACTTACAGTCTATTGTGACGACGATGTCAGGTCCATTGGGTCAATGTAAGTTTAAATTGTTTTAATCATTGGAAATGTATTGTGATTGAATAATACATTATGTGCAATGTTTGATGTTTAGTTTTGTTTAGTCACCAGTCATACACTGAGTAGATCTAGGTTATATCCAGCCGAGTGACTGTAGATAGCTCCCACTAGGCGCCATCTTTACAGGCAAAGTGCATTTTGGCTTGCAGATGCGTCAAGCGCTCAACTTATTAACGCAGCCGCGTTGTTCACTAACCAATCCTGCAGCGAGTTTTGTAAAATGTGCGCGTGCTGCACGCCGTTCTCACACGAAACGCATGACTGTTTGTTCCAAACTGCCCGTAAAGATGGCCGATTTACGTCATACTGCAACCTATCTATAGTTAAGGCTTCCTTTTTGAGAGGCAACCTCCTTTTTTCCCCTATTTTTCCGAAAAAAGGATAAATTTTTAACGATCTCTGACACAAATAAATAAATAAGATCGCATTTTTAGACTATAGCACAGCGAAAAAACACATTGAAAAAAGCTAGCAACCATCTTGAAAAATAGCCCAGCCGGTTGTCTTAAAAAATGTGTCGGGCGGCCATTTTTTGAAAAAAAAAAGGCCCTCCTCCTTCCCTTTTTCAAAATGGCAGGACACTATAAACACGTTTGTTTTTTTATTTTGCCTAATGGTGGAAAACTGAAGAGTGGAGGGGGAGCAAGCCAAACAGTCACCTCCCTGATTGGTCACCATCCATCGCCAATAAACACGTTTTCCAGTCAGCATGCTACTTCTTATTACCCATTTCATTACAATCTCTCAATGACGGGAGCCGTGGCCAAGCCTGGCCCCAGCCGGAGCAGTCGTTCAAATTAGAGGTTTTGATCTCCACAGTGCATATGGAGCCATTGAGTCATCTCTAATGCTTTCACAAATGCATCTTCCTGTACGTGGGTGTGCATGCCACAATGTATAAAATGCAACCAGCAATTTGTTACGCCTGGCCTAGTTATCAGTGAAACTTCAGTAAACTTGAATGTACAACGTGTAATTGACAGAGTTGTTGTGTAGGTCTTTTTTCCCCTTATAGCTACAAACTGAACTGTGAATAACGTAAATAATGTTAGTTGTTTTTCTAAGAAACCACAAATTAAAACAGGCACAAAACACTTAATTAATACTACTTAAACAAAGAGTACAGTTTGCCATTTAGGGGAGGAAAAAAAAAGGGGGTGGGGTATTTACACAGCATTTAAATTAGGCATGCATGATTTTCTGCTTAGAATCTTAATTCACATTTTAATTGCAATTGCTCAACTGCAGACTATGGTCTCAAAATGAAGGGTGACTAATCTATGCTCCGACATGGTCTGATAGCCTCTAAAATGTCGCCTGAATGCAATCTTTGGAGATTCAAATTTGTTGTTATACTTTTATTGATTTTTAAACAGGGGCACTTCAGACCAAACAATTTTGCAGGATGCTTACTATCATTACCATAATACATACGTAACAAGTATGCTTTCAGATAAAAATGACAGGTATTTTTCTGGGTCATGACAAAAGTATGACCCTACCTTTAAAAAGTGATACATTAATTACACTCAACCTGAAATTTCCTTTTCTGTTCCCATTTGCAGCAGAGGAAATCAGGTTCAATGAGCAATGATTCATGTACAACCCTGAATAAAATAGCACAGAAATCAAATCGCAACAAGGTCGTAGCTACAATTTTGATTTGTTTTGCATAAATCACTTTTTAAGATTTAACAAAATCACTGGTTCTTTAAGACCACTTGTACATAAATATGAATTATGAAGACATTTAAAATAATAAAAACATTAAATGTGATATCTACACTTAACTACCTTTAAAACAAGTTTGATGCCTTAAAAACCGTGAAAATTGTTGATACAACCTTGTTACACTGACACTGCACGCAGTTTTAGACTGGTCTAAAGGTCGTATCTCAAGATACCACCTTGTTGCACGGACTTTGCACGTGGTTTTAGACTGGTCTAAAGGTCGTATCTTGGAGATACGACCTTGTTGCACAAACCTGCATCGCGTGCAATCAACGGGGAATACTGCGGGGAATAACGTTGTATTTCTCAGTGCAACGAAATACGTTAATGAGTTATGACGTCATTTATAGTTAAAGGAACATTACAGAATTGGTTTTTGCTAACAAAACAGTTGCTGGCAGTGTAAGCACATTATGTAATCTACCATATACATAAACTGACAAACCTGTAGAAGTTTGAGATCGATCGGCCATCTGGGTCACAAGAAGGTGAAAAACCGATTACACATTTGCATGAAATCATATACGATTCAAAAAATGAATAAAAACCGCTCACTGAGCGATAAACTCCAATCGGAAAATTAGTTATTCATTTCTCATCAAATATGGCAGAAATATTTGAAGGGATGTTTTCTACTATCATCATCATTAGACCGTGTAAGTTTTAGGTAAATCTGTGATCAAAAAGTATATTTTACAAGTTTTTTTCTTACCAATTATGTACTGTTCCTTTAACTATTCAGATTTGCCAATGTTGGTTTTTCTTTTACAAATCTCCGACAACTGGATTTCATAATTCTTAGGTCAATATTTCAAGTAAACGTTGAATTGCCAAAGAAATTTATCATGGCCTTTCCTTTTTTTCTCGAAAGAATTTCCCTAAGATTTTTTTTAGAAACGAACTCAAACCAGGTTTTTCACAACTTTTTCAGAAACATAAAAAAGCGATCAATATGTTATTTTATTTACAATTAATTGTGAGGTGATCTGACTAAGCATTAAAAGAAATGAATGACCGTTACTTTACGGTCAACATATTGGTTCAAAGAATTTAAAGGCAAATAAAACAGCAAATAAAGATAATAAAAGCCAAGGAATTAGGCCAAATAATTTAAAAAAAACATGTTTATTATCCCCGCCTGCTTCCTTTTTAGAGGCCACCTCATTTTTAGTTATTTTTAAATTTAATTTTATTTTGTTTACGAAAACAGGATAAGTTTTATTGTTCTCTGACTAACAAAATAAATGTTAAAATAAATATGATTTTATTTTTAGACTGTATAAGCACACCGAAAAAACACACAGAAAAAAGCTGGCAACCACCTTGAAAAATAGCCCTGCTGGTTGTCTTGAAAAATGTGTCTGGCGGCCATTTAAAAAAGAGAAAAGAAAGGCCCTCCTCCGTCCTTTTATCAAAAAGGCAGGACGCTAAACATATATTTTGTTTGCCTTAAATGTCAAAAAACATTGCTTGATTGATTACTTACACTGGCCAAGGTTGGACTCAACCAATGCATACAATGTAATCTAGTTCAGAGTATAAAGGTCCTCTGCCATTGCAAAAAATATTATCACCAAATATTTTCATATCTGATGACAGAAGCTGAAGCTTCGTTAATTTCCTTTTCCAGAATTCTAGGACTGCTAAATTCAGAATAGTTAATTTTATACTTTTTGGAAAATGAAAATAAAATTGATGTCTGCAGGTGTTCTGTGTGTGAAAACTTGCGTAAACGCCCACAATATTTGTAATAGCAACCATGAGTGAGGATGTGGTCTAATGTTCTTCGCGCTAGTTTTTTGCACAATAGATGGATTGCAATACGTGTCACTGACCGCCATATTTGATGTAAAACGATGGAAAAGTGCACTCGTGTACGCGCTACGCACGACTCTCAGCCAATGATAGCTCTTCACGCGTGCACAATTCATCAACGATGGCGGCCGATGACGCGTATTGCAATCCATCTATTGAACCTTTGTGAATAAATGTTGCATTGGTAGGCCTATCGATTATTTACAATATTTCAGTAATCACCATTCACCAAGTCTGTATTATCAACATCTTCACTTTAAAGGAACATTACAGAATTTTGGTTTTTGCTAACAAAACAGTTGCCGGCAGTGTAAGCACTTTATGTAATCCACCAATATACATAAACTGACAAACCTGTAGAAGTTTGAGATCGATCGGCCATCTGGATCACGAGAAAATAGTGAAAAACCGATTACACATTTGCATGAAATCATACAGATTCAACAAAATGAATAAAACGCTCACTGAGCGATAAACTCCAATCGGAAAATTAGTTTATTCATTTCTCATCAAATATGGCATTTCAGACAGAAATATTTCAAGGGATGTTTTCTACTATCATCATCATTAGACCGTGTAAGTTTTATGTAAATCTGTGATCAAAAAGTATATTTTACAAGTTTTTTTCTTACCAATTCTGTAATGTTCCTTTAAATAACAAAGTTCATGTAGCATTGATACCATACTAACACTAATTGAATGTTTTACTTCAAAAGTCGATTGGAGTTGCTATGCATTTTGCGCATGCACACAAGTACTCACTCATCAATTGATAGTATGATGTTTACATTGGAAGTGTGAATCTGCGCTTTATTTTCTGGAATAACGTCACCCATGGATGTTGGTTACTTTTGAACCATCAAATTGTAGTTTTGAAGGACAGGTAAAAAAAAAAAAAAAAACGTTGGTTGAAGTTTTATTCACATTGTTTTTATCCAGGATGTCGATCAGTGTGTGGCAGTGCAAAGGAGACTGGCGCTCTACATATTTTACCAGGGCCGCATTTTACTAGAACGTGACTGACAAATAAATGTTCTAATAAACCCTCATGATCTACATGCTAGGGTCAGGGTTAGGATTAGGGAAATACATTAGGAGTGTCACAACATCTAGGGGTGTCGGAATAGGTGAGTAACAGGATGAACTGTTCACGACCTCTCAACAGCCAACACTATTTAAACATTACACTCTGATTTTTGTTATATGAATCTCCTTGTCATGTCACAGCGTCACACTGGACTTGGCTCTTTACCAATCCAATGATTTATTGTTTTGGCATTGCCGTGAGCAAACATAGTTGCATCATTGAAATTGGAGCGAACAAACATTGGTAATAATACTGGTGGTTATTATAGAGGAAACTGTGACAGGCAGGCGATGCACGTGCGACATCAATACATGTTTACACGAAATGCATTCATCCATGCACGTAGCGCACTCCTCAATAATCACTGACCTCCACACACAGTCATCACTTTTGATTCTTTGAGGGATAAAATAACAGGAAAAGACACTTTTTCTCACAGAAAATGCACCCAAATTAATATCCACATGTGAACAGAATTCTTACCTGGTCCTCTGGAACAAAAAGAGGATTCCAATCCGAAAAAATGTCCAAAAAAACCTCTGCCCTTTTGAGGTCGGCCGAAGAGATCGCGTACGAGCACGACTTAATCCTGCCGCTTGAGGGCGCTCCAACACTTTTTAAACTTGAAATTATGTTCTGTTCACGCCAATTACTGGTTTTCTTCTATTTACAATACATGTACATGTACTTTTTTATTCACAAAACCTTGGTTATTACATTCACCAATATTGGCACACAAACTTCATAATTTAGATGTAAAGACACTAAAGTACAATATAATATTAGTTTGATAAAACCATGTGAGCATGAAGGGAGGTGTGAGGCACTCGCAATTAGGCACATCTGTGATGAGATAACTAGTAAAATGTGTTTGTCATCTAGAAGTTCAGGCACATTGATTGAAATATTCAAACTTATCCTTTGTCTAAGCTTCCACATAAATCAATGTGAAATGTCTGTAAACGAAGTATGAGTTTGTTAAAACTTGTAGGCTATTATCGGGACCACCTACTACTGATGATGCTCACGCAAATATATATGTCCGACGACATAAGATGTCTTTTTCCTCATGGGAGAGCATTTCTGCATCCATTACTAAATAAACACAAATTTTATTTACCTTCACTCATGACAAGGTATTATTATTATTATTTATTCCCGGAAAGGCGAACTGTAACAGCCCCAATAGATGAGTAACCTCATTTTACTCAATTTAAACAGTGCTGCAACTCAAACCAGGGCCCAATTTCATAGAGCTGCTTAAGCACAAAAAGCAGCTAAGCACAACAAAATTCTGCTTACCAGAATAAGGTTACCAGCCAAACCACCATGTCACATGTATAATTTGTGACTGGTATCGTGCTCCTTTCTGCTTAGCAGACAATTGTTAAGCAATATGTTCTGCTTAAGCAGCTCTTTGAAATTGGGCCCAGAGTTCTCCCTAAGATTTTTCCAAAACTGGGGGACATTCTGGACCCAAATTTCGGAAGTTTGGCCTATGTTTGCAAAATTGAAAAAGAGGTCCTCAGAACATTTTTACTTGGTGTTTATCTTTGGTTATAAAAGCCCTTCTATGCAATCTGGAGCATTCTAATTCTCATGTTTTTTTGTAAAGTTGATCTCTTGAGCATTGCATGGTGAGGTATCAGTATATATTCGGTTTGCGGTAACACCATGTGTACAAATATCTACTTTGCTGTGTAGATTTGTTCTTTAGAGAACTTGTCTTGCTATTTATTCTACTACCGCGGAGTAGGTTTTTCGGAATTCGGGAGACTTCTCAGTTCTGAAAAGTAGTAGTCCAGGCCGGTTTCCTACCTCCCGCCCAGGTAGTAGTTAATAAGCAGGACAGTTCTTTTCAGAACTGAGAAGTCTCCCGAATTCCGAAAAACCTACTCCGCGGTAGTAGAATAAATAGCAAAACAAGTTCTCTAAAGAACAAATCTACACAGCAAGTAGATATTTTTACACATGGTGTTACCGCAAACCGAATATATACTGATCTGAAGTCAAAACAAACAATCATAATTTGTTTGCGAATCGGCCGCAATTTGCGTGAATCGAGCCTTAATTCACACGTATCAGACCGATATACGCTAGCTTGTGCATGGACAGAGAACCCTACACACTTGTCCAACCAAAATGTATAAGCATCATACTTCATAATTCCCTTGATGCTCCTTGAAATGTTAGATGTCCCCAAAGTTATTTTTTACTAAGGAAAAGTACCTTCCCTTTACAAGAACAGAGAATCAGTCCTAGGTGTGACTGCCAGAGTGGGTTTTTATCACATCGGCTTTGAATATCTAACAAGGCTCTTTATGAACCAGGGAAATATTTGAGTTTAAACATTTTGTAAACAATGCTCATATTTTCTATACAATTCTGGGTTTGAACAAAGACAAATTGACTGGAGCGGAAATTGAACCTGCGACCTCCAGATTAACATGTTGGGGCTCCACCAACTGAGCCATCTATTCCCTATTGTTGAGCGAGATAGCTCAGTTGGTAGGGCGCCGGCATGTTAACCCTGACGTCTCAGATTCAAATTCCGCTCCAGTCAATTTTTCTTTGTTCATCCACAAATATTTAAAGTGTACCTAGTCAGTTTCCCTTGTGTTCTTATAATTTATATTTTCTATACAATTCTCATTTACGACTAAGCGCACAACTTAAATAAATAATATATATTACAGTTTCCTCAATCTAGTAAAAAAAAAAAACCCAGAGATTAGCTGAAAAATATTCTGGTTTCCTTGTCGTGTAGATAGTCAGCAGAGTGATGATACAGGGGATTAGACCAAGATGGCTGCAGCCTATGCAGACTAAACCCCATGACCCTGTGCTATGGACTCTCTAATCTGTCTATCTAGTTCACTAATAATCCGATCTTGGTGAGTGTAAACGCCCGTCCTCAGTAACGTGTCTCTCTCCTCGATGAGCCGTGCCACGTGGGCCTCTAGCCCAGGGTCAATTTGTCCTACCCCTTGGGGCTGCGTATTCTCCTTGTGTTCTGGGGTTTTGTTCATGGGGTGATGGTGTCCGTTGTTGCTGAGGTTTCTGTTCTTTGTCAAGCTCATGCTGCTTTAACCTGAGAAAGACAAAACTTGGACAGTTTAGTTGTTTTGGAAAAAAGTTTGACTGAATTTTACACGATTAAACATCAATTTGAAATTCAACTGTTTTAACAGAGGTAACATATCTGTACAATGTATTGATACTATATTGTAACTTTGGGTTGGACAATGAAAAAATTACTAGAAAGGGATTTGAACCTGGGACCTCCTTATTAATGTGCCGGCACTCTAACAACTGAGCCTTCTAGCCCTAATGTTGGCGGTCTCCCTATTTTGTCAATATCTTTGTCCAGGGGTGCCAGTCAGAAGCCATTCAACCTGTAACTGCCATATAGCCAGGGATCACACCCAAGTTTACAATACAACCTGAGAAGCGGCAGCAGAGGAATCATCTCTACTCTCTTTGAAATAAAAAGTCAAATCCCCTTAAGATGATCCCTCTCCTGCCGGTTTATTACTCGATACCATATTATATTGTCATATCTTTACGACACACACAACCAAGAGGTATGATACAAAACTTTGACAATGCCATTAATTATGCGATTTTGATAACAGTAAACTCCCGTCTTCAGTAAGACATCTCTGTACACAATAAGCTGTGCTAAAATGGGCCCCCACCTCGAGGTCTAGAAATCATTCCTCACCTATTCAGCTCTCCTTTGATTTCATCTAGTTGCTGTCTCTCCGATTTGACAACCTCCTTCTCCTCAGCGGCTAGATACCTCAATCTCATATGCTCCAGTTCTTGTTGTTCTCGTTTCAACCTCGCCTTCGCCTCGCTCTGTTCCCGTTGCTTGAGTCTGGCTAGCTCCTTCAAGGCCCGACCCCACTGCTGCTTGTAGTGAATCTTAGATTTGGTGACAGATTCAAGTTTCCTCTCCAGCTCCACCTATTGGATGGTTAATTGGCCAATCAAAAATGGTTATGATAAAGGATTCAAACTGCCTCTAGCTACAAGGCAATCTCGGTGGTCCACTGGTAAGACATCTGCTCTAGATTAGCAAAGGTTGTGGGTTCGAATCCCACCTGAGTAATATGCCTGTGGATTGTTCACAGGACTGGGAAAGTACTGAGTATACGGTGCTTCACACAAATCGGTGTAAGGGTAAATCCAACTAATATAAGTCAAAAAGGCTTACAAATTTTGTAGAAGAATTTGCCAACAGTTATAGTAAACAAACTTTTTAAAACACTACGGAGTATGGATATATGTTTCATGTTTGTACGAATGACTCTTTTGAGTGTTTAAATCACACTAATTCTGATCTGTCCCCAAAAGGGTGTGTGAAGCATTCTGATTTGCAAATTTTACAAATTGATAGTCCTAGACTTCACCTGACAATTGGAAATGAACCAGAGTCTCTGAGTCCTCAGAATCTGGGTTAAAAGAAAAGGTCATGCTCGAGACGGGGTTTTTGTTCTTAGGCGAGATGTTTAACTGCTGTTTACTCCTTTTAGCTAGCGAGTATAATCAGTGAAATACAAGGGATAATCATGGATAATCAAGGGATCATCCATGTCGTTGGATAATCACCTTTTCCAGAGTAAGCAAACTAAGGTCGGACTGCAGCCTGATCTCCGGTTTGTTGTTCAACTGATCTTTGAAGGCCTGGAAATCACGATCCCTCTCCTGAAGTTGTGTCTGACTCTGGGATAACAGATTGCCCAAGTGTTGCTTCTCCTCTTCCAGGAGTCTGACCTTTGACCTGGACAGGAAGGTAAAACTCCCTTAGGCTAGATCCGAATTGGTGACTACAGCTACGGCTACGACTGTAGCTAAGGGTGTTGCTAAAGACATACTACACTTCAACACATCACATGATGATGCGAAAAATATAGCCGTAGCCATAGCTGTAGCCGCTAATTCCAATACGGCCTCACTTATGGGGATGACATAACTGTGTAAAATCTTAATACACCCTGGCTGATCATCATCTTATTTTATTCATTGCAAACTGTACAATTATGGGTAATTTTTCTCCCTGAAAAACAAGGTAATCTGTAAGATAAATCTTCTATCATTTTTTGGAGAGACTAATTTCTTGTAAGCTGCCACATCAATTGTAAATAAGCAACCGTGGCCGAGTGGTCTACTTCACCGGACCCAAGCTCTAGTGTTGTCAGCAGCACAGTGTGGGTTCGAATCCCGGTCATGACACTTGTGCCCTTGAGCAAGGCACTTAATAATCGCTTCGTAAAAAGTTGGGAAGGTAGTGCATTCTGCTCTACCAGCCAGGCTCCTAGTGGATGATACCCATGCCTACATCCTTACGGACTGTGAAGGGGGTAACCCTGTTTCAGCCCCAGGAGTAGGTGGCAACGTGCCCCTGGTGACAGTTGATTTGGGTCAACAGCCCAAATCAGTTAAGTGTAGCCCTCACTTTGAAGTGGCCGTTCGGCCTTGTGAGTTAGGTGATATCTCATAAAAAAAAATAATAAAAACCACATGCCTTCACGAAATAACGATACACCCTTTCAAAAGAGAAATTAGGTGTCTTTGTAACTGGAATCAAAATATTGTTAGTCTGAGTTTATTTCTTACTTTTCTATCTCTATCTGACTGATATGATCTTCCTTCATTCGTCGTGACACCTCCCTCATTTCAGTAACTTGTCTCTCTTGTTCACGCTGTAGATCAGTCCGAAGACGCATGACTTCGGACTCGTTGGCTGCCAACTGCTGCTCTCTCTTCTCAATGTCTGAGAAAGCATGGCGGAGTTGATCCTCAAGACGAGAATGCTCCTCGAGCTGATCAAGAGAAAACCAGTATTAAAGAATCAAGAATTGAAACTATAGGCCATCAGTTTGAGCAAATTAGTCATAACTACTGCTGAAGAAATTGGTTTTTAAACTAGTTGTTCAAACACAGTGAGGCCTGGTTCTTGATAATTTTACCTTGACTTCGTCTCGGTTAAATCATCAAGAACCAGGCCTCAGCATTTTGTTAAAGGAACATTACATAATTGGTTTTTGCTAACAAAACAGTTGCTGGCAGTGTAAGCACTTTATGTAATCCACCATACACATAAACTAACAAACCTGTAGAAGTTTGAGATCGATCGGCCTTCTGGGTCACGAGGAAATAGTGAAAAACCGATTACACGTTTGCATGAAATCATATAGATTAAAAAAATGATTAAAACGCTCACTGAGCGATAAACTCCAATCGGAAAATTAGTTTATTCATTTCTCATCAATAATGGCATTTTATACATAAATATTTCAAGGGATGTTTTCTACTATCATCATCATTAGACCGTGTAAGTTTTATGTAAATCTATGATCAAAAAGTATATTTTACAAGTTTTTTTCTTACCAATTCTGTAATGTTCCTTTAACAACTAGTTTAACACCTCTTCACAGCACTTTGATTCCCTCATTCTTTAAGTCCTTATGGAGACTAAGCTCGATTTCAAAAAGCACTAAGATACATCTTTAAGATGAGTTGTCAGTATTACCATAATGATTTGTATTGTGACATCCACACTTTCCTTAGCAACTGAGATTGATTCGCAGTTAAGATCAATCTTAGCTCTTTGCGACATCGGCCTCAGGGAGGTTCCCAAATAAAAATCAGAGATTGTTCACTTCATTCTCATTACCTTTTTAACGACGAGTGCCTCCCGTTCTCTGTCTTTCCTCTTCCACTCTTCAGTTAAAGATCTAAGATGCTGAAGCTCCTTATCTTTCAGCTGATACAAAGAAAATCAATAAAATACATTAATATTCGTCCAATATGAAAAATCGATTGTGTAGGAATTCCAAGTATGACTAGTTGAAGCTTGTTCATGAAGACTTAGGCTCTGGCTAACTTAATTCTTCTTGGCTGCTAGAAAACTGTCTTGGCCATCACAGGAGATGGATGTAGGAGGAAGAGGCAAGAGAAGAAGATGAGTTTGTACCTGACTCTCAAAGCTGCGTACGTGTTGCTCCTTCCACATCTCAAGCTCTAAGGCTGCTTTATACTCCGCTGTCTCTCTAGGGTCAGGGGCAGCAGCTGGCTCAGTAGGAGGAGGCTGAGGAGGGGTTGTTTGGTTTGATGGTGGGGAATTGGGTGGGTGGAAGTACTGGTTGTAGCCTAAAAGAAAATAAACGTATTTATGCAACTAATTTAATTTGGGTGAAAGTTTATTGCAGCAACAAGAGAGATGGAAATAGGTGTTGCATATCTAGGGTCTCACAATGACAATGCTGCCATATATGAGTCCAGCTTTCTCTTGAAGACAATCTGAACACTGATCAAACTTTCAGATCCAATACCTCCATATGTTTAGGAGGCAACAAACCTCTTACAGAATTTGTCCACGGTGTCGACACAAGATTTGTTAAAGGTATTGTACACTTTTGGTAACAGCTCAAAATCAGTGTCCACCTTTTGTGTGATTAAACATATGCATGAACAAACAAACCTGTGAAAGTTTGAGCTCAATTGGTCATCGAGGTCACGAGAAAATAGTGAAAAGAGATCTTTGTGTTTTCTGTTTTTTCAAATTATCGCGCGCGATAATGACTATTGTTTTACTCGTTTCTCAGAAACGATAGCATTTTAGGCAGAAATATTTTAAGGAACCCTTTCTACCATTACTTACTTTAAATCATGTAAGTTATGTGTGAATCTGTGAACATTGTGTTTTTCGATCTTACCAATAGTGTACAGGGCCTTTAAAGCTAAGTAACTCAAGAGAGATAACCACTCAGTTGGTAACACCCCATCTCTCTCAGCCATTGGGTTAACATTATTGACTACATTTATCAATCAATTATACTCTAATGGCTATTGCTCAATAATGGCCAGCTTTGGATGTGAGCCCATAACTTTGCAATTGCAAGTCCTTCAGTGTAACCATCCTACAATCTCATGGAATTTAAAACATACTGACCTCCGAACCCAAGAGACTTGCTGAGCCCTGATTGGCCCGTAATCCTCCAATCCCAGTACCACGTGTAACTCAGCCAACCTGTTAGGTTTACCCTCTGATGTAGTCTCGGCTGTTACTGTCTCACTGTGGATTTGACGAGTTCCTTCTGCTCCAGTTCCATTGGGATGCTGACAGAAGACAAACGAAAAAAACAAACAAAGAAAAGTGACACATTTGACTCACTCCAGGTATGATATTTGTACTTCTATTCCCCCCCTTCCAAAAAAAACAAAAAACCAACCCCCAAAATACACACACACACAAATAATGTTTAATGAAGTACAGCCGACCTACATGTGTGGTATACATATAGGCTTTGATAATCTTTGTACAGTAGCTCACATCATAGACTATGTTCAATAGGCCTTGGTGATTGTACATTGTGAACACACCCTTAGTATAGTGTCTATCTTTTCATGAACAAAACAAATCTAGTACAAATGTCAGGGCATACAAACACACCGATTAAAAAATAGTTTTACCGATTTTTTGTTGGGTAAAGATTGGCAATCAGATTCAAATATGAAAAACATAATACCTGTGTTGTGCTCATAATATGAGGGTTAAAAATTGTTAGCAGACGACAATACAAATGCTTTGAAACGAAAGTACAACATTTTCTTACCACTATTCTTGCCTTCTCTGCCCTCAGCACTCCAGCGAGAGATACTCTAGCGACTCCAAGAAGTTGATCTTTAGTCATCCTGTCTCGATGCCACACCTCAACAAGTAAAGGAACCCTGGAGATGGTCAAAGACATCAAATAACAATATTAATATTTCTTATTACATTGTAGTTTTACAGAGAATTCAGAACAGTAGTTTTCTTTCCAAAGAAAATCTACAGAACTTGTATATCCTGATTATAAAAACCCTTTGCTTAACCATCGAAATATATCTACCATAAAAAAAAAAATAAAAAAATAAATAACTGATTGTTTTAACCAGTTCTTTTTCCTTAATAATTTGTTTTGTCAATGAAACTCCATTTGAACACCCGTATAAAGACGTTTTTCTCATTGCAGTTTCCACATTTTAATGGCTTGTATTTTTTTACGGTCATGTTTCTGAAGCACAATCAACCGTAAGAAAGCCGTTATGTAACGACGGATCATCGACCCACGCCGTGTCAAACAGACAGCATCCAAGAGATAGATGAAAGGCCTTATGACAAAGCAGTATAACTCGCAGTACAAATTTCTGCCATCTCACCTGAGCAATGTCTCCTGAAGTTGCTGTACGGTCGCTGCCAGGTTGAAGGAGCAAAAAGATGAGGCAGAAGAACCTCAGTGTGGCGTCGCACCTCGATGGGAGGGTGGGTCAGGATGGGGACACACTCCCAAAAAAGGGGTACAAGTATCTACAGAAGAAGAAACAAAATAATAAAATAAAACATCTGGTGGGGAGTAACAGGGCCAGTGAAAAGATGCGTGCCAACCAGGGTTAGGGAGGTACCCATGGAAAAGAAATTATCAGGGAATAATTCAATATGGTACTCCATATAGCAGAGAGTAATGGACGACTCATAGAAACTAAGCAGCAGACAGACTAGGAGCTTTTACCAAACCTCGGATTAGGCTCTATTTCCGGGGTTCTGTTTGTGATTTGAAACACCGTACAAAATGTACACTGCTCCAAAATTGATAACGGAGCCCAAGCCGTAGTTTGAAGAAGGCCCCAGGTATTTTTAAATGGGGACTTTTGAACGCTAGATAGCAGCACACACAACAGGAAAAATTCCACTGTTTACGTAGATCTAAGCATGCGCACACTGCCGAGAACAATGGATTTACCTGGTAAGTCTGCTGCCACCTAGCGTCCCAAAAGTCCCCCCATTGTTTTCTTAGTTCAAGGTATGCATACATTTCCAAGACCAATGGATATACATGGTAAGTTTGGCACCACCTAGCATTCCCAGAAAGTCTCCCACTGGTATACATGTCTGGCTGGCCTCGAACAAAGCATGCTTTTGTGCACAGCCACAATCATGGGTACACATTTTTTTGTGTCCATGTTATGAACAACACTTTGAAAACCAGTGATGTAACAGTTATTTCAATTTTTTTTGTAAATTGATTAACCGGCAGTGTGTGAATGACGAGTAGAAAGTACTTGAGTTTGTCGAAAACAAGATCTGCAAAGAGCTACTCGATAATTATGGGTTGTTCATTTGGTGTCTTTGTAACAAAAAGTGTACCCATGATTTGGGCTGTGCACTTTTGCAATGTAGTACTGAATCCATCAAAGTCAAGCAAAGCATGCCAATAGCTTTCAATTGATTTGTGGTGATATAGGTATAAGGACAAGAGAATGGAAATTGCATGAGGGCTTCATCCAACAATGGACGAATGGATGATGATGATGATGATGATGATAATGATATGGGTAAAAAAAAACTAAAGTTGACACCAACCTTAAATAAATATTTAAATTGGTTGTTGTTTCAATATTCTTGATGCTCCGTAGATCAATGGACATGGAGAAGTGGTGTGCCGGAGCATCTATCATCACATGTGGCTGCGTGGTGGAAGTAGATATTGATTCATCTCTCACTGGTTGTTGCTGGGGCTGTGTTCTGGGGTCTGGCAATGGCTGCTCATCTCGTGCCACTGTAGTTCGTCTTGGACCATCTGCATGTTGAGAATCACAGAAATGTTACAACATTTTTTTTCTATGCTTATTTAAAAAAAAAAACCTCTAACATTTCTTCAACAAACCATTCTTGAACCTTGAGTTTTCATAAAATGCTTTCTTATGATGTTTTCCTTTATGACATTTCTCCTGACCTTTCTTGTCCCGCGTCTTGGCTTCCTCCTCTTGGATGCTCCCCACATCAGCATCCGTCCTACTGCTGTCTGTTGGCACTGTGTAACTATCTTGGCTCTCGGCTGGGGAGTTCAGACACTGAGGGGCTGCTGGTTCCACAGACGGCTTCTTCTGTTTACCTTGGCCCTCCTCCGCAGGCTTTGGAGGGGTGGTGATTTGGGGTGGGGTGTGGGGAGGTGTCCTGGTAGGCTTTGCTGTTCCATACGGAGGGGGTACCTTTAGAGTAATGCAGGGAAGACGTGGTTGTCATACCTTAATGGCAATATAATTTTATCAAGCTAGAGCCTTCTTATGTCATACTCCTGATGTTAGATACTAATAACATTAAAGGCACTGGACACTATTAGTAATTACTCAAAATAATTTTTAGCATAAAAACTTACTTGCAATGGAGAGCTATTGATAGTATAAAACATTGTGAAAAACGGCTCCCTCTGAACTAACGTAGTAATTTCTCAGTAAAATATTTGAATTGATTTTGAGACCTCATGCGTGAGGTCTCGAAATCAAGCATCTGAAAGCACGCAACTTCGTTTGACAAGGGTGTTTTTTCTTCCATTATTATCTCGCAACTTCGACGACCAATTGAGCTCAAATTTTCACAGGTTTGTTGTTTTGTGCATATGTTGAGATACACCAAGTGAGAAGACTGGTCTTTGACAATTACCAAAGTCGTCCAGTGTCTTTAAGTACATTTTTCATACAGACAAAAGGGGCCTGACTATCTTGCCTTTCAGCCTCACTCTGATGACATTTATTTGTATGGAAGAAAATGAGACTGCCGTACAATAATAGAAGTCTGGTATCCATTTCATACAAACCCATGTAAAGAATTTGAGGCTACCTTGGATACAGATCTGTGTTTCCCCTGAATGAAGAACTAACACAATTATGAACTTGTACACATGAACTGGACCGATTGAAGTTACCCTTGCATTTAACATCACAAGCTCAAACAGCACCCTCACTGGGGCCAAAGAAAGACCTACCACTGGCTGGGAGTGGCGTGTACACGAACGCGCATTTCCATTGTTTGATACCAGCGAAGGCAGCCTGTTCAAAAGGGGTCTACTTCGTCCAATTCCACCCATGTGGCATCTCTCGTCACATCCAATCATACCACTTTGTTTAATAGATTCAAACTTCAAAGCACAAAGTATTTCGAAGATTTTTTGTTCAGTTGTCGTTGCCATTAAAGGAACATTACAGAATTGGTAAGAAAAAAACTTGTAAAATATACTTTTTGATTACAGATTTACATCAAACTTACACGGTCTAATGATGATGATAGTAGAAAACACCCCTTGAAATATTTCTGTCTGAAATGCCATATTTGATGAGAAATGAATAAACTAACTTTCCGATTGGAGTTTATCGCTCAGTGAGCGTTTTATTCATTTGTTGAATCTATATGATTTCAAGCAAATGTGTAATCGGTTTTTCACTATTTTCTTGTGACCAAGATGGCCGTTCGATCTCGAACATCTACAGATTTGTCAGTTTATGTATATGGTGGATTGCATAAAGTGCTTACACTGCCAGCAATTGTTTTGTTAGCAAAAACCAATTCTGTAATGTTCCTTTAAACATATTAGAAAAAAATGTAAATTGTGTGAGAAGATTCAATTCCCTTGTGGTTCATTGCTTGACAAGATTCAATTCAATTCAATTCAACTTGGGTTATCGTACAGTTAAAAAACAACTGGACTATAGTCCAAGGCCTAAGCAAGTCAAGTTTACAAAGATAAACAATTATAGTTCATTTGTACGCCTACGCTTAAATGGAAATAAAAGTCTCTGAACTGAACTGAACAGTAAAAATGACAGATTACAAAGGTGTTGAATTACAACAAAAAAGTAAACACATAAATGTTTCAAATTCATGCCAGCATACCTTAGGTATAACTGGCTGTATTGGGATTTCTTCCCTGCGTAAGACCACTGAGGCTCCCACACAGGCCGTATTATCTCCTGGGGGTATAACCCCTCTGGCTTGCAGAGGTGGGTTGAGATGGAAAGAGCCCTCTATGATCAGGGGCTGCCGATTGATGGCGTCGCTGTTGGGCCGTAACATGGAGCTCCATGGTACCTCACAGCTGCCGAGTGACTGGTCACCACAACACAAGTGAATCTGTTTACAATTAAAATTGAAGGAATGACAGTGTTATGACAATATTTCAGTATGCAAAAAAAAATGAGAGTATAGAATTAGCTGTGTTAACCACAGAGAGATTCATTGTTCATCTGAGTAAGGAGAAACTGTGGATAGGGCACCCCCAGACCATTCAACCCCATGGTCTGAAACATCCAAGAAGGAAATGACTAATAACTTTTTGTCTTTGCCTTCTCCTTTTTACCACAGATATCCCCCTTCTCAGTCTGCCTCATTCACTCATCAATTACTTTTTGTCTCCCTCTTCCCATCATTGAATTGTTCTTTTGTGATCCCCCACCTCTTGTGGTCAAGCCAGCCCCTTCCCCTCCCCCTCCCCTTAGTCACCCTCCTCTTTGTTCATCCCCTGCTTTTTCTTTGTGCTTTCAACTCTGTCATCTTTCCACTTGACTGCTTCTGTTGCACCAGTATACCTGTTTATGTGTGTTGTGTTGTCATTTAGCCTTTGAGAAAGACTCTGATAGGGTCAAAACATCAGGCCACTAACTAGTTTTTGCATATATTAAAAATGGTTAAAAGGAAAGTTCATTGTTGGTTTTTTGAATATTACATTAAATCTCATCCTCAAATTTTCAATAAACACACCATACAACCAACTTGTGTATAGATTGATTGAACTAGGAGTTTATGATTTGCAAACTGGCAAAATACCTTCATTTAAACAAAATCATTTGAACGGTATTGAATGCTCAGACAGTGGGTTAAAAGTTCACATTTATTTTGAGAGAAATGGTAAACATGCAGTAATTTTTTGCACTCCTTCTAAACAAATGAAAGATACAAGGTCATCATGCATGTTACTTCATGGAGGCAACAGAGGCATTTGCCTCCATGTCTCTGGTTATTAACTTGGTGCCCCCTTGAATTGTTCCAGTAAAAATTCAAATTTCAGAATCTAAGAGGTGCCCTTAACCAATGCCTTGCCCTTACAAGGACAAAGTACCAGGTCTGGTCATGACGAAAGCAAGCCAGCCTCTGATGCAACATTGTTATGTATGTCATTGCCTTGGTGCCCCTTGAAATATTCCAGTAAAAATTATAATTTCACTCGAAGAGGTGCCCTAAACCAATACCTTGCCCTTACAAAAACAAAGTACCAGGTCTGGTCATGACGAAACCAATCACGCCTCTGATGCCACATGCTATGTACGTCATTGCCTTGGTGCCCCTTGAAGGGTCCCACTAGAAATTTAGAACACCCTAATCAGCCCTAATAGAGGAGCCCCTTACAAAGGAAAACCTGCCCTGCCCTTAAAAGAACAAAGTATCAAGTCGCAAGGTGAGCAAAGTACTGAAATTGGAACAATATTTTGGGTGGGGAAAGAATTGGTACCCACCGAAAGAGCTGGTTCTCTTGCAAACATCATCCCGAGTGCCTTCACACTGCTACGGAGCCGCACCGAAGCCCTCTCTGCCGTGAAGCTAGGGTTGAGGAGATCATGAAACGGCTCGTTGGTAACGTCATTCCCAAACAGAGAATAGAAGAAAAAGAACCCTTTGTCCCTTGATGGGAGGGGAATGCTGGACGGAACAAGCTGGAATCAAATCACAGTTGTTGAAATTGAATACATCAAACTGTACAAACAATTCCAGCCTCGCTACCATGGGCAGTGCGCCGCATCGATACTCTCGTCACTAACTCCTGGTAGGGATGTACTGAAAAACAACGCTGATTGGCTCCTAAAAATGACTACTTTGCGTGCACGCTTGTTAAAAAAGGCTCAGCGCTTGTATGGCGCTTGTAGGACGCTTAGTACGTGGGGGTGAAAATGCAAGTGTTTTGAGGCGATTCCATTTCAAACAAATTATGTTTTTACACTGTCACCCTAAACTGCATAGAGTTAGACATATCACAAGATCAAAGAAGAATGAGAGGGGACCAGTTGCTCTTTGACTTCAGGCCTCTTTCACGGGTTACCATTCTTGAGCGGGCGCGTAGAGTGGATCGGCTACAGGCATTAAATTAAAATGTGCTGGATTTGAGCACATTTTAATGAACCAATTCAAGAGTTATGAGCGAGCAAGGCATGCCGGAAAAAAATAGCGCGGCGAGATCGATCACACCCTGGGAACGAGGTTGAAACAATTCATACATTTCATAACTTTCCAAAATCATAACAAAATTACCAGATAAAATATTCCTTCTGAAATACTTCAAGGGCAAGAAAATTGCACTGGAAGATCCCCACAAATCACCATTTTATTTCAATGGAAGGATTGAAAGAAGACTTTTATAAATATGCAAAAGAAATTCTGCACTTTTGTTGCCCTGTAAAGCATGTACTGCTAATGGCCCTAAGCGCGAGAATTCCGCAGCAAGCAGCAGCCTGAAATGAGGTCCTGAGATCAAGACAGAGTTTGAGTCCAAACACAAATCATTAGAATACCTGTGCAAGATTGGCAGCGTAGGCGATGGTGACAGACAGGACAAAACTTTCTGTGCATAAATCAGCAGGGCCGATCTGATAACATCCTTCGGCATCGTTCAGGATTGGTTTGAGAGAGCTGGGATGAATCTCATGTTGGGAGACTTCATCATCAGGCACACCTGGGTCAGGAAAAACAAAGTCAATTACTGACTGAGTGACAACAACTTCTGGTGAGCCGTCAGTTTAGAAGATCAGTAAAATACACATCGTAGCACTTATGTTACACACAAAGTTTGAAATTGTCAAAACGTTGTATTTCACTTAAAAATATCCCAGATGTACACACGATGTTTTTGCATGGCGCATTTTTGTGCAAGATGAGACGTTTTTGGAAAATCAAGATTTGACGATTTTGCTCTAATGCTGACAGGGATTTGGGGATAGAAGAGCTTTCAATTATGTTGACATTTTTGAAACATCGATGTTGCCACTGACATTATTGTATAAACTTGTAAGTTTTTTTTATTTGAGAACATGGCTTTGAATCCAGTGCCTACTGTTCCTTAGAATGCACAGAATTATGAGATTTTTTCCAATTGATTTGAAGATTAATATTAAAACCCCTTAAAGCCCATTTCCTTCTAATCTTTATCCAATTGCCAAAGGGCAAAGTGAAGGATTCAGAAGGACTTAGGGCTGTAGGCCCAAATGACAAGTGCTTAGGGTCAGGCATTCCAAACCATTTGGTATGAAGCGACATAAAAGAAAAGAAGATGGGAGGATTTGGGACCACACTCTAAGCCAAACTGCCTAGTATGTAAATTCATGCAGAATTTCTCAGTGAATAGCACCATGAGTTTTAAAACCAAGTTCTGACTCTCCACTTTAAAAAACCTTTCATAGCTCGCTTTAAATTGATGATGAGGTCCAGCTAAAGCCACTGCCTAATTTCATAGAGCTGTTAAGAACAAAAAGTAGCTTAGCACAAAATAATAATGCTTTCCAGAACAAGGTTACCAGCCAAACTACCATTTCACATGTACTATTTATGAGTGGTATCCTGCTCCCTTTTGCTTGGCAGAAAATCGTTAAGCAATATTTCCTGCTCAAGCAGCTGTATGAAATTGGGCCCTGGTTTTAATAAATGCAGAGCCCAACAATGCAAAATAGATGACAAATGAACAGGGGACCAAGAACTACAGACAGTAAGAGCATACTGTTAAAAAAGCCTGAGTAAACTACCGATTCGTTTCAGAACAACAATTACTCGCAAATCAGACTATACATTGTCTTACTGCACACTTACATTTGAAAGAGTTTGACTTACCTGTAGCTGTTCTAGGAGGGGCTGCTTTTGCTCTGAAGCTTTCATCTTTGGATTGGTGTCGGCCTCTAGAGCTACTCCTACCTTCAGTTGGGGTTTATGACGGTTGTACTTCGTATTTAGCAGAGGATACCACTTGCTTGTCTGTAGTTCAATTTCAGGAAAAATACAAAATTTCATCAAATAGGTGCTGTATTATTATTATTATTATTTATTCGACCTCAACAATACAAGAACAAAAAAAAAAAACAAGGCAAATCGAAGAACAATAAAACTAGAAAAGAACCAACAAAGCGAATTTGTTTTTTACAAGCCCATCCCCCCAAAACAAACAGAACAGCAATGTACAAAAAAAGACGATGACACAAAAGCAACTATTCTAAAAGACAACAATAAGAATTTGTTATAAAAGTTGCTTATTGCAAGAAATGTTTTAAATTTTGTACTACTGCCTAAATGTAGGAAGTCGAATTTGAGCAAAATAAAATAAAGCATTCTTGATTCAAAGTGATGAATGGGATTATGAATAGATATTTTCAAATGTTCTGCAGATGGTAACCCTCATCTTCAAGACATTTGGCACAAATGATTATCCAGAACTTACCACAGGAACTTTAGCAGGTGAAGCCTCTTGGAGGATAGCTGTCCTAAGGTCCAGCATAACATATCCAATGCTTTCCCTGGCGTTAGTGCTGGTGTCCACAGCATAACACACCAGCTTAATCGGAGTTCTCTGCAGACGATGCTGATGTAGGGCTTTCTTGCTCAACTAAGAGGAGGGATGAATGGAGAGAGAATGAAACAAACTTGTTCAAGACATTTATGCCTAATTTTCTCTATGTAATTTCCTCTAACAATAATAATAAGAGTGGCTTCTTATACAGCGCTCATATCCATCACTCAGTGACAGTTCAAATGTTTGAAGTGAATGTCAAATATGTCCCTAAGTTGAAACACAGACCTCCCATGCCAGTTCCATGCAGAGTTCAGGTGATTCACCGTGGGACACAGGATCTGTGGCAAGCAACTCTCCATCAAAACGTGTTTCTATCAATAATTGGTGACGAGATCTCTGGGGAACTTCCTCCCTGGCCAGAGAAATAAAACATGATGTACTCTTATTAATAAAGAACAAGACATTCTTAAAAAAAAATTAAACACACAAGGAATTTTGACAGCGTCAACAAACTTTATTTTAATTTTCAAATGAAAATATTTTGTTTCCTTGCATTTATTTAACTTCAATCAATATTTATTCAACATTATATTTTCACTTCAGCCAAACGTAGGTTACATATTGTGCAAAGTGGACATGTTTGTAGTTCGTTACAACCATTACTGAGTGGTATGTGATAACTATTCCAAAAGAAAAAAAGTAAAAACTTTATCAATTAATCTTCAAAATGTCAAGATCAAGTTTGAAATGATTTCGTACGGAAATTGCTAAGCCAGGCGCAAATATGGTGAAATTTCCTCAGCTTTTTAATCATAATTTTTAAGGGAGACCGTACCGGCGTATCAGGTAGGCTTTAAAAAGGTTCACAAATATTTGGTTAACTTTTAATAATTAATTTATTTGAGTTTTTTGCAGCTTATGAGTGAGTAACCACACAATTGTAATGAATTACATCAGGATGTCATGAATTAGACCTCCATGATATGATTACACTCATTAACTTGTTGATACAAATTTCAATGCAATTTTCAATAGCGCCCCCAATGCGTTCTGCTGCCTGGGTGGCAGTTTTCCACACCAACGTTAGACTTTTTTTCAGTTTTAGTAATAACAAAGACTCTCTTTTCTTTTTTACCTTCCAGAATCGAAACAACTACGAGAAACTTCTCCTTTGTTACCATGGTGTCAAATGATCCTGATCCAGTTTTGCCGACGACAAGATATTTCAGTCTGAAATATCAAAATCCAACTCCAAACTCCGTTTGAAAACAGCCGCCATATTGTTGAGACGATCAAAACGCGCAGACGCATGCACTGTGACCTCAAGTCAGTCGGTGTGACCTTTAGGATATGACGTCATCTCACCCGATTTGGGAGTGCAATTTTCAACTTGGGCGAGCTAACGAAAAAGGTAGGTTTAAAACATCTCAAATTTTAACATATTAATGGGCTAAATGTTGCTTTTATTTTAAGGGAACATGGTTATAGAGTTATCAAGCATTGGTTTGACGATAACATGGAATGATTCGAGTTCGGTAAAGAGGATGTCCGCCCATGGCAACAGGAAGTATCTCGTCATTTGATCGGCAGTAGATCGGGGTCGTTCCCCGTGTTGGGAGTATATTCGTCAACTAGCGTTTGTATGCCAATGTTAGCTGCAATACGAGTTGAATTTGACCCTAAATTGTGCAGAAATGTACCACCTTTTGTACCATCTTTGGTTTTACAAAGTCGAGAAAATAGAAAAAATATACGAAAGTGGTCAAATTACATGGCCCAGGTAAGTCGGGGCGTAAGTAACTGCAAAAGCTGTACTCGCAAATTAATGAAGGGAACTTTGACCGTCCATCCAGATCCATGTTGACATGGTTGAGGTTTATATTCTAATCATTGATCAATCTTCTTAAATTTGGGGGTTACAAAATATATTTTACATCTTGTCATAAATTTACAACAAAAAAACAACCTTACATTCTCTTTTATCATTGACAAAAAACTCCTTGTTACATTCTCTTGATTGTATGCAAGACTATCCTAATTTGACCACAATTTGCACAAATGATGAGCCAATTTGGCAATTGTACAGTCAGTCTTCTGTACGATGCACCGTGCATTTTCAACAGTGTCATAAGGAGTCCAAACTAATGCGGGTCATCTCGTACCCAAGTCAACTCGTACCCAGATCAACTCATATTCAAGTCGACTTGTACAAGTGGTAAGTAAACTCGTAACGACGGTTGACTTGGGTCATGTCCGAACTCTGAATTGGCACCTATGGTTACGGCTACTGCCGGATCAACGCGTCAATGTACAATGAAGCATTGGCCATGCTTCGTACACGGCCTTAGTTTTGTATGCGTATATTCAAAACAAGCAATGATCTTCAATCTTTTTTTAGTTTAACTTTTTCATCTTTTGTGTACATAATTTATAAAAAAATCAGAGCTTCAAAACTTTCTTTTAAAAAATTGAGGTTCAATTAATATTTTTTTTCATCTGTTATTTGTAACTTTTTGAATTCTCTTATTTTCTGCCTTTTGTTTGTGGGTTGTATATTTCATTATAGTTTAGACACTAACTAGCTCAATAATCTACAGAGTACATTTAAATCTTGATTTGATGAGGGATTGGCGTATGGTAGGTTATAATGGAGTCAATAGCGTCAACTTGACCTCCAAAGCCTAAAAGAGTATGAAGAAGCTTACAAGGATAGGATTTTTTTATGTCCTCGAAATTTGTTTGTGGTTACTTTTTAACTTTTTGAAAACAAGGGTGCATGTGACTGTGAAGACCACATTAATTTTTAATTATAACAGGATTTTTGAAAAAAATGTGTTATTCCTAGTTATAAGAAATATTATTATGTTGCCCCTTTGTAATTTTGAATATGAAATGAGTTTCTGCCATTTTAGGTATCTAAACCAGGAAAGGAAAATAAATGAATGCATATTTGTATTTTTATGTTACTCAGATTACATAGTTCAGTGAATTGAAATGTGTCTTTCATCAGCACAAAATATATGAAAGTATTAAAGTTACTGTAATAACATCTATTTCCTTCCTCTGCCATGAAGTAGATGTTTATGAAGATGCCATACAAATTTTCAATTAAACTTGAACTGATGTAGACCTGTGAATGTTGATCATAACAATTGGTCAGATTTTGCCTTTTCAGAGTGCATTCATTCTCTTGTCGTTTTGTGAGCGTTTACAATTTGTGTGTTTCTGTTTGTCCGCCCTTTTTTTTATCCCTCATTGAATATCACTAAAGCCCATTGTGAGTTGTATATGTAGACCAGGTGATGATTTTATTTTTGAGTGTAAGTCTATTGTTAATTGTTGGAGACAATGATCAACAGAGTCCACACTGCTTTGTCTGTGTTTGTTTGTGGTTCAGTGTCTACTGGCACCCAAACCACAAGACTCCTAATTGTTATTGTCTGTGCCTTGAAGTGGTACAATTATCTACGGTGGGGGGGGGGGGGACTTTCACACATATGGGAAAATTACAATTGGTAAAGGTTCATGGGAATTATTTAATAGTATGATTCATTCTCATGATTGCAGGCTTAGCCGTGAAGGGTCAACACAGGGTCTTATGGATTTATAAAATTGAGGAAAGAATGAAAGGATGTCTCTCAAATAAGCCAACCCGGATGACTTGACAACTTTCGTTCTGATTAAGAGTTCATGAGTTTGCATTGTTGTTGTCGCTTCTGTTTTCAATATTTACTTTTCCTTTCAACTGCTGTTTTGACTCTCTAACACTGATTGGATTTTTCATGCCCAACTGAATAAATTATTGGCAGTTTTATAGAAATATTAACAATAAATAATAATAAAAGAAGTCATAAGGTAATACATTAGGGAAAATATATAAACTTTTAAATGATATGAAAACAAAGGAAAAACAGTAAATTTGTTTTTAAAATGTAAAAACTTTGACTAAGTGAACCAAAATTATGCAAACACCGCAGACGGGATGAATATGGGCAGTCGTTTCTGTGGTACATGTACTGACTGCTCGATTTCCTACTGCCGATGCTATAAATTTAATGAAATACATGTCAAAGGTGAACTGTTATCCTGGGAAAATCTGTGAAGAATACAAATTTTCTTGCCTGTGCATTTCTCATGTTGGGTTTTGTTTCTTTTGCACAAGTCAGTTCTTTGACTGTTTGATTTGAGTTTGTCAGGTGTCCATTTGTTTAATGTTATTTACTGTCATAATTTACAATTTTTTTATTTCAAATTTCCTTCACAGGGCCCCTCTGCTACATGTAGCTTACCCCATGGATATATTATAACCCTTCCTTTACCTTGGACATGACGTGGATATCCCCTGGATTATACCTTAACGGATTTTGAAAGAAACTCGGACATCTGGGATTTTTTCTCTTTTCAATTCTATGGACACACGAAATGATCTATGTGGTAACAACTAAACCTGTGACAGTTGGAATGAATCTCGCGTGATGGATGGCCGGATGGGTGATCATTGATATACTGAAGACCTATTCTGCCCCGTTGTTGACCTCCAACAGGAATTACGGACAACCACACCCTTGGTTCGTGTGGAAACTTCTATAGAAGTGAACAGGTAACAGAACTGCCAATATGCAGACGAGAGAAAAACTTGACCATGATGCAAAGCGCAAACCAAAGACAGGTAGTAGGAGCTCTGGTGGTCGCTCCGGCAATCCACCCAACTCCGGTGTGCTCATGGTCGGACCCAATTTCAGAGTTGGGAAGAAGATTGGCTGCGGAAACTTTGGCGAGCTGAGATTAGGTGAGTAAGGCTATTGTGAGAATGTTGATAGGTGTCGTCAAATAGTCCTTGTCCTTAAGATTTTCAGGTGATAATTTTATGAATGTATTTTTTACCTGAGCACAACATCTTCTGTAGACTTTCTACTTGGCAGAAATAAAGTAATGGGACCTAGCTAAAAATTCAGTGGGATGTACATTATTGTAAAACAAGTGAATACAATTAAATCCTTTAGGTTTATAAAAATAACCATCAATAATGATTCAAGTAACGGGTATGACTTCCTGGCCTTACCACCTTGACTCGTACACTTTGCATAAAAACATGTTTACACATACAGTGTGATAGAGTGACTCTAGTTTTTTGGTAAAGTGATACATGTATTCCTGCAAGTTGTAGTTTCTTCAAATCTTTGTGCTTACTATGAAAACTCAAAGTAAGTTTGTAGCGTGACACATGAACTATGAACCTTGACTGTATAGAAACCACGGGTATCAAACAGAATCATGGACAATGGTCCATAGACAGACTGGACCGAAACTATTGTACATGTACATGATTCATGTCTAATCACAGACAGTGGGCCACTACAAAAGATGCTTTGGGTTGTAGCGTCCATTATCCTTCATGCATCAGCTGAGTTCATTGTAATGTTCATGTGTATGGCATCAGTTACTAGGTCAGACTGTGCGCAAGTGTATCATGCTGGAGGATTAAACTCACTGTAGGTCAAGAACAATTTCCACATGAAGTGCTTTGTGTCCTAAAAGTTTATACTGCTAATTAGCGTAGCGTCTGGTAACGTCTGTAACGGAATCTTTAACAGTCTACAATGCCGCCTGAACAAACAGGAAACCCACATTGTTATCTACTGTTGACATCACCCCAGCCTAGTGTTCCCATTGATCACAACAAGCATGGGTGTGTTTGGGTGCAGACAACCAGAAATACTAAACATTGTAAAATCCACAGACCAGAAACAAGTTCAGATGTACAATACAAAAATCCAGGGTGCATCTACATAAAACTCTAAAATTAAGATTGTGTTCTTGTTTAAAATTGAGTGTTCTTGAATTATGAGATGTCATTTTAATTTTACATCAAGTAATAAACCACTAAGTGAAATGAAACTGATAGGGTAGTTTTAATTTTACATGAAACAACATTTTTTTAAATGTGTGGCACACATAGCGTGTAGCTGTACACACAGCATGCAGCTATCACTGGAGACATCAACAGACACACTTCACATCTGCACATACTTAAATTATTAATTTCAGAGTCTCTTTTTACATATATATATAAGGACAGTCATTCATAAAATTTGATGATGGTTTCCTAACCCACAGACAGGTCAATGGGCGTAATGAAAGTGAGTGTCTCTTACACTGTGCAGTGTTCAATGATCTGTGATGAATTCACACATGGTGATAAATATACACACCCAACTGTATTAAAACCTTATTTAGAGATCATTCCCGAGGTAGATTTTGTCCGTAAGGACAGACATTACAAATGTATAGTGCGTTTTAGTGTAAAATACATTTCACATGTGAATCACATGATCGAGAACAGAAGTTCAAAACAACTCAACCTTGTCGAATTTTAAATGGACCATTTCCTACATGTACATGTTGAGAATAATTTACCTTAAATCCAAGCGGCATAAATAATTAGTTCATAAACATTCCTGACATATGGTACCAGAACACACGTACGGAGGCACTTGCCTTCGTGCCCTTGGTCATTGCCTTGGTGTCCCTTATGTAGAATCTTACAGTTTTCTCAATGAAAAACTGACTTGCCCTAATGCCCTTAGGGGCCTATAAATATCAGTATTAAGTATCGGGCCAATAGGATTGTCAAAATATTTGTGTGCAGTTATTTTCCCTGTCACCTGCAGCCTGCTAGACCTGTTCAGATAACTATGGTCCAATGTCATAGAGATGCTTAGCAGTGAAATAGTGCTAAGCAAATTGATTATTAGCAAAACATAGAATACAGCCAAGCAGATCAGTAATGAGGTTTGATCATGGGTAATAAATCCACGTCCATAACAACAGCTTTCATCATGGCTATGGATTTCCACTGTCTTGTGTGCAGTGCATTGATTGAATACATTAGTATTGCTGATGCAAACAGCGAAAAAGCCACAGGCCCCCAGCCAACACTTGACCCTTTTCTTCATAGCTCTATAGTTAAAGAGTCTAAAATTAAGGATTTCAAGTTTCTAATCACACATTCTTGGTGAATTTTCAAGGTAAAATTTAAAGAAAAATCTAAGACTGAATATGAATAGCTTGAATACCAATCATATCAAAGATAATACATACATGTTTGTGTACAATACTGTGCATTTTGTAAATATGTAATATCTGTAATGTTTCTGTAGGCCTATTGCTATTCAATTATTGAATTATTTAGACAGTAAACACACCTCTTTGCCCTTGATCAATGCGCATGTTCCTCTTGTGTGGAGATTGTTGCCTGTTGAACAGCACTACCTAGATTTCATTTTCAATGACACCATCTACTGCAATGACATGAGTGTGGTCCAGGCACACAAATGAGCTGCACAGCACATCTGTTTGCGTGTATCAAGCATGATTTAATTAGAGAATGTACAGCATACTTAATCACCTCAATCCAATCCAACGCAGCAAATAAAATACACAAGAAGATGCTATCAACATCCTTTTTCCAAAACTATAGGATTCATATCAAAAATGTAAAATTTAACTGTCAAATAAGATTGATTTTTGTAAGGCTTGCATCGTTTTTTAAAAATATTTTTCTATTTATTATTATTATTATTATTTTTGGGGTGGAGGGGCAACCAAGTACATGTAGCATACATTGTACATTATACACAATGTAACCATACACAAAAATAACAATGTGTTGTTTTGTTTTCCATGATGAGACTTTACAAAGCTGTCTTGAGAACTTAGAAAACTAGAAGGGCTTGCATCATGTACATGTAGTACCGTTCAATAAGTACAATCTTTGCTCACATCAAGTGCCATCTTAGTGCAATCAGCAGTTACATGTACCAACATTTGCCCTCAACGGTGGTCCGTTGGCCAAATGCTAGTTAAAACACTCAAGGACCAAGGTCTCTCCAAGCTGCCCGCCTGGCTAATTCAGTGTTGAAAAGCATCACTAGGACTAGCGAAAAAAGCTGATGGAATAGCAATAAATCCAAGCTATACTGGTCCCACTGGCTAGACAATGAACACGTTAAGGGCAGCCCCTGGTTATTTATAGTATTTTTATAGCGAGTCAGTCCAATGCACATTGTAGGTTTAGGGGAAAATAATTGGTTTTGAATGAATGTGTCCAACAATAGTTTTATTTAAGTTAAATGCAATAACTTATAACTGAAATATTTCAGCATAAAGAGGTCTTTTTCATTTTAAGGTAATCATTTTGTAACTAAAATGATTAAAAAGGACATTGCATATTCGATAATATGGTAACACATGTAAGTGTTACCATGGTTATCTGCTATTTTTCATTAATACAAATGAGTTTGCATGGTTTAATTATCAATGCAATAGGCCCTAGTAGTAGTACTATTAGATTTATAAAAAACAAATTTTGATCCATACTAAACAATTTATAGTTGATGTTTTCATGCGGATGATGTGTTGACAGAAATGCCTGGTCAGTACACTATACTATGGACCGTTGTTGTTGTTTTCATCATTTATGACTGGTTTTTGGAATCATTGCCACACCACTCATAAAGTGCCGCGCCATGTTTTTTCATTATTGCCTCTGGAGGTGGAGGTGACCTTTGCCTGGGAGTTGGTTTGTTTAGAGGTCGTGATAAGTGAGGCGGGAAGGTATATCATATCACTGGTTGGTACCTGGTCTCTGGATTTTGTTGACAATGATGACAACAGATTGTATCATGGTAGCTGGGTGGCGGAAATGAATTTTATGCGTCACCAATGGCACAGTGTTGAAAGTAGAAATGATAATAAATAGTTGGAAATGTGTGGGAATGTATTAATGTTGCACTTAGCATAATGGCGTGAGTTTTACGTCACCAACCAACCCACGGTAATTTGCTTGAGCGAACTCACATAAGGATTTTGTATTGGTGAGAATGATTTAGTCATTGTGGTGAAGTTTCCATTCGTATTGCATGACCCATTCATGGTTTATTTATCAAAATATCAGGTGACTGTGACTTCCATAAAATATACAGATGTGCATTAATGTAGCTGGGTACAATGATATCAAATATTACATGTACATGTAGGTACCTCGGGTTTGATTCTCTTTGTATACAAGCTAGCATTGTTGTGAAATATTAGATAGATAGATACATGAAGGTAAAATGGTTGATTAAAACTGTCCTCTTAGCACAAGGCTGAATTACAGAAATTTTACATTTAAAAACATTACAGATATACATTAAAAAAGGAGAGGAAAAATACATCAAACATTAAATATACAACAAATATATTAAAAACAATAAAATCTAACAATAGGTCAATAAGAACCTGAGTATCAATAAAATAAGCAAAACATTGTGTGCACCCGCATGGCAAACATTAAAAAAGGAGGAACATGGCTGATGCAGATAGTTGTTTCACAGCTACATGTATTACTGTGTTAAAGTTGGGTTTCGCATTGTGTGTACTGTAGTGTCAGAAATAATGCAAAGTGACATGTCCAATATAGAATTTGTTGACTCCAGGCTTGGAATTACACGGGAATTACACGGTGGCCATCAAGGTTATGGCCTCTGTTGCCCTGGTCTTGGTCTTGGCCTTGGTGGAAGTGCCCTTTGCAATATGAAAATTGCCTTGCCCTCTTATTTAAGATGAAATTCCAGGGCTGTGACTCACATTGACAGAAACCACTTGAGACAGTTTGAAATGTTCATGCAGTAAGCGTTTTATCATCTACTGCTGTAGGTTACTTGTACATACTGTATTCATTTTTAAATATAGCCTATTCAATAAAAACGGATAAAAACAACCTTGGGACTTCAAATGTTTTTGACTCACAAATAGTCATGAATAAAATCCTTGATTCAAGTGTTGTTTTGGGCATTTGAGCATGACATTTTATTGAGATCAAGGATGATGATGTCTGTGCTATGTCCTTGTATGGTCCTTGGTTCCTGTCATGTAAGCTCTGTACATTAGGATAATTACAACTTTGCCATTTTATCAAAGAAACATGGCCTTGCTCTTTTGAGAAAGAATTTCCAGTCTTGTTCAGGAACCTACATACTTTGTACACACATGATGTACATACAAAGTATAGTGCACGTATAGACAGGCCTAATCTTCTTTTTTGGACGGGCAAGGGCACGTTCTCCATGGTAAAGGGCACCTCTATGAAGAAATTGTAAGTTGGTATGGAATTTTTCAAGGGGCACCAAGACAATGACCTGGGCCAACCAATTGCCTCCATTGCCTCCATTGCCTCTGTGAAGTATCACCACCATCAGGCCTAGATATACATGTACGTAGAACATGGAGATAAAGCACCAGTTTGATGATGATCAGCATTTTCCCTGATGTCAGTGGGTCAGCTGGCCAGATGCCATTCACAATTCTGTCCAAATGATCTGGCCAACAGTTTGTACATTAAGGTAGCTTCCCACATAAACATGAAAACCACTGACAGTTTATAATGATAATATTACTTCAAATTACAAGTCCCACACAAATGACACGTTAAATGTAAACCGTAAAATACGGACCATTTAAACAGTTGGTGGATCAGTGAGATGATGAGCTAACAGGTGCTGCTGGCTTGTCACTGAAAAAGTTAAGAACAAACCCTAAAAAATCAATCAAACGGTTTATACCCTTATTATAATTTAGAAATTATTCTTAAATTTCAGCGGAAAAGTAATAAAGGTGTACTGTGAATCTGATGTAAATGTTTAAAACATTATGATCAAAATGTCAAGGTTTAATCATAATAAGCCACAAATCATCCTCAAATCATGTTAATCACCACAATCCTTTATTATGGTTATTAGTCATTTTTGTACTTTAGTACTTTATTTGAGGCTGGAAGTACGTGTAAGAACTTGCTTCTAGACAGGAGCATGTCAAGGATTTGTTTGGTATCAATACAGATGTACTCGTTATTGACAGTATGTAGTATCATGGTGGTATCAAGTACAATCTGAGTGAACCACTTCAAAAGTGTTTTGTCAGAAAGTTCCGTGTTTTCAACGGATATGTACATATTTGATCAGTTTTAAACAACCCATTTCAGGCTTTTATTTAATATTGGGTTGAACATTATTTTTTTTACTAGAGTGGACTTGAACCTATGACCTCCGGATTAATGTGCCAGCTCTCTACCAACTGAATGAACTGTCTAGCCTCATTGGCGGTCTCCCTTTTTTGTCAATATCCTTGTTTGGGGGTGCTACACTGCCAGTCAAAGCCATTCAACCCCTGTAATTGGGGTATACATGTAGCCAGGGATCACACCCAAGTTTATTGTACAACCTTGGAAGCGGCAGCAGAGGGATCACCTTAAGGGGATGCAACTTTTTATTTCAAACATCAAGTAATAAACCACAAGGGAAACTGACTGTGTATATTTTTAATAGTTTCGAGTTGAACAAAGCAAAATTGACTAGAGCAGGGTTTGAACCTGTGACCTACCAACTAAGCTATCTAGCCCTATGTTGGCAGTTTCTGAACAGCTTTTCTAATCAATGCAATTACACATTATACAAAGACAAGCAGTTCAAGTGTGGTTTCAAGTATACACAGGAGTTCAGACACCATGCAAGAGACTTATTTTTGTATTGTATGACTGAATCAGTATTTTCTGCTTGAGTATTAGCTCTGCGATACTCTGTCTGTCTGGTTAGCAACAATGAGTACCGACAGACAACATGGGGTGGAACCAAGCATGGAACAGCGGGAAATCACCCAAAGTACACCCATTGTAGGTCTTGAAGTGACCGTGAACAAGGGTAGGGGATAATCGGTATCGATATCAATTACTGTATTGGTATTATGAATCATTTTATCAATTCAATATCTGGTAACATGTTATTCGACTCATATCAACAATATTTATTTCCGAGACTACTCTTATTTTTAAACAATACCCTGAACTGTAGAAGCATTTCCTGTAAAAAGTTTACAACTGATTCCAAATTGAAAAAACAACAGGAAATTGTGATGAATAAAAGACAAAATAAATTCTGAAAAGAAGTCTTACCCAGAATAAATAAGAGACACGATGTTCAAAGGAACATTACAGAATTGGTTTTTGCTAACAAAACAGTTGCTGGCAGTGTAAGCACTTTATGTAATCCACCATATACATAAACTGACAAACCTGTAGAAGTTTGAGATCGATCGGCCATCTGGGTCACAAGAAAATAGTGAAAAACCGATTACACATTTGCATGAAATCATATAGATTCAACAAATGAATAAAACGCTCACTGAGCGATAAACTCCAATCGGAAATTTAGTTTATTCATTTCTCATCAAATATGGCATTTCAGACAGAAATATTTCAAGGGATGTTTTCTACTATCATCATCATTAGACCGTGTAAGTTTTATGTAAATCTGTGATCAAAAAGTATATTTTACAAGTTTGTTTCTTACCAATTCTGTAATGTTCCTTTAAAACAAAGCTCTTCTTTATATTTCTCAATTCAAACCTTTTGAAAACCCCATTGATCTCTTGTTACTTCATCTTTTGCAGGAAAAAATTTATACAACAATGAACACGTGGCCATCAAATTGGTAAGTACATACATGTGTGGTTTGCATCTCTTCACAACATCTCATTCAATGACAATTGAATATTTGTTACGTTTGTTTATTTAACTAAATTTCTGATTATCGTTCAAGGTAAATTTTCTCCCAAGCTCCAGGTTATTTTTCTAGAACATAGTTAAATAATTTACATTGAAAATATTATCAATAAAAAAAAAACAATACTTTGTATTCCTGTTAGGGTGGTAGCGTATTAAGACAGCTGAGCCCGATTTTCATCAACCTCTAACCTTTAATATAATAATAATAATAATAATAATCTAACCTTTAAAGCTGGGGGTAAATTCAATACAGGACTCTTATGGGAAGAACCTCATCATCCGCATGTCCATTCTTACATTGTTAATGATTTCCTGTGTGGCAACATTTCCCTGCAGTGTCCAGGCAAGAAAAAGGAAGCACAGTTTGATATGCAGTTTCCTTTCACTTGAACCACTAGATCACAGATTGTTAGACCAGAAGCCACATGCCTGTCTGCCCCTTCTTTGTGTAGTATTGGTTCAAGACGATTGCTCATGTTCCAAGATCCATAACACCTTCCTACAGCCATGGATTGTGAAATATGAATAACGGGGGAGAGCCTTGAACCAAGACTACTCATTGCAGTGAATTACTAAACAGCTTCCCTGAAAATCATTGGCTCTTAAATTACTTGTGTTACTGTTACTGAGAAGGGAAAACTGATAGGTTCTGACATTTCACTTAGATTTAATTGGTTGGTTCGTGCATGGCATCCTTACATGTACTACCCATATATAAGTATTTAAAAAAAAACTAACATAAGGAGAGGTAAAATGGTAAACTTTGACCATATTTAGCCGTATACATAGTACATGTTAAGGAGTCTGTTGATACTGGGATATTTCTAAACAGGGTTCTTTCTAAACATCTCTACAAGTTACAGAACTCAAATCTTCCTTTGACTACTTGCTGTTCCCGCAGTGATGCACAAATTCTTCAGTAACATTTAATAAAGCTTGAAACAAAGTTCCTTGCTGCATTACCCAATTTCAAGTCATCCCGAACTTAGTAGAAATTTTCTCGGGCCGAACTGTCCCATATTGTTTCTGCACGAAGTACGCTCTACCTCTACCTCCTTCTCCTGGCAACCATGTGGCAAATTTCTATTCGGCTCACAGTATAAGTGATCGATCCAATGTACTTTCACCCTAAAAAAAAAAGGCCTGCACTGACATTTAAAGATCTAGTATGTCGTCCTAAGTTGCCCACAAGTGGTGTAAGAACGTGGGTAAAAGGCCACGTTCACTTGGAGAGTTAACACACACATGCTCCCCCCCACCCCCTTCCTTTATTTGGTTTTGTTCTTTGGGTGTTGCACTTTTCATAGAAGTGAGTAGATTGGATGCTCTTGGGAACAAGTGTATTATAATTTAATAATCATTTCATGCATTCATGTTGTGAAACAAACTCCCATTATCCTAAGGGTTTTGCTTCTGCCTAATGGTTTGGAACTGGGGGAATTGCTGAGATTTTTTAAAGGGGTGACTGAGAACCAGAAGAATTGCTGAGATTTTTAAAGGGTTTGGAACTGGAAGAATTGCTAAGATTTTTAAAGGGTTTTGGAACTAAAAGAGTTGCTGAGACTTGTAAAGGGTTTTGAACTGAAGAACTGCTTAGATTTTTTACAGGGTTTGCATAGTATGTGAATGCAGTAGGTCTGGACATCCAAACTATGATGTACATGTTCTGGTAGTGCGATGCAGACATTGTCCATGTTCAATTGAAGGCTTTTGTCGAATCTCTTACAAAGCATTTACTCCTTCAATTAGAATTTTAAAAACCTTAAGTTTTCATTGTACATGTACATGTACCACTCAAAACATACCTGTATATGTTTGATTCTAACATGCTGTAAAAATGAAAATGTCCACCCACAAACAAGCTAAGTGTACGCGTAACTCATAAGGTAGATCTTGCAAGAAGAATCCGTCACCTCAAAAAACTGCTTGTTAACTGAAGCGGCAATTTGTCGACCCAAATTCTGCCTCAACAATTTTGTATACTGAGTTTAGGAATCCCGCCCCCCTCTCCCCTCCAGCATATTTTATATTCTTGCACAAATAATATGAAAAAGCACTTCCCTTCAGTGCTGTGTTAGATTGGTCACAAATTTACAGCTCGTTTTTTCCTTGGAGGTTAACAAAATATGAAGATTGTGCGTCCCCCCCTCCCCCCCCCCCCCCACAAACAGACAGGGAACATCAACAATAGGACAAAATGCAATCTTATATGACAGTACACTCTCTACCTGCTGGACCATCTAGTCTGCAGGCTACATGAACACCAATCATAATGGCTCTATGGCACCATGGAACTATTCAGAGGTAGTTGATCAATTTACTGGATGCACTTGTACACCACTAGATGCACTTGTACGCCACGCAAGGTATGCTGAAAATGGCAGGAAAGCTGCACAAACTATCCCTGATTAATAAGAGCCTATTGATTTCGAGCGTGCTCTCCTGAGACCGTGTTTCAATGATGAAGGTCGCCAGGGGGTCAAACCAGGAGGAGATGGAATTGAGTTTTTAGAATCTAGGATTCTTAGAGATCTGTGGAGATGCCTGGCAGGATGGTTTACAAAAATTCTGACGCTTGCCTTGGTGATTGTATCTATTGGAAAGAAAGGCAGTGCTAGATTGGTGAATTAAAAATAAGAAATTGACATGTGGTTTATGATGAATTCAAACTTATAAATAAAAAATAATGTAAATACACCTTTAACATTTTGGGGTACTGACTCAAGAGAAATTATAATGTAGATTTATTTGTACTTGTTTTGTTTTTATTTGTTTAGTGTGGGACATCAATTACAAAAGTAACTCATATTCTAAATGTACTCTTTTCTCTTCTGATATACAAGACAAACCTTAATCCAGAGCCAGGCTTTTTTGGTCTTCTTTGTTTGGCTGTGTTTGGGTCCCTATGTTTTCAGCCCTGGCTTTTGAATTACCCATAAAAGGATATCCATTGAATCTGTATCATTCAACCTTGTGCCACTATCTTCACAAAGGATGTTGTGCAGTGAGTTGTTAGAAGGTGACCCTTCCATGCTACACTATAGAAAGCACATACTGAAGTCAAGGTCCCATGTCAAGAGAGAGCTTTAATTATTCCAGCTTGAATGGTGTATAGGGATTTGGAGAACCTTGACATTACAGATAAGAGACCACAAGGTGCATGTATATATTCTTACATGTGCCTAATCAAAACGACTGGCTTTTAAAAAAAACACTGTATTTTACGCTTTTAAAAAGACTACATATCAATAAAGTTGTGCCTGAAAATTTTACTCTTCTTTTTGTGGATTGATTTTTTTTTTTTTTTTTTAAGAAACTAAATCAAGTATAGAACCTAAAATGCAAGTTTTGTTAAAGTAGATGATCAAGTTTTTGAGTTTTGAGGTGTTGTTACTAATTAAAATCTCTACTTATATTTCTTTTTACGTTATGGACTCGGATCTGTCTAAGCTTTTTGTCCAAAATGTAAGCTTACATTTGGTTTTGGACAATAATTGATTACCTGCCAATATTTTGTCCTTTTGGCTTCAAAACAATTAATCAAAAAACCTCAAATGAGCATTTCATCAAAGAAGATGCTCAGGTTTTTGAGTTGTAAGTTTTTTGTTATATTTTGGGTCTCTCCTTCTTGCATGGCAAGAGAAATAAGATTGGATTCAAGACGATTTTCCCAGGACTGAATCATATATTTTTGTTGTACAAATAACTTTGTTGAACCTTTTCCCCAAACAATTGTGACAAAGCTTAGATGACAACTTTGAATTAAACATTCTGCCCATTTGAACTTTGAAGTAAATACCTGTGCTGCTGGGCATGGGGTCTTAGACAGAGGATACCGTGATTGTGTGATTGCCTCCATGCATAATACAGAAATGAATACATAATTTACATTGTAATAAAGGAGATACAACTGGCTGTCTACAGAGAGAGAGAGAGTTCAATCATGGCTGTTGCACTCATTAGCGACCAAGGCAAGAAATAAAATTAATTATTAAAAACACGGCGTTCCTCTCCAGGCATACTGTAAGAGCTATGCATAATCTGCTTGTTAGTATAAATCAGGCTGTACATTTCAAAAATGGTAAACTGAAAGTTACAACCATGGCTTAAGGAAGAGTGTTTGAATTCAAATTTTCAAATTTTCAAGAAACAAAGAATGTTTGTTTTCTTTGTAGAAAATGTAGCATTAATGTTATACTTCTGTGTTTTTTCTTCCACAGTGCTCTTGAAAATAAATTGTTTGAGAATTTATTTTAACAATTAAGCACATTCCAGGGCCCAATTTCATAGAGCTGCTAAGCACAAAAATTTGCTTAGCATGAAATTTCTTTCTTGATAAAAACAGAGCTACCAACCAAATTCCCATGTGTTGCATATTGCTTGTTACTGGTATTCAGCTGTTGTTTGCTTATCCTGAAAATCACGTGGAAATTTGGTTGGTAATCCTGTTTTTATCAATGAAGAAATTTCATGCTAAGCAAATTGTTGTGCTTAGCAGCTCTATGAAATTGGGCCCAGTTGTTTAGACAGTGGAGATTTTGTTCTGATGACATACCAGAGTAGCCTTTGTTCTTGTTAGCCTTTGCATTGAATACATCATTGTTCATTCGATGATTAGCAATTAAAATACTTGTATTAGAAAACTCTCTGCCTAAGGAAAACTAATAGATTAATACATGAATGAAATATTAATAATATGAAAAGCTCAGTCAGTGAAAATGGTAATTTGATCCTTGCACAGTTTTTTAGGTCAAGATGTGGTCAAGTGCATTATTATATCCTAAGTACTCCTACAGTAAGTAAAACACATATGGAAATGTACATGTATATGTAGGCCTACGTAAAAGACAGACCAGTTCCAATAAACACGTACATGCTTACCACTAAATTGTTACAAGTCAAAACACTATGTCACCATCTGTGACTGGTATCTTACATGTACAATTGTACATTTGCTCAGCAGAAATTTGTCAAGTTTATATTTTCTGCTTATGCAGAGCCCTTCAAATTGGGCCTTGGCCGGCCGCTGAGGACATGTGAATTTTGCTTGTTATGAAAAACTTCACTTTGTGGAAGCAGTTTACTAGCAAAAATGGGTAATATTTAATCAATGTTTCGTCTTGTTTTTACCAGGTTAGCATATGACTGTCACTGAGCCCCAGGACTTTTTACAACGCATCTCCTTGTTAGGAGTTTGTTTGTTTTTGTACGATTCCATGACGATAAACCTTGATTCCATTGAGATCGTCCTAAAATCACCAGGGTATCTTGATATCCTTATTGCAAAGCCAATCCAGTTAATGATTAAGATATCGTAGCTCAATACACTACGAGGAAACTAAATATAGAGACACAGTGCGCCACCTTTTTCACGAAGGGACAGGCATGTCAAAATTCATGTTTTTAACTTTTTTTAAATATTTTTTTTCACTTCTTGCCTTTATATGATTTTAAGCCATACTGAATTACTCTTAATCAAAAATATGCTTAATTTCTTAAGGACATTCTTAATTACATCAATTGGTAAGTGGGCTTTCATCTAAGTAATTGGATTTTGCGTTTTTACAAAGAGACGGCCGTCCCCAAACATGTGCAATTTGCGTTGTAAAAAAATGGACAGACGAGTTGGTCAGGTCGAATTTGCGTTTTCACAAAGAGAGGGACACTATACACTGTACATGTACAATGTATGCGCAAAAGTAGGTCATCATGGTTTTGCGCTCTCACGAAGAGACGGGCATGTTTGACTAATGGTTTTGTTAATTACTAAATGTTTTGTTATTTGTTTGTTAATTACTATTGATGAGGTTTAACTTTTAGAAAAACTCATTAAGGCATTTAAACTGCAGGAAAAAAGTGTTGTTAGTGCAGAGTTTTAGTTTGAAATTAACCTCCTTTTCATGGTCTTTTAATGCATTTTGACATACCCTTCCCTTCGTGAAAACGGTAACGAGTTGTCCAGAGATGTTTCCTGCTGGAGATTTTCCTTCGCCTCACACATCAAAGCAGTTGTAAATTTATCAGTCAGTTTAGTAAAGCAAGATACATGTTTAGGATTAAACCCTCAAAAGTTAATTTGTTGAACGTTTGCCCCACTACGTACTGTACGTATCAATGTCAGTATACATGTACGTAGCTACCATTACCAGTCATTAATGGTTAGACTGAACTGAACACGCACTTAAAGATAAACATTTAACACACTGTCAGTCTTTTATGTGTGGGTAATGCGATATTTGTGATTTGATTGACCCACATTTTGCTCTAAATGCTGACAGAATTCGGTCGAATTCAGTCGAATTCTGGAAACAAATTGCTTCAACATTTCTTAGAATTGGACCAAAAAGTTTTTCGTGTACAAGAAACATTGTGGACTTGCCTGGAACAAATTTTATGAGGAAAAAATAAAATGAAAAATCATGTCGCACTATTGTTAGAGCAATTTAAAGAATTTTTGCTTGTGTGTGTGCATGCACATGTGTTTTTTGTTTCGAGGTTCATTCTTCATCTCACATAAATTACTAATTGATTGTCAAATTTTGTTTTGCAGAGTGGGAAGTCTGATAAGCAGAAAATGTTATCCAATAAGTTTATGTTAAGCATTGAACCACACTCTAGGTTTAATATTTAGGCTTACAAACTTATTGCTGTAAAACACTATTTCTCTGCGCTCACTCAATTGTTTTGCCTGCCCTAGTTTTTTTGTTTACAAAACTGGTTTTCTTTTGTGAAAATACTGGCCCACAAAATTTGATGTGAGGCAAGTACACCATTTGTATAATGTCACCTTTTACTATGACAACAATTGCAGGTCAAAAAAAAACCTAAAGGTGAGTGGGTAAAAGAAAAAATAATATTAGCGGGACTGAAGCCAAATCATCTTACCCTGTGAATTAACATAATTTGATTAGTAGGGCATGATGACTGATTTAAGTGATGTAGGAATGTCCGACTTGACTTGCACTTTGAATCGTACAATACACATCTGAAGAGTACGCTTTTCAGTTTGAGCCTTAATGTTTAATCCAATAAGAGAGCGAGGGTTGACTTTATCTGTTTCCATGGTGATGATATCTTGTTGACAGTCTCTCCTAACCCTTTCATATTTCGTCGTCGTTGGTTAAATTGCTTGCTTGTTGGAGGTACGCGGCTGTCGGATAAATTCACTCTAGAGATAGTACATATGTACATTATCATTGGTTTTCCGGGGGATTTTTTTTTTTTTTTTTTAATGAATCCTGCAAGAAACCTATAAAAAAAAAACCTAACCCTTAAAAAAACTTTATTGACAAAATTGCACAAAACTTTGATGGACATGTTTGATTGTAATTAGTAAAGTGTCACTGTCATGGAGACTGTGATGGTCTCTTTGTTATCTTGTAGATTTTGGTCAATGCCAATGCTTTCCTGCATGTTGGTAAATCTTTTAGCTAAAGCAAAACCAAAACTGAGTTTTGTGGGGGGGGGGTTCATTGCATGAGTTATTTTAGACGGAAGTAGTTCTCAGGGACAATTACATCAGTATCAAGTTAATAAAAACAAAAACTGTCAAGTTTAAAGGTTTATTGGTGGGTTTTTTGGGGGGGTGGGGTAGTATTGAAATGTACATGTATGATACCTTTAATTCAAGTAAAATGTTTATGTGATCTGCAGTCAACAATGCCCCATTGCACAATGAAACAAATTTGTGTACTAGGTTGGAAATACTGTGAGTTACAGGTGGCCAATTTGAATGGGAAAGGTCACAGTTCCTTGTGAATCTAAAACGCATGTTCTTTGCCCTTATGGTTAACAAGTGGATCAAAGGGAATAAATGTATCGTTTCCGTGTACGCTTTGAGGAGTCGCAAAATTTTTGATATCGACTTCAGATTTGATTACACTCTCAAAGGAATCGTTATCCCAAATTACTTGTTACTGTTATTGTTATGATTATTTTGAGCTTCATTTTAATTTTTTTTATTTTATATGGGGGGGGGAGGTTCTTTTCAATCTTGTCATTCTTATTAAACCCTCATCTGAATGCGTTCTCAAGTTAGTTATGTTCTATATGAGACTTATGACTAGTTCCCTACAGACTCAATTTAACGTCACCTTGTGCAATGAGGTCGTTAAAATGTTAACGAGAGAATGGACACGTACACGTTCTTCACAATGTGAAAAAGGTCAGAGACCAATCAGCAGAGAAACTGCCGAGCACGGGATGGATTTGTTCCCGAGTGGATTGAGGGGTTAAGACCGGGGATTTTGAACAAATAAAAAACGAGTGGGTTTTGGAATAAATCTCGGCAACTTGTTTGAGTGTGCATGTTAGAGAGCTCTGTCAATACCGGGTGCATGTTGCATCTTATTATGATGTCGGCGGGGTATAATCACCTTAATCTTCTCGAAGCAACATTAAAGGTATAGGGTCAGTTGTTGAAATTCCTCATGTGAAGAATTTTGTACGTACAAAATCAAGTTGAATATCTTAACAAGGGTACTGAAATATTACAGGTTTGTGCTTGATAATACTTCCAATTACCAGCTGCAGCATTTCTGCCAGCGTAATGTAAAAACGAAACCGAATAAGTAGGTTGGTTTTTTTTTCAGTGATGTAACATCGAAAAGTTTGTTTCCTCGCATCATGTAGGTAATTAACCGTGCACATTTTCATTGCATTATTTGTGATGGATCCAACATGTATAATGGTTCAGTACTGTACATGAATATCAAGTCTGCCGGACTCGAGTGGCATTCAAAACCTGCCAGAGAAAGGTTGGCATTATCTTTTTGAAGATTCTAGACAATGTGTCGCCAACTACTCTTAGATTTTAAGGGCCCTGAACAGAGCCTTGCAGATGATTTTGAAAATTTATATTGGCAGGAGAGGCGGCCAAAGGCAATAATGTCATTTTATATAAAGTTCTCAAATGATCATGATTAGCTCTGACGATCGGTGACATTTTGCACACGGCTGGTTCCATTCACAAATGAGTTGGGTACTACGCACACATTGTTGAATGTAAATTAACATCGGTTGAGTATATTAGTTTTCCACAAGACTTACGAACATTAACTATACATGTGGTCGTCTCCTTGAAGCTTTCAAGAGACATACAAGAACAGTCCATTCATGATGGATTCAATTTGTGTAAACTACGATGAGCAAACATAAATTATCTCACAGCTTACTCTATGTAAACACTACTTACAAAGATTATCAAAGATCGGTGCAGAAGACATGTGCAGGGACTTCCATTTAGAGGATTAAATTGGATTTCAAATTTGTCAGATTTGACTGTGTTCATATAATTTTGGAACACTTTCCAAATAAACTATAAATAAAAAACTCTGATAATTGTCTTTTGGGCGAATGTTGTTAAAAACTTCTGTATGCGATTATTTTTATTCTTCATATAAATACCCTAGAAGTGACGTCATAGCCCCAACGTCAGACAGACTCAACGACACTTTTGTTTCCAAAAGATTGAATAGTTTTTAGTGTTCTTTGTTTGTTGAGCTGATATTGAGCACCATTTTACAGACGTTCAAAGTTCAAACCAACAAAAGATGTGCGTGTGTAATAAACTCTCAGACTGAGTTCAATTTTTAAAGGACCATTTATCACAGAATATTTGAAGAAAAGAAAATGACCAGTAAACATTTTTCAAGTGTTCTTAGGATAGAAAACCAAAGACCATAAAAACCAGATAACAACTTTAAAGGCCAAGTGTACCATTGGGTTTTAGACCGTTTGATTGTTTCAATTCATACAATAAAACTAACCTGTGAAAGATTCATTTCATTGCATTGGTAGAGTTTTTGAGATATTGGCAAAGAGCTGGAGAGATTTTGTCAACGCAGGAAGAATAATCCGTGATTGAAATACACAATCTGAGAAATGTTTCATGCAGAAACGTTTCTCAGATTGAAATGTTTTTGAATCCCTCTTTCTAAAACTAATTCCGTTGAAGGGAATTGTTTCTCAAAATGTTATACATTGTCCACAGCTGCAGTGCTTCTTACCAAGTAGGTTTTTGTGGTCGTTAATTTTTTGAGTAATTTTCAAAGGTATACCCTCCCTTTAATTCAGTAGGCCCCTACCTGTTATCTAATTCTCTGTCACATGGATCCTTTTCATAGTTCATTTTTAAACATTTGCTTGATTGATTTGGAAAAAAAACAACCGCACAACACGTTCAATATTTTTGTTTCATTTATGCTCTAGATGCCTCATTCAGGAAAGCCAACCACATATTGAATAACTACTTTTAATTAATTGGCCATTCCTAAACAAATCTCTGTTTGTCCTGCCGTGGCTTGTGAAGTTGAGTAACTTTAGGATCATAAGTTGAGATTGAAATTACTCATCGGAGTTCCAGCAGACCAAAGTTTCACTTTCCACCTTTAAAACACCCCCAAGCAGTGTTCACTTGAGTCTGGGTACCCTGCAGTGTTCCAGACAACACAAACATCACCCAAAGATGAAACCTTACTCCAGATTGTATTCATATGTGGGGGTATTTTTTTTCTCTCCCCTGAATCCCCCTGTGGGTTCAGCTTCTATGGTTTGGATAACACCGGTTGCCTCCTTTACTGATTAGGGAAACCACAGCTAAACTAGACTTGTATAAATCTGTTGTGATCACATTAACCGGCTGGTGACTCCATTGTTAGATCGGTGTTTGTACGACAATTATGACTTCGCTTAATTTTTTTTGATTGATGAAAGAGTAGGTTTTGAGGTTGCGCATGGTGGCGCAATTCTGACAGATAAACCTGGTGTATAACCACAGCAATATTTAAGTATTAATGGATGATAAAGTTAGGCGAATCTGGTATTGAAGATATAGTCTGATCAATTATATTTGTAAAAGTTGATCCATAGATACTAAAATTCAAGTAAACTGATTTAGTAGTAAAATACTACTTTTGATGCATCCACAGGGTTTTTCTAACTAAAGGTTCAAGGTAGTCTCAACTTGGCCGAATCTGTTATGATTGTTTTGACAGTAATGCAACCATAAAATCTGGACTATGGGAAAAGCCAGATTTTACTGAGGGATTATATTCTGCACCAATACACGAACAAATGCATTCAAATTTTCTCAAAAGAAATTACTCATCGATCCTTGTCATGTGAAATTTGTTCGCAAGAAACACAAAATAGACTTAGAAACTCACCCATCCCACACTCTGAGAATTGTAAAAACCACTTCTAAACAAAGTGGACGACACAACCTTGTCCACCATGACACAGCCTTGCCTCGTAAGGACAAATAGATTTGAAACAACTATTTTGGAAATGACTAGCAAAGTGTTAATTAATTAACATTATTGGAATTCAATAATGAAATTTGGGAGCATCGGGATAGTGTGTCAAAAATAAAGTAAGACACCTGACGCGTTTTCCACCACTCAAATGACAAGGATCTGTGTATGTGTGTGTGATATAGACAAATACATATTATGGGTAAGTCTAGTATTTGAGTAAATGTTATTGGAAAAATCTGATCAATAAGTTATATCAGACAAGTTGTATTGAAACATCACGGGGAAATAGTGTAATTTTATAAATTTAGGCATGTATGTTTTCTTCTGGTAGCAAGGTTTTATTTTGTCAGAAGTTTAGCCCGGTTCATTCTTCCTGCGAATGCGAAGCGAATATTGACGTCACAAAGTCGCAACGAATAATTCGCAGCAGTTGAGCTGTGCTCAACTCTTGCAAATTTTTTTACAGCGAAAACAGAGTTGTGACCTCAATATTCGTTTCGCATTCACATTCGCAGGAAGTATGAACCGGGCTTTAATTTCTAAACTTTGGAGTTTGTTTTTCTCTTAGTTATGAGGTTGCTTTTGGAGGTTGCTTTCCAAGATACTACCCACCCCTCCAGTCGTCATTTTGCTTGATTTATCCTGTGAACTATATCAGTGCATAGAGCAAGGATCAGTGGCAGATGAACTGTGCACACGTTACTAGCCAGTGACAGCGGTCACACCCTCGTCTATTTCAAATGCATGTAGCTCGTGCCTGTGTTTATTGAGGAAGGGCTTGAACAAGTTTATGTTGACCATCTGCAAGCTGTGTTGATTGTATCCAAGGTGGACAGATAGTCAGGTTACCATAATAAGAGAGGTCTAGCCTCTATACAAAGCGCAGTCAGTCCACCGTTGTGTGTGCTTAGTGGTTTATGCTATTTCAAAGAATCTTATTGATTAAATGCTTAGTAAAAGAAATTAAGTGTAATACAAGTGTGCTTGTCCACATTTATAGCAAACAACTGTAACTTGTTATGCTATATTTACACCGTGGATAAGGTGCCGTGTAAAAAATAACTAGAAGTTAAAATTATTGGGTTTTGGAATCACATCTTTTTCTTTTAATGAGCTTTATCTCAAGACTTGGTTTATAATTCAAAATTAAAATGCAGCCATAGTGTACATTTGCATGTGATTATTTATTCTGTTTGATTTTAGTTTACGTTTAATAGTCCGATTTCTTAACGCCACCAAGTACAAATATTTATTACAGACTAATAATACGTTTGGCTAATCAGGTAGCAGGGTACCAATCAAAATGTCATGTTATTGACAATGTACATGATTGGTTTCCTGCTCATTTTGTCCTCGCTGAGAAATTTGTCAGGCCATGTGGACATGTGTATTTCTTATTTGAAATGGGGCCGTAACCTTGAGCAATCTTGGCCACGTTAACATTAGAGGTGTGCAACCTTGCATGCTCCCACTATTGCTCTGTGCTCTCACTGCCATTGATTTTCTTGAGGTCACTGATTTTAATAGACCCTTGCCTTTTGTTAATCTGACACTTGCCAATTATGTACAACAACAAGAAGTAGGACTCTTCATCATGCTTCCTGCACTTGGGCATCTGGGGCCCAGTTTAAAAAAAAGGGCCGAGTCCGGTTTCTTGTCACTGCTTTTAACACCACAGAAATCTGCGGTTACGCTGCACTGTAAAGTATGTGATTCTGTGGGTCGTAATTGCAGAATTCCTTGGTTGGCAACGCCATGCAGTTTGGCCCAGCTTGGCAGGAACATTGACACAGATCCTTAGAGTTAGACGTTGGATTAGGTTTCAACTTTCATGGTGTACTAAAAAAGAAACGAATTTGCGGAGTTAAGAGTAGCAGATAACCAGATAAAATTAACTCATATAAAACATTATTTGAGCCAATTTTATATAAAAGCTGTTCAGCAGAAAATGGTGCTTAGCACATTTTTTCTGCTGAGCCAGACCATTATTTTTGGTGATTAGCAATTTTTGTTCTCAGAATGAAATTGGGGCCCAGGATCCAATTTCGTAAAGCTGTTCTAAGGCAGCCAGCTTTACAATATTTGTTTGCTTTGCAAAAATCGACGGGGAAACCTGTCACTTACATAACGTGGTAGAGGATTTCGGATGGTTACCCATTTCAGCTAAGCAAGAATTTTGTGCTCAGCAACTTGTTGTCTATATGAAATAGACAAAGTGAAAGCATGAGTAAATTAAAGTGCACTAGCCAGCTATGAACCAGGGTTTGCCCTTAACTTTTTCAGTGACTAGCCAGCAGGATCAATTAGCTTGCTGTTGCACTAGTCTGCCAGCTTTTTCAGTAGTCCTTATTTCATATTAAGTAGGGATGCTTTTTCGCCACTGAACTAGCCAGCCAGACCACTTGCGACCCAGTTCACACTAGATCTAGAGAGGTGGATCAGACCCGGATCTGATCCAGCAATGTGGATTAACAACTAGTGTTAACACAAAAAATCAGGATTAGACCCGGTTCAAGATCCTGCAATTTTAATCCACCTTTTGAGGAGGGTTGAACCCTACAATGGGTGGATCACATCCGGCATAGTGGATTGGAGAAACGAGTGTAAACGCAAAGGTGGATCAGACACAGCAATTCAATGTGGTCGTTTCTGGTTTTGCTAGGAATGGCGGACTTTTTGCTTGCATGTGTTTTTGTGTGACAGCTGTTATCAAAAGTGGGATCAGAGCTGGATCAGGCACTGGTGTAAATGCGACACCAGGTCTGCTCTGTGGTCGTAATAAAAATGCTGGATCTCAATCCACCTCTCTGGATTGGGCTTAAATGTGGTGTCAGGGAGAATTTTGTCTGGTCTTCTTGCACTTTAACAGTAGCATTTGGCCAGTGGATCTATGTTAAAGGAAAACACACTGTGAAAGGTGTCCCTGGGCATGAGGTGTGTTTTTTGATTGAATTGCTGGTATGATGGCGCTAACCACACCCTGTATTGTGTCCTTGATAATAACACATTCATATCATTACATTAATGTCAGCCATGTCTACGCTGTTATTGGAACTCATAGGGTGGTTGCCGTCACTCAGACCTTCCTAATTAAGATATTTCTATCATGCTACCAGTTATCTCCTCATACATGGGCGGATTATCAAAACATGAATTTATCTTCGACAAAGAGGAGACTTGTAAATTGCCAATGTTGGTTTTAAATTACCACTTCACAGTTTTATTACAGTTTTTATACTCTAATATTACTTATTTGGTAGTTCTTGCATTACATGCATTAGTCACAGTTTGTTGGAACACTGATAAGCTCATTGTTTGGTTTGGGGTTGAACAAAGAAAAATTGACTAGAGCGGGATTTGAACCAACTACCTCCGGATTAACGTACCGGCGCTCTACGTTAATCTGGAGGTCGTTGGTTCAAATCCCGCTCTAGTAAATTTTTCTTTGTTCAACCCCAAACCTTTTGAAATTTACCCAGTCAGTTTCCCTTGTGGTTCATTACTTGAAGCTCATTGTTTGCAAGCTCAGTCGTAGCAATAAGAATCAATAGGGGTCTAAACCTTAAAAGGCTCTAAATCATGAAATAAAAGTCCAAAACAACAAATAAATGTCCACTTAATGAAGCCGTACTTCCTATTGCCAAGTAATTACTTGGAGAAGGACATATCACCAATGAACGCAAATTATCAGGAGTTCAAAAAAATTGCATAACCAGATTTTCAAAGGTTCTTAATTATGATAAGGACCTTTTAGTAGTACTTAGATGATGAATTCATCATTCTGATGCACCGTTTCATTTAAACTGCAGTCAGAGCAGTGGCTAGGAGAAGCTTATTGATCCGTTGTCGCTGTTTGCCCCTAATGTCCATCTGCTAACATGGCGTCATGGTAAGGCCAAGGGAAAAGCATCGATGAAGTGTAACATTGACTCTAGTTACCTACTTTCTGTACAACTGAGAAGATCAAACCTGATTCTTATTCCCTATATATTGCTGGTCTGGAGTTACTTATCCAGCTTAAGTGAGGATCTAAGATGTCAAAAAAAGCAACCACTTGCTAATAATTGACCTTTATGATCTGAGAAAGCCACTTAAATGCAGAGACATTAGTGGGAGGCTTGAAATAATATTTGTACTCTAGAAAGATATTCATTTCAGTCTTCGGGATTGTACGGCTTATTTTTTCCGTCCTGAAAATAATCTGAAGAAAGGTTAACCCTGTGTTTTGAAAATCCTCAAGGAAATCTCACAACAAAACCTGCATTATAACAATTCAGTTATGGAAGGATTGGCATGGCTAGCCTCCATTGCAAGTCAAGCGTAGCTGATGTAGCTGCAAGTCTCTGAGATAAACCAAACACTAGAGAGGTAGATTTTTGCTGCTAATTGCAAGAAAGCACATTATATTAAAACCCTCCTACTGTCTGACCATTCAATATATATCATCTGCCGTGGTTTTGAATGATAGATAGACTACGTTATAAGAGGACCAGGTGGTGATTACACCGTACACACAGTTGTGCTGCCATACACAATCCTTGCAGTTGAATGGTTTCAAATGGTTGGTCAACATGCTGGAAAATGTTACCAATAGAAGGAGGGTTAATGTGCACAAATGTCACTATAAAAAAAAATATAAAAAAATAAGTTAAGTGGTGCGTCCACGATAACATGGCCACTTTATTTAAAGTAGGATAATAAATTGTTTTTTTGTCAGTGTAATGCTGATTTATAGGCAAAATTATGACAAAAGATACAATAAAAGTCACATGTGAATGCTTCAGCTGAATACAGTGTCTACTTGCTGAGAAAACCGCAAAAAACTGTCACTGTATTTTCACTCGAAAGTTGAATCCATCCACGTTTAGCGAGGTGACAGCGGGTACCAATCGTTTATTCTGGCCGCAGCATTCGCGAATGGACATCAACCCTCAGAAATCTGAGAAACGATTCATGCATGAATCATTTTCAGATTCAAATGTTTGGGGGTGAAAAATTGTCAAAACCATTTTACTTCGAAGGGAAGCCTTTCTTCGAAATAGTTTTACTATCAACAGCTGCAGTGCCTCTCACCAAGTAAGTTTCTATGGTCATTAATTTTCTGGGTACTTACCAATCTAAGACCCTACCTTTAATCACATTTTTACAGATTAAGTGTATGATTTGCTTATTGTAAACAAGAGGGGAGGAATTGATGTAATCTTCAAAACCAATGATTGCATCTACCTTTAAGAATCTTCCAATCAATTGATACTGGTAGAGTGGAAAGAGATGACTTGCCGTACAACGCCAGGAAGTTTGCATTATGCACGTGTGCGTGTCTGTAAATCCAATCTAGATTCATGTTAGTACTCTTGCATTCGTTGTGGTGTAATGTAATTTCACTTGATGCAAGAAACTGCTGAAAATAGATTCCAATGTGGATTTAGGTCATCAATGCAGCATGGAAATGAAGCATATTTTTTTCCCTGCGGTATTTCTGTCATGCCTGAAATAGGCAATATGCAAATGTCTTCACAATAAATTGGTTCCTTCCGCGTGAAATGTGAAAACCGTCTAGATTTTACCTCTGAGAAATCAACACTTTCCATTCCATGTACATAAACACTGCGTTTGTGAAGTGTTTGAATCGCAGCTCATTATTGAAGTATCCATTTCATTTCAATGCGTATCGTTCTATTATTGTCATGACTCACAGCCAAGAGTAGTCTTGTTGTAAAGACGTTGTTGTTCCTTTCTTATCACTCGACTATTGCAATTCCCCCCATCCGCCCACTCGTTGTGGCTATTCGCACACTCGGTAACCGGACCGTCAAACATTTGCAAATGCTGTTACTTAAACCTGACTTATTCCATCACCCACAAATACTGACGAGTTGATGGCTCACAGAGAATGCCCTCTATCTAAAAAAATTATGACAAATATAATATTTCAATCTGAAAGCTCACTGATATAAAGTTAATACCAGTGTATGTACAAACCCTCGTGATTTACATTTCTGTTTGAAATGCTACATGTATCTTAGTCAAGAAAACAGCAATTTTGATTTTGAACTGAGCATGTGTGTGAATAGGCACAAAACATCTGAAAAAATATCATTTTGGCAAAAAAACAAAACAACATGTTTAGCGTCCTGCCTTTTTGAAAAAAAGGAGGAGGGCCTTCTTTTTTTCTCTTTTTTTTTTCTTCAAAAATGGCTGCCCAACACATTTTTTCCAAGACAACCGGCCGGGCTATTTTTAAAGATGGTTGCCAACTTTTTTCTGTGTACTGAAGTCTAAAAATACAATGTTAAATTTTGTTTTGTGCTAAATATGTTTTTTTTAAATATTATTATTTGGCCTTATCACTATTATCTTTTCACCGGTAACAGGTTATTTTATAAGGTTTTTCACAGGTTGGTTTGAATGTGTGCTTATTGAAACCTTTAAGGAGGAACGAGCAGACATGAACGTACCCTCAAGACACTAACAATTTGAAACACCTTTAATCCATGTCTGCAGTACATGTACCTAGAAGCGGGGCTTGTTTATGTTCTGCAAAACCATTAGAGGGAGACAATCAAGACAATAAAGAATCATTTTAAATGCATTACTGGGGATGATTGTCTGCCTTTCAGGCAACTTCCTGTATGGCTATTGTCAGCTGTACCTAATATCTGTTCAGAGAAATATTCTGAGCTAAAAGAAGGCTGGAAAATAACGTAACATTTTACAAATTTTGAACCTTGATATAAGACATTCTTCTGTAATCAATAACAACAAAAGGTGTGTGTACTTGTAATACTACATGTATGTGAATTTTTTTTTTTACATATGTAAAACATAACAGATAAAATGATTATACATACATATCAAGTAATAAACCGCAAGGGAAACTGACTGGGTAAATTTTGATTAATTTTGGGTTGAACAAAGAAAACGCGACGAGAGCGGGATTTGAACCTGCGACCTCGGGATTAACGGTCCAGCTCTCTTACCAACTGAGCTATCTAGCCCTATGTCTGGCGGTTTCCCTGTTTTGTCAGTGTTTATGCTCAGGGGAGCCAGTCAGAAGCCATACAACAGTTCTGTTTTTATCTGTAAAGCAATCAACAAAGAGACTCAGATGGAAGTTACAGTCTTATTTCTTAAAACTTATTTTTATTGTAGGAATGAAGGAGGGGCTTCCGTCACACATCAATTGTGTATTTTCATCAGTTCACTATCATGTTTGTCTTCATAGAGATTATTTTGCAATAACATGTTTGCTCATGGTTGCATTGTTTATTCAAGTACACGCTTTAAGGAGATGCTTTTACTTTAGAAGCCATCAAAAAACTCAACGTAAATAAATCTAGCAGTGTATCCAGTCATTAGAGCTGCAGCTTACTGGCAAGCTGCTCAAGGTTGATATCCTCTGACATTACACCCAACTGAGCCTGTGCGTTTACGGTTATTTTTTGTAAACGTGTAACCGTTTCTGAAGTGGTCGGTTACACGTGTAACCGTTCGTTTCGTTCAGACACATAATTAGGGTAATTACAACATTGCCATGAAACAGGAATTCTATATGTTTATAGGCAAATAAAAAATAAAAAACATGTTTAGCGCCTGCCTTTTGGAAAAAAGGAAGGAGGGCCTATTTTTTTTTTTTTTTTTTTTTTTTTTTCTAAAATGGCTGCCCGACACTTTTTGTCAAGACAACCAGCTGGGCTATTTTACAAGATGGTTGCCAGCTTTTTTCGGTGTGCTAAAGTCTAAAAGTACTATCTTATTTATTAAAACATTTATTGTTTTCGTCAGAGGACAAAATGCTGTTTTTTTTATTTATTTGGCCTTGGTGATGTACATGTACAGTGTATTGAGGATTGAGGAAGTATCCACAGTCGCCACCTGTTTTGGTTTTACTACAGTAGGGCGTTTTTTATAAGTACCCTCTATTTAGGTTTGATACAGTCATCAAAGTCCTTTAGTCTTGCCCCCCCCCCAAAAAAAAAAACCCACATTTTTAGTGAAAGTCATAGAAAAATGTACTGAAACGGTTTGTAACAAAATGTTGTGTTTATTTTTGTGTCTGTCACAGTTTTCATGAAGGGACATGCAGGCATTTCAAAAATAACGTTTTCTACATTTTTGAGTTTTTTCACTTCTTGCCTCTTAAGGCCCTGTACACTAATGGTAAGATCGAAAAACACAATGTTCACAGATTCACACATAACTTACATAATTTAAAGTAAGTAATGATAGAAAGGGTTCCTTAAAATACTTCTGCCTAAAATGCTATCGTTTCTGAGAAACGAGTAAAACAATAGTAATTATCGCGCGCGATAATTTGAAAAAACAGAAAACACATAAGATCTCTTTTCACTATTTTCTCGTGACCTCAATGACCAATTGAGCTCAAACTTTCACAGGTTTGTTTGTTCATGCATATATGTTTAATCACACAAAATGTGGACACTGATTTTGAGCTGTTACCAAAAGTGTACAATACCTTTAATATGAATTTTAAGCCATACTGAAGCATAACCAAAATTATGCTCAATATTTCTTAATTACATTAACTGGTAAGTGGGCATTCATCTAAGTAATTGCATTTTGAGTATTCAGTAAGAGATGGGCATCCTCAAACATGTGCAAAAAATACATTGTAAAAAAAATGGACGGGCATGTACATGTAGGTCAAGTCTAATTTGCGTTTTCAAGAAGAGACAGGCTTGGAAAAAAACTGGACAGGCATGTACATGTAGGTCAAGTCTAATTTGCGTTTTTCAAGAAGAGACAGGCTTGGAAAAAAATGGACAGGCATGTACGTGTAGGTCAAGTCTAATTTGCGGTTTTCAAGAAGAGACGGGCTTGTCAGCGTTCGCGTGACCATGTGACATGCCCGCTCTTCAGTATGTAAAAACCGTTTACACTATATAGGGGATGTGCGCAAAAGTAAGTCATCGGATTTTGCGTTTTCACAAAGAGACGGGCATGTTTGACTAATTATTGTGTTAATTAATCAATGTTTTATTATTTGTTTTTTATATTATTGTTAAGGTTTAACTCTTAGAAATTTTTTTTAAGGGCATTTACACTGCAGAAGAAAGTATTGATATTGCAGAGTTTGCCGTTTCAAATTTAACACCTTTTTTTTAAATGCCTATATCTCGAAATGCTCTTATAACAACGTATTTTGACATGCCCTTCCTTTCTTGAAAACAGTGTCAATTTATTCATAAGTACAACTGAATAAAAGCAATGTTTTAGATTCAACTTCTTCAATCAATGTTATCTCTTCTGAGAGAAACAAATGCTTTAAGAATTGTGGGTGCTTGAACAAACTTCAAACTTAATCCAGAAGTTTGTTAACCAAAGCGCAAACTGCTCTTCTCAGAACCACCACTACTCAAAAGAAATTTATGAACTGTAAACTTGCCCCAATCTTTGTCCACCATGCGCTAACTTCAGTTTCACTTATTTTGTAATATTCATTCAATGACTTCAAAGTGAAGTTGTTGCATACTTTCAAGGTATGGAGAGACTCTGTAGAAAATTGTAACAACTTCAAATAAGTATTTCTTCATTCTGCATAGATTTAGTTGATTTCTCTTCATGTGGCATTACCTTCCATGTTTTGAAAATCTGCTCCATTATGGCACAACCTGTTGACTGCACACATAACTGAATGTTTCTTTATTTCTGTTTTTTTTTCTTCCAGGAACCCATGAAATCAAGAGCGCCACAGCTCCATCTAGAGTACAGGTTTTACAAGATGCTCGGACAAGCAGGTTTGTTCTTGAACACATTTTTTTGAGATTTGTCTCCTTACTTTGTACATTACAAAATTTGTCATCAAGTCTTTGAGGGCAAGTGTCAAGTCTCAAGTCAATGTTCAGCCAAGTCTTGAAATGATGCGACTTGAGTTTGACTCGAGTCCGACCGAATCACACACTCAAGTCACCAGCATTTGTCCAATACAGTCGACTCTCATTAAAACGAGGTCTACCGGACCCGCCCGTTTTCCTTGTATTATTCGGACCGTTAAAAAAACCTTGTAATATCCGTGTTCTCGCTACGACCGTGCTCGTATCTTCCGTTTTTTTTAAGACAAAGAAATATGCATGGGACAGTTCGGGACCGGAAAAAAAAACCTCGTATAAACCGGCGTCTCGTATCTTCTGAGGACGTATGAACGAGAGTCGACTGTAATACTTATTCCAATGAGTATTTTATGAACGATACTGAGACTGGCTCTTATGTTGGTGTTACACACCTTGCCTATCGAGTGCTTTAGGTACACAAGCTCCCTACTTGCCCATAATCCATTCATATTGAAACCACAAATACCCAATCATTGACAGACGGAGATATTCTGTGGACTGGTAATAGTCTCTCACTAAGGGGGGGGGGGGGGTACTCTCACTTGGGAGTTCCACAACACATAGACGAAAAACCAACATGTGCTCTGGGCCCTTTGATCCAGCAAATCAAATTTGTTTTCATCATGTGGGGTTGGTTGTTGTCATGTGGAGAGTAAGTGTACCCTGTGGACTTGACGCTCATAATTGTTACATTGACTCCCAAGTCCCAGGACACGGCACAAGGCATTCTTCATGTACACATGCACATGTTACAGCAGTGTTGGAGAATGGAGGTTCCTCCATGGTTAGAGCATGGAGCTATTAAAGCTCCATGGTTAGAGTGAGGCAAAATCTCATTGTTCTTCATCCCGGTGCAATAATTACTTCAGTTCTAGATGGTCACCCGTCTCCATAATAATTGAAAAAAAAAAAACTACTTGGCCAATTTCACGGCACAAAATTGCCATGCACAAAAAAACAGAAACGATTACTCGCTGGCCCCCTGCACTTTTTTTCGCTCATTAAGTACAGTTTTTCAAACAAGATTTCACTGCTCTGCAGCTTCAAGGAGATTGGCACAGGCCTCGTGAGGGTTCTGCTTTCGGAAATTATATTTGTTTTCCATATAACACAAAAATACTGTTTAATGTAGTTCCTACATGGTTCAGCAGGACACTGTACTTCTTTTTTAAAAGTCTTTATTTTAGCGGTGCTATGAAATTTGAGCCATTTCTTGAGATGTAAATTGTTAACAGTGCTTGATGGCGCGAGGAAGTTCAAATTTCGCGAAAAGGAACATATTAGATTGTGGGAATTTGTCAAACTTGAGTAGATGTAACTTAGTGATTCTAAAGTGGACCGTAAGTGTTTGATACAATCTCTATTGGAAACCTCTTTTTTCACGCAAAAAGAAGAAGACTGAAAATCATGTTTTCTATAAACCTTATGCACATGACGTCATTTGAGTAGGGCGCCCTCGTCTAGAGGTCAAACAAAGGTTACTCATCGGCCGATTCTGTACATTGGTGTGCGTTTTTCCATTGTTACATCATTGCTTTACTTCTAAGATGGCGGCGTGATGACGTCAATGCATAAGGCCCATTGAAGAATTGCTAGACACAGGCTGTGTGTGGCGGCTGTGGCTGTGGCTGTTGCTAAGGGTGTTGCTAAGGGCAGCCTATACTTAAACACATGTTGACATGGTGATCCAGCCACAGCCATTCATTCTTACTTAATTCTTCTGAATTGATTTTGGGCTTCAATTGTTTATATACTGTACATGTATAGTTTACAGCAAGTTTACTGTGACACTCTAAAAAATGAGTACATTGACGAAATTCCTTTAACGAGACACTTGATCATTAATTGCTTCACTCCACCCAGGAAAATAACTGAGTACTTGAGAGGTCAATAATGGATATAGTAAGATGCAATTGGTAGTATAGCTGATGAGTGCTTTCAGACTGCGTGTGCTCTTGATTCCCCACGGAGTTGGAACAGTTTCTAAGAATTGTTAATCAAAGGCCATGGATAGAAATAAATTGCGGCTTTGGCAAGACGCTCTTTGTGCATATGGTATCATTCATTATTATCCAAATGACCTGAAAGCAGGATAACAACGTATGCTAAGATTGGGTTGTTTATATCTCTGGCTCTGAATTAAAAAGATAATCTCCTTGATATGTATTGTAGTTCTCTGGGGGAGTGGGGTGCCATTTTCCGCAATCACAGTTTGTGAGCTGACATTTAGAATGTAGATGAGTGAAATTTTTTGAAGTCAATACAACCTGACCTCTGAATGCCTAATTAGACCTGAGGTGACCTTTAGATTGCTTTGCATTGCCAGCTTATTAAACATCAAATACTGCGTAATAGAGAAACTCGAGACACTAAAGCATCGAAGCAGACGAGCGTTTAATTCAAAATGTCCACCATCTGCCAAAATGGAATGTTTCGATCAGTTTGTTAATAGTCGACCATGAGTGATTGCACAGTTATGTTCTATGTCAAGTTAAATCTGTGTTAATTGTCACCCTTGTTTCTTTGTGAGTTTTAAAGTGGGTATAGACAGCTGCACTGAAAAGGCTGACCTATGTTGTTATTTAGGTAGGTCCTTTCAGTTCCAATTACAACCGACCTTTGACATCCTGTGGTCGGCTTCTGGGGAAGTGAGAGATCTGTACTTCCAGAGACCGCCACCTTTCCCCGGTTCCTGCTGATCAGAAAAAACCAAGTGCAGCTCTGTTTCTCTGTAAAATATGTCAATATTTTGAACAGCCAGTGTTCAAAAAATAACTTCTCTGAAGTGGGGGAATTTTTCTTATTGACTTACTTCCGCAATTCCTTTTCTTTTTGTAGTTTCACCCTTATGCAGCTGCAAAAACACAAAAAACACAATCAAACTAATGAACACAATATTTTAAGCCGGTCTGTTTTGGGGCCTTTTTTTCCCCCACAAGTGATGTCTGTTCTTTTATTCTAACCACAAATCAATGACATGATTATCATAAAAATGCAGGGCTCTACATGTTGTTAAAGACATAATTGTCCCCCCAAGGGCAAGCCTGACATACTGAAGTGGACAAAGTTGTCATCCTCGTTAGTCATTCCTTGATCCACTTGCATACCTAATGGCGCATCCCTCTTGATTCAAGCAAAGTATGAATGGGTTTTTAGAGACATTCTTCCAGGCCCGTTTTTCATCCCGTACTTAATTAAGACGTATAGCCCGCTACACTTCCATACTAGAAACCAAAGCATTCAAAGAGAGACAGAGAGAGAGTGCATCAATTGACGATATCTCTGCTCTAACTGTCATCGCTTACCCACACTATATCTTCTATTTGGCTTAGAGGTCTTTGCAAGCGACCCGCAATGTCCAATGCCAGGCGACTCGTGAAGATGAATAAGTCCAACCTTATTAGAGCTGAGTTTTTTCCCTCCATTCGTCTCATTTGATTACAGCTCTTGCTGCATAACGCTGTGCCGCATTGAACTCACCTTGTGATTGTTGTCATATTGGAACGCTCTCTTTTCTCTCTCTCTCTTTCTTTCTCTGGTATCTCATTCTGATTTCGACGAGGTTTGTAAGTTTCTGAATTAGCTCGGGGAAATAGAGGAGATCCTTTCACTCCTGGAGTAATAGTTAGACTTAACTCTAGTCAATAGTTTACTTTACTCGCACCCATAGAGCAAGGCACGCACATGTACGCTGATGCATAACGATCGACATCATGGATTTCATCTCTAGTGTTATTAGATCAAAGAGCTATACACAGTGCATGGTTTTCAAGAAAGTCTGCCTTTACCCCTTGTAGCTGAGCAGATTCAGTGGACCACAAGTAAAATTTACAAGACCTGAACTGTTTCTTCCTCCTGCAGATCTTTTAGAAGGAATTTTGGAATTGAAAATTTGGTAAATCTTCACGAATTTGTTTGAAAATCACTAGACTTGCTTTGGAATTTAGGGGTGACTGGCCAAGTGCTAGAATTACTGGACTAGTCACACAGTGCAAAGATGCCAGAATACATGATTTTGGCATAGAATTTACGATTTTGAGCTGTGAATACGACTCTATGATAATACTTCAAAAAGATAATACAATAACAAGACACCGCAGCGTCAATGGGGTTACAAACAATGTATTAAATATGAGTTGGTTATAAAATGACAACAAATTTAACTTAAAATATAATTTAAAATGTTTAAATGTAGACTGCTGCAGGGTTAATAGTGATGATAGTCACACACATTTTTGGTGCTTATTCCTTATGACTGCATTATCATCATTGCAGTCCGATAGGCAACAAAATATATATAAACATATTGTTGTTATTTTTTTTTGAGGGGGGGGGCATCTAGCCTACATAAAATTCTTAATTGTTTGGCCTCTTCTAAAGCAAGCCTGTTAAATTATGATTTAACACTAACGCTGAAAATATTAGCTATATATCATAAATGTCTTAATTGTCCTCTTTTTACGGTTGGTGAGTTGCATGCCTGGTTATATAATCTGCACTCAAACTTAAGTGCTCCTCTTTTTTGGAGTTCAATGTTGGCATCTTTGCAGAGTGGTCTAGTGGGTAGCTCAAGCCCCCTTTACACCCTTTACATCTATATCAGAAGCTATGAATTGTGTAGCTTAAGGCTATTGAAGGGTGTTTAACTCTTATACTAGAATGCACTGTACCTTTTGATTCACCAGTTATTTCAAACTACCAAACCCAAAGATAATCCACTTAAAACATGAAACAGCAACCAACTAAGTCAATCAAACGTCACTCACACATTGAGCCAAGACCATGCCATCATCATATCGTCTTCCATCTTTTAATAACTTATAATAATAAAGGTTTATAGAGCACATAAAGCAGCCGCATCGATGCGCTTTATAAAAGCAAAATACAGAAAATACTCAAAAGTATGCACAAACAAAAAAACAAGAGCCCTTTCTTCGCAAGTTTCTTCAAGTTTCCCAGCTCTAGGTTCACAACGGACCTCTTGTCAAGATCCAATTCTCCCTACCTCACCCCCAAATCAGTCATTTCTGATGTTAGCGTCATACTTAACTCCTGCCTTCTTCACCACCCCCACCCCCCTTCCAAAGTGCTCTCTGAAATATTGTGAAAATGATGACAGTAATGGACGACCCTTTAACAGAGAGGTAATTTAGCATCAAAGTACTTACTGTATAAAGTAGTTTTCTATTAGTCTAGACAGGACAATATGGCGTACGTAATCTGAATAACTAGGCAGTAGAACTAGATGTCTAAGGGAATGCTACAGGTGTTTTTTCTGTTTTGTTTTGTTGTTGTTGGGTTGTTTTTTTTGGGGGGGGGAATGTGTATTGATACCCTCCAGAATGAAGCCAGGTTATGCAAATTTCCTGAGTTGACTTGACAGTTGATTATACACAGTTATTGACTTCCCCCTCATCTTTTATCAGATCTATCAAGAAACTTAATTGGATGCAATTATGGAAGGATTTTATTAATTAGTTTTATGGATAAATGTCAATGGCTTTAGTCAGCCGGAGGGGTGTATGGGTGTAGTTTAGACTCGCTGTTTTTAAGTTGGACATAACAAAATGACAAATGTGTACACCCTGTTTCTACATGTAGATCTAGACTAACTTCGGCCATCTTTTTTGTACTTTGTTGGGTAACCAATCATTGCAGACAAGTGAGATATGAATAATTCATTATCATCCTTTACATGTTGATACGCACAATCCTGTGTTTTTTTTAACAGAGACACACAATACCGTATGTGCAGGTTGTGTTGCGGACATTATCTAAGTTTTCAGAAAAGGAAACAAAAGCAAAGAATGAAGAGAGAGAAAAAAAACACACGTAAAGTGACTTTAAACACATGCAGTTTCTTTGTAACACGGCTGCATAATACTAAAGCTACATCCCTAAAACTTATGCATGTTTACAAAGGAGCCTTTACTTGAACGATCATAAGGTCAAGCGTTTTCGGTGGCCGAAGGCCTTTCTTGATTTCCGTTGTACAGCCAGCCCCCCCCCCCCCACCTTCCCACACACACACACACAGACACAGAATGTTCAGGATGTCGCTGCTGACTGATCAAGTAAACAATTCAAACTATTGAAATTGTTCCCCTCTGTTGATACATCTCATGGATTGATGAATAAAATAGTGACATGAAAAATGCAGATTCATAATGTTGAAACACATGGAGTACACAGCGGGGTGAGAAAAAACTGTTAGTGTATCAATCGTGCCTAATAACGTTATCACCATGCTGTTGATATGGACAGTAACAGTGGTTTGTTCATTATACAAACACAGACGCATGTATTGTAGCCCCCAACCCCCCCCCCCCCCCCTGCTCGGCTTCATCCCTTCATCATCAACAACAATCACAAGGAGGCCAGGTTCATGGTTAAAGGGAACATTCACTCTGACTGCTAAACTCCTTGAAGCGGAGCATTACTACTACTAGTGCTTCGAAATGTATGTACAATGCAGAAAATATGTAACAGACCAGCTTTCAAGTAAACACACTGCTATTTTGCTGATAATTTTTCTCTGTTACTGCCTTTTCGCCTGTTGTAATAATTTAAGGCATAAAACATGCTCATGGTGGACTAAACAGTTCAAGTGCATGTAAACATGTTCTTTTGTTCTGAAAATTTGAGTAATCAATTCAATCTAAACTTCTGCCAGAAATACCCTAAAACAGTTTCAACACCCCATCACAGAAATTACCTCGAAATTTTGAGTTGGCATTTGCTGAGGGAGACCGCCCAGTTGGGCAGAAACTGAATGCGGTCATCTGATCCCGAAGCCTGGTCGGGTCTTGTTGTTGGCGGCTTCAAATCCTCTGCTGTAGTTTCTTATTGTCTTGTTGTTGGCTTAGTATTAAACACTTTACTGATGAGGATGTGTGTGTGCTTTATCTCCTGGAGAATTGCTCATGTTTCATGTTTCATGAGACGGCTCGAGGCATCCGTATGGTTTTCTCTTACACACGGACAACAAATTAATATCTCAAGTGTAACATTTTTTTTAGGGGATGTAGTTTAGTATTCCAGATGTGTGGTTTAAATTTAATTTGGGTTTGATTTTTGATAACAAATTGGAGCAGAAACAATGTAGGAATGAGAAATCAGTTTATTTTAAACAAATATTAATTAGATTTAATACGGACAAGTTTTTATTTGTTATTTTTGTTATATTCAATTTAAAGTAATTTTAATTTAAAGCCTCAATGTTTTTGAGGGTTTGTTTTGTTTTTTTTTCTATTAAACAGGCAACTGAAATTATTAGTCAAAGTTAGACAATAATTTCTGTGTTTGATCTTTCTGTCAATTTCCATTCAATGAGATTTAGTTTAAAAGTGAAACACTCTGCCATAAATCACCCAAACTGCAGTTTTAAAAAAGTACGTTTCAGAATAACAACTTAGAAAAACCTCAAAATTGAATTGACTCCTGGCAGCGATTTATTTCCACACGTAGGAACTCGCAATAACTTACATTTCCTGCATTGTGTACACCCATCGATCAAATTAGTTCGATCAAGCCGTACGAAGAGGAAAAAAATTACCAAGAGAAGCTGCGGTGATTGAACCCCTTTTCTTATCATCGTGAGATCGAAGATGCAATTATTATGTGCAAAGACAAAATGTCAACGAATCAAGTACTCATGCCGCAACGATCTCCTTCTGAAGAGGGATTGTAACTTCATCTTTATTGAGATGGAAACCCAACTGGAAATCTTTTTTTCTCTCTGTTCTTACTTGTCTGTCTTTATTTATTTTGTATTATTATTATTGTCTAAGTGATTTTTATGTTAAGATTGTGGAATGTTTTATAACCCTAACAGACTAGACCCTTGGGTAAACATACTGCCCAAATCCTTCTATGTAATCCTTCAGATTAAAGTTGTCATAAACCTTAAGTGCCCAAATCCTCCTATATCCTTCTCCTTATTGTAAATATACATATTAGCCCAATTCCTTCTAACAAAAAAATATGTCAGCTTTATTACAATCTCCACCCTTAAAAGCCCAAAACCTTCAGAATCTTATTTGGCTAAGCTGCATAAGACTAAACCTTCTAAATCCTCCTATGTAAAAACAGCCCGATAGCCCAAGTCCTGCTAAATCCTACCCTGACAGAAACTCGTAGCCCAAACCCTTCTAAATCCTCCTGTGTTGCAGATCCCTAAAAGCCCAAATCCTTCTCAATCCTGCACTTTGGCAATGAGGATATTGAAGGACTTGGGCCCTTTAGGGATAAAGGAATAATTCAAATCTTCCAGTTTTCGTCCAGTTTTTGAAAGTAAATAATTTACAAAGCATTTTTTCTTCTCATGGGCAGATGTAGTAATTTGACCTTTCAAGCATTGAGAGAGAAAGAGAGAATGACTGTTGGCTCACAATGGTTATCATCACAGAAGTTAAGTCTGCATTACCATCTAAGCATCGGACCCTCTGCTACCCAATTCTATCAACAATCCCATGTTTCCATCAGGAATTAAAATTCCTGTCAAAGAAAACATTTTTGGAATTCACCAGAGCATCAACAAATTCCTTCCCCTTAAAAAAAATTCACACGTTTGCTCCATCTATTTATTCTTGACAAGTTGAAATCCCTGACAGATTCTTGTGCATAGATTTTCATATTTGCCATCGCTGTAAACAGGTGTTTTAACCGTTCATATTTTGTACACTCCTGTGAATGGATGATGACACATTCATTGATAATTCCCGTAATCCTGGGGGGGGGGGGTGAAATCTTGGCCACATTAAAGAAAATAGAAAGGAGATTTGGGTTTAAAAATCTGTTGCTGCCACACCCTTCTTCCTTTTTTGAAAATGAAATTGAGTTAATGCTTTTAAAACTTGAAAACCTAGGTATAGAACTTCCAAGTCCCCCCCCCCCTTAGAAAAAAAGAGAGTTGTAGTCAGTTTATTAGTGATGTCATATTTTAGAAGAATGAAAATTTAGTGGAAATCTTTGACGCAGTTTTGATTATCCAAGGGTAAATTTGTTATGATGTTTGCCTTTCATTTGAGAATTGTCAAATTGTTTAATTTAATTGTAAGGAGGAAACCCAATTTCCAGTATCTCTGAAAAAATATCACAATACCTTTAATGAACTCCTTTACTTGCATACTGTATCAACAAATTAACGGTATTATTCAGGATTGGTAGAGCTGACAAAGTAGTCGCAGACACAGTGTTCATGTTTTGTGTGATCAACCATATACGATGAAGCTGTGAAAATTTGAGCTCAATCTGTTATGTAAGTCAGGAGAAAATATTGAGAAACCATGCACAATTTTCAGCATGTAAACACATTGTCCTTGATTTTTTTCGTAACAACCGAAATTAGCTGTTGTGTTTTTTTTAGGTTTTCAGATACAGTTTTCTTGAATATGACTTCATTTCAGAGGGAAATATTGCACAGAAAAGTAGTTCTAGTATGAACGTCATAATCAGTAAGCTTTCAGACTAAAACTAACAATGATGTTTTTTATAATAATAATAATAACTGTATTTATAAAGCGCCTTTTGCCAAAGGATACAAGGCGCTGATATATATTAACCTGCCATGTATGTGGAGCTACGTTTTTGAAGTATGAGACCTATTCATTTATAGCACTGTGGCGCAATATGCTGCCGATCAAACCAGGAACACCAGGGCGAACCCCTTCTCTTTACGATAAGTGTACTGGGTTCTTTTACGTGCATTACACAACACACGGGACCTACGGCTTTATGTCCCATCCGAAGGACGCAGCAATAATGGTTAGTCATTAATACTGTAAAAATACCTTTAAAATAGATAAAAACTTCCTTGGGCAAAAAATTTACACCTCCGTGTTTACCCAACACATATTACCAAGTTCAGATAATATAGATTTCTGCTTTAGCCTGGTATTAGATAAAAACTCATAACCATCCTTGGTACAGGTAGTCCCTGTTTAACAACGGAAAGAAATTCCTTGAACTTAAAGGAGTTGATTACATTCATTATTTGTTCACACCTAAAATAAAAAAAAACTGGCTACAAATAAACAGGAAGTGAACGACGACGACGAGGACGTTGCTGGTTGCTGTCTGATCGCTGCGCTGCATGGATATTGCCTAGAGACCCTGCTTTCATCTGTTGACATAACTCATGTCTTATGCCTTCGTTGCAGCGGGAAAATATTCAAAAATTCATTGGATTAGAAATCGGAGAATGTGAGCTGCTGCTTCTGTTGTGTACACAAGGTAGTTAGTGTTAAAGGGGCACTGATTAATTTGTGATTTTCTGGATTTTTTTTTTTTTCAACTCAAACCAGGATTTGAAGTGATATTTGCAAAGTCTTCACGTATATAAGATAAAAGTAGAAATTGTCATTGACTAAGGATGAGACTTAATTACACCATATGGACATGTGAGAATTATAGTCCACTCCTGCCAATTGTAGTTCTTTTCTGCAGTTTAATAAGGGACATTGTGCAGCTTCTTTTGTTTGTAACCTATGACTCAGCATTTTTACATCTTTGCTTAAAAAGGTATTGTACACTTTTGGTAAAAGCTCAAAATCAGTGTCCACATTTTGTGTGATTAAACATATGCAGGGCTCGAATTTGACACTGGACCGCAGGCCCGAGGCCAGTGATTTTAGCATCGGGCCAGTAAACTCATGCTCGGACAAGTTCGGCGGTCTTGTGTTTGTGTTCAAATGTTGACTTTCAGTCCGATAAATACAACTCTGTTGCTTATCAAAGACTACATACCCATAATATACAAAAGAGATCAATCTTCTCTTAGTGCTTTTTCAAATTCAAACAGTTCAAATATTAACCTGTTTAGGCTTTTTCCTTCTCACTTCAATTCTGGTCTTGTACTCAAAATTCTGGTCCAGTAAATATTTTTAGCTACAAGCTTGCGGTCTTGTGGGTTTTCCCCCCAAATTCTAGCCCTGATATGCATGAACAAAGAGAGGGATTTGAAAACATTTCAACCTGAGAAATGTTTCTGCATGAAACATTTTTCAGATTGTGCATTCCAATTACGGATTATTCTTCCTGTGTAGACATAACCACTCCACCTCAGTACAATGCAAATTTTCCCATTGTAAAATCTATTAATAATAAATTGATCAGGTCATGTTTTCAGACACCTATTTTTAGAGAGATCTGCCCAATCAGAGTGAAGCGCTTTTGACTGCGTAGGGAAAAAACACATCAATAACGCTGTTAATCTAATAAAGAGACTGGCCAAGTCCTTCCTTTAAACAGCTCATTTTCAAATGCTTACATTTCAAAGATAAGGTGCTATATATATATTGTGCTTGCATCTTAGCTACTACATCCCTTGTCCCAGTTTATGAAACCGCTTATAAAAAATTGTGACTTTTAAGAAAGGCTTTAATTTGCTAAGTAAAAAAGTGGCAGGGAACCGGTTACAGTTAATCTTAATCATGTGGTAAGTTGACTGGTTAACCTGTCTCTTTTAAGCAAACATACATGTATGCCAAGCAAGATTGTGTGCAGAGCGTCTTTTTGTGATAATAACTCAATGTGTGATAAGCACTGTATGCTCGTCCTTCCTGAGTCCTATAGAAATCTAAGCATACTACTCAGGTGAGATTCGAACCAACCAACCACCCCCTCATTCCAGAGCAGATAACTTAACGATAAAGATGAGTACAAAAAATTATGTTAACCCATTTCTTTAGAGCTGCTTAAGCTCAAAACAATTTTGCTCACCAGAATAAGGTTACCAGCCAAAATACCATTCCACGTGTATTGCTGGGGACTGGTTTCCTGCTAACTTTTGCTCAGCAGAAAATTAATAGCACAATACTCTGCTTAATCAACTCTATGAAGTTGGACCCTGGTTTGGTTGGACTAATTCTTATTTTTCGTGTAGAAACCATGATTGACCAAACTGCGGTAGTTAAATTTTATTTCTAAACATTCCTACATGTGCACTACAAATCATACTCTAATTTCCGCCGTAAGTATCAAGCCCTGTACTTCAAGTGGCTGTTGCCTTCATTCCAGGTGAGGCAAACTTGCCTTAAATTAAAAATAAGAACCATGTCATATGGTGTTCCCATCAGGAGAACCATACTAATCAGGTACATGTATCGGGTGATTTTTTTGTTTAAAAAAAAAAGATTATTTACTGCAAAGCAACCCTAAGCCCTGCCAAAAATGTGGGACAAGAAATGTGGGGAAAAAATTACCAGGGCCCAATGTCATAGAGCTGCTTAAGCACAAAAAAGTTGCTAAGCAAAATATCTTACCAGAATAAGGTTACCAGCCAAAATACTATGTCACATGTACCCTTTGTGACTGGTATCCTGCTCCTTTTTGCTGAGCAGAACATTTTTAAGGAACATTTCCTGCTTAAGCAGCTCTATGAAATTGGGCCCAGATGTGGTTATTACCGATTGACCCAGAGTTGAAATAACCGGGATTGTCTAACCTGTGAGCTGCATCAGTTATGGTTGGTGGGGCTGGAGATCACGACCTTGAATTCATCGAATAATCCCGTCGTAAATTCTTGTAAGCATCTCTTATGATCAGCCATGTGAGACTCATGTCGCGTATTCCCCCGTCTCCCATCGGTTCAATTTTCAATGTGATGCATGGAGGTACAGCACCAGCCTTAATGTACAAAATGTGACTGAACATCACAGGCAGCAGTTAATTATGTTATTTTTATTTTCTATCGTTTTTTTTTACAAGATAGAAAATGTGACATGTGTCGTAGAGCTGCTACTCTAGAAAAGGATGCTTACCTAATGAGCATGCTTAGCACATAATAAGCAGGGGACCAGTCTAGAGCAGTATACATTGCATGATTTTTGGCTGGTTATCTAATTTTGCTAAGCAATATTTTCCTCTGAATATAAATTTCCGAAGCAGCTCAATGAAATTGGGACATTTTGTATTGGGAACCCATCCATGCTTTATTAAGATCAATTGATAAAGAAATGAAAGTCAAAAGATACTCTGTAGTTTTAGCTCATTCTGTTAAAATATTAAGGCCTGTTAAACTGGCAGCTACAGCTAGGCTACGGCTAGATTTCCAGGTCATCTTGTGTTGAAGCATAGGCCGTCCTTAGCATCACCCTTAGCAACAGTCGTAGCCGTAACCGTAGCAACCATTTCGGGTCTGGCCTTACTCTTTCATTGAACTGGTTTGTTCACATTCTCATGTTAAAATGGATCACTTGGTATGATCCATTTCACAACATCACATTTTTCTCTGAAATGACAAGCCAGGTGGATTGACTTCTTCAGGGTGACTTGTACTTTTAAATCGTTGTGTCATTACAAAAATGTTGTACCTCCTAAAATAGCATTTAAGTTGCATGAGTTTGGAATTGTCAAAATGTTGAATCTTGTTCAAAATAGCCCAGGTGTACGCACAAAAAGAAGTCTGCGCTGAGATTTGACGTTTTTGCACGGAGCATTTTCCACACGAGAGATACAGCGCTTTTGCAGAACAGAGATATACAACTATTTTGCACTGACACAACAGTATGTTTTTATCAAGTAAGGTTTTGGTGACAATTTGCACAATGGTAATGTCATTATAATAAGTGTTGATCCCCCTTTGTTTCTCTGATCTATTTTTCTTCCTTATTTTGATTGGAGACATTTCAGACTAAAAATAATAATTTTAGTATGTCGGAAACACCCTTAAATGAGTTGTACAGTTGTACTGTTCTATAACGCACGGATATGGCCTCCTTGCATACATTTTTTGTTTTCTAATTCTCATGTGGCGTGCGTGCCCGTATGAGCCTATTTGTTCACGTCGGTGCGTGGCATGTGCTAAATAAGCTACTTATTGATACAGCAGATCCATCTTCATCGTTTTGTTTTTATACAAAGACAGAAGATGCAGCCAAGCGGTCTAACGCAGCAGGACAAATGAAACATGTCAAAAAAAAAACTCATTGTGAACAAGAGGAGGACTCCTCAACGGTTTATGCGTATTAATTGTTATGATCACTCAAGTGTCCGATGATAACAGAGTGGGTCAGTTGTTATTAGATGCCGGTAGTATAGAAAGCAAGGGGGTAGAGGATGAGGGAATAAGTAGACTTGCTTCAGTCTTGATACCTAATAGTCTGATGATTGAACTGCAGGAACCAATTACTGTGTATATAGGTTGTTTTTTGAAGCCACGGCGTCGGCTTGGTGTTCGGCTTTGGCTTTGTCTGCCTTTTTCAACGTCTGTACTGAAAGCACACATTCTCATGATAAGCCAGTACTGAAGCCAAAGCCAGGGTTTCTAAAATAGCCATAAACAAATCCACACTCAACAAATATATTATCCTTGTATTAGCTCAAATCAAGGTTTTAGCCAGGATTTGGTAAAAGGGTGTCCAAATTTGCTGAAAATTAAAAAAAGCAGGTGTCCAATTTGTTCACTTACAATACATTTAAATGTAATGACAGATAAAACAGGGTGTCCAAATTTAAAACAGGGTGTCAAAAAGACGCCCAGACACCCCTCTGGCTAGCACTATGGCTCAAATCAAGCTTATATTAGCTAAATAGAAGTAAGCAGTTATTGGATGCACAGAATCATACGTAAAGCTTACATTATCTGAATAGAAGTAAGCAGTTATTGGGTGCACACAATCATACATAAGCTTACATTAGCTAAATACATGTAGAAGTAAGCAGTTATTGGGTGCACAAAATCATACATTAGCTAAATAGAAGTAAGCATTTATTGGGTGCACAAAATCATACATAAAGCTTACATTATCTGAATAGAAGTAAGCAGTTATTGGGTGCACACAATCATACACGAGCTTACATTAGCTAAATAGAAGTAAGCAGTTATTGGGTGCACAAAATCATACATTAGCTAAATAGAAGTAAGCAGTTATTGGGTGCACAAAATTATTGGCAAGCCTAAACTGTGTTTTTCAGAAATGTGACGAATTCCAACAAATTTCTACGGGTTGATTTTACTGTGCACTCATTGAAAACTAAATTGGATTGTTGTTTTGTTGTACTCAGTTCCAAAAGCAGCGATGTGTCACACCCTTTAGGTCAATTTATCACACCGTTATCACACCTTCAGCCATCATTGTCAGATTCCCTGTATACACAGTGACACTGATAGTTATAATATTCAGTTTATAAAAAGGGACCAGACTATTTTCCCTTCCAGCCTCAGTTTGGTTAAATTGGTTTGAATGAAAGGAAAAACAAGATGGCCGACCATAATAAAAGTTTGTAACCAGAGAATCATGTATGTTAAGATTCCAAACTGAAAGAAGCAAATCTCAACACATCAAGTCAAGAAAAACCATTCAGACAACCGATTTGTGATCTACGTATGTGGTCAGTTTGAAGAGTACAAACAGAAAATTGCCCCTTTACTTAAATTTTGAATTAGAATGAAATCAACTTCACATCAAACAAAAATATTTATCTGTTTTTCAATGAATGTCCATCTTCAGATCAACACTAAACAAACCTGACACCTGACATAAACAAATCTTAACATTTGTTATTCACAAATGATAGACTCTGTACTGTCAGTTTATCAGAAATCACAGTGGAATATTCTTATATCATAGAGGCAAAGGTCAATAGCACGAGGCATAGACCCTCAGGAGGTCCTCTCCTCTACTTACAGTCAGTTTGAAGCAGCTGTTTTGCCAAAGGAACTGAGACTATTGGCGCCAAAAAATATATAAGAATACCCAGCGCATCTTTTCATAATTTTTGCTTTCAACATTTTGTACACTGCAAGAAAAATTGACAGGTGGAATATCTGGAAATATACATGAAAACCAACCTGTTGAATAAAAGAGGAGATTAAAAAATGGATTTTTTGTTTTTGGGAACCTGTGGCTTGAAGCTGCTTCTCATGTCTGTCTTTGTCTTCAAGATGTCGTGAAAGAAATAGACTGACCATCAGAGCAGAAAAATACAGCCCTTTTTTAATGCCCTTTTTAAGTTTTCCATTTGTGGTAACGTAAAGAGTCTGTAAACCTCTATTATTAAAAGGTAACACCCTGGAAGTTCAGAAGGGTTTCATCTTCAAGAAGATTTCCACCGTCTTTTCAACGGACGATCACACTCCTGGTCAAGAGATTCTTTTAAGCAGCCTAATATTAATAGCAATTAGTCATAGTGCCATTGATTCTGATGATGGGAATATGATCATTTCAATTGTCAACGAATCCGAGATAGATGGCTTAGGTTACATCCACTGCCGAACCAGCGCGAGCTTTTGTTGCAATTAGGTCAGACTCAAAAGGTCACACGCCGCGATACGAGAGAAACTAAACAAAAAAAGCCTGTGAAGGCGGCACGCACGCTGGGCTTGGAATCTACTCGTGAATCTGATATTATTATGTAAATGAATATATACGCTGGGCTTCCCTGAGTGGAAACGTAGAAGTAAGCTCAGTGTTTTAGGATGGGGATGAGCGCCGCTGTTGCCAAGCTAAGATTTCTATTTCATTGTGATTTATTCACATAAATTGCATCGATCCCTTCCAAGAAATCATCTTGAGTGGTTTTTTTTATCTCGCAATGTTTTTTTTTTTTAAACTGATTACCTGACATTGGAGGAGGTTCTATGTGGTGTGTCTTTATAAATTGTAGAATTGTAGAATTGTAGAAGTGTGTATTTGCGGTGCTGTTTTTTGTAAATTGGGGGCCATTTTTTTCAACCTGTTGTATACAGATTGTATTGTTTGGTACAGATTTGTTTTACATCGGGAGGCAAAAATTTGAATGAAACTTTCAAGTTGTTTCTCTCTGCCAAATGCTATTTGTTACTAACTCTTTGTGATCATTTCATGCATTTTAAAGTGTAGCCAAAAAAAATACATCAATAATACTTCAGAAAATTCAAATGATTTTAAACAACATCAGATGTTGGCTGAGATATTTAAATTAATTTTTCTGTAATGTGATATTTCATTTATCATAGACAAAACTGGCGTAAGAATAAATTAGTTTATATTATGCATCTCAGTATGGTTGATTAATTGATTGAATTTATTCGGATAAAAATACAGCAAGAACATGCCAAAATATAAACATGTACACAACAACAGGAGAAAAGACAATGAAATAAGATTAACCAAAACAGAACACAAGTAAGAAATACAGCACAAAATTTTCCAAGGATAGCCCCAAAAAGATAATAACTTAGACTGATTTCCATTGGGGTCCTCAGTACAGTGTGTGATGCTGTTGTACACGTACAATGGTCATGTACTTTTTTCCATATTGGACAGATAAATATCTCTCCTTTATAATTAAAAAAATTATATAAATAAATAAAAACACTGTTTCTCCATCACCGAATGTATCCACAGATTGTGTGATTTTGACAGCCGTCATAATTGCAATAAGAACTACTGTACAATCCTTTATATAATATCCACATGTTCTCAGTTCATGGTCACTCTAGCCTAATAGCACAGTTTGGATTGTGACATCACGCAAGTGTGGCGGGTAAAATTATCAAGGCTGACGCTGGTTAGGCATGCAGTACTCACTGGAAATATAAAACGGGTTCCTGTGAGCAATGAATAGCCCCAAAGAGAACTGTGCGGGCTACCAGTGTAGACTTCTCCTTTGACACATGATTTAGCTTACAGGGATTGTGGCACAGCTGCTCAGCAGAAAAAAAAATCTTGCTGAACAGATTGAGGCTGTTTATGACTTAGCGGGTATGGCTGCGGTTGGATCACTATGCATTGAAGCGTAGGCTACCCTTAACATCAGCCACAGCCCTTAATTTTTTGTAAAGTCCTTGTTTGTCATGCAAGATAATTGTTTTTTGATTGATAACCTATTTCTTCCAGTCAAAATTTTTCCTTAATCACTAAATTGTTGCGGCTCGGAAATTTACAGCAACGCTAAAGCGTTTGGAAATGAGCTGAGCGGGGCTTTTTGGTAAGCAAGATCGCACTGGTAACCAAGCAAAACTGTTGGGTAATTGGGAAATGATAAGTCTTTCTACTAGATTGGAGTATAACAGGAATGTGATTTGTGCCCTTGACTCTAGAAAGGCAGAACCCAAATCAATTTGCGATTGTTTTTATTAGAAATAATGGACGTTGCAGAGAGCCCATTATTGTGTTTAATGGGTAGAATTTGCTAAAGCTTTTCCATCTCATTTTGATTAAACCTGCTTTAAAAAAAAGGAAAATTCTAATTAAGACAATGTGTTTAGTAATTACTGATAATAACGTTGGACCATACTTACTGCTTCGCATTCATTTATGATGATGGGAATGATTTGCTGTTTTATGACTGATTCTTGCTGTAAGGCGTTTCTGACGGAGAAGTGCCTGGCAGGCTGATGGGCCTTTTGGACCCATTTTTTTTTTTGCGGTTGCTCAATACGTGCGACAGTTAACATGCTGTGACAACCCTTAATCTAATATCTTGTCCCGTTAATCAGTTAAACTCTGACCTCATCCTCATTCCCAGGGCGTGGAGGCCAGCTCGTATGGTGTGTTGTAATCTCATTTGGTCGGGTCGCCCGGGGGCGATCGGGGATCCCCAATACTATCAGCGTCAAGGGATTAATGCTATTCAGAACCATACGTTGTTGGCATAACAAAAACGTCCCTGCTTGCCTCTCCGCAGTGTCTGGATGCTGGGGGGATTCGGTTTTTATTCTCTGTAAAAGAGAACAGCAAGTGATGCTTAATTAGCCGTTGGAAGCAAAGATGATTTGCGGTGCGTTGTCCCGTAGTCTTGGAGCTGTGGAAAGGACCTAAGGGGCGGGGATGCAAATACTCATAATGACAAATGTGTAGGAAAGTGCTGAAAGGACTGTTAAGTCTGACTGTCAAAGAGCAATGTCGTGTCTGAGGGTTGTGTGAAGAAGCAGTGGTTGGTCATGTTCCTTGTATCCGATAACAGTAATGAGTGCTAATATTCAGGGTGCAAAAAGGAACCAAACTATATCTCCTTCTAGCCTCAGTTTGGTTACATTGATTTGAATGAGAGAAAGTCAAGATGGCTGCACCATGTTGAAAGTCTATTATATTAACCAGGTGCTGCTGCTCATACCTGGCCTTCTGATCCTCAAACAGACATGAATTACTGGGTCTACCTGCAAAATAAAAAGAATTTTTCCACCATGCAAAGTTGCAAATCTTACATGTTATGAAGCCATGGAGTAGGGCATTTGACTACCTCATGGTTAAAGGCATTGGCAAATGCTACAGCAGCAAGCACAGATAGCCTGTGTATGTATTTGACTTGCCTCCCTGCTAGTTTAATGATCAGTAAATCAACACGGTTAGAAAAATTCTCAGCTCACATCTTTAAAATGGTCTGATTTGACTGTATGGGATTTGTGCCAGTTACATGCCTAGTTCAAGCTAGAAATTACACAAGGTTTTTTTTCCTTCTTTTTTTTTCTCCCCCCTGTAAAGTGGTTTGATCATGAGATATGCAATCTTACAGGGTATGGAATGTGAATATTTAGTCTGATGCTCGCGGCGTTCTCCGCATCCAGAGGCGTGATGTTTTCGCATAATGCAATAGTTTTGCTGAAAGCGTGAGTTTTTGTGGCGGCCTGTGTTAAAGTGAGAGATTCCTCTGCAATGTGTTTGCCACACGCATAAACATGTAATGCAAGATCCGTGGCATTACACTGCCTGTACATCTTCACCGTGTAATGCGGACAGAAATTCCTTGAAACCAGTGTACTGCTTGTCAATGTACAAAATTAAATTGACCATTGTATTCAAGTTTGCCACATTGAAAGTTGGTGAATAATCAAGGGATTGATGAATTATGAATGAGGGATTGTGATAAATATTCATATTCAACCCACAGCCAAATGCTCATCATCACAATGCATAATGCGTGTTATTCCAAACAACGTATGTTGATTTTTATCTGATGTTCCAGTTGTAGTTGGCTTCTAAAGCTGAGTTTAATTGGATACTGGCCCGTGTTGTACCCTCATTGATTGGTCAAATCCTTAGGGAATTCCAAGTACAAGTTTCTCTGACTTTCGGCCTTGATATTAACTGCTTTGTAATTAAGATTAAGTTGGGGTTCTTTTGGCTGGCTTTTTTTTATTTCTGCTTTTTTTGAGGAGTCATTTTTTTTCTTTGGATTATCTAATTGTTGAAATCCAGTTATGTAATATGTTAACTGAAGATTAAATCAGAGGAAAGTCAAATAATATAATTAGCTGTTTATGCTGGTGTGTCGGGCGTAATGTTCTCAAGTATCGGTCAAATCTACAAGCGTTGAATCCTGACCACCACACACCCAGATGCATCTTATTTAATTGTCCACTCTTACGTCCTTAATAATGTTCCTCTTCCTTATTGTTTTTCTCTCTGCCAACAGAGGGAGTACCCCAGGTGTACTACTTTGGCCCTTGTGGTAAATACAATGCAATGGTGATGGAGCTGATGGGACCCAGCCTGGAGGACCTGTTTGACATCTGTGACCGCCAATTCTCATTAAGGACAGTCCTTCTTATAGCAATCCAATTAGTAAGTACAGGGCCGTAGTCCATCTCTTGCTGACTTCTCCGTTAGTGGAAATCACTGCTTTCTATTTAAGCAGAAAAAAACCCAAACTTCAACATGAGCGTATTTCACAGATTAGCAAGAAATTTGCGCACATGCAGACTTCATGTTGCTAAACATTCTTCACTGACACAGCTTGTGCAGAAATCATGTAAGCAGAGAATGGTGACAGTATGCGCAAAATTTCGCAGTGAGCTGAGCCATAAGTACAGCTGGGCCGAGCTTAAATCGCTTAATTATGCAATCACTAAACACGTTTTTTTTAAGTTACCCTTTCTGGCTTTGGTCCTTTTAGACATGTGTGATTTAACAATTTAGTTTTTAAGTGGACAGTATGTGAAATTGAATGAAAGGAAAAAGAAAACTACATTACACAGCATTTTAGCTGGTGACCTGAGCCCCACTTTGTAAAGCTGTTTAGCACAAAGAAAACTGTTTAACTAAAAAAAAAAACTTGCTTAGCAGAATGGGTTACCAGCCAAAATACAATGTATTGTATTGTTTGCAACTGGTTCCTTTTTAATGTTTGCTTAGAAGAAAAAAATTGCTGAGCATCATTTTTTTGGCTTAACATCGTCATGAAACTTGGCCCTGTTTCTGCTAAGCACAAGGTTTCCATTCTGAGCAAGTTTGTTGCAAACACCACTTTATGCTAAGTACGCAACACTAAGCATGAATCATTTGTCTGGTCAAACAAATGAAGAAGCAGCAACATTGTACGGCTTTTTTTCTCAGCCATGTGTAGCAATAGTCTAATGATCCCCCCGATCCACAAAGCTAAAGTAGTAGTCCAGGCCGATTTCCTACCTCCCGCCCAGGTAGTAGTTAATAAGCAGGACAGTTCTTTTCAGAACTGAGAAGTCTCCCGAATTCCAAAAAAAACCTACTCCGCGGTAGTAGAATAAATAGCAAGACAAGTTCTCTACAGAACAAATCTACACAGCAAGTAGATATTTTGTACACATGGTGTTCCCGCAAACCGAATATATAATAGTCTAATTATTATGATTGCCTCCCCTATTATTAGTCATACTTATTGACTCTCAGTGAAAGATAACTCCCTCTATGTTCTATTTGTTGTACATTATGTGTACACCGGTATCTGTGGCATGGGGGTTTACTCATTGTACATACTTGTCTCGATATGTAACAGCCTAATGCGAAGACTTTACCGTCTGTGAGATAATTGAGAGCTATGCGCCGAGTTCCTCCCAGAATGTATCCTCATCATCTCCCTGTCATTACTGACTGGGAATTCATCATTACAGCGGATCGCCGGTATTGATGATGAAGTCATACACTACCGGTACTTGGTTCTTGTATTGTACGGGCAACAGCAAGGCCTTTTTTTTTTTCTTTCTTTAGTAAAGAGCACTTCTATCGGGGGAAGTGTAAATTTTCTCCTGGGACATTTCAAGGGGGCACCAAGGCAATGGCCAGGGGCATAGAGACGATGTGTTGCCTCCATGACGTATTGGGCCTGGAAAGACTGTAAAATGATCAAAATGAAAAAGGAGATATCGGAGTGTGATTTCAGGCTTCCAGGGCAGTTTGGACCCTCCCTTTCCTGAATGAAGTGGGTCCTATCGGGTTGTGTTCAGATAAATAACCGCTCACCGGTAAATGTTGCCTTTGGCATTTGAAAACTGACTCAAAAGATTTACTGTGCCCAGTATTTTGCTCCAAAAATATTAAATGGTTTCAGAAGAAGGCTACAAAATACGTATTTGATCCTTGAGGGTTAATTCCGAGAAATGAAACTTCCATTAGAAGATGTGGCCAAATAAAAAGTAGATTTTGTTGGAATAGTATCAAGACTGTTGAGTTTACAAAGTGAAGGTACACGTAATGTAACTCCAACAAGTACGTGGATGATGTTTTGTACCTTCATCGGCATTTAAAAATCAATAAATTTTCTTGGAACAAAAAAACATTGAATGAATAATATTTTACCCCACCTCTAAGATCTGAGAAACGGTAGGTCTGCGGAAGTAGTCTGTCTCTCCACGGTAGCAGCTCTACAAATATTGCCCTTTTAGTCTGAGATTGTGATGGACGGCAGGAAGCTATTATTTTTCTGGACACTCTGACCCCCTTGGGCCATCTTTCCTTTAAAGAATACATGAGATGGATTGCCGAGCAGTGGAGCGTTCCCATATTACATCCACGGGGGCTGAAATATTCATCCGAAAGGGAAGGGACGATAGTGACATATGATATTGATATGTGTTTGTTTAGGCTCGGGCCGCGAGGAGTGTTTGACAGCTTGGTCAGTCGAGGATTGGATTGAGGATGTTGGACACTGAGAAAAACTGATATACTCTCATTTGTTCCTGATGTTGTTGTAGTGAGATGGTACCTGGACTCCACTACAAACATTACTCCATGTCAGACTGATAAATTACATGAGGGTGTCACAAGCCTATTCTTGATGGGCCTTTATAGTGTTATCGCATACAGCCGGCCTGGAATTGCATCTTGGAGAGGGCAAGGCCGTTTTCATTTTGGAATGGGCACTTCCATTGGAAATTTTTTTAAGTCTATGTGAAACTTTTGAAGGGGCACTAAGGCCAAGACCAGGGGCAACAGAGGTCATGGCCTCTGTGTAGTTCCAGGCCTGATACAGTGCATCTAGGTCTTGCTTTAATCAAACAGAAAAAAATACTAAGAAACTTGTCTAGAAAACAAATGTGAAGTGCTTTAAAGGACTTTTTAACTTTCTTTCACCATTGTGGATGGTTTAATTTACAAAAGATAGTCTTTTTCAAAAGGTTTTGTTCTATAAATGAGATTATACGTTTGGAAAGGTTATGGATCTGACAAGATTTTGTTTATTCTTAATTCTTATTTATTTGTCTTGATATTTTCCCTTCTATATTTTGTCCACTGTCCACAGCTGCACAGAATAGAGTATGTACATAGTAAGCACTTGATCTATCGCGACATCAAACCGGAGAACTTTCTCATCGGTCGACAGTCCAGTAAAAACCAGAACACAATCCACATCATTGACTTTGGCCTGGCCAAGGAGTACATTGACCCCGAGACCAACAAGCACATTCCCTATCGGGAGCACAAGAGTCTGACGGGTACAGCGCGCTACATGAGCATCAACACGCATCTAGGGAAAGGTAAGTGGTGTCCGTGTTATGATAACAATAATAAGGTACTCAAGATGCTTAAAGGAACATTACAGAATTGGTAAGAAAAAAACTTGTAAAATGTACTTTTTGATCACAGATTTACATAAAACTTACACGGTCTAATGATGATGATAGTAGAAAACATCCCCTGAAATATTTCTGTCTGAAATGCCATATTTGATGAGAAATGAATAAACTAATTTTCCGATTGGAGTTTATCGCTCAGTGAGCGTTTTATTCATTTGTTGAATCTATATGATTTCATGCAAAATGTGTAATCGGTTTTTCACTATTTTCTCGTGACCCAGATGGCCGATCGATCTCAAACTTCTACAGGTTTGTCAGTTAATGTATATGGTGGTTTACATAAAGTGTTTTCACTGCCAGCAACTGTTTTGTTAGCAAAACCAATTCTGTAATGTTCCTTTAAATAAAGAGGAACATTTAAGACAGGTTTTTTAAAAGTTTGTTTAATCATGAGACCGATTTATGTAGCACTCTATAAGGGTTTCTAAAGGTGCTGCGGGACATTCAGCAGCCACTGCCAGGAACACTGGGGCTTTTACGTGCATTACGTAACACACGGGATCTCCAGCTTTATGTTCCATCGAAGGGCAATAATGGTTAAGTGTCTTGCTTAAGGACACAAGTGTCAAGACCGGGACTCAAACCCTCACTCTGCTGATCAGAAACACCAGAGCTTGAGTCTGGTGGGCTTGACCGCTCCCCGGCCATGATGATGCTATCGTGATTTTGTTAAGTGACCATTAAGATAACATGCAAGGGGAGTGATTGCCTGAAGTTGTTCCAATAGTGTGGTATCAATTGACTGTGACATTAGCTCATGTTTATACCCAGGGCTGGTGCTTGTGGTCGACACTCATGCAGCATGCAAGCACAAACATGCACTAATCTATCAAATTTAAGAGTATGCAAACAGATCTCTGCAGTTGGCAATGAATTGGTGATCCTTAAAATCCCCCAAAACCTTTATGGTGACTGTTTTGGTTTGTAGTACCTCATTATAATTGATAACCAGTGGCTCTACTTACTGTTCATGTACATGAACACGTACTCCTTACAATGGTTGACCTGTCACTGCCCTCAAAAGATCGCAGACTTGCAGTGTACAAGGTCAGTTAATTATCACTCTGCATAATGTATTCATACTTGAGACAAACAGGTGCATGAGATTTACAGGTAGATGAGTATCCCGCGGTAACATGGATGCAAGGTTGGGTGATCAGTTGATGTGCTTGAATCAGTCAAACAGTGAATATTCACTGCTCATTAGTTGAACCGTGGAGGAAGGAAATACATGGAGTTCGAACGAACCCAGCATTAAAAGAACCACGGTAGGCTGTCGCGGTCTTTTAATATTAGCGCGGTCCAGCTCAGACCAGACTGAAGTCTGAGGCGATGACGTTCAGCACATCGCGCGTGCGCAATACCAATCGTTGAACAACAATCTCTGTATGTGGCATAGGCAAATTAGCCCGAATACCAAGTTTTTTTTTCTAAAGTGTATTTTCGAATCGTCTATAACATTTCTGGAACAATCTGGATGCCTCAAAAGCAAACACGAATGGACGCGGAAAATGGCAAATTCTACAACCATTAACTTTTCAAGCACTGGAGATCACTGGAAAACCACTAAAGTCAATCATAAAAAAATGATTACATATTTCCCTCTAAATTATAAGCTATTTTTCTGACAAAAGATGTTATACCTTACCTTACAAAAGTCCGATTTCTATGGGAAAAAAAAATGGAAAAGATTCGGAAATATTAGCATTGCTAGGGTACTGCGCCCAGGTTGTCTCAGGATAGGTAGAAAGAACGGACAGATTTTCAGAAATTGTTCGTATTCATTCAAAAAGCTTGTTTTATTGGTACAGATACTGGTAAAATGAATTGCTTGTTATACTTGGCGCTAATGTGCAAGGAAGGCACCAAAGATGTATTCACGTAAAAAAAAAAATTATTATATTATTTTTTTTTAATCATAATTACATCTGTGGTGGTTTTTTGTTTGTTTGTTTGTTTGTTTGATTGTTTGTTTTCTTCGGAATAAAACAAAAGTTATCAGATTGCGTGCTGCTAAACATACTATACCGACTCGTCAAGAGAGCTTTTCAGCTTAAGACACAATTTCAGCCACTGTGGATGCCCTCCCAAGATGTCTGATAGAACACACTTTTTATTGAACCGACACTGCTTAACACCTGTCATACAAAACCTTGCCGAGGAGACGAGCCCTATAATTCCTGAGCTAGGTGTTGTCATATCAATAGACAGCGTCGTGTGAAGAAAATAAAATATAAACGAAAAAACCTTGGGCTCGATATATCTCCTCGGAGAGCATTCGGACAAACGCCCAAGCGCTCGTAATTTCTTGGCTCTCCAGAAAGTAAAGGGGGACAGCGTCAATTTCCACTAGACGTCTTAAGATTCCCGCGTCGCAAAAAACGGGGACGATAAGGACAAGGAATGCAAAGCGAACAAAGTGAGCAAATCCATGCGATATTTCACCTGAATGTTTAATCAATAAGGAGAGAGTAGGCAAGGATGAGTGAGTATTAAAGATATTAAGACTCTCCCGTCAGCTGGGGGAAGCGTTTATTTGTTGTGGCTGACAATTTTTGTTTTCAACTTAATCTGTTTGGACATTTTTCTTTTTTTCCAAAACGAATAAAATATGCGCTCCAAAAGTTATTATTTATTTCACAATTCACAAGAATGTTTCAATTATAAGCAGTTCATTTACTCACACTGTTTTTGTTTGAAGACGCTTTCTTTAAAACTACCCGGTGAGACTTAATTGAAGGTGAAAGGTTAAATATGTTATGATTAATTTTTTTTTCTTCACTTTGATTGGTAAGAGAAATATGTTTACAGTTTTGACAGAGGTGATGAATGCATGTAGCCAGAACTGCCTCCAGTTTTTTAAGATGAATAAGAACAGTCTACTCCTATTTGGTCATTATGGGGAACCTTCTTTCCACGAAGATTGCTTTTAATGTGTTAAGTGAACACAATTGCGCACTTTATCAGAGTACGAGACCCCCACAGTCTATTCAACCTTCCAGTCTATTAGAAAATGGAAACATCAATGTAGTTCCATTAATCACCAACGCCTCATCTTTTCTTTCACTGTCCATTTAAAAAATCCTCCTTTCTAATTGATGAAGTCAGCAATGTTCCAGTATAATGCCATTTTGGTTTGTAAACTCTTGGAATACATCTTTAATAATACAAACAAATAGATGTGTACACCATTCAGGGCTTGCTCATTTAACAGCAATTCCACGAGGGGTGGGGATTATCCGATTATCTCCTCCCCCCCCCCCCTCAAGTTCCCTCCGTGTAATTTGATCAGCTGAAGCTTTGAAGGACAGAATGTCATTGTCATACCATCCAGGGAAGCCAAGAAGCCTTTTGTTGATGTGACATTTCAAGATAAAAACGTGCTGCGGGTTTTTTGTTGATGCCATTTGACCAGAGTTTCTAATACAGTGTTCTTTTCTTTGCTTGGGTGTTGAAGTGCAAAGGGCATGGATGAAGCGGCATATAAGATTCCTCCCCAATATTCTGATATCTCTAAGTCATCGGACCAATTGCAAGTTATGAGGTCACCAAACAAAATGGAATCGCTTTGTTCTCAGTACATCTTGGTTCATATTCTTAAATGTCTGTCTCAAATGGCAAGTGTTTGTTTGCTACATGTATTTCTGTTCTAGAAACCAGAGTGTGGGTTCGAGTCCGTCATGACACTTGTGTCCTTAAGCAAGACACTTTAAAACCATTATTGCTGCGTCCTTCGGATGGGACGTAAAGCTGTAGGTCCCGTGGGTTGTGCAATGCACATAAAGGACCCAGTGCACTTATTGTAAGTAGAAGGGTTCGCCCTGGTGTTCCTGGTTTGATTGACAGCACCGTATAAACTATTACCAGGTCTAATACTTCAAAATATAGCTCCACAATACCTTGCAGGAAAATACTGAATGTTGGAGCGCCTTGAGCATCACTGAGTGACGAATATGAGTGCTATACAAGAAGCCACTATTATTACTATTTATTATTATTTGATTAGTGAAGTCAACAAGGTCTCACAAAAATTATATTTTATTGTCAGTGTATTATTTTATGGCAAGAAACACTATATTTCTAAAACCCTAACCCCTTTTTAAAACTAGATTTTAAAGTTTTCTTTGTCCCTGTCTTTTTCATTTTAGAGCAAAGTCGGCGAGATGACTTGGAGGCCATGGGTCACATGTTCATGTACTTCCTAAGAGGTAGTTTACCTTGGCAGGGTTTAAAGGTAAGGACCTCCTACAGCAACCTACTTTCATCCTAACCCCCAACCCCTGACCTCTATCCCAACACCCCCAACCCCTAACCCCCGACCCCTAACCCCCAACCCCTAACCCTCATACCCAACTCCTAACCCCTAATCCCTTAACTCCTAAACCTGCAACCCCTAATCCCAACCGCTAATCCCTAGCACTTAACTCCTGACACACAACCCCTAACCCCAACATACAACCCCTGACCCCCAACATATAACCCTTAACCCCTAAGCCCAAGCCCACAGCCCACAAAGAACAACCCTACTCTGCCCTTACTCCGCCCTTACCCCTTCATTTAACTTGAATGATGTCAGTTAGCTAATCAATCAACAATTTATGCGAGATGGAAAGTAAAGAAATAATTGGGCTGCCTTGAGACCAGGTAAGGGAGAAATTGAGAGTAAAAAAAATAAAAACAAGAGTGAAAAACACAAATTAAGGGTAAACAACGGAAATTAAGAATACAATCTTATTACACTAGTCACAAACTAGAAAGTAAATTAGACAGTAGACAGTTAAACAGGCAGATACGTCAAGACTGTGTTTTTTTTTTCATCTTAAAAAACAAATATCAGTTGTTTTTTTCCACCATGTATTGACTGACAGTTTTACATTGAAGACACTGTTTAAACAACTACCTTATGAAAATAAAGTGAAAATATACATCAAAATATCTCCCAACCTCAGCTCAACATCAAAACTAGTCACTGTCGAAGCCTCCCAAACCTTGTCCAGCAAGCAAACCTGTGTGACGGCACAAATTAAAATGGATGAGAGCTTTGTTTGTTTTTTTATTCCCCTCACCCTCGACCCATCTTTTTTCCAATATGGAATGTTTCACGGTTATGAGAAAAAGCTAAGCCCAGATGTACTACACGGTACGTCATTAGCTCTCAGGGAAGACGCTACTCCCACGGGCTGGGAGAGGAATGGTTCGCTCACAAACATGAAGCAGAGGGTTAGCTATTTGCTGGGATGACCACGTTACTTACGATCATTTTTGTCATTACTTGAGGGCATGGTGATAGCGCTGGAGTGGAGGTGGAGGATGTTGATGGCCATTTTTTGAACGTCTAGTTTTCTTTTTCGCATAAGGGTCATTTGCCTCTTGTAATGACTGATTTTTGTACTCTGATTGAAAAACAAAATGGATGTCGGTGTTGTTTTGGTGGTTTTTTTTTTTTTTTTTTTTTTTTTACAGATGAACACTGACCGGGTGAATTTTTAGGTAATCAGAATCAAATCTGCAAGAAAAATTTTCAGAAGTTAATTTGTTTACTTTCTCATGAATCTTCTTGTTTGTGCCTTGAATACCTACATAATATACATGCATACAGGAAACCGTTAATCAATCAGTTAAAACAAATTTAGTCATGATTATCTCCAATTTTAAAATTCCTGTCATCGTCCGATAGTCTTGGTATAATGCCAGGCTTTAATTAGAATAGCTGCAGTGGAATAGTAACATGTTTTTCCCAGGATAAAGCGTTGAGCGGAATCGCAATCAGACGGGCAGATGGAGCTGAATCTTTTTCTAAAAAATCTGACAGGTTGTGTGATCTTAATCTATCCATAGACATCAATGCCAACGCTGGGTTGTTCAGGCCTGGAATGCCATGGAGGCCACGGAGGCCATGGCCTTTGTTGCCCTTGTCTTGGCCTTGGTACCCCCTTCAAAAGGTTCCCATATGTGCTTAATGTTTTTCCAATGGAAGTGCCCTGTGCAAAATGAAAATGTCTCTCAAAGATGAAATTCCAGGCCTGGTTGTTAGTAATGCTGTATACTCGCTGGTAAAGTCAGTGTCCATGCAAAGAACACTTTGTCAAACCTGGGGTCGATTTCACAAAACTCTTCCTAACTTAGGACTAGTAAGTCCTATCTCTTAGCATTGCCTAGGACTAGTCCTAAGTTTAGGAAGAGTTTTGTGAAATCGACCCCTGATGGTGAGACATCCGAGGATTGGGGAGACTAATAAAGTCAGTTAGTAAAAGAGATTGTACATATCTTTGAAAGGGTAAATTTGTTCAAGTCATCCTTTTATCGTTTCTGAAAACAACCTCCAAATCATCTTTGAAAATTTGATTGTACATTTTACATAGCTGTTCTTGTTTAGAAACGAATATAAAGTACATGTGTGCATAATATTCTTTCTAATAAATCTGATTTCCAATTTTGTTACCCTCAGAAAAATCAGCAAACTCTTTATTAAATAGCCAGAAAAGTACATGTAGGTCAGCTCTTGTACTCAAAAACATTTTTTTTTTTCAAAGAACCAAATATTATGCCTGACAGAGGTTACATGTTTTATTGAGTTTTTATACATGCGTATTTTATTAATTTATCTGACATAAAGAGAAATAACGTCATTATTTTGATGGAAGTGTTTCTCCAAAATAATAGATACCAGTCTGAGCTTTACTGAAGCTCCCAGATGCTCACCCAAGCTACTGTGTCTTAGCGCCACTGTCTTAACAAATATTATTTCCTTCTTCTTATGCGTCAAGGGAGGAGGGAGGCGGGGAAGGCAGATTTTGTTTTGATAAGGAATTTAGGGTCAGCGTTTTAGCGTAAGAGGGTCAGCCAATGTTTGATATTCTTCTCCGTTTAGTGATGAGATGTTGAATTGAGTGATGGGCCTCGTGGATGGCTCTCATGGGGGGGAGGGTGGTTTCGGGGAAGCCCAGCGTTTCTCGCCCGTTTGTTTTCAGCGTGGGAGATTTATTTGTTGAGAGTGTTTGATAGATCGGTCTTGGTTAGGGCTAGTTGGTTTGAGTGGTATGAGCCTAAGACATCAGGAGATGTGGGGTGGATATACTCTGAGATGCAAAATCCAATCCGTGTTACAAATGTTGACGTTTTGGTTTCATTGCTTTTTTGGTTTCGTCGTTTTGATTCATTAGTTTGTGATTTGTGTATTTCAATTTGATTTTTCTTGCTCTCTCTTTCTCTCTCTCAGTTTGGTTATAAATGCACTTCTGGTTTGCCGTCTTAGTGTGTTTTTTGATTTTTTCAATTTGGAAGGACACCTGTCTTTTCTGAAAGAAGGGATCAGGGTGTATTTCAGAATGTATTAAGTCAAGTTATTTTGCAGCAAAGACAAACTTGCAGTTTGCAGCAATTCGAGATTGAAATGAAATAATGATTAAATGGCTTTATGTTTCAGATAAAGTGGGGGGGGGGTCCACTGCTTTATTATTTGTATCAAATTGTATTAGGACAATGATTCATCTTCACTAAGCAATTAATTGCCCCGTTTCTTTTATCTTTCCGAGCCAAGAGCATCCTCACCAAATTTGGCCCAGATAAGTCCCAACCCGCGCTGCGAAGAGCGTGAATGTTATTATGCGTTCTTGTTGACGCATTTTTTTGATCGCCATCGCCAACGCGTCTCTCTACCTCCGCCATTACAAAGCATGATCCATTGATTATAGTATCAGTTTACCACAGTGTCGGAGCCGTGTTGCGTCTCGTGTATCTGAGCTTTCAATCCTAACATATCACTATCAAACACCAGCGTCATCAAGACACACGCTGTGGTCTTGAGTAATGAGCGCAAAAAAAATAAATTTACACATTTTTTGAACCTGAATATATTTTGAGCAACGTTGGGGGAAGTTACTGGGAACTCTGAGAAAACCTGTTGTTTCCTTTGATAAAACTGTGAATATATCCCCCATGCCCTGTGATGGTAATAAGCAACATATATACGTTGTGCTCTCAAAACATGAGAATTTATTTTATAAAAAAAAACATTCTCAGCTTAGTTTATGATGATTCTTGTAAACTGAAATTACACTGTTACATCACTCTAAAAACAGGTTCTCTAAAAACAGGTTCTCTAAAAAACAGGTTAAGTCTAAAAACAGGTTCTCTAAAAAGGTCCTAAAACAGGTTCTCTAAAAACAGGTTCTCTAAACTAAAAACAGGTTCTCTAAAAACAGGTTCTCTAAAACAGTTCTCTAAAAACAGGTTCTCTAAAAACAGGTTCTCTAAAAAAGTTCTCAAAAAGGTTCTCTAAACAGGTTCTCTAAAAAGTCTCTAAAAACAGGTTCTAAACGTTCTAAAAACAGGTTCTCTGAACAGGTTCTCTAAAACAGGTTCTTAAAACAGGTTCTCTAAAAACAGGTTCTCTAAAACAGGTTCTCTAAAAAACAGTTTCTAAAACAGGTTTCTCTAAAAACAGGTTCTCTAAAAACAGGTTCTCTAAAAACAGGTTCTCTAAAAAAACAGGTCTCTAAACAGTTCTCTAAAAAACTAAACAGGTTCTCTAAAAAACAGGTTCTCTAAAAACAGGTTCTCTAAAAATCCAAAAGGTTCTCTAAAACAGGTTCTCTAAAGCAGAGCCAATGATTGTTTGGTTCTATTGACACACCTTTTAAAATGTCATACAGTTCGATAGAGGAAGAAGTCCTCAGGAATTCATCTTTATAAATAAATTCATCGTGAAAGGAGGATGGAGACAGAATAGATCTGTTCAGCTGAATTTGACCTCAAAAGCACAGTTTCACAATCAATTAATTATAATGAATGTGATAATAATGGGTCATGTTCTAGACGGAGACCTTCAGGGAGGTTGTAATTTATGATGTGGGCCTTTATATTATAAAGACGGAGGTCAGAGATTTGCTTTAGCTGAAGAAAGTAACCGGTCAAACACGTCTTATAATTTACAATGGATCCGTTCACCTCACCCAACAGTAGTGTCGAGGGCACCGCTGCGGGGCCCATTTCTTAAAGCTCTTAAGCAGGCCCTTTTGCACAAACATAGCTCAGCCCTTTTTTTCAATGGCGAGCTAGCAGCCACAGCATGTGAATGCATGGCAGTTTCGGCTGGTAACCTGTTTTCTGTAAGCAAAATAATTTTCTGTAGTAAGCCAATTTTTTTTGCAAAATTTGGCCTGGGAGAGGTGGGGGGGGTGTGTGAAGAAAAAAATTTTTACAGCTTCAAATTTTTAAAGAAATAAATGTATTGTACATTGATTGTAGAATGAAAGTAGGAGAATTAACAATTCCTTGTCCAGGGAAGATTAGTCCTGAATGCATGTTGGAGCAGTCATTGAAATACCCCCTAAAAATGTCTTATTTTGAGTGCGGATATTCTGTCAGTTTGCACCTCTGGACCTGTTTGTTTATCAGATTGTCTTCATGAATGTATGCTTTTGGAACTAGTTGTGAATAACATGTGTGTATAGTGTCCAATGGCCAAAGGCACCCACCAGTCTTTTTTAAAGAGGGATCGAGTTTCTTATCAAACACTTGCCAAATCTAGAACACGGAGTATAAACCATTGAAGATGTGTCGGGCGCTATTTACATGAACTTAGTCCACTCTGATATATTCAACATCTCCTCTATGGTGATAAATCTACAAGCTGCTGAAAGATGTAGTAGTACCTGCTTTGATTTATTTGTCCATAATCTTTTAAGCACCTTGATGCGAAAGCATCGTCTTATTATTTCACAGCACTGCCCCCCCCCCCTGTGCTCATTGAAGTGAGTAGTACATGTACATTCCTTGTGTATGCGTGTATGTATGTAGGTTATATCCATACTGTGCATGAATGTTTTGACCCACATTATATCATGCATGCTGCAGTCTGGCATTGTAGGGATACAGTCTGCATTAGTAGGTGTAAACCATGGACGAAGGTGTAAACCAAGTACATAGACTGAGCGTATAGAGATATGATGGTAGCAGCCAGCGATGGCAGCAGGCGTTTGGGTGTTCGACTGCTTTCCTTTGAAATCTGCTAATGTAATTTGATAGACCTACTAAAGCTAAGCATACAGTGCGCTCAACAGAGTATACACAATCCTTTGACTGCTTTCCGGGTCACTCTTAAGCTAGCGTTTAAATTTGTCAGGCATAGAATAAATCTTGCTAAGCAAGAACAGGTTACCAGTTAAATTTATATGGAAATGACATTCTTTCTAATTGGTTCCCTGCTAACTGTATTCCTAGCAGATGATATTATCCAGCAACTTGAGACCCTAGTGATTTGAGGGTAGTATGTGATTTACTACGTTTTCTGCTTTAAAAATTTGGTCATAATGGGACTCGGGAGAGAGTAGGCACCTGCTTATTGTGATTAACCTTCTGTCTCAAGAAACTGATAAGTGTATTCACCTAGATCCAATGAAGCAATTGCAAAAGGCTTGTACCTCACCTCTCCTCACTCAGTATCAGCAGACACGGAGTAATAATAATAATTATGATCAACCTCAACACTGACAAATCAGTCTCAGTACACCTTTTCAAATGCGATAGCCAGCTTGGTCATATTCCTTGTACATGTATACAATTTACATGTACTGATCATCATACACTAAAAGGGACCTGTCTATTTTTCTGTTTCCAACCTCACTAGCAAAAAAAAAAAAACCAATATGGCCTCTAACCAGGTAAATTAATGTCACTCAGATATTTGATTGACTTAAATTTTCCAAGACCTTACTATTTCTGAGGCTTGGGCTTTGGTTGGGACGCGCCCTTACCTTCGTCAAGGGTCTCTCCAAGGTGTGGTAACCAGCCTAGTGATAACAAATGCTATCTCATGAAATGTTGATCAGCACTATGAAAATGTATCAAGGAATACAAGAAGAGTTGATTTTACAAAAGTCAGTCGGTTCTTTTTTTTCAATGGTACATTGTTTTCCCACAGTGCTATCCCAAACTTCAACCTTTCACATTTTTACTCCTTTGTTCTTTAAACGTCTAGGAGGAAAATGAAGCCGGATAGTCAGATGTTTTTCCATATTTCAAACCAGGCCAAATTTCACCATGATAAACTTAACCGTCTGTCTTATAATCTGAATATGTACTTGTATATAATTATTATTATTATTATTTATTCGGCGTAATTCACAATACAATAAAACAAACAGTGAATACAATGAACAGAATGACAAAGGAACGTACAACAGAGCCAGCAGCACATGCCAGGAAGAGAAAAAGTTAACCTAATAACTGTGGCCCGAGGGCCTTCGTTTCCAATGCTACTGGCTATTACAAAACAGAATGTTACTAAAAAATCAATATTTTATGTACAATAGAAAAATTGGAACAATTTTAATTTGAAAATGTATAATTACATGATGTATTAAGAGTGAATCATTCGAACAACCCAAAGCTTAGCACTCAGTCGAGATAGAGGGGCCCCAGGTGTCTGGCTAGAATCAGTTGCAGCTTTGGGGGTCCCCCCCCCCCCTCGTATATGAAGACCGACTCTATTCCATTCTGAAGTGTAATTAGGAGACGACCCTTTCACAGCCTGTGACTTTTTACTCGGAGAGTACACTGCCCTCATAAACCTGATCTTAACATCCTCTCCTTGCCATGATGACCTTGCTGGAAAGTACTTTTGTCAAGATGCCAGGCTGTCCCGGGACTGTTTTTTTTTTTTTCCCACTGGAAAAATTAAACAGAATTAACCCATTTTTTCTGTAAATATCTAAATCGAAAAATTGTTACCTCAGATTAACTGCTCTTATTTTAAGTGATGCATTTACTTTTGGCTGACGGATCAAATTAAACAAGTGATTGAAAACAGATCAGCTGTTGCAAACTGCTTACAAAACCAAAATGACCTCTTCACCAATATTGTTAATGATACTTTGACCCAAGTCTTTCTCAAAGGCTTTGAGCCTGTTGGGGTCAGGCCATTAAAAAATAAACTGAAATTAAACAAGCGGACATTTATGGGCGGCCAAAAGGGCCAAAACTAATAAATTTACAATCTAAAGACAAAACAAAAAATAAAGAAAAGAATTAGAAAGCAAAGTAACAAACGCAACAACAATAAAGAACTAACAATAGACCGATCCATTAAGCTCCGCCCCTTACGCGTTGACCAATCACAACCTTGGCTATACGCCACCGAAAGTCCGACAAAGTCCGCCACGCTAAAATCCCATTAGAAAAGTAAACATGCGTGCGTGCGTACTTAAAGCGCGCACGTTCATGTCGCGAGTGTGGCATTGGAGAGACGCACATGTGCTGCACACGTGTGCAGTGGTGAGGCAGCCAATGCTGTGAGTGGTCAATATGCTAAAGGGGTGGGGCTTAATGGATCGGTCTATTCCCAATCGAACTCTAAAATGCTACATCAATCAAACAGACTTGTTTTTTAAAAAAGAGGCACTCTGAATCAATCTAATATTTAAAAGAATATCAAAAAAACACAATCAATCAAGTAAAAATACAAATAGATAAAACAAAAAACAACCAAAGAACGAACCCTTGAAAAGAACACATAACAAAATCCATAAAGCATATCCAACAACCATCATTAAAATCAAAATCAAACTAACTATTACAAAAAGATTGAGGGCGGTTATCAAAAGCTAAAGACAAAATGCAACAACGTTCAAACGACCGAGTGAACTATCAAACTTTCCAAGAAACTAAGGACTAACTAAAACTCAACGTCGGTTGGAGGCGATTTATTGAGTTTCTCTGGTATACAAAAAAGTTGTCAAAGGAACTGATGTTGTTGTCTTTGTTAAAAACTTAAGAGCTCGGTTCCTTGACTCATATTCATAAACTATTAAGGTGTAATTTTTAAGCTAATATGTTGGCCTTGTCTCATATTTGTCCTGTCTGCTTCATTTTGTCCTATGTCCGTGCTACGGTACCTTGGTTGTGTGTTTGTCTTTCCATAGGTTAGGGAACAAAAGCGTCTCGCTTAACCTTATACCTAAATGTTGTCATTAATTTGCTTCTTACTATTGAATCACTGGTTACTTCATATTATATCAAATCTCATTCTAATGTATTACCTGTGTAGTTTCTACATAACTGCATTATTGTAATGAATGACAGCATTGAAATAAATGTGACTCAGTCTTGAGGGCTTAACAACTGAAGATATTTCATTAGCTCCTGTATTAAGGGTACTAAAGTTTTCTTAGTGGAGGGCACCTTGTTGAGGGAAATTTTTAGTTTGCACTGCACCAAGGCTCAATCAGGGGCTTATATTTATTGTATACAGGGAAATGATGAGGACTGCACTTATTTTGAGAAATTGAACATTATGAAGTAACGCATTATTTTGTATTGGACTCATTACAGGCCGACACATTGAAAGAGAGATATCAAAAAATCGGAGATACAAAGAGGGCCACACCCATTGAAGTCTTATGTGAAAGCTATGTCGGTAAGTTCACCGTACTAGAGATTCCCTTGTCAGAACACCGCACTCAAGCTCTGGTGTTTCTGAACAGCAGAGTGTGGGTTCGAGTCCCGGTCGTGACACTTGTGTCCTTCAGCAAGACACTTAACCATTATTGCTGCGTCCTTCGGATGGGACGTAAAGCCCATTAAAGAATGATGCACATTAAAGAACCCAGTTACGCTTATCGTAAAGAGAAGGGGTTCGCCCCGGTGTTCCTAGTTTGATCGCCAGCATATTGCGCCAAAGCACCTTATAAACCATTACATGGTGCTATAAATGAATAGGCCTCATACTTCAAAAGCGTAGCTCCGCATACCTTGCATTGGGATGTGATAAAGCGCTATATAAGAACCAAGTATTATTATTATTATTATCCCTTGCACAACCTGACATCACAATCATATTTACTTTAAATCGGGCCTGGAGTTTTATCTTTTAGAGGGCAAGGCCATTTTCATTTTGCAAAGGGCACTTCCGTTGAAAAATCTTTTCGAAGATTTCAAAGTCTCTTATGGGATCTTTTGAAGGGGATCCAAGGCCAAGACCAGGGCCCAATTTCTTAGAGCTGCTTAAGCACATAGAGTAGCTAAGCACAACAAAATTATGCTTACAAGAATAAGGTGACCAACCTAACTACCATGTCACCCGTGCAATTTGTGACTGATACCCTGCTCATTTCTGCCAAGCAGAAAAATTGTTCAGCAATATTTTGTGCTTAAGCAGCGCCATGAAATTGGTCCTCATAAAAAATGTGTTGGATAATTTTGCGGGAAACCAGTCACGTGCAGTACATGTGGGATGGTACTTTGGTTGGTAACCTTATTCTGGTGAGCACAATTGTTTTGTGCTTAGCTACTTTTTGTGCTTAAGCAGCCCTATGATATTGTTCCCTCAGCAATAGAAGCCAAGACTTCTGTGTATTTCCAGGCTTGTTCAATAACAACATGGAGCCATGTGCCAGCAAGAGGCATGTCAGGTCAATTTCTGTAAAATGTGGTGTTTTTTAATTTGTATTACCAATTTGCTTGTGTTTTGTTAGTACTTCAAAGTATGTATTTGTGATAATTGCAGATGAGATGGCAACGTACCTACGATACGTCCGCAGGCTTGACTTCTTTGAGACGCCAGACTACAACTACTTAAGGAAGCTCTTCCAGGACCTATATGATAGGAAAAACGACGGCCATGAGTCCGAGTTTGATTGGACGGGCAAGCAACTTGTGAGTAACCAGTCTAGAAAATTTGCACTTTGAACGTACTTCGGCATTTCCAGATTTTTACCCCAAACAGTTAGTGGCCTTCTGTACACCAGAATTAGCTCCTGCGATATGACAGGATTTCCTTTACAAGCCTCCTGTTGCAGGGAGATTCCTGGAAGTAGCCGGGAAGAGGAGATCTAGCCTTTCTTGTATTCAAACATCAAATTCTCTCTTTGTAAAGATGGTAACGCTCAGGAGGGGCATCTGCTGGACCAGGGGAAGACCCAGAGGAAAACCCAGGGGAAGACCCAGAGGAAAACCCAGGGGAAGACACAGAAAAAGACCCAGGGGAAGTCCCAGGGGAAGTCCCAGGGGAAGACCCAAGGGGAGACCCAAGGGGAGACCCAAGGGGAGACCCAAGGGGAGACCCAAGGGGAGACCCAAGGGAAGACACAGGGGAAGAGATCCAGGGGAAAACCAAGTCGAAGAGACCCAGAACCATGACCCCTTTTTCAGGATTTGATAATGCGCATAAAAGCTGGTGATCATGTAAAACCATGACATGTATTTGGCAAAGTTTTGATTCGATGTATGCTTGTACTTATTGCCTTGTTATGTGCTTAATATCTTTGCTCATGTAATCTACTTAAATTTTACCTTGCAAATCAGCAATAATTATACTCTAGGCTCATTACAATTGTCATTTCTTGCTGATTGTTTTGTCATTCTGATTGCTTTTTTGCTAATTGCAGACTTCACATGTGTCGGCCACATCCAGTGAAGTGTCACAGTCTAAAGATGCCAATCCTGCAGGGAGGGATCGGGACAAGCAACGCTATGCTCAAAGCAAGGTAATTAACTAATTGTAACATCAGTGGTCAACTTGGATTGATACGATTATGTTGAGTGTTTTTTATCTACAACCTACCACTGCTTGATGTCCCTCCAGGGCCAAATTTCATAGAGCTGCTTAGAATAGAGCACGACAAAATTATGCTCACCAGAATAAGGTTACCAGCTAAACTACCATGTCACATGTACAATTTGTGACTGGTATCCTCCTCATTTCTGCTTAGCAGACAATTGTTAAGGAATATTTTCCGCTTAAGCAGCTCTACGAAACTGGGCCCAGGGATGAAGAGGACAAGTAGGGTAGGCTAGGCTAGGTTTTTTGTTTCATCTACCATTGATGTATTCAAACAGTAGACCCTTCCAATGAAATATGTAAATTGAACGTTGCGTGTGCGCACTCTCCCCACTGGTTGGCAATGTGAGTGAACATCCCCTTTGTAGGGGACTAATGGTGGCGTTTGTGCGTCTGCCTGGTGCACAACTCTAGGGTCTTTGCCAACCAATAGTGTCTGTTACGCATGCGCTCAACGGTTTCCTGGCCTTAGATGCTAAACTACATGCAAAGTGGGGGATCCCAGTCGCACGAAAGACGACAAACTCCTCTACCTGATTTCTCATGAATATGTAGAGCAAAATGATACCTGATTTTGCTGAGCTTGCTTTTCAATATCCGTTTGTAATTCCCAATTGGCTTGAATTCATGTGTGATATTGTAGAAAACTATGATGACTTGAACAATACTATTTTGTGAAGAGTTTGTTTTTCGATGAGGGATATTTGTGCAGCAAACTGGAAACTAACTTCATCGTTTAATATGACGGCGACTGTTGGAATAAATAATATTAACTTGGCATTATTTTCTGGACGGATGTTCAATCTTGTCTTCCTCCCACCAGCAACCAACAACCGCACGTGCCTGGCCCGAGCAGCAGGCCAAGCTAGCACCGCCAATGGCAGACCAGCGTGGGTCTGTGCAGGTCATGAGCTCCACCAATGGGGAGCTTGGCCCAGAGGATCGACGCTCAGAGGTGCCCATCGCACCGCAGCCTGAAATCGACTCACCTGATGACACAAAGTAAGCCCTGACTTGGATAACTACAAAACTAGTTCAATGTGAAAACGATTGGTTTATCTTTCATAATTGTTTTTTGTCCTAATTGAGGCTGGAAGGATTATAGTCAGGTTCCTTTTCCCAAACCTCAGCTTGGGCTCCGTCATTTATTTTGGAGCAGTGTACATTTTGTACGGTGTTTCCAACATCAAATGGAGGCTGCGAACAGAGAGGGAGCCCAAGCCAAGGTTTAGACTATAATTGCTTCTCTCCACCCAGGGGTAAAATGGGTACCTGTGAGGGCAGAGATGGTTCTTGTGATTGATTTAGCTTAGTAGCGCATATTTGTTGCACAGGCTGTATACTAATGGCCCAGTGACCAGGGGTAATAAGTGTGAAGCGCTTCGGGTGTGTGAAGCGCCATATAAAAACCAAATATTATTATTATTATTATTATTAGAAAAATGCCCCTGGTACCTTTAATATGATGAGCATCGGTGTTAATTATTGCGTACAGGAAGCATGACCATCATGGCCATTGGAAACAAATCATTATTCCCTTTTTTTACTAAGCTGTATAAAGAATTTGCTAAACTTATGTTGAGACAACTTGCTGTAGAATCATTATAAGAAAAGCCCTTATAATCTCTGTGATTGTTATTACAAGTTCAACTTTTTTTTTCAATGAAAAGTTTATTCTATTTATCAAACTGAGGATCTTTTCATCAAGAAATCAAACCCAGAATCTTTCCCACAAACTAGACTTGCGGTGCTAAATGATGTGTTCCTTTTTTTATCCAGGTGTTGTTGTTTCTTCAAGAGGAAAAAGAAGAAGCGTCCAACGTGTCGTAAATAGCCCCATCCCTGTCTCCTGCCACGCCTACAACCCCACCCAGTCTGATGTCTTGCTTTACTTCTCTGGTGATGTCTGCTGAATGGTTTTCTTCGGTGACTCTCTACCCTAGACTGGGGGATCAATCGGATCGATTGGAATAACCCCTCCTCTTGTTCAAGAAGCTTTTTACCTCTGCTGTTGAGAGCTCGGTTTGTCTTTAAAAGTCGACAGGTTGATATCTTTAGGAGATGTTTGCTCCTTTTAACGCAGAACTAAACAAACGCTTCATCTTTGTGTAAGGATGAAACTAGCCTGGGTATCCCTGGAAGGAGGGGATGAGCAAATGGCTGACAGCAGCTTGACCTTTACACCAGGCTAGTTGATTGACCATCAAGCTCGAATGGAGATAGCAAGAGAGGAGGCAGATGTTTTGACTGAGATGCATTCAGAGTGTGATAACCCCCATTTGTACAAATATTTTTTGCTGGTTTTTTTTTGTCTTGGATCGTTTGCTGTCGACATTCAGGGGTTTTATCAGAGAAGGATTTGAAATTTCAAAGCTTTATTTTTGTTTTTCTCTAATACTTGAATCTGCAGATTGTTTGTATAGTTAAATGGACATATTGATTTTTAACTAATGGAAAAAAAAGGAAGGTGAATCCAAGCAAACTATGTACATATACTGTCTTACCAGTTGCAATAGAATATGTTGAAATGAGTCGTTTAAAAATGCAGTTTTAAGTTATGCAGTTACACCATTTGGATTTGACAAGAGGATATAGGGTGAGGTACGTCATGGGGCAAAGTTGGAAGTTTGTCCCTACCACAAGAAAAGCACCGCCTCAAGTGAATCAAGGACAACTTATGATTCGATTTCCTTCAGTAACAAGATGGAGATCTAGCATGTCCCATGGATTGAATTCCTGGTTATGGGTTGCAGCGTTCTTCCTTAACAGTGGTCCGCTGACCAAATGCCAGTTTTAAAAAAACACCGAGGACCGGCCAGAAATTCACTCCAAGTGGTTCGGCTGGCTTGCTTAGTCTTGACAAGCATCCCTATTTATAATCATATAAAGTAAGCACCCGCTGGCTTGTCACTGAAAAGAAGTTTAAGGGCAAACCCTTGGGTGGTATGATATTGATATCTCCTTCAACTCTTCCTACACACTGCACACTGTCCTAAACTTCAACTGTGAAGAAATTTCCTAACAAGTATCCGCATCAGGCCGGGGACAAGACTTCAGACTCGCCCTCGGAGGAAAAAAAAACCCACACAATTTTGTAACTCCCATTATAATATATAACCCCACACCCATTCTTGTTAAAGTGTTTGTTTTATATGTCACCCCACTATTCAATAGCCCTACCCCTGGGGTTCCAACCCCCCCCCCTTCAGAACCCCCACGCCTCACCTTTACTTTCTACTTTACAATCTACTGCCTGTATATATTTGAATTTAAAAAGTAAAAAGAAATTCCATGAAGACACAGGTTGGCCGTATTCAGAACCACAGTTGTAGACATTTGGAAAGACGAAGCCCGGTACACACTCCACGCGAAAGGGACTGCGAAGTGAATTACGTGACGCGAACAATCGGCTACGCGCCGTTTTGTGTCGCAGAGAGAAATTCACTTCGCTTTCGCAATTTACGTGAAGTATGAACCGGGCTTAAGAGTTGGACAATTTTGAATACTCTCAACAGACGATTCCTAGTTGAGTAATACTTTTCATTCAAACCTTGTTTTGTGAATTTACTTCAATGCAAACAAAAAGCAATCATTCTGCACTGACATTGTGAAGCCAGTGTCATACACTCTGACCCCACCTGACCCTTGACCTTGTCTAATTTGCATACCTTTGCATAACTTTTTGTACTGGACTGAGTGTATGCAGATTTATTCGAAGAGGGTTTTTTATATATCTAAAAAAGAAAAGTGGAAAGACAGCTGTACCTCATTAGAAATAATAGTAATGTTCCTTGATTAGTTTTCTACTGTGCTTCTTGGGGGAAAATGGTTTTCAGTGTTTTGGAAGGCAGAAAATGTAAGAGAAAATGTAGGAAGGCAAATTTATTGTTTAAACTTGTTCTTGTAATGTGAGAATAATGGATGATATAGGTCTGCAAAAGGTCACGCTACAAATGCCTGCTGTATGTTATTTTATACGTTTTATGTTTCTGAATGTACATTTGTTGTTGACATAACCACAAATATCTATTAAAAAAAAAATCACGAGCCATAATCTTTTTTCCCCTTACATCATTTTTTCAAGGTTAGCCAACTGTGTATATTTCTTTTAAAAAAAGATATCCATCAATGGAACTTAGAGATTGGTGGTCCCAGCCCGGAAGTTGAGATCCCAAGTTATAATTGCTACAGATTTAATGTGACATTACAGTGTTTTTTCTGTTCGTAGTGATCAGCTTCTTTTTTATTTAGTTACTTGTTTCCCCCCACTTGTGTTGATTGGTTGCACTGGTCCCCTTTCCTTCCCTCTGTCCACATGGGACAAGGTTCAGCATCCGATTGGTGACTTTTGTATTCAGGGCCCAATTTCATAAAGCTGTTTAGCAGAAAATAGTGCTTAATGACACATTTCTTTGCTAAGCAAAAAATGAGTGGGGTACCAGTTGCAACAATGTAAACTTTATGGAATGTTTGCTGGTAGCCAGTTTCTGGTAAGCAATATTTCTCTGTGCTTACAGGCTTTATGAAATTGAGCCCAAGTGAGGGTGATCGGATGGCAGGGTTACTTAACCTAAATCACATAGAGTACTGGTTCATCCAAATTTTTGAGATGCCAAAAACTTTATCTTCAAAACATTCTCAAATAGTCCAGTGATCAGCTTTTAAAATTAGGGGTAGTAGCAAATTGTTACTTGTTAAAGCAAAATCATTGCACTGCGACTCAAATAATCTAAACCTATTTGGTGTGAGTTCTCTGTGTACTTTGCCATGTCCGTTAGTTTTCTGCTTATTCTCTGGATGCTTCACCAAGCTGAGGTTCACAACATTGGACTTTTATTTTTATTTTGTGGAGAGAGTGTTTTACTATCCGTGTTTGTCCGTCATTTGTCAACCTTGTAGGCAAGTGGTTTTTTTGTGGTTTTTTTTTTGGTTTATGTACTTAGGTTTGCACCTGTCATTTGAGTTTGAAAGGAATGTAAATCCAACTAAACTAGATTTAAATGTTGCAAAGTTATGTGCTTTTTGTGCCACACTACCAGCATGTCCCCCTGTGTTTTTTTTAGCTGTTGTGGTAGGTGTGGTTTTGCCACAAAAGGAGCTTGCGAATTGTCCCAATTTGTCTGTTTTTTGTTTACTTCCCATCGTCTGCATTTACTTGTGCTTCAAAGTGTCTCTTGGTTTCACGCAAGAAAATAAAATTCAATTTAAGTTGCACCATCATTACAAGAAATTGTGTCCACAAAAAAAATGTAGCTACGATAATACTTCTAAGGAAAATTTAAAATCTTTGTAAAAAAAATAATAATAAAATAAAAAAAATGGGAGAAACAAAGACGCAATGTTTTTCTTTGTTGAATGTATAAATAGCTGTAAGTTAAACAAAAAAACTCCTTGGAGATAATTTCTCTGTAAGTTTCTCCCTTTGTTAATATAAACAAATGAATCTTTCTACTTGTACATATTACTTCCAAAAGGTGTAAGTACCTAGTAACAAAAAAAACAAGACTTTTTTGCCACATTTTTACCCCTTTTTATTATTTTTGTTGTTAATAATAGATTGTAAATGATAACTTTTGTTTAGGAATTTCACAGTTTGGTTGAAAAAACTCCCAAGTAGTTTTTTGTTCTTCTTAAAGATAAAAAACCAATGGGTTTGATTTGGGAAAAGCAGAAAGTGTCTGGACACTAGACTGCATAACGTGACTCTATTATGAACTTGTATCGCTCTTAAAAACCCTTGGATTTTTACCCCCAAAACCCCATTCTTTGGCTTCTTCTCCTGCTGTGGCTTATGTTATGTCAGCCATTTTGAGTTAAACTATGTTGAAAGCACATTGTAGAACAAGTCATAGCCAGTGCCAAAGTAATTCAGGTTCTTTGGTAACTCTGATGTCCTTTCTCAGTACGTGTCCCTAAAATGGCTTTCATCACGTCGGCCTAATTATTGGTAAGGTCAGTGTACAAATAAAGGTCTTTGTCTTTGGGTCGTAAATTGCGATCATGCCACAGCGTATGTTGAATTCCTCGTTTTGTACATAGCCTATGACTTGTTACAAAAATAGTTCTGGCACCTAACAAAAATTCCAATCAGATTGACTGTATATGGATTTGGTGGTCAGGGAATCTAACAAAGATGGCTGCATTGTGGTAAAAGCTTTATAAGAAACAAGTACATCTCTTGCTGTTTGTTTTTTTGATATGTGAGTTTTTGGTATAGCTTTATTTATTTTACTTGTTGGGGTAGGAATGTGGCAAAGAAACCAATTTTGATCCAGGTTTACTCTGGAAAATTGTGTGTACATATTGCTTCACACACATTTTCATCTGGTACATGTTGTACCATAGTATGCAGTGAAGGTGCCCTGTAGTTTTAATGGAGAGAAGAAAAAAAAACACCAACCTTATGAAATACATTGAAGGAATTTTAGATTGTTAACTTTAGTTTCTGCCACGGAAGTGAAGAATTTCCACTGATGAAAGGTTTAAAATATATTTATCCGAGGATAATGTGAAATTGCTGCTGGGGTGGGTACAGGAAAGATAAGCAGTTTTTGAAATTTGTGTCGCACGGTAAAGCTCATCGCATGGAGCAATGTGCAGGTATTGTTCACTTTTGGTAACAGCTCAAAATCAGTGTCCACATTTTGTGTGATTAAACGTATGCATGAACAAACAAACCTGTGAAAGTTTGAGCTCAATTGGTCATTGAGGTCATGAGAAAATAGTGAAAAGAGATCTTATGTGTTTTCTGTTTTTTCAAATTATCGCGCGCATAATAACTATTGTTTTACTCGTTTTTTAGAAACGATAGCATTTTAGGCAGAAATATTTTAAGGAACCCTTTCTACCATTACTTACTTTAAATCATGTAAGTTATGTGTGAATCTGTGAACATTGTGTTTTTCGATCTTACCAATAGTGTACAGGGCCTTTAAAGGCACTGGACACTATTGGTAGTTACTCAAAATAATTGTTGGCATAAAAACTTACTTGGTAACGAGCAATGGAGAGCTGTTGATAGTAGAAAACATTGTGAGAAACGGCTTCCTCTGAAGTAACGAAGTTTTTGAGAAAGAAGTAATTTATTTGAATTGATTTTGAGACCTCAAGCATTGAATACACACAACTTCGTGTGACAAGGGTGTCTTTTCTTCCATTACTATCTCGCAACTTCGACGACCAATTGAGTTCAAATTTTCACAGGTTTGTTATTTTGTGCATATGTTGAGATACACCAAGTGAGAAGACTGGTCTTTGACAATTACCAATGGTGTCCAGTGTCTTTAAGGAATGTCCGTACTCTTCACTGGCTCTTAAGGTTGTCACTCACTCAGTTTATCCCAACTGGGAAGTCCAAATCAAGAACAAAACCTTCCCAGGTATGAGAAATGTCAAACTTTTATCTGAAATAAGACATTTTGCGTCAACCTGAAGAAAATCTGCTGTTGTTTTTCGCCAGATGAGAAGAATCCCTGAGGGCACTACTCCCAAAAGCGCCCTCGGGGTTCCAAAAAGGTAACATCATTTCAGCATACCTCCCGAAAGTTGGATCCTTGTTTCAGACCTTTTGTCAGAATACTCTCACCCCTGCCTTTCACTAGTGGAAAGTTCTTCCCTTCATCTCAGCATATTATTTCCACAAAAAGCAAAAATTGTCTTAAGATTTAAAAAAAAAAAATTAAAAAATCAATCCTGTTTATTATAGTAAGAAGAAAAAAAAACCTGTGGTTTATTTAAAAAGGTAATAATGATTAATTATCAAAACTTTTGTGGATGTTTTAATAAAAACGATGCAAGTGATTTGGAAGTCACTGATACAAACTTGTATGTCTGAATTTATTTGCTTGTGTCAACTTGGGTCACAAGAGAAAAGTGGGCTATACCCGTTTTGGTCCACACAGATTCATTTCCACTCCATTTAAAGTTATTCCTGCATTTGGCACAAATCCTAAGAGTAAGAATGCGCAAGGACCAATGGTTTACTAGTGGTTGTTTAGTGACATACAGAGGGCATGCGCACTGAAGTTGAAGTGTGAACGACTTAAGTCATGTCAACGGGTCCGGCGACTCGACGAACGTTATGATTTTTCTGATAACTGGTCCACTCTGCACTGTGCTAAAGTAAGAATGCGCAACGGACAAATTGGTTTACTAGTGGGTTGTTTAGTGACATACAGAGGGCATGCGCACTGAGTTGAGTTGAACGACTTAGTCATGTCAACGGTCGGCGACTCGCGAACTTATGATTTTTCTGATAACTGGTCACTCTGCATGGTAGAAACGGATATTGATAACAGGAGTGCGACCATGCCTAACAAGTCAGCACTTAGTCGAACTACGGTCAATGAAAGTTCTTGCGCGTACTTGGCCCAGGCTTTACAGATGTTAGACAAGTGTAACTAAGGATTTTGGGCCGCTTACTTCCAAGGCAGTTTAGACTTTAAACCAACGACAGGCATTAATAATGAGAATCAGTGTGAGCAATTATGTTGTTTCAAAAATGAATCATTATTAATTTATTAATATGAGTACCCAATCTTACAACTTTTCTCCAAAACAAAATAAAATCCAACAATTTCTAAAGTTTCTAAATCTAAACCTAGACCAAACTTCCCTTCCAAGTACAACCTTTTCTGTCAAACGAACTACAAATGACAACATGTGTATCAAATCAACTCAATATTGTTTTTTTTGACATTTCATATATATTATATTAATTACAAAGGCATTCCTGAGGCAGAACAAACATTTCATTTGATATTTATTTTCCTAAAACTAGTCTATTTCAAGATCCACTTCTTCTGTAGATCAATCTTTAACTAAACAGGAAAATATACCGGGGCCCAATTTCATAGAGCCGCTTGAACAGAAAATAGTGCTTAACTTTTTTTCTGCTAAGCAAAAGTAAGCAGGATACCAGTCACAGATTGTACATGTGACATGTTATGTTGGCTGGTGACCATATTCTGGTAAGCACAATTTTGTTGTGTTTAGCTACTTTTGGTGCTTAAGCAGCTCTATGAAATTGGGCCCAGTATAACCACATTGGCGGTCTTCATGTACTAGCTTCATGAGAGGACCAAAAAAGTAGAACAGCAAGTTTGGCAACCAGCCTTGTACGAGCAGACATGAAGTAGTAGAGGCTATCATTTTCTTTTATCGGAAGTGCTCTTTCCTTTTGAGAAAGTTACCTTGACTTTAAAATGATATTCAAGGCTTGTTTCAGCCCCAAAAATGCAGCTTTGAGGTCACACATACTTTGTTCCCTTAGATCAGCCGTAGTAATAAGAAACCTGATTTAAAACGTTCTGAACGACAGACTAGCTCACAGCACCATCCGATTTCCCTTACAAATTTTTAAAGTGAATTTCAACAGAGACCAGGTAGGCTCATTAAGATTGTAAAAGTAACCCAAATATTTTAAACAAAACATCACACAAGAAGGGAGTAAACACTTATTTGTACATTTTGAAAAGTCACATGAAAAAACCAAAATCCCACAATCAGGGCCCAATTTCATAGCGCTGCTTAACGGTAAGCAAATTTTTGTGCTAACTGTAGCAGAAAAATTTGCTTAAGCATAAGCGTAGTTCACAGGTTAGCAAGAAAGTAAGGCGGTCATCTTGTGCAATCACCATGTATTTGCATTGTTACGTCATTCGTTTTCGTGCATTAAGCACCAGGATGTTAGCATGCCTTTTCGTGTGCTTAGGGTTAGCAGCGTTATGAAATAGAAAATCGTGCAGTAAGCACAGAATCGGCCATTAAACAGTTCTATAAAATTGGGCCCTGCAGTTTTCGAACAAGGTCGTCCCCAGTCCCTCCTGCTACAGACTACAAGGTGTGGCCATATTGGAAGGTTTGGCACTGTTGAAGCTCAAAGGGTACCATTTTGTCTCCTTCGTGCGTTAAGGAATTTTGCATGGGATTCCAACATAACCACAAATGTTCGAAGTACGCGTGAGACTTGATTAGTCTAATAGCATCCATAGAGGAATTTCCTACACTCTGCAGGATTGTAGCTCTAATACTATGACTGAGAGTAACTAATACATGGAGGGACTACATTGTAAAGGGTGTATCTCAATCACTGTTGTTCCAGGTTGTGCGTTTATAAATATTTACATTTGTTTTTGAAACAATTTGTTTCATTAATCTATCAGTCATCATCTTCGCTGTCACTAATGCATTTGTTCTTGACAAATTTTTGTCTGGAGGAGGATGCTGACGATGAACCAACTTTCTCCTGCTCCTCTTCTTCTTCTTCTTCTTCTTCCTCTTCTTTCTCTTCTTCCTCTTCTTCTGCTTCATTCTCATTGTCATCGATATCTTCCTCTACTCTGCTGGAACTACTGCTTTCCTGAGCTTCTTTTATCCTAAGGAAAAAACCAAGAGTATTATATAAGACTTGACCAGGCAATCGTGTGACTGTTTTCAATTTTAGCAACTGTCTTTAAGTCCCCCAAGAGAAGCTGCATTGATCTTAGTAGCTGTTTTTGATTTTTTGTTGTTGTCTAGTTGGACAGACTCAAGTACAATGGTCACATCCAAAAGGCTATGATTAAGCTGATTTGTTGCTGTGGGGTCGATGTGAGGGACTGATCTGTAGCTTTTCCACAGGTAGTTAAAAGGGTGAGGGCAAATTCATAATAGTGGACTTGTGTGTAACCCTGATATGTATTTAAAGAAAGCAAAATGTTTTTTCCACAAAGTTTATGTAGTAAAGTGAGTTTGGAGATCCACTATTACATGTACAGTACTGCTAAATGATGTTGGGAAAATTCTCAAATCACTTTTTTTCCCTCAAAATTTTTAAATAGTGATTCTCCGCACCTCTCCTCCCTGCTGCATCCTGCTGCTTCTTCCTTCCTCCTCCTCAGTCTCAGGGTCTTGATTCTCTTTTTGTTTTGAGGCACTCCTCGGTGACGTGATCAAGAAGTTTGTGATTTCCTTCTGCCATTCTGGCGTTGGTCTTGGACAGACAGAGTTTCCGCCTGCGTACTTGCCTTTCTTGCCAGCTGATTGAGGACAAAAAATGTATGAGGTATTGTTAACACGTTGACTGCCGCCTACGAGTATATTCGTACTAACAGGTGTAACGGATTCTGCCACTACGAGTATACTCGTAGAGAATGAAAGGGCTTTGTATTGTTATTTAAATACACTGGCATCACTGAGCACGCAACACATACGCTTATGGCAGTGGTGAGGACATGGCATCCTTAGAATGTGTATGTTCAATTTTTTGGGGGTATGGTACCTATTTGGTATGCCGCTGCACCAGCAGTCAACGTGTTAAAGGGGAAATGACATTCCATATCACCAGCCAACCACCAAATATCGAAGTTTGCAAATTTGACTTTTCCCAATTATTATCTAAGCCTTGAATCTCCTCCTGCAATATGTAATACTAAATAGTTTTTTTTTTTTTTCACAACCTGTTTTAAAATTTTCACTTGAAGTTTAAGCTTGTCCCCAGTCATCAAGTCTAATTACATTCCCATCATGTCAGCTGTGGAGTGTTCTGGGGAACACAACCAAGCACAATCCCAAGTATTTTGATTCAAATAAAGACAGAAATTGGTGGTGAGTCATGTCAAAGTGCAGTGACGATATCTCCAACATTTCCTCGGTCATGTTGGCCATCCGAATGTCATCATGGTCATCGTGGTCCAGTGGTTAGACTGCAGGACTTGCAACATAAGGTTGTGGGTTCGAGTCCTACCAAGCTAACCGCTGATTTCACTATGACTAGAACAAGTATTGTCGTCTACTTACTGAATCACAACTTCTAGATTTGTGCAATTCATAATCATAGACGTCAAACCAATGTTTGCATGAGAGCGGAGATTGGCTGTTGCCAGCTCGGCGTTTATATCCCCTTGATTGCAGAGTTCCCTTGATGGGGAACATTATCTAAACAAACAAACAACAAACAAATGTTGATTTTCTTTACCTGGTGATTTCATGGAGTTACTGCCCCTCATTACCCCACTGCTACTGGCACCAAGGTTCTTACGAGGTGCCTTTGCAGCAACAGCTATTTCATGAAATACAAGAAAAAGGAAAATATTACTTACTATTATTAATTTCAAAATAAAGTTGCAATCACATGAGTTGAAAACGTCCATGAGCAAAGTCCAATTCTTCAGTGAAGTTACATGGAGGGCCCAAGTTCTAACAACTTAAGTTCTACCTCCAACTCCATGGTATATTATTTAAATTACTATTCTAACACTTCACTCTTTAGTTAAAAAAAATGCCATGGTAACTTAAATTGAGTATTACTATAAAATTAATGTAAATTTAAAATAACTGTTTGCCATTTCAAATACATGACTGAATCTTGGTGATTAAGTTGATCATGAAGAAGGTAGCATGAATGAATCTATTTATAGGCAAAAAGCACAACAAATAATTGTCAAAAAATAAAATAATAATTTAAAATAAAAACAGAGCTTCACCATGTCCATGTACACTAATCAGTGATAAATAATTACTATACTAGTAATTTAGGCATTATTATTGAATACCACTCTACTCTCACAAGTATTATTGCTGTTAAACTATGGATCGTCAAGCAAGACCACCATGAATCCATGATCGATGTGACCACGTCCACACAGACTAGTAAAACTTAAGAGTACTAAGTACCCAGCGCCCGGCCAGGTTCAGATTTGTTTGAATTACACTCGATCGCCAAACCATGAAACCAACAAATGTCAACTCACCTTTCCTACTGCAGTTATCTGCCTTTGTCCTGACCATTTTCACTAATTTTACAACTTACTTTTACGGACTGATAAACAACGAAATTTAAACTTTTGACGACGTGATTAACACTCCGATTGTTCGTACGTGTTTTACTGATCGCCGTAGTCTTTATGAATGAAATGAGATCGCGCCAATCTCAAAATTTGGCGCGCCACCCAAAAGGTCACCACGTGAGGTCAATTGACTGGTTCCGCCTTTTCCTGTTGTGTGATAATGTTGCACGACATACCAGGAAGATACTTCGGAAAACACCGTGATAGTTCGTTAATTGTCGGGAACAAAATGGCAGCTCCCATGATCGGTTGTTGGGATTTCCCTTGGCTGTGCAATAATGACGGGTCGGGTCAGAGGTAGCTTCAGTATCAGGCGTAGGTTGACATTGTTATTTGGAGAAAACATTCATGACATTGTTGTTTCGAGAAAACATTCAAAACTGCGAAAACAGTTGAACTAAAAAGGTAAGCACTTTGATGTTATCATCGCTCCATATATAAATCACCAAGATTTCAAGAATTTCAAGAAGGCCACAATTAAGTCACAAGAATTCCACGTCACCAGTTCACAACACAAAACTTTAAAAAAGGATTAATCTGAAAATCTTTCAAAAACTCAAAGGTTTACTTAAACTTTGAAGTTGAACGAATTTTGCCGGTCGTCAACACCATTAATAACATAGCCCTGGTTGGCAGGACGCCAGTCTACGCTGCATTGCACTGATGATGTCCTGGGTCTCTTCAACTTAGTTCAAGTTCAAAGCGAATAAAATTTTACATTTAAAAAGTGAATAAAATTTGCTCATGTTTTTGTCTAATTTAGGAAGCTAACATTTCGTTCATCATGTCCTTTTACTTATATACACTTCTGTGACTGGGTGAAGGGTTACAATTAATAATTATGGCAACTAACATAACTAACCACACTAGATCCACGCCTTCGCTGTAAACATCATCCTGATCATTCATTTAGAGCACATTGATTGATGTGAGAGCACATGTACACATAGCCCTATATGGGACTCTTCCTCTGTGCTGTACACAGATACAGAGTCCTAAATATTAAGGCCCGTTTCTGGGGCGGAAAAATTTCAAAGCTTCACATCTCAAATCTTACCTGCAAGAAGCCACTTATTTCACCAGATTCACATTCCATGGCAGCATACACTTTTCTGCGGTGGGTTTTGGTCGTCATATATTCCTCACAAATCCGTCATTTTCGTGAAATAATGCAGCTCCAAACGTTAAGAAATTCCCCAAACTTTAAACACAGTTTATTAAGAAAAGCCACGACGCATGTGTTGTGTTCGCGTGTGCACCGTATCCTGAGTACACAGTGTTAACAAGCAAACGCAACGCACGATATGCGCGTCAAGCGTCATCTTGCGTCTTACACGCGAATGTACGCGTACGCATGGCAGACAACTGTGATCGTGAGAATACGATCACAATGGGAATTTCTTAACGTTGGGAGCTGCATTATTTCACGTAAATGACGGATTTGTGAGGAATATATGACGACCAAAACCCACCGCAGAAAAGTGTATGCCGCCATTGAGTGTGAATCTGGTGAAATTAGTGGCTTGTTGCAGGTAAGATTTGAGTTATGAAGCTTTGAAATTTTTCCGCCCCAGAAATGGTACCTGATATCCAGGACGTCACTGTAGTGTAATACGAAAGTGAAAGGCCACCAGGGCTAATGTACACATATACATGCTCAAATTGCGTAACAAGTCCAATTGACTTTCATGTCAACTGGTGCAAAATATTCAATTAGAATTAGTAACATATGGTATCGATACTACATTGTTTTGTAATATAGGTGATTCACAGGAATCCGATTCACACTGTGAAGGTGTCGATATTGTTCTTGAACTTGGTGATATTTAATACTCAAATCATTTAATTATTGTAAAAAAAACTATTCCATGCATGTTGAACGTTATACCTTGCCCTCTCTCGTGGTTGCTATGAATATTGTGGGTGCGCAAGGTTTCACACACAGAGTAATTACAAAAAGTTACAATGGAGACATCAATGTTGTTTTATTTTTTCTAAAATAATGTCATCCGAGGATAAAATTAACAATTCTGAACCCAGCAGTCTTGGAATCTGGGACAGAAGGAATATGTGAATGAAGCTTCAGTTTCCTCCAGCGGGTATAAATACGAAAATATTTTGTTATTTATACACAATTTTTTGCAATGGCAGGATCCCTTTATACCCTGGACTTTGCCGCATTGTGGGTTATTGAGGAATTGAACCTGGGCTAACAATCGGAGGTCTCCCTTAATAGTGGTGCGCTGGCCAAATCCCAGTTAAAACAGCCGAGGACCAGTCAAAATTCTCTCCAAGTGGTCCGGCTGGCTAGCTCAGTGTTGAAAAGCATCCCTACCTAATGAATGTGAAATATGGACTAGTGATCAAGCTGGGGGACTAGTGAAATGACAAGCTAAACTTGTCCTATATGGAATTTGAGGCATTGCATGGTGAGGTATCAATAAATATTCAGTTTGCGGTAATACCATGTGTATATTACTATGCCCTGTAGATATTGTTCTTTGAGAACTTGTCTTGCTATTTATTCTACTGACGTGGAGTAGATTTCAGAATTCGGTAGACTAACTAGTACATGTACTTAGTTCTGACAAGAATTGTCCTGCTTATTAACTACTACCTGGACGGGGGGCAGGAAATTGACCAGGACTACTGCTTTCGCTTAGTGGATTGAGTTCTAGGGACTTCTCGTTATTAACTTCACTGCCGAGGAGTCGGGGAGGATGACTAGAGCAGGCGAGTTGACTAGAGCAGGCGAGTTGACTAGAGCAGCCGAGACCAATTAGAACTCACTCCGCGGCAGTGAAGTTAATAACGAGAAGTCCCTAGAACTCAATCCACTAAGCGAAAGCAGGAGTCCTGGTCAATTTCCTACCCCCCAATTTTCCTAACGAGAAGTCCCTAGAACTAAGTAGTCTCCCGAATTCCCAAATATACTCCGCGGCAGTAGAATAAACGTTGACCTATTGTTATTTTCTGTCCCATCTTTTGAAAAATGATCCCTTCTTTTTTTCTGCCCATTTCTTTCAGACAGAGCACTGCAGTGAAGTTTCTTAACAGCGCACATTTAAGATGGTATCTATTGGTCCGTTGGTACAATGGTGCAGCAATGAGTTGTCAAATCTCCTTGGTGCTGATGCATCTGAAGACTTTGCTAAGTAAGATAAAAAATGTACTTGTTATGTTGAAAAACGACTGTGCTGTGCTGTAGCCTTTGCTTATAATGGTCTGACGTTTGGACACTAGCCGAGTCTTTCTCGAAGGCTAAATGACAACACAACACATATACACTATTTTCTCATTTATATCTTCGCTGTTGCAGTATCCCTTTGGTGATCCTCCTTACCTCCCTTGTTCTTTGTTACACTTTGTCTTGTTTGTTACATATGTACTTACAGGTTGCTCTAACATTTGTTTCACTTGTACACATGTTTATGTGTGTTGTCATGTTCTTTAGCCTTGGAGAAAGAATCTGCTAAGCTCGAAACGCCAGGCCATTAACTTTTTTTTGCATTTAAACCATCTAGGTTCTTTTGGTTGGTAAGCAGTTTGCAACAGCTAATTCTATTTCTCATGCATGTCAATTTGTTAGACATTTTATCACCTTAAATGTCAGTGTTCAGGTTTTTTTATTCAAAATTCAGATTATTTCAAGTTGGAAGGTTTACTTGGGAATATACTTTTTCCAACTTCACATTTATTAATTCCATAGATATAAATATCTTTATGCTGATGTTGTTTGAAGGCTGGTACACATAATCGCATTTAACTAAACCATGATTGGTGTGTTTCATGACTATTTCACAAAGGAATTCCATGGATAAGCAGCTTGCAGTCTCATAGTCCAGCTTCCTGATGGACACTTCAAGTTGTTACACCATCAACTCTTTTCAAACCACTACCACAACTCAATAGAGAGATACAAATTTACATTGTGTTGCTGCAAACCTTAAACCTTAAACCATAAAGTTCCTTTATGTGTAAAAAGGCTATGGTTATGTTAGCCTTAACATCTGACATCACACTTCGAGGCTCGTGAATAACGCCAGATACCAGCTTGACCGGATGTGGCCAGATGTACCTTTGACCTTGCATTTATTTCTTGCGGAGATTCGCAGTCAATTCACACTTTACATGTACACATAATAGTGAATAAAACAACATTACATGATGTACAAACATTATGCACACGCTGTATGCAGACGATTAAAAGTGCGAGCTGACAAATTACATCACCTCGGACCAACAATAACGCAGACATGGAAAGCTTACGTCACTGCATGTATATTCAATGAAATCATTGGGCCTGGAAGACCAGTGCCTGTCTTTATCCTTGCGGAGGACGGATCTGTAGTTATGTGAATACTTATTTGATAACTTTGCAATAAAATTGGTGATAATGCTCTATTCTCTTTAAATCTGCAGATATCTACTAGCCATAGATGACCCGAATGACCTAGCGGATTACCTCCAGGGGTTACTTGATGTCGATGACCCTAAGGCCAGCAGGTTTATTCAGGAGCTGCTGCAGAAGAAGCAGGGAACAGCTTTACCAGAAAACGTTACTGTGAGTTAGGAAACCATTTCAGCGGTTGTTTAAAGGCACGATATACTTTTGGTAATTGTCAAAGACTAGCTTCCTCACTTGGTGCATCCCAACATATACCATAAAATAACAAACCTGTACAAATTTGGGCTCAATTGGTCATCGAATTTGCTAGAAAATAATGAAAGAAAAAAAAAAACACTCCTGTGGTTTATAATTGTGTGCTTTCAAATGCCCGAGAAAGGCTTCATTCTCTTCAAAAATGTTGGTGAGAAATTACCTCTTTCTCAAAAACTACATTACTTCAGAGGGAGTCGGTTCTCACAATGTTTTATACTATCGGCAGCTCTCAGGTGCTCCTGTATTTTTTTATGGTAAATGCATTTCTCGAGTAATTACTGCCTTTTATGACAATTAATGCGAACATTGTTAGGGAAATTATTGCCTGAAGAAAAGCAGACTTTCATGAGTTATTTTGCAAAAAACTGATTGAATTTTCCTCATTCCGTTTCAATTGTGTAAAGATAACTGTATCTTGTGAGTCTCATTTTTGGATGATTTCGACAGCTCCGTAGTGGTATTCCGTACATTGTATCGGTTTGCCCTTGGATTTAAAACCAACGACTCTGTCCTTTCCTTGTATGTTATCGTGTAATGCACTAACTACCTGGGCCCAATTTCATGGCTCTGCTTACCGTAAGCAAAGAATCGGCGCTTGCGGAAGCAGGGAATTCCGCGCTTACGTCAAGCGTATTTCACGGGCTAGCGGGGAATTTCGGGTTGTGCGCGTGCGTACTCCACGTTACTAGGCATTCTACGCTTACACAGCTAGCGCAGAAATTCGGCGCTTGAACAGTAAGCGGAGAATGGTCACCGCAAGCGCAGAATTCGGCGGTAAGCAGAGCCATGAAATTGGGCCCTGATGTGAATATGTTCCCTGTTGTAGGTGTACAAGAAACCGGCTGAAGACAGAGACCATGTATCTAAATCCAACAAGTCACAAAGCAGGTCAAGGGTCAAGGAGAAAAAGTCTGGGGGATTCACCAAAGTCAACCTGTCGACCGTAAACAGTGAACCTCGCATGCCAGGAGATGTGAGTCAACCCTCCAATTGTTTGTTAATACTTCAGAAAGTGTTTTACTGCCTGCAATAGATGGATTGCAGTACGCGTCATTGACCGCCATCTTTGATGTAAAACGATGGAAAAGTGCACGTGTGTACGCGCTACGCACGACTCTTAGCCAATGATAGCTCTTCACGCGTGCACAATTCATCAAAGATGGTGGTCAATGATGCGTATTGCAATCCATCTATACTCAAACATACGCACATGACAAAACGAGCACATTACACATTGGTTGTATGAACTGCAACTCATTTTTGTAAACAATTTTGTCTTCAGAATCAATTTCATTGGTGTCTTTTTAACGATAGTGTATAATTTTGGAGGTCGCATCCTCCAGAACTGTTTCTCAGTTTTCAGATTGATCTACTCTTGTCAGGAAAATTTTCTTCAGAATTTTTGCAAAATATAACCATTTGAATAATCTCTGTTATAATATAATGAGCTGCTGGTTGAATGAAAAAAACAATGGTTTAAAAATGTTTATAATAATACTAGGTCATGTTTGTCTTTGTCACACTGTTATTTCCTTTTAGAACCATCCGATCTCATTTGAGAGATTATTTCCATGGTGTTCATGCCCACCACACTAATAATAATGCACAGTTCTTATATAGCGTTCTTTAAAACCTTCTACTCTCAGTGACTCTTGGCAACATTTTCCAGTGAGTTGACCAACCATTTGAAACCATTCGACTGCCAAGGTTGTGTACATGCGTTCCCTCATGGTATCATATTGCAGTCTGGCATAGTTTATCTATCATTCAAAACCACAGTGAATGGTATTGAATGGTCAGACAGCAAGAGGGTTATCACAGCCAATGGTGTCTCACTAGACAGTGACAATGGTTAAAGAGATACTGACAAAATACAAACTCCACCAACATAACAATAATGATAAATACAGTTATACAGCGCTCTTACTCATCAAAGATGGTTACACAGCGCTGAAAAGAGTAAAAAATGAACCAAAGAATACAGTTAAACATGTAGGTCATCGTTCAAATAGCCTGCGCAAAGGCACAGTACACGTTTGGTAATGACTCTGAAAATTAATGGCAATAAAAACTTACTTGGTAAGAAGTACAGTAGCGTTGGGTAGTTTAATGAATTTTGAAATATATCACTTTTTATTCCCAAAAACTCGCTCCGGTTTTTTCAGTGATATCTCAAAAACGCTACCACCTTTTGAAGTGAAATTTGTACAGGTTAGTTTTATTGTATGTACCTACATTTATATAGGATTAACACAATCAGTAAGCTCCAATTACCAAACGTATGCAGTACAACCTTTAAAAGCATCCAAGGAAGGAGAGTAGCGGATGCACTGTGGAAGCTCATTCCTTAGTTGGTAGAGTTCCTGCACATCAAACCAAAGGTCGCAGGTTCAAGTCCCGCTCTAGCTCAATTGTTTTCTTCGCTCACAATAAAATGAATAAATCACTTATTCTTCCTTTTGGATCTAGCCTCTCCCTGTCTCCGCCGCCCCTGTGTCCGCGTCCCAGCAACTGACGGAGGACCAGGCCAACAAACAAGGTGCCAAGCGCAAACAGAAGTACGTCTCTCTGTACAGCAAGGAGGGGGAGGCGCGGAGTGAGATCCACCTCGCTGGCAGACACTGGTGTGAGTGTCAAGCGCAGAAGCACAGCCTCGTGGCAAACTGTCTCAAATGCGGCCGGGTAGTCTGCGGTCAAGAGGGGTCTGGTCCCTGTCTCTTCTGTGGAGCACTGGTCAGTTCATATGGCTTATATATTGTGTTTCATGGGGGGGCTGACATAGAATATGTTGTAGTTAATATAATATAATTTGTGGATACAAAAGGATATCAATTTCAATCTTTAAAGCTACTATCCAGTTTCCCCTTTCCAGACCTGACCAACTGGGCCCAATTTCATAGAGCTGCTTAAGCACAAAAAGTAGCTAACCACAAGAAAATTATGCTTATCAGAACAAGGTTACCAGCCAAACTACCATACCACATGTACAATTTGTGACTGGTATCCTGCTCATTTCTGCTTAGCAGGCAATTGTTTAGCAATATTTTCTGCTTAAGCAGCTCTATGAAATTGGGCCCTGGCCTTAGTGACCGACCTGACCGACCCACCTGACCTGACCAACATGACTGACCGACCTGACTGCCCTAATAATATGATATAATTTTTGTAGCCATCTCTGTCTCGTTATGACCCAGAATCTGAGTCGAACTGACGCAGAATACCAGTCAAAACCCCCAGTTGTACCGGCTTCTGGGTCGGCCTGACCCAGAAATTGGTCAGGCCCCCTGAAACTGGGAATTCAGGTTGACCGACCGACTTGACCGACCGACTTGACCGACCGACTTGACCGACCGACTTGACCGAACTGCTACTCTCTAATCAATTCCCTTTCTACCAATATATAATGGTAACGGAATATCAAACTATTGAACAAGCCCATTGTTATGAATCTCATTGATTGGTTTGTCTGTGTAGTACCGAATCCATCAAACTTGGGTAGAGGTTTGGGAATTTTATGTTATTTTATTTTATTATTATTTTATATATATATTTTTGGGGGGGGATTTGGGATAGCAGCATATTGATTAACAGTTCTTTCTTTTTTTTTGTCTCCAGGTTTGCACAAAGGCAGAGCAAGAAGTCCTGGCACGTAATTCCAACGCAAGCAAGAAACTGATGCAGAAGTTGATGGGGGAAGGAAAACATGGACCAGGGGAAGGCAAACATGGACAGGGGGGCGGGGCTACCTCTAATGGGGATGTGTCATTACCTCATGCCTCCTCCAAGAAGCAGACAGGACTAGAGAAGGCACTTCAGCACAAGGACAGGCTAATGGAGTACGACCAGTCAAGGTGAACAAACATTTCAAGTTATTTGAATCAACTATTTTTTGTTAATGATGTTTAAAGGGAAGGTATACGATTGGTAATCACTCTAAAAAATTAATGGCAATAAAAACTTACTTGGTTAGAAGTAAAGCAACTTTGGTGGATATGGAAAAAGATGTCAGTTTTTATCCCCCCAAATTTGAATCTGAGAAACGTTTCTGCAGATTGTGTATTCCTATTAGGGATTATTCTTTATGCAAGGACATATTCGCTGCGGATTTTGTCGATATTTCAAAAACGCGACCACCTTTTGAAATGAAGTTTTCACTGGTTATTTTTATTGTATATATCTACATTTATATAGGATTAAAACAGTTAAACGGTCCCAAGAACCAAAGGTATACTTTGCCTTTAATACTATATTTGTAATGTGTGAATTTAGTGAAATCATACACAAAACAATGTCTAACTATTTAATATTGTAGTGGTTTTTAATGATAGATAGACCATGCCAGTCTGAAATGAGGTATTTAGCGAATTCACACATAATACACAGTCAACCCTCCTACTGTCTGACCATTTAATATCATCCACTGTGGTTTTGAATGATAGATAAACCATGCCAGTCTGCAATGAGGTATTTAGTGAATTCACACATAATACACAGTCAACCCTCCTACTGTCTGACCATTTAATATCATCCACTGTGGTTTTGAATGATAGATAAACCATGCCAGTCTGCAATGAGGTATTTAGTGAATTCACACATAATACACAGTCAACCCTCCTACTGTCTGACCATTTAATATCATCCACTGTGGTTTTGCATGATAGATAATCTAAGATGCCAGCGTGCAATATGATATCATGCCACCACACACAACCCGTGCAGTTGAGTGGCTTCAATTGGCTGATTAACATGCTGAAAATGTTATCGTTAGTAGGACGGTTAAGTTTGAAGACGATATATTGTAATTTGATTGTCAACGAAACTCTATTCATAGCGCCCGACGTACCCACGTCATCGACGATGAGTCCGACTACTTCTCCACTGATTCCAACAAGTGGCTCACAAAAGAAGATCGGGAGAAACTCCGTAAACGCAGAGATGAGCTACGAGAACTGAAGCATGGCTCGCGTCTTAAGAAAACATTCACACTGGACTTTGCCGGGCGTAAAGTCGTGGAGGACTCGGGAAAGATTAATATGTACGATGGTAAAGATGAGGTCGTACAGGCTGTGACCTATGGCAGAACTGGCCAAAAGGTCAAGGGTCCAAAAGGAGCAGTGGGAGACATTGACATCATCAATCCAAATATAGTTCAAGATGCACCACAGGTAAGGAAATTACTTATTGTGAAGATCATTTGCAGGCCTTGCGCTTAAGCTTTTTGTAAAGTAGCGCACCGGCCTAGTAAACATTGCCTTTTACTTGTCCCGGGAAGTTATAGTAGCCAATATTTTTAACATGAAATGTCATTAATTAATGACATTTCATTAATGTATCTTTCTGATCTCAACCAGAATGATCGAATGAAGTTACATTCACACACTCATAAATAAATAAACAAATGTTTAAAATGTATTATTTACATCTGAAAAGGAAGAATATGAGCATTATAAACAAGTAGGTTGCATAGTTTTTTAGTAGCCCACAGGGCAAGTTGAGAAGTGGTGTTTACTAGCCCATAGCAGTTTTAATCAGACAATGTACGCCGGGCTAGTGTTAAGGGAGAGCCCTGATTTGAAACTCTAGTATTGTCATGCAATTAAAGTGTGGTTTTGCCAACCATTACAAACAAACAAACGCTCTACACTTATGAATTACAAGTGCAATTATTGAAAATTATAATTTTGTTTTCTTCTTTGACAGTTTGTCCAGAGTGAGAAGGACAGGTTTAGAATATCGACATCACATCAGAAGTCCGAGAAACTCTCACAGGTGGTAAAAGGGACGTTGCGGATCCAGGATCGAGAATTAATGGAAATGTCTGATGAGGGATATTGTCTAAGTATGCATCAACCTTGGGCATCACTTCTTATATCTGGAATCAAAACGTAAGAAGCAAGGTTTTGATTGTCTTGTTGTTTTGACTTGTTTGCTAATTTGGTTTTGATTTGTTTGTTGTTGGTTTATCAATTTTGCTTTTATTGTTATGCGTTTTAATTGTTATGCCTGAGCTATTTATTGGCCTACACCTTGTTGTTTATTGTTAAATGGAAATATTTTACTCATACAACAAAATTACACCTCAATATCTAAAGCTCCTTGTAACTTCAAATTTTGTAATCAGGGTATTTGTTGTGATCCATGTTGCTTGACCGTTGTCAGTCTCCTGACGATGACTAGAGCAAGCTAGTCGAAACGTTGAGACCAAAAGAACTCACTCCACGGCAGTGCAGTTAATTACGAGAAGTCCCCCCGATCCACAAAGCTAAAGTAGTAGTCCAGGCCGATTTCCTACCTCCCGCCCAGGTAGTAGTTAATAAGCAGGACAGTTCTTTTCAGAACTGAGAAGTTTCCCGAATTCCGAAAATCTACTCTGCGGTAGTAGAATAGCAAGACAAGTTCTCTAAAGAACAAAATCTACACAGCAAAGTAGATATTTATACACATGGTGTTACCGCAAACCGAATATATATTGATACCTCACCGTGCAATGCCTCAAAAACCATAATGACCGTTGTCTAAACATTATTTCAGACATGAAGGTAGGACGTGGTATTCGCCTCATAGAGGCCGGCTGTGGATTTCAGCTGCATCGCATCAACCAACCTCTGAAGAAATCTCCCAAGTAGAAAATGTTCATCGTTTATCACACAGTGGTAAGGGCCTGGACTGAGTCTGCTCTTTTTTTGTTCTCTTTTTAAAAAAATTTATGAGATGTCACCTAACTCACAAGGCCGAACGGCCACTCAAGGTGAGGGTTACACTTAACTGATTTGGGCTGTTGACCCAAATCAACTGTCACCAGGGGCGAGTTGCCACCTACTCGATCCTGGGGCTGAAACAGGGTTATACCCCCTTCACAGTCCGTAAAAATGTAGACATGGGTATCATCCACTAGGAGCCTGGCTGGTAGAGCAGAATGCTCTTATACCTTCCCAACTTTTTACAAGCAATTATGGTTAAGTGCCTTGCTGAAGGGCACAAGTGTCATGAGGGGATTCGAACCCACACTCTGCTGCTGACAACATCAGAGTATGGGTCTGGTGAACTAGACCGCTCGGCCACGACACGCTTCTGGTTTGGAGTGCAGTTAGTCTTCTTCTTCTTATTTTATTTTTTTGGTTTTCTTCTTCTTCGTCTTCATCTTCTTCTTCCAGTAGTGTACAGGCCTCTCCAAAGAGATGATTCTCGTACATTGTTGATGGATATGTTTATCATCTTTTTTAGAACAGAATCTGTCGTGCTTTTGGTCTTAAACAACTATTTAAAAAGACAATACCAGTCAACTTCTCTTTTGAGCCAAATGAGCATTGCTGAGACATTAAATCCATTTTTACAAAGAATCGTTTTTAAAATTCAGCAACCAATCTAGTTTCTGGTTGTATTACTGAGGGATTTCATGTACCTGGTGTTACCTCAAACCTCAGTTGATGTTTGGACCGCAAAATAAACCATGTTTAAAATTTGACCAGCCACAAGTTTGGGAGTTGATTTACGACAGTTGCTTAGAGTGTTGCTACGGACGACGTATACTTAAACGTATGATGACGCTGCTATCTAACCATAGCTGTAGCTGTAGCCGTAGCCGCCAATTCGGACACGGCCTCACACACAGGGCATCGGACTCCCAAAATGGCACAAGCAAGATTTATCATGGGTGATGACGTAAGGGCCCTATTTCATAGAGCTGCTGCAGCAGAACATTTTGCTTACAAAGTTTCTGCTTAGCAAAAATAAGCAGGGCACCAGTCACAGTCGGTATGTGTGATATGGTATTTTGGCTGGTAACCTCATACTGGTAAGCAAAATTGTTTTGTGCCGAGCTATTTTTTGTGCTTAAACAGCTCTATGAATTTGGGCCCTGGTGAATTGGGTCAGGACACTGTTCATGAGTCTCATCTTTCTTCATCTTTTATGACAGATGATGCGGACATTGATTTCCCTGAGGAGTACCCGGTAGCGTGTCTTCTTGGCTGTGTAGACATGAGGGACTGCCTCTCCCAAGAACAATACCGAGAACAGGTGGGTAACCTCGGAGAGTGTCTTGAGAAATTGGTAGTATGATACTAAGGCAGAGCTGCCAACTCTTCCTGATTCTGCTGAAAGTTCCCTAAAAAATAAGTGTGAGGGTGCCCTAGTGCAGTGACGTCATGCGCATGAGTTCTATTAAAACTACAATCAAGAATATCAATAGGTTTCATTGTGGTAGCTCATGGAGTATAAAGTTTAAACACTATTAAAGTTGAGAAAATAGCATTTGAAGATGTCAGAAATCATTGAATATTTTAATTTGCACCTCGTTGTAAATCATATTTTTCCTTTGTTGTTGTAACCATCAATGTCGTAACCTTTGTTTACAGTATCCCCATGGCGACAGCTCATCACCTTATGTCTTTATATGTGAAAATCCACAAGAGCTGGTTGTGAGATTCCCGTTAAAAGGAAAACATAAAATATGTGAGTAGATCAATTGATTGTATTTATATCTTTCTTAGTCAAAAGATGATCCAAATGTGATAATTGAACCAGTAAATGAAATTTATTTTGATCTTCAAACTTATCTTTCATCAATTTAAATATCAATCAGGTCTATCTTGAGATAAAATCAAAGCAGACAAGCACAAAATCCCTAACAGTACCGGTACACATGCACTGTTGTTGGGTGTTGTCTTAGAAATGTAACCTCCTTTCAGCTTAATAAAAGGCCAGGCCAGGGTTTCTATCCGATTTCATTGGCATTAAATGACTGAGAATGTTTCTATTCCCCCGGACAGCCAGTCCATCGCAGGTTACTCCCCAGCTCTCGCCAATACCCATTTGTACTCCTGGGTGGAGAGAAGCAATTATGATAAAGTGCCTTGCTCAAGGATACAAGTTTCGCAACTGACCTGGCCAGGGTTCAAACCTTTATTCAGAACTTGAAGAACTTGAGTTCACTGCCCTAGACCGCTCAACCACGACGCCCCTGTTTAAAGGAAAAAAATGTTCACCCTAAAGAACAACGCTTACAGTTTTGATGCGATGAACAAAATTAGCAACTTTTTTATCCTGGTTTGCAAAACTGTATAATTACCTCTCTGATTCTTATTTATATATTTTTGTTTGCAGGGAAACTTGATGGTCAGATCTTGAAGGCGGCGAAGAAAGGATTACGAAAAACCAAGGATCATTGACAAAGACCAACCCCCCCCCCCTTAAAAAATTAACTCCACCCTCCAAAGTGCAATACAGAAACTGTTTGGGTTTGTTGCCATCGTAGCCTCCTAATATTAAACACATCTTAAGGGACCATGTCTCATCAGGCAATTTACACATCACTGCTCAGAGACAATCTCTGAGAAGTAAATAGGTTTATGGTTAAATTTCCAGATAAGTTCTGAGGAGATGCATGGCTTGAAATATCCACTGGACCACTGGCTTGAGTCCAGTGATTGTAGCAGTGGGCCTGTAATCTTACTGGCCTGCGTACAGTGATTGTAGCAGTGGGCCTGTAGTCTTACTTGCCTGCATACAGTGATTGTAGTAGTGGGTCTGTAACCTCACTGGCCTGAGTCCAGTGATTTTAGCAGTGGGCCTGTAATCTTACTAACCTGAGTCAAGTGATTGACCTCACTGGCCTGAGTCCAGTGATAGTAGCAGTGGGTCTGTAACCTCACTGGCCCGAGTCCAGTGGTTTGGCAGTGGGACTGTAACCACATTGGCCTAAGTCCAGTGATAGTAGCAGTGGGCCTGTAACCTCACTGGCCTGAGTCCAGTTGATTTTAGCAGTGGGCTTGTAACCTCACTGGCCTGAGTCCAGTGATTGTAGCAGTGGGCCTGTAATCTTACTGGCCTAAGTCCAGTGATTGTAGCAGTGGGCCTGTAACTACTGGCCTGAGTCCAGTGGTTGTAGCAGTGGAGCTGTTACCTCACTGGCCTGAGTCCAGTTGATTTTAGCAGTGGGCTTGTAACCTCACTGGCCTGAGTCCAGTGATAGTAGCAGTGGGCCTGTAACCTCACTGGCCTGAGTCCAGTTGATTTTAGCAGTGGGCTTGTAACCTCACTCAGGCCTAAAAGTCCAGTGATTGTAGCAGTGGGCCTGTAATTCTCTAAAAAAACTGAACAAGTCTTGGCATTTTGTTTTAAAATGTTCTCATTTATTCTGTAATTTTTCAAAAACAAACTTCATCCTAAACAAAGAAGAGAGAAATGGTTGAAGTTATGGTCTTTTTAGAATATTTCTTTGTCCGGTGAACGTTATGAGGTCGAACGTTATTAGCCACAAAACCCTTGGGCAAGAGAAGACCTTTTTTGAACTTCAAACCCTGGGATAGAAATGTTTTAGAAAAGTATCTGTTGAGCTACCAAAGTGTTCCTTGTGCATGCAGTGCAATTAGTTGCCTCCTTGCTGCCTCTAAACGTTGCCTTCATTGTGTGTTAATGTCATAACAACCCAATACAATAAAAGGGTATACAGGATTGATAAGGATACCAAGCTCATGAAGTAATGGTTATGAATTTCATACTAGAACCATCTTGTTTTTTGTGAAATATTTCTCCCTGAAATGAAATCATATTCAGGACAACTGTATCTGAATACCAAAAAAAGCGCAACGCTCAGCTGATTCTGGTTGTTACAGCCAACATTAAGGACAATGTGTTTACATGCTAAAAAATTGTGCATGGTTTTTCACTATTTTCTGCTGAGTCGCACAACAGATTAAGCCTAAATTTCCACATGTTTGTTGTCATTTCTACCAATCCTGTGTGGTACATTTAACTGCAGATTACATAGTTACTCAGAGCTTATAAGTACACAGTTGTGATCAGTGGATGTTTATCAATACATCCGCAAAACAGTGGAGGAATTATGCCTCAAATCTCAGGATTTGTCTCGGCTTTAAATTTCATATATATATATATATAAACATGCGCAGCTACAAAAATTGAAATTATACAATCCACTCGGACAACTTATTATTAACAATGTTAACAATTATAACAATAAATTTTAGCTACGTGAACAAATAACCAAATTATGGTTGATATGGCTGCTAAAAAGTAATCATAAATTTGGAAAAATACCAAGTTCATTATATGCTATAAAAACATAAAGGCACACTTTGCACATTAATTTTTTACAACAATATCAAACCAATCAACTGTTAATAAGTTTGAAATATATTTATTTTGACGTAAATTTTGTCAGTTTATGTAAAATCCTTTGATTTTTTGGGAACACTTTGGTCCCACGACATTACTTTAACGCATGAAGGAAACAAATTCACACAGTTTAATGGGTCCAAATGTTTGAATACGAGCGCAACTCGCACTGTCTATTGGTAAGAAAACTTCAAGGTTTATCAAAAATGCATTTGTACGAATATTTATGCTGTCATAAATGTTACTCAGCAGCTGAAATTTCATCACGGAAAATTTCAGAAATTATGGACCCAATATGCATTGACAACATCTTGGAGGTAAAACGAGAAACAGAACGCACATTTATAACGTGCTGCGCACAGGATGGGCCAATGAGCAACCTTCTTTTGATCATCAGCCGTGGGTGCCCTACTCGATCAAATGACATCATGAAGAAAATGAGTTTCATATGTTGGGCCCCAAACTTAACATTGGATTCAAGGTGATTGAACAAACAAATAAGTGTTGGTTCTGTTATGGATGAAGGGTACTGCATATGCTCATACCATTAATTCTAACAATTGTGTAATTTAATTTCTTCTTTCCATAATTTATTTTAAGGTACACAAAGAATTACATTGTCGGTGCTAAGAAGTTGAAGTGTTTATTGGAGGAAATACAAGTATTAAATTAATGATATATATTAGTCATCCATGTTTTTTATTTCAGTTGTGTTATACCCTAAACAAACCCAGCTGATCTGACAATCTTTCTCTAATCTAGTTTCTTTTTGGGGGTCTTTTTTCTCTCCTTCACCCCCTCCTAAAAAAATAACAAAAAAAACAAACATCACAATGCCTTTTTGTTCTTCTCCCTCCCACTAATTACAGTAATTTACTGTAATTCACTGCTAGTTGTGTTCGCAAAGTCAAACTATGTACATGTTTAACTTTTAACCAATGAACATTGTCCGAGTAGTTATTGTCTACATTTGGTGCTCGATATGTGGCATGATGTACCCCCCCCCCTCCTTCATTATGTTCTGGGAATCTCATGAACTCTTTAGAAGATTTTAGGGGGATACTTCTGTACAAGAGGACAAGATTGTGTTAAAGTATGCGACATGTTGGAGGACACCCCCTCTGCCATATCGAGCATATCACTAGTTAACCCACCCAAACTAACTCAAAGCTAGCAAAGCGCCCTCTCGTGACTAGTTTACTCTGGTATCGAATTTCCCACCGTATCAAGAAACGGTCGATAAAATAATATCGATGTTTGTTAGTTGTTGTTTTTCCAGAACACCTGTTGTCCGTTTTTCCTTTTCTTTTAATTTACTGGATAAAACAATGGATAGTTCATGGCAATCAATCGATAATTCACAGATGGAAAAACAAATAATTCCTACGTAGGTCTATTCGTGTCCTTGCTCTGTGTGGTCCATTGAATGTTAATCCATGTGAACGGTCTGTCAAACAAAACTATGGTCATACGTGACTAATGTGAGGACTTCTAAAAACAATTTTTTTAAAATTTTTAAAATATATTGACAAGCTGCTTCATAAATATGAGACAATATTATCACCCATTATACCTTTATGTTCAATAATGGTAGTTCTGGGTGGCCAGTAGGAGTGCTACTCGTTTTGTTTACTAGATCACAAAATAATGATTAGTCCCATAGTTTCAATCTGATTACAAAGTCACCTGTACCATTCCTTCAGAGAAACATTTTGGCCTGAAATGCCGTTAAAATTTTGACTTTTGTTTACTAGATCACAAAATAATGGCCCATAGTTTAAATCTGATTACAAAGTTACCTGTACCATTCCTTCAGAGAAATATTTTTGCCTGAAACGCCGTTAAAATCGAGACTTTTTAGCATTTGAAGACCTCTCAAATCACCCCATTAATGCGTATTTTCCTTTTTCTAGCAATTAAAAAATAAAAGCGAAAAACTTATAATATTATGCGAACCTTACATACAATGAAGTGTAAAGAGATCTCTAAAGTAACTTTTGACTTTTCTTCAAGATAATTTATTGTGAAGTAGATTAAGAGAATCTTTAATAATAGGAATTTCAACACATTTAAAGCAAACAAACAAACAAACAAACAAACAAGCAAGCAATTATAAACAACCTCGCTGCATGTAGAGGCCGCATAAAAAGTAATTTCGTCTACTATTATTTTCCTTTTGCAAATAATTTGCAGAAGACCATAAACATAACGTGGAGTGCTTTTAAATTATTCCCGCCAGCCTTAATAGGTGATCCATCATATAAAAAAAATCGATGAGCGGTTGCCCACGTGTCAACTAAAAAAATATATATATATATATATATATATAAAAAGTAACAAATAAAATGACCGTGGCCTCTCCTCTAAAGCCTTGTTGATTTAAGACCCAAATCTGTTCGTGCCAGGAGGGGAAAAATACAGATTTTGAACTAATAGCGATCAATTTCCTATGTTATTGGAGAAGTTACCTATAACGACGTGGGCCTATAAAAAACCACTAAACTGAACAAAAATTCAAACAACAACATCGTATGAAAGTCTTTACCAGTTAGGAATTTAATCCTCATTGTATTTTATGGATAATCAGACCAATTCAAGGCAAACAATTAGAGACAAGGATGAATCGATAATAATTCCCACCTCAACAAAAGCATTTCACAGCGAATAGCTGGATGTCGTCACGCCCCGCTTTTGCTATGAAACGAGGGCCAGAACAAAATCAACAACTGACGGAAGGAGTCGTTTATGTTTACTGGCAAGAATACACGATATTTGTTTGCTTAAAACAAAATATTGCAAGAAAAACCCCACTAGGCAGTTGGCCAAGTGGACAGAGGGAATTGAAGTGAGAGGTTCCCTTCGAGTGTGACATTGCGGCACCACCATGGGGTTGAGCAAAAGTTGGACTCTGGCGTGGATTGTGGTTGTCTTTGTCGTCCATGTTTTGCCGTATGTGGTCGGACGTCGGGCTCCAGTCAAGGCTGCTGAACTAATCAAAGAGGAGGAAGCTGAAGAGAAAATTGAGTTGAAAAGACTGGCAGAAATACACAACCGGTAAAAAAAAAAAGTTTGTTTTGTTTCTTGTGTTTATACGGGCCTCAGAAGTCAGATCCTTTTTAGTAACATTGATGCTCTTTTAAGAAACCGGCCGCCTGTGGCCCCTCATATTGATGAAAAAAAAACCCTGACAAACAACGCTTTTCGATGATTTAAAGATTAAAGTTATATCTGTAACTCTAATTCTCTGGTTAACGGAGATCCTGAGCGTGCGAGTGGAGAGGGGTGTGCACGGCTGAAGAAAAGTACATTTTTGAAACAATGTATGGGTCTGATCTTGTTTTATTTATATGGTATGGTGACTTTCAGCAATACAACTGTTTACAGAGAAGCTGGACCTAGCTCGGATCGTAGGCATGTGAGAGGCGAGTCTATTGCACTAAGGCATAGGGGAAAGTCGAATTGGAGTAGTCGAGGAAGAGTGAATATTGGGGAGATGTTTTATAGGATTCGATGGAGAGGTAGTCTTAATTTAGAAATGATGTCACAGACAACATAAGCCTTAGTGACGTCACTTCCAAGAATTAGATGACGTAGTGGTCAACAGGGGAGCAATGGTCAGTACTGGGGGACCTTGAGGTCGTAGCCTAAGAATGTGTATAGACTTATTGGTTCCAAGTCTGTGATCGTGGCTTTTTTTTAAAGTAGTCTACCTGATAGCCAATACAATATTGCCTGAAAAAGCGCTCTCTTGTACATTCTGTTGGGAAGTTTTGCGTGGCTGATGCAGAGAAATAATAACCGTGATCTCAGACTTGAAATCTAGTCTAGAATGTGTGTGGTGCAGTGGCGTCACCGCTCAGAACCCTTGCCCCCCCCCCTCTTGCCCCCATATGAAATCACAGAAAAGTATATTATTATAATATATCAATCGTTTAAAGCTACATAAAATGCTGCCGTAAAAGTAAAACTTTTATTCATATCAGTATGTGGACTATAAACGCAGTCATGACAAATGCCTGGAAACGCGCGCGCGTATAGATAGGTTGCAGTATGACGTAAATCGGCCATCTTTACGGGCAGTTTGTATACAGTCGAAAATTTTACTATAAATTACAGTTCTCTAAGATTTTGTTGTTTTCGCAATCTTTTGTTACCTGCAAACTATGTAGACTGTTTTAGAACTGCATTGGTGTGTATCAACTATCAGTTAACATATTTAATGATAATCTTGCACTTCTTTACTTTATGGATTGCCTAGTTGTCAGTTGTCAAAGCTGCAGAGGGTTCAAAATGCCGCAGCTCGCGGCTGGTTACGAAATCTCACCGTGGGAGTCACATAACTCCAATTCTCAGCAGCGTACACTGGCTTCCTGTTAAGTTTAGGATCGAGTTCAAGATTTTACTCATGGTTTTTACATGTTTACATGACCTTGCTCCTACTTACTTGAGTCAACTAATTACTGTAAGAAGTCAACGTTATCACAACCTCAGGTCGAAGTCTTTTTACAGTATCCAAAGGGGAAAATGCTGGCTACGTTAGGAAACCGTGCTTTTTATTCAGCGGCACCAAATTTATGGAATAATTTGCCATCTGATATATCCGTAATTTGCACTCACAAAGTCTTTTTAAATCGCATCTTAAAACATTTCTGTTTAAGAAAGCATTTGGCATTTTTTAGCATAGTGTATTGTTTATAGTGTACTTTTAAAGTGCTAATGTGTAATTGTATCTTTTTGACAGTATTGTTGTGGTATTTTATCTTTGTTTCTCTTTGACCTTTTTTAAGGTGTGTTTTTGCTTATACTTTTCTTGTTTAATTTTCTTACAGAAATTTTTATTTAGTATGCGCCCTCAAACAGGCTGGTCCTGGAGAGAGCGCAATATAAATTCAATAAATTATTAGGCCTATTGCAATATTAGAAAAAGTATAATTTTCTTGATGCTAAGAATAGGCCTAGGCCTATGACCTCTTCGTCGGACTTAGAGCTGTTGGCTTCGTGCATAGGGTTATACGGGTAGGGAAACGAGCGGCGACGGTATTTTCGATAACTCTCCAGAGACTATATATAGAGAGAGTGTAAATTTTGTATAAAATTTTCCTGGAGCTGCATGCCATCGCAAATTTGGTGGGCATTTTGGACCCCTCATCTCGTGGGAAAAAAAGTAAAGCCATATAAACCCATAATTAGTGCTCGCCAGTTGTAACACTAAAAAATGCCCACACTTTAGCTGTCTGCAAGTTCAGTTAAAGACGCCCCGAACATTGCAACCCACATTTTGCAGTCGTCACTAGTAGTCTTGGTCGTCACAGTGGGGATGCTAAGCACAGACAGTGTTATGACGCCAAGTGCTTTAAAAAGTTGGTGCAAAGCGCCCTCCATTGGCTCATTGTGAAAAGGATTGTAGTAAACAATCATGGCGGTTCTATTGCATCAACATTTTTGGAGATATAGTGGTGGCATCCTGCGGAAAATTTGCCGTGACAGCTCTATGAAGTACGACATGGCGAATGTAAGAGCTTGATATAATTTTTTTTCAGCTCAAGTCTAGTCTTGTTTTCTTCCTGAATCATTTAAATATTTATTTCATGATTTTGTAATTTGTGTTTCAATTTTGTTGGCATCTCAATCTGCCAATAAGTTACATAATCATCGACCCACACCTCACGTCTTGTACGTAATAACAAAACATTAATTTTTGATGAAGAATTTTATTCTTCAGTCGTGGACCACAGGGTTACAATATTGACAATTTATTATTATAAATAATGAAATAATGCCAGTGTTGAGTATATATTTTAAAATATCAATTTATTGTGACGGCATGCACAACTCATGAACTGAAAATGCGCAGTGATTGTTATTCGGGAAAAATTTCCGTATCCTGCCACCAGCTTATTTCCTTATTTTTTATTATTCTTCGGGATAGGTAAGAATTTAGGCGGTTTTATTGCATCAAAATTTTTGGAGATAGAGTGGTGGCATCCTGCGGAAAATTTGCCAAGAAGAATTTGAAAAACTATTTTGGGGATGAAAAGAAGAAGCTTAAGACACATACGACAGTAGGACTAGTTGCTATATGCTATAGGGGGACTCGAACACTGAGCTACACAGCAGAAGTCGTAACTAAAAACCCTGAAATTTAATGCGTTATATGTCGGCTACTCATGTATACCAAAGAGGGCGCTATATCTAAGATTTGCGTGCTAAATAGCGTTTAGTAAGACTTAACCGGTACCAGCACTAAATCCACCATCTAAATTCATTGCTTCAGATGTGAATTTTACTGTTTAGTTCATTTGATCATTCCTTGCAGCACCCCCCCCCCCCTTCCTCGCAGGACCCTGCTAAGTATTGTATAAATATGCCCTACTGTCACAACAGTCGGCAAAACTAAACCACATTCTTGAGTCAAGAATGTGGTTTAATGTACGTCCATCAATTTCTGACAAGTTGACGTCGGCCTATTATTGAGGAAACGGTCACCAAATAAAGTAGGCAAGTAGCATGACACTGTCCTCTTCTCAGTGCCATTGGATTTGCCTGACTGCCCTGTTATGTTTGAGTTTAGCCACAAGGTGCCAATATGCTGGACTCCTTCAGTATGACATGGAGTCCCAATCGGCACTAGTAATAATGCCAATGGGCTTGGCTTAGTTTGTACCGTTACCACAGCTTTAATACCTATTTGGACCACTCTTAATCTTTTGGCCTTCTGCCAACCAATCAAATATTGAATATCCCCTACATGATAGTAGGGTTGCTGGGTAACCACAGATCCGCTACGCCCATGTTTGAGGAAAGATGACAGGGAGGGGCAGGCAGGCCATTAATGTAAACGGAACCTGATTGAGAAAACTAAAAATGATAAATTGACCATTCTAATTTTTTATTTTTTATTTCACAGTGCTTTCGGAGCAGGTTATTTGGCCATTGCTCCAAAAGTCATGTGTGCCGGCAGTCGGGAGAAAATCTTCCTCACCTTCACCAATTTTTCACAGCCAGTTGACGTCAAGTTTGCAGTCCTGGACAGAGAGGACAAAACTGTGGGCATTTCTAAACTTGAAACTTTCAGTACTCCCTGTGGCTGCACGGATCTTCATGTGAGTAGTTCGAAATGGACGGATCAATGTAATTTTCTGGAAGAAAAATCATGAATCAACCTTTTTAAGTTTGTAAAAAATATACTTGTTTGTAATAAAGCTAGGAGGTTGGGTATCCAGAAATGGCTTAAGTTTTATGCATATCTGTGCCACAAGCAGGGTTTGCCACAAGTGTGTTTGACAGAAGCAGGTTTGCAACAAGCAGGGTTTGCAACAAGCAGGGTTTGCAACAAGCAGGGTTTGCCATAACTAGGGTTTGAAACAAGCAGGGTTTGCCACAAGTGGGTCTGACACAAGCAGGGTTCGACACAAGCAGGGTTTGCCACAAGCAGGGTTTGCCACAAGCAGGTTTTGCTACAAGCGGGTTTGCCACAAGCGGGTTTGCCACAAGCAGATTTGACACAAGCAGGGTTTTAATGCGACAGTGGGAAAGGTGTGCACCTGCTGCATATCTGTGCAACAAGCACAAGCGAGTTTGCCGCAAGCAGGGTTTGCCACAAGTGGGTTTGCCACAAGCGGGTTTGCCACAAACAGGTTTGCCACAAGCAGGGTTTGCAGGGTTTGCAACAAGCAGGGCTTGCCACAAGCAGGGTTTGCAACAAGCAGGGTTTGCCATAACTAGGGTTTGAAACAAGCAGGGTTTGCCACAAGTGGGTCTGACACAAGCAGGGTTCGACACAAGCAGGGTTTGCCACAAGCAGGGTTTGCCACAAGCAGGTTTTGCTACAAGCGGGTTTGCCACAAGCGGGTTTGCCACAAGCAGATTTGACACAAGCAGGGTTTTAATGCGACAGTGGGAAAGGTGTGCACCTGCTGCATATCTGTGCAACAAGCACAAGCGAGTTTGCCGCAAGCAGGGTTTGCCACAAGTGGGTTTGCCACAAGCGGGTTTGCCACAAACAGGTTTGCCACAAGCAGGGTTTGCAGGTTTGCAACAAGCAGGGCTTGCAACAAGCAGGGTTTGCAACAAGCAGGGTTTGCCATAACTAGGGTTTGAAACAAGCAGGGTTTGCCACAAGTGGGTCTGACACAAGCAGGGTTCGACACAAGCAGGGTTTGCCACAAGCAGGGTTTGCCACAAGCAGGTTTTGCTACAAGCGGGTTTGCCACAAGCGGGTTTGCCACAAGCAGATTTGACACAAGCAGGGTTTGCCACTAGCAGGGTTTGCAACAAGGAGGGTTTGCCTAAAGCAGGGTTTTCCCACAATCAGGGTTTGCCACAAGCATGGTCCACCACCAGCAGGGTTTGACAGGAGCAGGGTTTGCCACAAGCAGGTTTGCCACAAGCAGGGTTTGCCGCAAGCAGCGTTTGCAAAAACAAAAAGGGTTTGGCACAAGCAGTGTTTGCCATAACAAGCAGGTTTGCCACAAGCAGGGTTTGACACAAGCAGGGTTTGCCACAAGCAGGGTTTGTCATAACAAGCAGGGTTTGGCACAAGCAGGGTTTGGCACAAGCATGGTTTGACACAAACAGGGTTTGACACGAGCAGGGTTTGCCACAAGCAGGGTTTGACACGAGCAGGGTTTGCCATAACAAAAAGGGTTTGACACAAGCCGGGTTTGCCATACCAAGCAGGGTTTGCCACAAGCAAGGTTTGCCACAAGCAGGGTTTGCCACAAGCAGGATTTGGCACAAGCAGGGTTTTGGGCACAAGCAGGGTTTGCCACAAGCAGGGTTTGCCACAAGCAGGTTTGCCACAAGCAGGGTTTGCCACAAGCAGGGTTTGCCACAAGCAGGATTTGGCACAAGCAGGGTTTGGCACAAGCAGGGTTTGCCATAACAAAAAGGGTTTGACACAAGCCGGTTTGCCATACCAAGCAGGGTTTGCCACAAGCAAGGTTTGCCACAAGCAGGGTTTGCCACAAGCAGGGCTTGCCACAACAAGCAGAGTTTGCCACAAGCAGGGTCCACCACAAGCAGGGTTTGACAGGAGCAGGGTTTGCCACAAGCAGAGCTTTCCATTGGGTTTGCCCTAAACTTTTTCAGTGATTAGCCAAGCAGGACTAGTTAACTTTTCATTTCACTTTTCTGCCAGATTTTTCACTTGTAATGTCCATGTATTTTGTACTAGATAGGGATGCTTTTCAACACAGAACTATCCAGCCAGTCCACGTGGCTTGAATTTTCACTGGTCCTTAGGTGTTTTAACTTGGATTTGGCCAGCGGACCACTGTTAAGGGATATTGCTTCAATTTCAATGCATACCTTTCAATAAAATGAATTTTTATTGGACTAATTAATCTTGGGTTGTCTGAATTGACACAGCTTGATCCCAGTGATGTACCACGGAAGACTGTCACCCTAATAATGTATGCCAAGAGAGCCCTCATGCAATGTGAAACTTTTGAAATCGTCAAGAAGATCAAGATATTCGTTGATGCCTGCTACTCCGAGACGTTCATTGAGACGGATAAGCCAATGTACAAGCCAGGCCAGAGAGGTAACAAACTGAGAAAAGAACAGACATGCAGCTTCTCAGCTGATCAGTTCGATTTCCTCTTTTTGTCCATCATGATAGTTCCATAGAAAACTGTAAAACACTGGACAAATTTGTCAGGGTTTTGCCCTTTGACTTTTTCAGTGACTAGCCAACAGGACCAGTAGTAGCTTGTTTTTTTTTCGTTAGTCCGCAAGCTTTTTCACTACTCCATTATATTCTATTAAGTAGGGATGCTTATAAGGTGGTCAGCCAGATCACTTGGAGAGAATCTTGACTAGTCCTTGGATGTTTTTACTAGCATTTGGCCAGCGGACCTCTGTTAAAAGAGAATGATGGTTTCGTGTGTTAAGCATTTTCTGAAAGTAAAGGAGTAGCCAAAATTTATGTCTCGAAAATGCGGCAGAAATTTTAATCGTGCTAAAAGAGCAGTGGAATGGATGTCGGACAACTCGTCCGTCAAAAGGTTGTCTGACCCGTCGAGTTGTCAGTCTGTCGAGTTGTCCGACGGATGAGTTGTCTGAACTCCAGTGGAATATAGCAATGTGGTGTTTCTTTTCAATGTTACTGCTTTTACAAATAGTATGCAATTGTCAACTTTTAATTACAGACAACTAACAAAAATAGATGTGTTGCATTGTAAACAAGTCTATTAACTAATAAACCAGCAGCCGATTTCACGAAACTTTACGCAACTGCGTAAGTCTACTTGTGCAAGATTGATTGTGTTAGTGGTGCACAACTTACGCAATAAATGTTGTGCAAGTTGACTTACCAGTTGCGTAAAGAGTTTTGTGAAATCGGCAGCAGGGGTGCGATTGCGACTGACGTACAATTCACTGACAGAAAAAGCGTTGTAGAATAGCGCAATAAGGTGTCAGTAACCAGAACATATCAAGACATCTGCACTTCTTTTGAAATAAAGTTTTTCAAAATATACCGCCTCTATTTTATTTCGGAACTGACTCTAAAAATTTGTTTTATTTACTGGATCATATGCCTAGCAGAAGTCATTTTTGAAAAAATGTAATGAACATTTTCTTTATAACTTGATCATATCCACCATCTTGAAACCATTTCTCAATTTTCATTGAGCTGCTTTAGCAGAAAAAGTAGCTAAGCACATAACAATTATGCCTAACATATTTAGTTTACCAGCCAAAATACCATGTCACATAAACAATTTGTGACTGGTGTCCTGTTCATTTGTGCTTAGCAAAAATTTGTTAAGCAGTGTTTTGTGCTTAAGCAGCTCTATGAAAGTGGGTCTAGGCCTAACTGAGCCAAAACTTGATAGTAGTTTCATCGGAACAAAAACGCCATTGCAGCACAAGGAAAGTTTCAAAAAAACACATAACCAATGAAAGAAACTCAAACATGTTTTTTGTTTATCAAGGGTCCTCAATGTCAAACTCTGTTTTCTGATGCACTCATTTTTCATTTGATAGAGTCCTCGTGAAAATCTGGAAAATACGACAAGTCTCTAACCTCACGTTAAAAACGATTGAAAAACAAATGGTCTGTATAAATGCAAAGAGGGATTTTTGTTTGAGTCAAAAGGTCAAATCCAATGCTGCTTTGATTGAATATCATCGAAATTCAGGAATGAACTAAAAATCCTCCGTACAAAAAAAACATACAGACCATGTATTTGACATAATTGTAGCGTGATCAAACTTTTTTGATTTTTACAGAAATTGCAGTCAAGAAGTATCAAACACTGACATTTTACACCGTTTTAAAGTGAGGTTAGAGACTTAAAACTAAGTTTTTCCCCCAAGAGACTTAGAACTAAGTTTTTCCCCCATTGTCATAAAGACTCTTAGGAGAGTGAGTGGATCATAAAACTGAATTTGACCTTGGAGCCCCTCTTTGATATCATTGGAACGTGCTCCAGGTGTCGGATAGCAGTCTCCTAAGTTGCAATCCGAGGTCTTGGTGTCTTTTCAATCAATTGAAGACGTTGAATCTCTCTCTTTAATCTCCAAATTATTTGTGCACAGTTCAATTCCGAGTGTTGACCTTGCATCCTGACCTTCGACCTGACATAAGTGAGGTGAGTCATGCAAGCCAGTGATCTTTATTACTATAATTCATGCAATGTTGTATGTATGTATGCATCCATAAAAGGCTCTCTCATTTCTCATCTAAAGGTCGTGAAAGTTGTATGGAGCATAGATGGCGATCCAGGGCCTGTTATTATCCTCTGAATGAACAAAATCCGTTCAGAATTGACCAAGTTATGAGCGGAAAAAAACCCTGAAAATTCCTTAGTTTTACAGGCCTTTTTCTTTGTTGTTCACGGCCTTACGGTGCTGCGTGCATTGTAAACAACAGGCCGCGCATTGCTGCGCGTAGTGTATTCAAAAGCCATCGCAGATAGTCGCGTTTTATGAGCATTGGTTTCTTATTGTTGATATTGGCTGGGCTCTGCTCCATGTGCTAGCAGCACTGAGCTGCGTGCAGTGTATTGTATATGCGTGTATGGGGGTGTCTAACCAATTGAAACCCAGGATTTTGACAAAAGGGATCCAGATGTTTTGACAGAGCGAGGATGTCCTTGATTTGCATTCATGTTCAAAACCAATGGGGATGTCTCTAAAAAAAACACCAGTCCAAACAATGGGAGAACAAAGAGAAGTCCCCAATTTACAGGGTCAACAACATGTGATTTCATATTCACTACCTTATGGAGACCGAGAACAAAACAAAAAGGAAACAAAGAGTCTCCATAGTGAAATTCTAAAGACTGGGTTGCTCCATGAGGAATTTTGTGTACAAAGTCTATGGGAGGTTCTTAACGACAGGGACAAAGGAAAGAACAAAAGATGTCTCCACAGGGATGCAAAAATAGAATGTGTGTGTAAGTCAGTGTGTATCTTTAAACCGATAGAAACAATCTTTGGTCCTTCCGAGAACGAGGAAGTTCTTTTAAAAAGGAAGGGTTGGGGGGGGGGTAGGCCTATAGGCTTAAGATCAGTCTACAATTTTCACTTATTGAATACCTATACAATAAATATCACTTTTAATTAATTGTTTATTTTAATGCATGTTCAATGCATGGAAATGTGACACCTTTTTTTTGTGCTCACACCAATTTTCAATGTTAACAATGTGCCTTTTTTGGTCATGTGGTTATTGTGTAAATTATCGTCAGGTCGCCATAACGAAGAGACCAGGGATAAAATGATCCTGGGACTACATCATATTTTGCAAGTCTAAATATTTAGGTGTACTAACCGCCCTGTTTATAATTAACTCAAGTAGCGGGGGGTCAATTGGGTTCAAACTTTCTGCAGTACTCAGAAAGTAAACAGTCCTTACATCGGTATGAGGGTAACACCAGATCGATATTCTTTATCCCTGATGCAATTTATCCATCAATTAAAGAAATCTTTTTTTTACGTTTTCGATCAGGTGGCTAAGATCTGGATTGAGGCACCAGGAGGTGTTCATATGGCCCAGTGGTTAGGTGTCGGTACAGACCAGGGTCTGATTGACAAGTCAATGAAGCTATCGACCGATCCTCTTCAAGGGGACTGGAAGATCACAGTCCGTCATCATAACAGAGATTTCGTTCAGAAATTTACGGTCGGGGAATACGGTGAGTTATTCATGACGGGTCCCGTCCAACTTATCCAAATTTTTGTTCGAACAGAGAAAAAGGGTAATTGGTCTTTGTGCCTGACTCATGTGGAAGTTATATTGATGGTAATGGTGGTACCCGGTCTAAAAAATATCAAATTCCAGCGTCAGTGATTAAGGTTGTGTGGTAAGTCAGGACTTTTTTTGAAATTACAGCTTGTTTTTGTAGCTGCAAAGGTTGTATTTGAGTTAAACGTTGTGTGGATACATAAAACCAATAGAGTGCAAAACAACCTTGTTTCACGGAGCATTTTCAAGGTTTTTTTGAAATCCAGTTTATTAAAAAAAAACAGACCTTGTTTCATTGAATTTTCCATATGCATTAATGCTTATAAGGGAGGGTATACCTTTGGTAATTTACTCCAAAAATGAATGACCATAAAAACTTACGTGGTGAGAAGTACTGCAGCTATTGAAAATGTAGAACATTTTGAGAAACGATTCCCTTCTAAAAATAAGGAAAGTGGTTTTTGAGAAATGGATTCAAAAAGATTTCCCAATCTGAGAAACGTATCATGGATGAAATGTTTTTCAGATTGTGTATTCCAATTACGGATTATTCTTCCTGCGTGGACATAACCGCTTCAGATTTTTTAGGCGATATCTCAAAAACTCTGCCACCTTCCGGAATGAAATTTTCACAGGTTGGTGAATCATTTAAATAGGATTAAACAAATCGAGCAGTTCCAAAAACCAAAGGTATACTTTGCCTTTCAACATGTTTTCTGCACACAGAATTGTAATTCTGTCCTTTTTTGGACGTAGAGGGGATCTGACACTTTCAGACTGTACAGCTTGCCAAGCTCTTCATAGATTTTGTCGGTAAAAAAAGCATTAATTGACATCAACTGTTTTCCTTTTTGTCGATTATTTCAGTTTTACCAAAGTTTGAAGTGATGATACAGGGACCCGACTACATTATGATTGATGCTGGGCTGATTAAAGTGAGGGTCTGTGGAAGGTAATCAGCCATTTTTAAAATCATGTCCGGTAGAAGATCGGAGAAATTTGTCGAGTCAAACCCTGTTTTTGTTAAAAAACATCGTGGCCATGAAAAACTGGGATGGGTTTCCCCCCCCATAAATAATGATAATGAGAAATTTAACCTTTTCAACAACTGAGAAAGCCAGGAGAGTCATCTTAACACAATTTCTTTGCCATGTCAAAATCACACCAAGATGCTCATAACAACAGCCAAACTAATTGCTGATAGCGTTGTCATGAAACCATTCAAATTATCATTAACACAATTAACATTTCTCTTGCGGTCTTCAAATGCTGTTTACTTGACTTTGATGTTGTTTCAGGAACATTTTTCTCTGGGTGTATGTTGCTGGTATAAAGCTTATTGACCAGTGAGCTTCCAGATGACAACAGAACTCTTTGTGACAAAATTTATAAAGATAATGGAAACGACAAATTTATTACTACCAAAAAGAAGAAAAACAAAAGATTATAAATCTAAAGCTAAATTTACAAATCACAGACTGAAACGCTGGCAATGTATAAATGCAACAAGCAGACGACAGGTTAGATGACCCAGTCTTTGACATGACCGCAGACAAATTGTGGTACAGGAAAATTTACTGAGTAGATAGTCGGTGGATCATATAATAGTAATAACAAGTTATAAATCTCTTGTGGTTTATTACTTGACATTTGAAATAAAAAAGTCGCATCCTCTGGCTGCTGCTTCCCAGGTTGTATCGTAAACTTGGGCATGATCCCTGGCTACACAGCAGTTAATTGCTGTATGGCTTCTGACTGGCACCCCCAAACAAAAGATATTGACAAAATAGGGAGACCGCATACATAGGGCTAGATAGCTCAGTTGGTAGAGCACCGGCACATTAATCCAGAGGGCATTCGTTGGTTCAAATCCCACTGTAGTCAATTTTTCTTTTCTTTGTTCAACCCCAAATTAAAAATAATAATAATAATAGTAATAATCACTTGTTATAAAGCGCTTTGTCTGCAGATGTCTTGAGCTCTTGTTTTTGAATGATGAGACCCATTTAGAAAGCAACTTGTCAGTGTGGGTTCGAGTCCCGGTCGTGACAATTGTGTCCTTAAGCAAGACACTTTATAACCATTATTACAAGGTGATGTGGTGCAATCTGCTGCCAATTATGCCAGAAACACTGCGGCGAGCCCCTTCTCTAAACAATAAGTGTACTGGGTTCTTTTAGGTGCATTACACAACACACGGGACCCACAACCTTAGGTCTCATGGTGGCTTGTCGTAGCCGAGCGGATAAGAACACCGGACTCAAGCTCTGGTGTTTCTGATCAGCAGAGTGTGGGTTCGAGTCCCGGTGGTGACACTTGTGTCTTTAAGCAAGACACTTTATAACCATTATTACAAGGTGATGTGGTGCAATCTGCTGCCAATTATGCCAGAAACACTGCGGCGAGCCCCTTCTCTAAACGATAAGTGTACTGGGTTCTTTTAGGTGCATTACACAACACACGGGACCCACAACCTTAGGTCTCATGGTGGCTTGTCGTAGCCGAGCGGATAAGAACACCGGACTCAAGCTCTGGTGTTTCTGATCAGCAGAGTGTGGGTTCGAGTCCCGGTGGTGACACTTGTGTCTTTAAGCAAGACACTTTTTAACCATTATTACAAGGTGATGTGGTGCAATCTGCTGCCAATTATGCCAGAAACACTGCGGCGAGCCCCTTCTCTAAACGATAAGTGTACTGGGTTCTTTTAGGTGCATTACACAACACACGGGACCCACAACCTTAGGTCTCATGGTGGCTTGTCGTAGCCGAGCGGATAAGAACACCCGACTCAAGCTCTGGTGTTTCTGATCAGCAGAGTGTGGGTTCGAGTCCCGGTGTTGACACTTGTGTCTTTAAGCAAGACACTTTTTAACCATTATTGCTGCGTCTTTCGGATGGGACGTAAAGCCGTAGGTCCCGTGTGTTGTGTAATGCACATAAAAGAACCAGTTACACTTATCGTAAAGAGAAGGGGTTCGCCCGGTATTCCTGGTTTGATCGGCAGCATATTGCAACACAGCACCTTGTAAACCGGCGCGTTATAAGTGTTCTTCTTCTTCTTCTTCTTCTTATTATTAAACCATTACATGGTGCTATGTAAAGGAACAGGTCTCATACTTCAAAACGTAGCTCCGCATACCTTGCAGGAAAAATTACTGAGCGCTTTGAGACGCCAATTGGTGTGATAAAGCGCAGTATTACTATTATCTGAAAGGAGAGGCAATAATAGTTACATTAAGTTAAGTGTCTAGCTTAGAGGTACGGTCATAGATTTTTTTTTTTTGGACAACGTAATGCTAATTTATAGGCAAAATTACAAAGAAAGATACAATAAAAGTCACAAATGAAAGTTTCAGCTGAATACATTGTCTGCTTGCTGAGAAAACAGCGAAAAACTGTCTAGTTATTTTTCACGAGAATGTCAAATCCATCCACGTTTACAAGGTGACAGCGGGTACTAACTGCATCTTTGGCCGCAGCATCCGCAAACGGACACCAACCCTCTATCTGAGAAACGATTCATGCATGAATCGTTTCTCAGATTCAAATGTTTTGGGGTGAAAAATTATCCAAACCATATTACTTTGAAGGGTATCCTTTCTCAAAATAGTTTGTACGATCAACAGCTGCAGTGCTTCTCGCCAAGTAAGTTGTTGTGGTCATTAATTCTTTTTTTAGGTTACCAATCTATGACCCTACCTTTACGAGTGTCAAGACCGGGACCCGAACCCACACTCTGTTGATCAGAAACACCAGAGCTTGAGTCTGATGCGCTTGACCGCTCGGCCATAATGCATCATTTTTTGTTAACCTGTTCTTTATGATTAATTAACCTGTTCTTTACTTGAGGACTTCATTCTTTTTACCCGCTAGATATACCCATGGCCAGCCAGTTGTTGGCTCCATCACTTTGAAAGCTAGTGTATCTAACAAGCCAGCGAAGTCTGTGGAAAACTTTGCTAAGGTAAAGGCGGAATAATTTTTTTCACTTTCTGAAAAATGTTTTTTTGGCTATTGGCAATGATCTACGACGCAATACATCACCAATTTTTTGACAACTGTTTTGAAAACGTTTCAGTTGTCTTCCTTGTAATATCAACTGGCAAAGTTTATCTTTTGCAGCTGCTGTGTGATTTTTGTTTGGAACTTAAACAGATACAACTCTTTTATTTTACAAAAATAACCCTAATAAAAAAATGCAAAAATAAGCATAATGAAGTATTTTGTTGTTGGCATATCTAGATCTTTCTGGAATGATCTATTTACTTGTTGATGTAGGTATTATATTACTTGAATTCAATACAAATTAATGTGGGATATGAGATAAGTTTTAATCAAATTGTTTTCAACTGACTTTACTAATCTAGGTAATCAAACTATACCAAAATGTTACTTTTGAAAGTTGGGTTAAAGTTTTAAGGTTTGGCCAGAGCTTGTCACAAGTAAAGACAATATCTAAATCACTCTTAAATTAATTTTTTGCAAGCCATAATAAAAAGTATAAATAATCTTTGTAGAGAAGATTTTGCAATCAGTGAACTCTAAGATTGAAACTCACAATTGAAAAAAAGGTAACTACCACTCCCGTTGTTCTAAGTTTTAATTAAACTGATTTGAACTGAATTAACTTTCTAGACATCAGATGGTTGTGTCACATTTGAAGTCGACATGAAACAACTGAAACTGATGGAAAATAATTACCACGTCCAGAGTTCTAAACTGCTTCTAGAAGCCACTTTTGAGGAGACTGCAACTAGTAAGTTTGCTGATTTGTCCATTGACACAGTGGTGTCCAATGGGGGACTTTTGAACACTAGATGGCAGCAGACCTACCAGGTAAAATTCCATTGTTTACGTGGTTCTAAGCATGTGCACATTGCCGAGAACACTGGATTTACCTGGTAAATCTGCTGCCACCTAGCGTCCCAAAAGTCCCCCAATTAGCAGTTTTGTCTACGACTACGACTGTTGCTCTAAGGTGTTGCTAAGGACATCATATACTTCAACACATGACGATGCAGCATCCAAGCTGTAGCCGTAGTTGCCAATTCGGACGCGGCTTCAGAACAGAAAGCCTTGGTCCGTAGAAATAGATTACCGGCCAAAGCTCCACTTCATTTTACACCGTTCTAACAGGTGCCCTGTTAGTATTTTCCTGAGCAGGTAGATTTTCTCAGTATTTCCTGCCTATTAACTTGATCAAAATGGGCCTAGATCATTTTCACTCAACATTTGGGATACTTGAGGTTTGATGTCATAAACAGGAAAGATTTGAGGGCTTGTTTGTGTATATTTTTGGGAATTTTCTTGTGTCTTTTAGTGTTAGTAATTTGATGTGTTTGGGGCATAAATCGTTATGGAGGAGAATGGATCAGAAAACCACAAATGAGAATAGTCAATGGAGTGGAAAAAAGTGTCATATGAAAGTGTTCAGAAACTGAACCATTGTAGTACTACTCGTGTGTTTTCAATGGGTTGTTCTTTTTGTTTGTTTTTCTTCTATGTTCCCCTTGCCAGTTAGTTCAGATTTTTTACTGGTAGGGCTAGAGGCGTCTGTTTCCTGCAAAGATCCAAACATTACTGATGGTTTAGGCTTATGTAATAAGTAACTATTAGTTCTCTGTTGGCGGGGCAGACGTATCCCCATACTGTGGTTTGGGCCACTGGCCTGGTGACTAGTCTTGTTTCTTAATCTTTTTCTTCCATTCTAAAATTTCCATTCTTCCATTTTAAAACCTGTTATGCACTTTTTATAATTTTTATGTAAGGGGCGCAATATAAGTCTTCATCATTATTATTATTATTATTGTTATTATTATTATTATTATGTCAAGATTTCAAAATGTCTACGGAGCTTCACAAATGTTAGCCCTTTGTATAATTTTGGTTTTACCATCACTGTATACTCGGAGCTCAGTGTAGACTACTCGGATGGGATTCGAACCCATGACCCTTGCATCCTAGAGCAGATGTCTCAATCACTAGACCACTGAGAATGCTCTTTTATTAAAAAAAAACAAACCCAGTTTGAATTCTGTCATTTTCAGCGGGTACCACAAACGATTCAGTTCATTGAAATATTATTTGCATCGTGGTGTTACCCTTAGACCGATCTGTGTGATTACTAAGAACTGTATACTCTGTGGTTTCCAAGATCCATGGAGAAAAAAGCCTTCTTAAAGGAACATTACAGAATTTGTTTTTCCTAACAAAACAGTTGCTGGCAGTGTAAGCTCTTTATGTAATCCACCATATACATAAACTGACAAACCTGTAGAAGTTTGAGATCGATCGGCCATCTGGGTCACGAGAAAATAGTGAAAAACCGATTACACGTTTGCATGAAATCATATAGATTCAACAAATGAATAAAACGCTCACTGAGCGATAAACTTCAATCGGAAAATTATTTGATTCATTTCTCATCAAATATGGCATTTCAGACAGAAATATTTCAAGGGATGTTTTCTACTATCATCATCATTAGACCGTGTAAGTTTTATGTAAATCTGTGATCAAAAAGTATATTTTACAAGTTTTTTCTTACCAATTCTGTAATGTTCCTTTAATTAAAAATGTTACTTTCCCCTATCATGTTGTCAAAAAATAGTTGAATTTTAACACAAATCTTAAAAATGTATTTTGATTTCAGACCAAGTAATTACGAAAAAAAGTGACGCAACTTTGATTAGTGATTTTCCATTCAGGCTGAAGTTCTCTGTACCTTCAACATACAAGCCCGGACTCTCATACTCTGGAGTGGTAAGTGTCGGGTCTTAAAACGTCTTCAATGTAACACTGATTTTGCATTACATTTTTTACATCATGAATATGTATGAGGTGTACCTCATACATATTCATGATCAAGAATTGAATTCTTCACTGGTGCATTCACCATCATGGGCCAGATGCTATTTTTGCCGTTTACCAAGCACATGCGCAAGTATTCACGCACAGGGTAGATACGCATACTTCGTAAAGCGCGTGCGTGGCAGACTGTCGCATGGGACGCACATGCAACAGTCTGGTATGCATGCGCTTTACAAACCAATTGTGAAACTGTTGCATCGGTGTAGTGCGAACGCGCAAAAATTGCCCTTGCCAGATACGTACACATGAAAAGATGCATGGCGGCACAAGTCAATGTCAATCAACATTTTCCAGAGTTCACGCTGAAATAGAGAATATAATGGACAATACAGTTGCAACTGAATAATGTTTGAGGTATAGTTAAGCGAACACAACATGGTTTATTTCGGATGGACTGTCGATACTAGCCCCTCAGTATTGGAAGTTGACAAACTATAGTTCACTCTGCTTCGCCTTGTGAACTAGTTTGTCAACTTCCAATACCTCGGGAAGCTAATAATATGGACTGAGCAATGAATTTGATGACATTCTCACAAGTTGGTTATTTTGATGTGTTCAATGAATACTAGATGGCGACTCCATCGGGGATGAAATGAAGAATTCATAATCTTCATTCCTTTCAACACACTCCAAGGAGTAAATATCATTTTAATTATCACTTTCTCATTTATAGCTTTTGTTCACCGACCCTAGCGATAAACCAGTGGCTGATACGGAATCGGAAATCGAGATAAAAGCAGACGGGAAAAGCATCTTTAAGGAGACGGTCATCAGTGACGAGAAAGGAATGGCTTACTTCACAGTAGCGACCATTCCCAGCGGTTCTAATTCTGTCAATCTTCAGGTGAGTAATGCAGTAATCTATAAGTAAGTTTCATTCGGTTGAGTGGCGAATTCGAACAAAATTAGGTCCGTACTGGTGGAATATCATGACTCCACGCTCCGGAGTACTGGGGCACTTAGGTGAATATCTGTTATTATTATTATTATTATTATTTTATTTCTCTCCACAAGTTCCAAAAGAGATCCAAAATAGATATGGAGAAGGCTAGACTGAGGAAGAAAATGTAAATTTTCCTATAACCTAAAGGTTCAGTCTGCCGATAAAAATATTTCTAAAAGGTACAGACACTCAATATACACAGGGAAAAAGCATTTGCTGCTGATTTGCCTCCTTGTTATAAATCACTAGTGCGATGTGGGATAATTGAGAATCCTCTTGCATTGTTACAGTAGATTGTCATGCAGAAAGTTTGAGCTTTGCAATGAGTGAACTCTCAGATTGTAACTCGTCATTTTTTCAGGGTAGGATCATACTTGGGTCATGACTCCCGAAAGAATTTGTGTAATTTCTATCCGAAAGCTTTGCTCGTTGTACAGATAGTAACGGTAGTGAAGTTATTTAGTCTGAAATGCCCCCCCCCCCCCCCCCCCCCCGTTGATTAGAAATGAATATAAACATTTGAATATGAGAAATGATTCATGCATGAATTGTGAGGGTTGATGTCCATTTGCGAATGCTGCGGTTGGTACCCGATGTCACCTCACTAAGCGTTGACGGATTAAACTTTCTAGTGAAAATACTGCGTACAACAAGTACACGCCGTATTCAGCTAAAACTTTCCCATGCGAATTTGATTGTAGCTTTCTTGATAATTTGGCCTGTAACTCGGCGTTATGTTTACAAAAACCAAACGATGACCCTACCTTTAACCAAAACTCCTGATTCTTTCTTAACACTAGGCTGCTTCCAAGGGCTACCTCCGCTTGGATGATAAACCTGGATATCTGCGCATCAGGGACCCAAGGGCCTCTCAAAGTGTACGGCCACAGTTCTCACCTTCCAACAGCTTCCTTCACATTGATCCTGTCACCGAAACGGCAGAAGTCAACTCTTTCCAGACTCTGACGATCCATCTGACCAGCGATAAACCAGAGTATAATGGAGTCTACTTGCACACTGTGGTCAGTTTCATTGTCTGTCGTTCACCCAATCCATCTCAAACTCCTCCAAAGCTTGCTTTTGCTTGATTCTGATTTCAATTGTGTAAGGTTTTGTGAGTTGTAAGTTCACACCTTTGCTTATTGCGTAATTCTGTGCTTACAGTCACCAGTAGTGTGGCTGCGATGTCATCACTTTTTTGCTCATTTATAATGTTTTAGACAATTGGTCTAAGTGTAAAAGTTTATCGACACAAATAACAGCAGCACTACACGAAGTAAAAAAAACACCCAGAAAAATAGAAGTCGGCAATTTCTGCAACTTTCCACGAGGAAAGACTTGAATAACCAACAGACAAATCGTTTAGGCTCTTTGGTAATCAATTGAGATTGGACTTCTTTGGTGTTGTGTGAGTTTGGGTAGCCTATTATGACTTCGAGCAGAGGATGTAATTTGTCTGAGGTCTAACAAATGGCAGTTTGACGATTGCACCCTTATTTTAAACATAACAGAGGGTCGTTAGCAAAACCTCTAAACATCGGTATAATTACACGTATGGTTAGCTAAGTGTAATCGTACATTCTTTCCATGCCAACCTAACCTCGCTGTCGCTATTACTACTGATTCCAAGTTTACAATACGCAGAGCCCAGAAATTGTTGTAAGTAAAAGTGCCATTGGAGTGAGCGAAAAAATTTGTTTGGTTATTCGGTTTAATAATCTCTCTCGAATAAAATCTGGTTGATTGATTTTATTGTCGTCTTTAGATGATGTCCCGAGGAAATATCCTGCTTTCTGTGGAGTCCATCATCCCACCTGAGGAAATTGATGGCTTCAGACGTCCAGGGTCCAAAGGTGTTTACCCTGTAGATGTGGATAAATATGGAAGGAAAGGTGAGAAGACTTTCCCAAATCCTCAATGTTGTTATTTTGGTGTATTTTCTGATATTGAAGTGAAGTATGCCCCCAAAGTTAATTTAGTCACTTTTCGCCCTTTGCATGGTCAGCCGTTTGCGTGTAGAGCCTCGAATTGGGGACAGCAGTGAATAGAAGCATTATATAACTCTGTATTGTCACGGTAATGTAATGACACTTTCATCCAAACAGATACATAAATAACAATATGAATGAAGCATGAAGTCAAGGCTCTACACGCATATGACTGCTAATAAGGGAATAAAAGGGTAGTGGCGCGGTCTTAACCGGCCGTTTAAAACCGGCAGGGTCGTCAACTTTTCTGTTAACTTTCATTTCCTGTCACGTCCTCAAGCCCTGTTTCGCGAAGGATATACATGCCACGCTCAACAGTTGTGCGTATGCGCGCGTCATAACACTAACATGTTTTTAGATCGAATACCAGTATGTGTTGATTGCGTTACGCGTAAATTACAGCTGTGTATAACCTTGCGCGCCACAGGTGTGTTTAAACACTTCTAGCCGTGCATTATCATCCGTTTATAACCGGCCACGTGACATGCTCTCCACCAATCAGAATGGATAAACTCTCCGAGGTATTTATGAATGTCTGTTAAAGGCAGGGTATACTTTTGGTAATTGTCAAAGACCAGTATCCTCACTTGGTGTATCCCATAATATGCATCAAATAACAAACCTGTGAAAATTTGGGCTCAATTGATCATCAAAGTTGCAAGAAAAATGAAAGAAAAAAAATCATCCTTGTCGCATAATTGTGTGCTTTCAAATGCCTTTGAAAGGCTTCATGCCTGAAGCCTTTCTGAGATTCAAATGATTTGGTGAAAAATTACCTCTTTCTCTAAAACTACATTAGATCAAAGGGTGTCATTTCTGACAATGGTTTATAGTATCACCAGCTCTCCAGTGCTCTTTACCAAGTAAGTTTTTATGGTCATTATTTTTTGGGAGCAATTACCCAAGGTACACCCTCGCTTACAGAGCTTCGTGTCGTATCTGATCAGTATAGCAAATGCTCAATTACACAAGCATTACGAACGGCTGAGCCGCGGGGTTCTAAAACAAGTTGAAAATAATTTGAAACTTTGAAAGCAATTTCTATGTTTGTATTTGCAGAACTTCCCAGTCGCAAAAACATGGAAGTGACAGACATCCCTGTCAACATCCTGAACAAGGGGCAGTCCAAGACGACAAGACGCAAGATCAGAATCTTATACGATATGGTACCAGCTGTTACAGTCATGGTCTATTATATTAGGGAGGATGGAGAGGTCGTAGCGGATACGATTACTATTCCTGTGGAGGAAGTGTTTCAGAATGAGGTAAATTATGGGAGAGTTATAAACTCAAAGTCCTCTGGTCGATCCGTTCTATGTGCGGACTCAAACATTGTAGCCAGCAAGAGAGGCATCAGTGCAGCGAGAAACTGGTCCCCTCTCATTCTTATTTCATCTTGCTATGTGTTTAACCACTTCACGTCGGATGACATGTTTTTTTTTGCAATTTTTCTGTGACAGACTTAGGGTGGACATTTTTTAACGCCTGCTGACAGCCGGACGGCTGACATTTTTTTCCAGCCGGACTTTCCATTGTTTAGCATGCACAGGAAGGCACCTACCGCGATACACTTTGTTTCACCCGTACAAAGAGCAACAACAGGTTCTGGAAAACATGCCTTGTAAAATCCCTTTCCGGGGTGTTGTGTAACCCCCGATTACAGACCTTTTTTTCTGACGTTATAAAAATGTGGCATACAAGAATGGACAGGCTGCCACCAATGTTTGTCATTATATTCGGCTCAATGGGAGGTAAGTTCGAGCATTCCGAGATTCCAGCATAAACCATGCCAGATTTTTGGCTGTGGTTCTGTGAATCACGGTGAGTGCCTTCTCAATTTTGTTCACGTGACAACGTCACATCATGGAACTATAATTTTGAGATTTTCTGTTGTCTTTACTTTGTTAAATCAGGGTTTCATTGTGGCAACAATGTTTTAATGGAAATGATTACTCAAGAAGCTCCAAAATTTCCCCAAAATGATACCACGGGTGGGCATGGAATTTGTTTTTTATAAATATTGACGTGAAGTGGTTAACTGCATCCAGTTTAAAGGTGATGGCGTAAAAACATGAAAAAGGTCAGTTTAAGATGTTTTTCGGGAAACCCTGACGTTATAAAAATGTGGCATACAAGAATTCGGCTCAATGGGAGGTAAGTCCGAGCATTCCGAGATTAGGAAAGGCCACAGCATCAGGTGGGTATTTAAGAACTCAGTAAACCATATGCAAAGGTCCATCCTAGAGTCCTAGGTAGTATTCAAACATGGGTCAACAGAGGGTGAACAGGCATGGAAAAAAGCAACCAGGCTAACTTGATTCCCCCCAAAAAACAGTTTTGAAAAAAAATAAACAATTTCAGTGTTTTGTTCGATGATTTTCTTTGTCTTTTAGGTGGATGTTGATTTCACTGAGGAGGAGGTGGCGCCTGGAGAGAGTGCTGTCTTGTCAGTCCGTGCCAAATCGTCCTCCCTATGTGCAGTTGGTGTTGTTGACAAGAGTGTCCATCTTTTGGGCGGTGACAACCGACTTTCAAAAAAGAAGGTAATTCTTCGGCGGCGTGTCGTGGCCGAGCGGTCAAGTGCACCAGACTGAAGCTTTGGTGTTTCTGATCGGCAGAGTGTGGATTCGGGTCCCGGTCTTCGAGCATGACACTTAACTACTACTGTTTTGTCCTTCGGATAAGACGAAAAGCCGCCCCTGTATTGTGTAATGAACGTCAAAGGACCCAGTACACTTGTTGTAAGAGAAGGGGTTTGCCGAGGTGTTTCTGGCAGTGGCTGCCGAGAGTGCACCACTAGCACCTTGTAAACCCTTATATAAGATGCTACAAAAGTGGGTCTCATAATTCATAAATTTCAAAACCTGTCTTAAACAGTGTTTCTCTTCGTTCAAGCGCCTTGAGCACCTTATTGGTCGATATGTGGGCTATTATAAGACTCCAATATTATTTTACTATTATTTAGAAGGAAGAGGATTGCAGTGACACCGTTATGAAATGTCTCTTTGTAAGCTTGTGATACTACGAATATCGCGATACTAGTTCTGAAACGATTACGATATCGTGTCACATTTTTTTTTATTCGTGATATCGGTAAATCGCGCTAAATCGACGATCTTGCAACAATAAATCTGTAAGATTCCCCAACAGATCCGATCCGACGGGGTTTAGTCTTCGAAAAAAACCAGCATCAAAGTCTCAGCGATCAGGCGGTCTCGCAGACGGGTGTTATCTCGTGCGTGTTGCATACATGCGAGTAGCGTGATCTAATTAGTTATGCACACATATAGAACAGTCTGTCATGCGCAGTAGTTAACACATTAAATGTGTGTAAGTAATAGGCCCAGGTTTTCATACCATAGGTTTAGAGTAAAATACTTCATTGGAGCAAGATGCTTAGGAACAGTCGGTTTGAAGCTACAACTTACACTGTAAGGTTTGTAGAAGATTACGTCATCAAAAAATAATCGCGATAATATCGAATATCGCGATATAATGTCGACGATATATCGTGGATGAAAAAAAGCGATATCGCCCAAGCTTATCTCTTTGGATTGTGTGTGGTTCTGAGAAGAACTGATATTGAAGAGCCCTATCAGTTCTTCTCGGAACAACTCGTACTACAAAGAGAGATTTCACATGGTTATATAAGATAAGCCCCTACTAGATAAGTATTTACGGCCAAATCGTGGATGCACTTTTATTTGCTATCTCTGATACAAACTCCAGATTAAAAAACCACTGATGAAACAGCTTTTTCAAAAATGTTTATGAATCAGTTATTCAGAACTTTGTCAATTAGAAATAAAAAGTACTTGAGTTTGTCAAAGAGTTACTCAATATTATTATTATTATTCATTCGGCCATTTCTCAACAAAAAAAAAACATACAGAATACAAATAGCCTTTAAGAAGTGAAAAAAAGACAGAAAAAAAAGCTCATATCAAGTTTAGGATTAACAAAAGTGTACTCAATCACTGTAACTCGAAAGTCTGCTGATCCAAACTTGAAAATTTGAACATAAGTAAAATACACACATTTAAAAATCAAATAAACATTTAAGGAAACAAAAAATTATATTTATATATAATGGTGCCTTTGTAATAAAATTGTGTTGTTATAAAAAGTGAACCCATGTCTGTGGCTGTGCAAATATCAAGACAGTAGAAGTTTATCAAGCGTTAGGCTGGCAGATTCAGAACAGCTGTTTGAAAGCATCTCATGACTGTCTGCAAAGATCACAACATGGGCTGGAATGTGATTATCTTCTAACTGAAGTTCCAGCAGTTTTGTTGTCCCTTTTTCCACATTGTTGTATATTCTAAATATACAACCTGTACATATAGTTGTCATGTTTTTTGCAATTTTTACCATTTTAAAATCATGTAATTTGTTATGTTCAATTCGTTGCAATTTTGCTTCTGGCAACAAGTTTGAATTTTAATAAACCATGAATAATAATAGTAATAATAATGATAATAATAATAACAATGATGTAACAACGTCAGATCCAGGATGTTGCGGACGAGGTTGCGATCCCCTTGACAAAATGAATTCTCTACTCCCTGTGTCCCCAAGAAGGCCAGAGCGCCTCTCTGCTGCTCCTCCCAAACCCAGGCAAAGTGGTCGCACACCTGAATAGGGTCAAAGTATTTGATTCGCCCATCTCTTTATTTCCAGGTGTTTCAGGCACTTGAGAAGCTACAACTTTCCTCGGAGGGAGGATCGGCAGAACCTTCAAGGTGTGGCAGAGGACACTCAGGAGGATTTGAACGAGATTTTCGCATTAGTGGTCCTCCGCAACAGCAAAATATGAATGATGTCTCACAGGCTTTTAGCGTTAGTCATTGCTTATTTCTCAGTTGTGTATTTCTGGCATATTTGACCTCTGACCCCTGAACATTTCCCCTGACTGGTTAAACTTTAAAGGGATATGTTGCCTTGGATTGGGCAATTTGGGCTAAAAAAAAGCGTTTGAAAGCGTTGTTATAAAATGATTATAGTTGGAAAGATGTTTTAAATGTAAAATGTAATGATCGACACAAACGTGCCTCGCAATTGCGTGGTTTTCCTTTTAATTCGTGAAGTCCGCCATTGTGTGGAGTCAAAAATGTTGTACCAACTGAAATTGACGTTGAATTTACTGACCAAATTAGCCCCTAGTTACATTCGCGCATGTGTACAGACACTATTGGTTGGCAAGCGCCGTACAGTGGTGCACTTGGCAGTATGTGTCACGCCACCATCGACCCATACAAAAAAGCATTATGTAATAATGATAATGATCGTAGCTTCTTGTATAGCGCTCAAATCCGTCACTCATTGACGCTCATGGCGCTCTTACATTATTACCCCTTGATAAGACCTCTATGATAAGACCATGTCAGTTCCTTTGGGAGCATACAGCCCGTCATTTTGCCAGTAGTGTTAGTGCACACACGCATTTTACATACTTCTAGAAGCGCCTATCGTCAGTAACCGTTTTCTAAAGCTAGTAATTTTGTTGTTATTTCCAGGATTTAGGTGTAGTGTACCTGACCAACCTCCGGGTTGACACAGCACCATGTCCAGAACTCCCCCCAATGTGTAAGTGGCTTCGTTTAGTTTATTTCATACCTAATGTTTATCTCATGAATGTCTTTCTTTGTTAAGAAAAAGCGGTGCTTGTTTAATTGATAAGTCACCTCAACGTTTTTCAGAGATAAGTTGATAAATTTGACTTGTGGGGTAAGGAAAAAAAGGGGAGACGGATTTGTCTTCATTTCACACTCTACTGTGGGCTCTTGGTGGCATTGGATCTTTCATAAAATGAAGGCATTGCTTTTTACAATTCATAGCTCTAGAGATTTATCAGCGAACGTTTTAACGAAAACTATTTCAATTTGTGTGTATATATTAAGGGAACTTCAGTATTTTCTAAACATTTCCACTGAAGAGATTAAAATGACGAATTCCTACACAGATCACTATAGAGGGCCAGTTGCAGATGGTGAAGCAGTAATGATGCCGATGATAGAAATGGCAATGTCCAGTGTAGCTGAAAAGGAGGAGGCTGTTGCTGTTGCAGAGGATCTCAGTTCTTCCGCTCAGCCAACCCTTAGATCCTACTTCCCAGAGACGTGGCTGTATAGTCTCGTTAAAATTGAGTAAGTATAAATGCCAGGGGAGCTGCAGTGTTTCATGAGAGCTTCTTAAAGGAACATTACAGAATTGGTAAGAAAAAAACTTGTAAAATATACTTTCTTGATCACAGATTTACATACAACTTACACGGTCTAATGATGATGATAGTAGAAAACATACCTTGAAATATTTCTGTCTGAAATGCCATAGTTGATGAGAAATGAATAAACTAATTTTCCGATTGGAGTTTATCGCTCAGTGAGCGTTTTATTCATTTGTTGAATCTATATGATTTCATGCAAATGTGTAATCGGTTTTTCACAATTTTCTCATGACCCAGATGGCCGATCGATCTCAAACTTCTACAGGTTTGTCAGTTTATGTATATGGCGGATTACATAAAGTGCTTACACTGCCAGCAACTGTTTTGTTAGCAAAAACCAATTCTGTAATGTTCCTTTAAAGTTAATGTAATATATGGATTTATAAATCACACATTCTGAAATGCATTGCTCATGGCACTACAGCAAGACGAAAATAGATGCGCAATTTTTTAAATATTTTTTTAATGAGGTATCGCCTAACTCACAAGGCCGATTGGCAACTTCAAGGCGAGGGCTACACTTAACTGATTTGGGCTGTTGACCCAAATCAACTGACACCAGGGGCACGTTGCCACCTACTCCTGGGGCTGAAACAGGGTTACCCCCTTTACAGTCCGTAAGGACGTAGGCATGGGTATCACCATTAGGAGCCTGACTGGTACAGCAGAATGCACTACAATTCCTACCCTCAGCTCCCCTGAGTTATTTTCATCTTAAAGGTTTTCCTTCTTGTAGCCCCTTACCAAGAGTGGCTTTAAGCCTTGTTTAGGGTGAACTTGCATAAAAAAAAAAACCTAAAACTTTTGTAACGCCCTTCTTCCGGGCACAGGACAATATGGAGCGGGTGCTGTGCAGGGCTAGCAAAGTTACAAAGGGGTAGACTGCCAATGACTTCATTCTCTTAAGCTCATCTGCTCTTCAAGCCATTCTCATCGATCTCGGACTCGATTCTTTTTCTACAGAATACCTTAATAAAACGCCATTTCCTTTCTGGAGAGTGAAGGATATGCTGACAAGTAAATAGTCGTACCAAACGGCTTTACACATTTAAAGCTTTTTTTTTGCATAATGCAAGGCAAGTGTTGTGATCTTGTCGATTGACCGAATGCACATGGTGTCATTATCACAAGAATCTTAATGGTGCCATTTTGGGAGTCAATGTTGCTGTGTGTTATACAGTGTAGTGCACGTATTAGGTGACACAGTGTTTGACACGCGAGTGTGGCATACATAAGTGCCTTGACATTGGTGAAAGGGAACAATATGTAGTGGCTTTTTGCCCCCCCCCCCCCCTCGGTCTTGTAACACTTCCCCTATAACGTCCGCTCTTCAACCTCAGCTGCTGCATTTAAGGATTACTCAAAACCAAACTGAACTTATATTCCATCTTCCCAACATCTCAATCTAATACTTAGGATTTGTCCGCGACATAAAAACTTGTTATTAGTAGTGTTATTTAATGTATATATTTATCTTCCAGTATGCGCTAATCCTCCAATCAGATGCTCGAACTGGAGTGTGATATCAAGCGATAACCTACTCCCAGTTTTTGTATTGCACTCTGCGTATTGAGAGTGTCAATGCGTCACGCTCCGCATACGGTCAGTGCAAAAATCACATTCTAAACTGTGCGCGTGCATGCTGTTCATCATGAAACAACTCTCTGAAATGTTAAACTTTGCGAGACTAACATTCAAGAAAATGGTTATCAGGATTGCTTATGAAGTTGTTGTTTAAGTTATTTGTTTCTTTGTTTCTTTATGAGGTTGGTTGACTTTATACTAGGCCTCGTTGGATATAGGACTCAGACGCGCTATATTTTTCCGTATTCCACTTGCGCTTGTGTGATAACTTATAATAGCTTTATGATTGTAACATACTAATATTTCCTAAAATTGATAATAGTGATAAAGGTCACGAGGACCTACATGTGACCGTTCCACACACCATCACAGAGTGGATTGGTCACGGATTCTGCACCTCCACGTTGTACGGGGCTGGAGTGTCCGACTTGACGAGACTCAAAGCTTTCCGTTCGTTCTTCATTGATATGACTTTGCGTTACTCCGTTATCCGTAATGAGATTGTACCAGTCACTGTGGTAGTTTTCAACTACGTAACAAAATGTCTAGAGGTGAGAATAATATCGGGTTTTGGAAGTTAACTTTCAAAGTTTGTTACAGCAATAATTTCAGACCAGAGTACATCTTTACATTTCCCAGTCTAAATGTTCACTTGACCACTGACCAGAGTCCAGTCATTTTAGCTTTGTACCAGACATTACTTTGTTCTTCAGTGTATAAGTAGGATATAAGTAGAACAGTCACATCAGCATATAAAAATTAAATTTCAAAAAAAGTTTTTTTTTTTTTTTCGGTTTGTTTAAACTTACTATTTTGAAGAGCCCCCTTTAGTAAGCCAAACACTGAACAAGTCTAGAAGTCTATTATTTTTCCAACCACATACTTTTTCAATATTTACGAATGTTTATTTGTAAGTTTTTCAATTCCAATCTTCCTAGAAGTATTTTATTTATTGATTTCTGGTCCGGTGAATGTTCCGAGCTATCAGATCTATTGTCTAGCAGAGATTTTCTTGGAATTCCAGTTCCATTTGAAAGCTCTGCCTTACAAAAAAATAATCATAAAACACATGATTGTGGACTTTTTTCTCCATGGATGATCACATGCAGAGCTGCCAACTGTCCCTGATTCTGCAGAAAGTTCCCTGAAAATTAACTAATCTTTCCATGTTCTGATGAACAAATTTGAAAATCTAAAAAAAACATACTAAAAAAGGTGTGAATAAGGTTGTGTCTAAGATGGCGGCTGTGGCACAGCTGTGGCTACAGCTGTGGCTACAGCTGTGGCCGTTGCTAAGGCTTTTGCTTTGTTCGTCCAGTGATCCAACACTTGTTCACGTGACAATCTAATTGAGACACGGCATGAGACAATTTTTTTATTGTTTGATATTTTTGTAATATGCTTTAAAAAATTTCTTGAAGGAAGTTTAAAAAAAAAAAATAATTCGTTCCTTTTCCGAACATAAAAGCATTGAAATTAGATTTCTGTAGCTTTTGAATTTTTCCTGTAACAACAAACGAGACCTCCCCTTAGTCAAATACTTGGACTTTCAATGGTACGTGGGCCAAGCTTTTTTGTTAAAGTCAAATAGAACAGGCATGATATTCTCACTACTTAAGTCTGGTTTCCGATTTTGTCAGAAAAGTCAGCAAAATTGTTATTAAATACCTTGATGAGTCTATTAAAGCCTCTACCATATGTACACGTTGGTCAGCCCTTGTACTCAATAAAAACGTTACTTTTTTTTCCAAGGGCCAAGTATCAATGCTTGATAGGTGACAATGTGTTTTAAATTCCGTCTTATGTAGATTGAGGTACATTTAAAACCATCAAGTAGCTATGAGATTCAAGATCAAAGTAAGGAGAGGCTTTGTGTGTGTGCTGGTGAGTCCAAGTCCGTTTCATTCTACATCAAGGCTATCGAGCTTGGAGATATTCATATAGAAGGTAAATTGAAGAATAGTAATCGAGATTGGTGTAGACTTTCTATGATTCAGTAAATCTGATCCTCGAGTTGTTAAAGGTACATGTTGCCTTGGATCGGGCGAGTTGGTCTATAAAAAGCGTTTGTAACCATTTGTTATAAAATGCATATTGGTTAGAAAGATGTTTTAAAAGTAGAATACAATGATCCACACAAACATGCCACGAATTTGCATGGTTTTCCTTTAACTTTGCGAACTAACACGGTTGGCCATTTTGTGGAGTCAAAAATTTGACTCCACAAATTAATGGCCGGCCACGCAATTTCGGGGCATATTTGTGTGGATCATTGTAGTCTACTTTTAAAACATCTTTCTAACCATATGCATTTTATAACAAACGGTTAAAAAAACGGTTTTTATAGACCAACTCGCCCGATCCAAGGCAACGTGTAGCCTACCTTCAACCCTCACGTATAAATGTTGGAATGAGAGTGCTCCTCCTTACCCTCCTTACCTCACTGAACTTTTCACTCCATACCAGCCTAAATCGCTCACTTCGTTCCAGTGAAATGTTAAGCTCAATCGGTCTTTGGAGTCATGGGAAAACATCGAAAAAAACCCACTACATATGTTTTTACTGTTTTCAAATATCGGGTTTTGGACATGCGCGATAAAGACTAATTGCTTTACTCATTTCCTAAAAACTTTAGCATTTCAAACAAGGAGTCTCACAAAACCTAAAACCACAGATACTCTTCATCTGCCAAAGGTTGTTATGCAGCTGCTCCAATTAACCTTTGGAACAAATCTTCCCTATCAAATCAATCGTGCCATTTCTCTTACTTAATTCAAAACATCGCTTAAAACTCACCTTTTCCAGACTTTTTGTTGCTTTGGCTATTTATTTCATTCTCATTCCGTTAGTGTTGTTGATTGTTGTAGTATTTGTCAGGCATGCAACTTTTCCTCGGATCAGCTGATTTCCTCTTTTTTTATTCTCAGTTTTACCATTCAAAATTAAAAAATACTGTACAAAATCTTTGAAATTTTGTAATTTCCTCTTTTTTGGTGAAGTTACAGTTGCATGCCTGATTTGTTGTAAAGCATTGTGATACCTTTTTTTGCGTAAGAACACTAAAAGTGCTTGGATTATTATTATTATTGTTATTATTGACCTCTCGAAGGAAACAAGAAGCAATGAACTTTCACCAGTTAATACAACAAATCCTCTGTTGCTGAGCTAAAAGCCAGGGTTAGACAAATGTGACTTGGCTTAAAAAATATATTTGATTAAAGGGTGTGTACAACATTGGTAAGATTGAAAATGAAAATGTTCACAGATTTGCACATAACTTACATGGTATAAAGATGGTCATGGTGGTAAACTTCCCTTGAAATAGTTTTGCTTGAAATGCTATAGTTTTTAGGAAATGAGTAAAGCAATTAGTCTTTATCGCGCATGTCCAAAACCCGATATTTGAAAAAAGTAAAAACATATGTAGTGGTTTTTTTTTCGATGTTTTCCCATGACTCCAAAGACCGATTGAGCTTAACATTTCACAGGTTTTTTATTTCATGTATATGTTGGGTCACATAAAATGCGGATACTTGTCTTTGAAAATTACCAATGTTGTACATGTGCTTTAAATAACAGCCAAACTTGACCGAATTTGTCTTTCTTTTTTTATAATGAAAACTCGTCTTTTTCTATGGAAGTGATAAATTTAGGAGGTTGTTAACCATAAAAAAATTGTAGACCAGAGTAAGCTGACTATAATGTCTTTGAAAATTAGCCTGACCTTGACCTCTGACCTCTAAATACTTATAGTCTATGCTGCTTCCAAGAAGGCATCTGCTGGTGTGTGTAAAGGAAGAGAAGTGGATGATTCTCTGGAGGGCGTTGCTGATCATATCCGAAAGAAATTACTTGTCAAGGTTTGTATTTTACCATTAGATATTTAGATTGTCACTCAAATGAACAACCCAGCAGGTTAAGCCGCGCCAAAATAAGCACCTTTGGCTATGGCTGTTGGTCGTCGCAATACAGACATGGACTTAACCAGTGGTTTAAAGAAGTTGTAGTCCTTTTTACATTTGGCAATTTCTAGGCAACAAGAAAAACTTTTGCGTTCCAATTATCACAGAATTGTCTTTTGGGATTGCAAGACAATGTGAGAAAAAATAACTCTTGTGCTGCTGAAGTTTGCCTTTTACATTGGTTGGCTCAAACGTTGCCTTGTGTGTCTAGAATTAACATCTTCGGTAATGGCGTCTGCAATGTTAATCTCATTTGATTTTTGTTGATGTATTTGCCTGATTATACAATAAACCAAATTGGAAACATCCTTATCTTTGATTCAACTCATCCTTTAGATGAAAACTAACTTGTACATAATTTGGGGCGACTAATTAGAAAATGAAAGTTAAAACTCTCTTAATATTTGTTTTGTCTTCAGCCTGAAGGTGTAGAAACTGAACAAATTATCAGCACATTCTTCTGTCCTAGCAGTAAGTGCTCAGTAAACCTCGTTTAAAATAGACCTTATGCATCGACGTCATCAAGCCGCCATCTTAGAGGTAAATCGGTGATGAAACAATGGAAACGCACAGATTTGTACACGCGGCGCACAGTATTGGCTAGTGAACATCTTCCCTTTGACCTCGAGGCGAGGGCGCCCTACTCAAATGATGTCATGTGCATAAGGTCTATTCAAGATCAAAAAATTGTTTCCCAGGTTGGCTACACGTGTGGGAGCCATTTCTAGGAAGATGCTATGGAGGTTGTGGCTCCTTGGGAGCCATTTCTAGGAAGATGCTATGGAGGCTGTGGCTCCTTGGGTCAGTCTCTTGAACCTCAGTGTCGTGGCTTGACCATAGAGGAATTCCAGTGAAGGACATGGGAAGCTGGTGCTTCCATTTTCCATGCTCCTTGGGTCAGTCTCTTGAACCTCAGTGTCGTGGCTGGACCATAGAGGGATTCCAGTGAAGCTGGTGCTTCCATTTTCCATGGTCTTGGGCTTAATTTCCCCTACAAAACTTGTCCATAGACTTAAAGGTATTATACAACATTGGTAACGATAAGAAACATTGTTTATTTTTTAGTCTGAAGGCTTACTGATTATGAAGTTCATACAAGAAACGTATGGATTAATGGATTAATGGATTGAGCCCAAATTTTCAGAGGCTTGTTATTTCATGTATATGGTTGAACACACAAAACATGAACACTGTCTGCGATTATTTTGTCGGCTCTACCAATCCTGTAGAAAGATTTTGTCAAGGTGCACTTTGTAAAATGAAATATGGCCTAGCCTGAAGTCCTTACAGCTTTCGAACTATCAACATTTAAATATTAGCATTGTGTCTATCTTTGGGCACCCAGGTTGGCTCAGTGGTTTCTATCTCCGCCTTTCACCTCTGTGAACCCCAGTTCGATTCCCAAACGGGAGCCTTGCATGTGGATTGGGGTTTTCCTCCTACATCTAAAACTGACATTCCTTCATCATCTTCAGGACTGGGTTACAGTGCTTGCCGCTTTGAAGGATCCTTTGGTTTTATCACCAGAAATATATAACAATAGTAATGGTACCAAGAGCCGCGTAAAAAACAAACTAAATCTTTTTTTTTTGCAATTGGTCTAGAATATCCTGAGGGTAGATATGAAGAGGATATCATTCTGAAAGATCTACCTGAGAACTACGTTGCAGGCTCGGAAAGAGGAATTATCACTCTCACAGGTAAGACCAAGAAGTTTCCTTTGAAGACGAGCAGAGTATACTGTTTGAAACGTCGAGACCAAACCGGCTCTTCTCAGAGCCAACACTACTCCCAAAAGAGATTTTACATATGGTTGTACCAGCAAGTTTACTACTATTTATAGTTATAGTTACTTCTCAAGTTTCCTTTGGTTTGAATGAATCTTCCTTTATTCATGCTACTCATGAGAAAAACAAATATGTAAATAAACAAACTTTTTTAATCTAAAAGAGACGATAATGGTTTTATGCTTGATGAAGTTGTTGTCCACAGTTCTTACAAGACAGAATACAATCATTCAAAATGCGCTTGAAATCTTAGTTGGAATTCGATGATGTGTCACTGGTTTTGTGTATTCCATGATTTGCAGAGGGGGTATGCATACCAGAATCAGTATGTTACCAATAATAATAATAATAAGTGACTCTTAAATAGTGCATAACATAACTGGGAGAAATCTCAATTCGCTTTACCAAAAAACAGAAAAGTTACAATGACCAAGAGAAGGCGAGTTATAACATGTGAGATTAAGAGGTTGGATTTGACGTCGTCATAGGGCCAAGCTTTTAGCCAGGCATGCGTCCGGGCGTCTTTTGGACGCCCTATTTTATTTTTGGACGCCCCGAAAAACTGTCGGACGCCCTTGAAGACGCCCTGTATTTTGTACATAATAAAAATATTTTACATCCGAATACCTCAAAATGTAAGCAAAACGAACGCAAATCCAAACTGCAGTGAAGGTAACTTTATGCAAGATACAACCAATTTATCTTAAATATACTGATCGCCCATTCATTGTTTACCTTGGAAGGCTTGAACCGCAAAGGCTTTGAAATGCAACGCCACGCAGTAGAAAAGTTTACAAAAACTTAAAAAAAACTTGTTGTATGTGTGAACCTCCCACCATGAGTATGGGTAATGCAAGTTTAATAAAGAACTAGCTACACTGCTCGTTAATATCAGAAGGTACATGTACTCTTTACATGACCACTGTCCAACTGTCCCTCATAGTATTACACTGTACATGTATATTGCGTATGCATGTAATGTAATGTACACTGAAATGTTATCTATCGTTCCGCTCGTTTAAAATTCCCGGGCTACGTGTTGAATACGACCGGGGTAATCAATATGAACAAATCGTGACCCTGCCCAAACTTTAAAAATAATAATAACACAGCGAGAAATACTACGATTTTAGGGCTGTACGGTGCTGATTTCACTTTTTTAACCCTTTAGCCGGCCCAGACTCAAAGCACAGTAAATGCAAAAAAAGTTCTATGGTACATGCTTGCTGAAAATTTATCCTAAAAATTTGGACGCCCTGTTTTTCAATCCAGTCAAATTTGGACACCCTATTTTCAAATCCTGGCTAAAAGCTTGCATAGGGCAGGCGTCTTAGGGCAGGAGCTGCTCTAAGTGAGGATGCTGGCAGGGCATTCCACAACTTGGGTAAAGTGTGAGTATGCCGTGGAGTCATATAATTATAGTAACACTGAGTTCTTATATAGCGCTTTATCACACCAATTGGCGTCTCAAAGCGCTCAATATTTTTTTCCTGCAAGGTATGTGTGTAGAGCTACGTTTTGAAGTATGAGACCTGTTCCTTTACATAGCACCATGTAATGGTTTACAAGGTGCTTTGGCGCAATATGCTGCCAATCAAACCAGGAACACCGGGGCAAAACCCCTTCTCTTTACTATAAGTGTAACTGGGTTCTTTTACGTGCATTACACAACACTCAGGACCTACGGCTTTACGTCCCATCCGAAGGCCACAGCAATAATGGTTAAGTGTCTTGCTTAAGGACACAAGTGTCAAGACCGGGACTTGAACCCACACTCTGCTGATGAGAAACACCAGAGCTTGAGTCCGGTGTTCTTATCTGCTCGGCCACGACACGCCACTGACTTGGGTTCCAACCTTACCTATTCTCCATTGTTGTACCTTATCTTGATTCATAGACTGCAAAAGCATATGTTTTGGCCAGCATTTGTCTGTACCCTGAGTCATGGCCGCTTAAATTTGTGTTTGGATTTGAGTGAAATTGAGTGATGAGATGGATACGAGTGGTTGGGTATGATTTTTCTGAAACTACTTTTTTATTTTCGTTTTTTAATTTCGATGTGGATTTTTAGGTGACATGATGGGTCCTACAATTAGCAATCTGGACAAGCTGCTTCGTATGCCAACTGGATGCGGGGAACAAAATATGATCGGTTTCGTCCCCAACATCTTTGTCCTGCACTATCTAACAGGTAAACTGAACTACATCTATCGGGCAGTCAGGTTGGCGTAGTGGTGTCTTGCCTTGCCTTCCACCTTTGGGGACCCCAGTTCAAATCACACCGGGGCACTACTAGTCCCTGCCTGATTGCATGGAATATTTCTCTGGGGTTTTCCTCCGTAACATAAAACAGAAACTTCCTTCATTGTCTTCTAGCCACGGTGTTCTTTGCTAGTATAGTGATTAAGTTCGTTTTCTGAGACCAGAATAAATGAAATGAAATGAAATACCTAACTCATATCTGCCCATTTACGGAATTTCCCGTAAAACACAAAAACTCTGTACCTTCGGAAAAACCCATAGAGGAAGTTAGTGTCTTTCTTTATAATCTCAATTGCTAGTGGTATCAGATGGGGAAACATGGCAAATTATACATCACATAAAAGAGATTTATGTACTCTTTCCAACGGTACACAATTTGTTTGGATATGTGTATTTGCAAGGCAGTAAATAATGAATGTTTATTGTAATGCAATAATGGGCTAATGGGCTTAGGCAGGAACATTTTTTATGTACTGTGACCAGTCAGATAGCTATGGGTTAAATACCATTAAACTAAAGAGAAAATCCAAACTCTACCCTGTGGATTTTCCTATTTACCTGATGCACATGATGTCATAATAAGTGTGGTTATAATGTTTACATGTGCATTACTGTTGGCTTTCATCAAAGTGGCACCTTTTATGCGGACTTTTTCATTTTGAAAAAAAATAAAATAAAAACAATCGTGAAAAAGAAAATGGGTTTCTTAGAGTGAAAAGATCAAATAGGGGGAAAGAAGGCAGCCCAGTGGCGTTTCAGTAAGCTTGATCAGACCTTATGTTTGTTTAAAATGATAAAGAATAGTCCATAGCAAAATACATGGCAAAAGACATAGCAACAGGACAAGGTAGTAGACTTTGAGGACCTTTACGTTTGGCCATTTTCAAATTAGAGCCTAGGCCGCCCTTCGGCAACACCCTTGGCAACAGCCATAGCCGTAGCCGCCAATTCGGCCGCAGCCTTACCTTTTAATTTTCACGTCTCTATACACCCAAGGGATAAACAAGCTAACACCCGGCATTGAGGGCAAAGCCAAGGAGCACATGGAGACTGGGTACCAACGTGAGCTAACGTATCAACATAAAGACGGCTCCTACTCTGCGTTTGGAGAGAGGGACCCGTCTGGCAGTACCTGGCTGACGGCATTCGTGGTACGGTCTTTCGCGCAGGCATCCAAGTATATCTACATTGACCCAGTCAAGTTGGCAAAGAGTAGAGATTGGTTGTTGAAAATTCAACGGGATGCGGATGGATGTTTTCAATCTGTCGGCAGGGTCATCCATAAAGATATGATGGTAAGTTGGAAAAGGCAAGACTGTCAGATGGTGATCAATTTCGGGTCTTTTTATTGGGCGTAGTAATGAGGGATGAAATAATATCATTTGTACTTCACTGCACTGCTCCCATGTACATCTCAGATCTCCTACACAACTACACTCCTACCCGCTTTCTTCGCTCACAACACCAACATCTCCTTCACATTCCAAGGTTCAACACACAGCACTACGGAAACCGGTCATTCAGCGTTACTGCACCTACTCTCTGGAACAATCTCCCCCATCACATTCGTTCTATCACCTCCTTTAAATCATACAAAAGTGCCCTGAAAACCCACCTTTTTTCTATACAGCATTAATTACCTTGCTTGTGTGTTAATCATTCAGTCAATTGTACATAATTTAACAGGTTATTTATTTTAGTTTTTTGTAAAGCGCCTAGAGATAACTTTATATTAGGCGCTATATAAATCAAATATATTATTATTATTATTTACCCAAACATCGATGTGTGTCAAGAATGGTGTTCTCAGTACTTTATACATAATATTCATTATTTAACATCAATGTAAAAGTTTGTGTTATTTTTGGGGGTTACATTTACACCGATGTTTGTTGAGCACTGTATACCCAGTGCTTTCTGGGTCCAGCACGGGGGAAAAAGATCTCCAGGCATTCTCACATGGCATTAGAACCCACAACCATCTAAATTCAAGAGTAGATGTCTTAGCTAAACAAAACATCAGCTCGCCTGGTGGCAAGGAGGGCAGTTTGAATCCTATTATAGGTTTTTTGTCCTTTATGGTGATCAGGACATTCTTTAAGGCAACCCTGATGTCTTGAATTCTTTTTTACTTCAATAAAGAAGTTCTGTGTGCTGCTACACCTGTTGTTGTCCCTGTCTTATGACTCAAACTCTATCTCAAATCCATATCCATTACTCAAAACTTAGACTGTCGCATTAAGATTCACAAATGTGAGACTCCACCCTGGTTCTTCTCAACCCTGGTTCTTCTCAACCCTGGTTCTTCTCAACCCTGGTTCTTCTCAACCCTGGTTCTTCTCAACCCTGGTTCTTCTCAACCCTGGTTCTTCTCAACCCTGGTTCTTCTCAACCCTGGTTCTTCTCAACCCTGGTTCTTCTCAACCCTGGTTCTTCTCAACCCTGGTTCTTCTCAACCCTGGTTCTTCTCAACCCTGGTTCTTCTCAACCCTGGTTCTTCTCAACCCTGGTTCTTCTCAACCCTGGTTCTTCTCAACCCTGGTTCTTCTCAACCCTGGTTCTTCACAGCCCTGGTTCTTCACAGCCCTGGTTCTTCTCAACCCTGTTTCTTCTCAACCCTGGTTCTTCTCAACCCTGGTTCTTCTCAACCCTGGTTCTTCTCAACCCTGGTTCTTCTCAGCCCTGGTTCTTCACAACCCTGGTTCTTCACAACCCTGGTTCTTCTTAACCCTGGTTCTCCTCAACCCTGGTTCTTCTCAACCCTGGTTCTTCACAACCCTGGTTCTTCACAGCCACAGTTCCTCACAACAATTTTTCTCGATCCTGGTTCTTCACAACCCTGGTTCTTCACAACCCTGGTTCTTCTTATCTTCGGTTCCTCAAAACAGTTCTTCTCAATCCTTGTTCTTTACAGCCCTGGTTCTTCTCAACCCAATTGTTCTTCTCAATCCTGGCTCTTTACAACCCTGACTCTTCACAACCCTGGTTTTTCTTAACCCTGGTTCCTCACAACGGTTCTTCTCAATCCGGGTTCTTTACAACCCTAGTTCTTCACAACCCTGGTTCCGCTCAACCCTGACTCTTTCAACAATTCTTCTCAATTCTGGTTCTTCTTAGAACCAACTTTTCTTCCTTAAAGAGGTTGATTTATAATGGTTGTACTCTTCATACTTACTACACTATACAAAGCTTCAAGTTGCACTTGACGTGTTATTGACTCAAACTCATCCCTTTAATTGGTCAGGTAATCCTGTCCATTTTTTAATAGTCAGAGAAGTTAACCTTTGTAGTTCCACTAAAAAATATTTCCTCTGGGTCCATTTTCTTCACAGGGGAATGTTAAGGATGACGCTACACTCACTGCCTATGTTATCATATCACTCCTGGAAGCCGGAGATCTAAGTACTGTAAGTATAGAAGTGTACCCATGGTGTCAGACAGTGGTTTTCATTCCTAGGTGCTTAAGGGCTTTCGTGAAACTCTGCCTTTTTTTCCCAGCGTAACACTGATCAAAATGTGCTTTTTTTAAACATTATGAAACATTTTGTATTGAGTTCCACTCATTAATATATGTAGTCATTGCATACTCGTTATCTTTCTACAACAACAAAACAATCATGGTAATTTCGTTCAAGTTGATCTTTAAAAGTGCTTGATTTTCTTACCACTCTTTCAAAAGTGCTTGATTTTTTCCCCACTCTTTCAAAAGTGCTTGACTTTTCTTTCCACTCTTTCAAAAGTGCTCGATTTTCTATCCACTCTTTCAAAAGTGCCCGATTTTCTCTCCACTCGTTTAAAAATGCCTGATTTTCTTGCCACATTGCTGATCCTGATTTGATTTTTCCCAGGCTGACCATATCAAACGAGGTGTGCAATGTCTGAACAAGATGGTGAACATCCAAACTGCAGACATGTACACATTGGCGCTAGCAGGGTATGCTTACATCTTGGCTGGGCTCCCACACAGGGATGATTTATTGAAGAGACTTGGCGAGCTAGAAGTGGGTAAGTGGTTCTTTTAACCCATGTCATGGTGCGCAGCGCACTTACACGCGCCTATCCTGTCTGCCATTTTGGGAGTCAATATGTACGCAAAGAAATCACTCAAAAATGGTAGACGCGCATTGTGCGGAGGTGCATGACGCGTCTAGCAAGGGATCAATATCAACAAGTATACGTAGAAAAAAGTTAGTCGATTGAGCGTTTTCTTAAAACACTGTGGCAAAACTATCTAGTGACTAAGAATAGCGGTTACACTTTGTAATGAATCTTTTTTAGCTCGTGTGATGGTTTTGTAACAACCTGATATTCCAAATAGTATAATCTGATCGTATTAAACTTTTCAACTGAAGATGCTCAGAGCATACTGGGTAAAACAAACACTTGTTACACCTCTGGTTCTTTTCAGAGCCACAGCAAACCTTAGTTTAGTTTAAAATTCAAGATCTGTTTACAAACAACCTTTTGTTTTACAGAATCTGAAGGCTTGATGCATTGGGAAGGGCGGGTAGTCCCTAACACCAACAAACGGCCCTCGTATCTCCATCATCAAGCATCATCCCAGAACATTGAGATCACATCCTACGTGCTTCTAAGCTACGTCAGGGCCTATGAGAAATCTCAAGCTCTAGTCAAGGGTAATCCTGTAGCTCGCTGGATTGTTGGGCAACGCAATGCTGAGGGTGGATTCTCTTCCACTCAGGTAAAACCCTAACCCTAATCCTAATCCTAATCCTAATCCTAATCCTAGCCCTAACCCTAACCCTTAACCCTAAACCCGAGCCATTAACCATAACCTAACTCTAATCCTAGCCCTAGCCCTTATCCTAACCCTAACCCTATCCCATACTCTTACCCTAACCCTAACCCTAACCCTGTCCCATACTCTTACCCTAAAACCCTATCACACACTCTTATCCTTAGCCTAACCCTATCCCATACTATGACACCAACGTTTACCCCTTCCCATACTCTTATCCTAACCCTAACCCTAACCCTGTCCCATACTCTTACCCTAAAACCCTATCGCATACTCTTATCCTAACCCTAACCCTAACCCTAACCCAACCCTAACCCTAACCCTAACCCTAACCCTAACCCTGTCCCATACTCTTACCCTAAAACCCTATCCTTATTCTTACTCTTATCCTTAGCCTAACCCTATCCCATACTATGACACCAACGTTTACCCTTTCCCATACTCTTATCCTAACCCTAACCCTAACCCTAACCCTAACCCTAACCCTAACCCTAACCCGAACCCTAACCCTATCCCATACTCTGACACCAACCTTAACCCTATCGCATACTCTTATCCTAACCCTAACCCTAACCCTAACCCTAACCCTGTCCCATACTCTTACCCTAAAACCCTATCGCATACTCTTATCCTTAGACTAACCCTATCCCATACTATGACACCAACGTTTACCCTTTCCCATACTCTTATCCTAACCCTAACCCTAACCCTAACCCTAACCCTAACCCTAACCCTACCCTATCCCAATCCCATACTGACACCAACCTTAACCCTATCCCATACTCTTATCCTAACCCTAACCCTAACCCTACCCTATCCCAATCCCACACTCTGACACCAACCTTAACCCTATTCCATACTCTTATCCTAACCCTAACCCTAACCCTACCCTATCCCAATCCCATACTCTGACACCAACCTTAACCCTATCCCATACTCTTACCCTAACCTTAATCCTAACTCATCCCATACTCTTGAACTAACCCTTACTTACGCTAAAACCCTTACTCTTACTATAACCCATATCCAACTCTAATTTAAACAAATTCTAACATGTATTTTTTACCTGAAAAATGTGATTTAAAAAATAAAACTTTTTAAAACAAATCAGCTGTTGCCACTTGAACCAAGTTAGTCCTGTATTAACTGCTCATAACATCTTGTTTTCCCAGGACACGGTGATGGCTCTACAAGCTTTGACTGACTACAGTATGATGGCGTACACGGGGGGTAAACTGGACATCTCTCTTGGGGTCAAGTTCTCCTGTGATAATGATGTAAGACAACTTCGTGTCACCGAGCAAAACAGTCTTCTTCTACAGACTGTGCAGATACCCAAGTTACCGGTTGAAATCCTGATGAATGCTACTGGGAAGGGCTGTGCCATGACTCAGGTGACTACTTTTTAACCCTCATCTCACTGTACTTTGGTTCAGATCCAGTGTTTGCCTACTTGAAACGTTTTCCTGCAGCCTACAGTTCAACATCATGGCATGACACTTGTATCCTTGAACAAGACACGATTGCTTCACGTCACCCTTGGGTAAATGGGTAGCTATCCCATGGATAAATGGGTAGCTATCTCATGGGTAAATGGGTAGCTATCCCATGGGTAAATGGGTACCTATCCCATGGGTAAATGGGTACCTATCCCATGGGTAAATGGGTACCTATCCCATGGGTAAATGGGTACCTATCCCATGGGTAAATGGGTACCTATCCCATGGGTAAATTGTACCTATCCCATGGGTAAATGGGTACCTATCCCATGGGTAAATGCGTATCTATCCCATGAATAAATGGGTACCTATCTCATGGGTAAATGGGTAGCTATCCCATGGGTAAATGGGTAGCTATCCCATGGGTAAATGGGTACCTATCCCATGGGTAAATGGGTACCTATCCCATGGGTAAATGCGTACCTATCTTATGGATAAATGGGTACCTATCTCATGGGTAAATGGGTAGCTATCCCATGGGTATATGAGTAGCTATTCCATGGGTAAATGGGTACCTATCCCATGGGTTAATGGGTAGCTATTCCATGGGTAAATGGGTACCTATCCCATGGGTAAATGGGTACCTATGAGGACAGATTGATTTAGCTTTGTGCACCACTTACTTGGCAGCACAGGTTGTATAGTCTCCAATGAAACTGATCAGGGTTAAGGAAAATAAAGAAACGGCCTAATGCTCATGGTAACAATGTTCATGCACCATGACTGCCCAAAGTTGGTGGGTACCAGCGCTGTTGTGGTGTCCATTAGTATTATAGTGGAACACTTTGTATATTAAAATTTTAAAATAGACTTCTCACAAATAAAAATTAATGGTAGCTGATCAAAGGCATAACATTCAGTTACTATTTGTATGGTCTTAACAGGTGATAGTGACCTATAACATCTTTCCAGAGACGCCAGCCAAACCACCATTTACCATTCGTCATCTGACATCAGATGTAATACATAACAGTCTTGTTGATGCTCCACAACCATGCACTTTAAACTTGTACGTCTGTGCGAAGTAAGTCTTCTGTACTCATTATAGGGAGATATAATTACAAGCTTTGGGCTACCAAGGGGATTGGAGTGGTCTGTTGGTAATTTTATAAAAGGGATTGGAGAGTTAGTAGAAATATTGCAATTCAGGCAGGGATGAGAAATTTCAGACTTATCTGAATTCAGGCTTTTTAGGTAAGCCCGGCTGAAGAAAATCAGCCTTTTTATTTTTTTCAGCATAAAGAAAACTTGCTCTTTGATCTTCATCTCCTGTGCTGATGAGTACACTGATTCTAAACTAACTCAGTGAAATCTACCTCGATGAAATCTAAACCCAATGGGTTACCAAATAGTGGAAATTCTATCATTTCAATAAACCTCCTAATATTTGGATCCTAGTTGCAGACTTTTTTTTGTCAGCAATGCCTCTCACCCCTATTTAGGATATGAGCCTGGCATGTCAACAATTAGGCGCAGTGGGGGAAAGGAGTAAATGCCATTCTAAACGTGGAAAAGTAAGGCCGGATATAGTAACAGGAATTGTTTGGAAAGTTGTTTTGTGGAAATTTGCATTCAGGATTCGTAGATAGAGGGAGACACTCATCGATTAGAGCTATTTTCGGTTTATGAAAGTGACAAAGTTCGGTTGCATGGCTTTTGACTGGCACCCCCGAACAAAGATGTTGACAAAAATAGGGAGACCGCCAACATAGGGCTAGACAGCTCAGTTGGTAGAGCGCCGGCACGTTAATCTGGAGGTCGTTGGTTCATATCCTGCTCTAGTAATTTTTTCTTTGTTCAACCCCAAACCACTATTATTTAATTAAGATATTTTATGTTTGTTTGTTTGTTTTTAATTTAGTTACGAAGGTGAAGATAAATTTTCCAATATGGCAGTCATTCAAGTGCGTATGGTGTCTGGGTTTGAACCAGACTCAAACAGTTTGAAAAAGCTGGAGCAAGACAAAGACATCATGAGTCCAAAGAGAGTTGAACAAGAAGGGAAGGATCTTTTCTTCTACTTTGATCAGGTATAATAAGAAGACGAGTGTAGGTAGTTGTCAAGATCAGAAAAATCAAAATTTGAATTTTGTGGATTCACAACCGCATGCACCACAAAGAGTTTACCTAAACGAGGTAATTTGTAATGAAAGCTGGGGGTTTGAGCCGACTCGGTGCTTCTACTCGGGGGGAGGGAAGGGGGGACGGGGGGGGGGGGGGGAGGGGGGGGGGGGGGGGGGGGGGGGGAAGGGGGGACGGGGGGAGGGAAGGGGGGAGCGGGGGGGGAAAGGGGGAAGGGAGGGAGGGGGGGAGGGGGGGGAGGGGGGGGGGAGGGAAGGGGGGACGGGGGGAGGGAAGGGGGGACGGGGGGGGGGAGGGAAGGGGGGACGGGGGAGGGAAGGGGGGAGGGGGGAGGAAGGGGGGAGGGGGGGGGGGGGGGGGGGGGGAAGGGGGGACGGGGGGAGGGAAGGGGGACGGGGGGGGGGGAGGGAAGGGGGGACGGGGGGAGGGAAGGGGGGACGGGGGGGGGGGGGGAAGGGGGGACGGGGGGAGGGAAGGGGGGACGGGGGAGGGAAGGGGGGACGGGGGGGGGGGAAGGGGGACGGGGGAGGGAAGGGGGGAGGGAAGGGGGGACGGGGGAGGGAAGGGGGGACGGGGGAGGGAAGGGGGGACGGGGGGAGAGAAGGGGGGACGGGGGGGGAGGGAAGGGGGGACGGGGGAGGGAAGGGGGGACAGGAGGAGGGAAGGGGGGAAGGGGGGGGGCGGGGGGAGGGAGAGACGGAGTCCATGGCCTCTCAGTCTTTTTAAAAAATTTAATTTCACAGGTAAGGAAACACAAGTACAAATATAAAAAACAATCGGGAAGACACAAAACTGACTAACAGTTGAACCAAAAGAAGGTAGCACCCATGTAGGATTTAAAAAAGAAGTGAAGGTAATTACTATCACAGTATCAAGTTGGTCTCCTGATGCTACAATTTAAGAAACGAACAAACATTAAGGGCATTAAATATACAGTAACACATGGCTTAGAAGAACCTATACAAGATTGTACAGTGTCAAAACATCAAGTTATATTATCAAAAGCACAAAATTCACGTTAAAAAAATGGAAACCTTTTTAAAAAGTTAGAAAATACTTACAGCACTGTGAGTTATTGGGAGTTCTTTTGCCCCATTGGCCTTGGTGCCACTAAGAAGTTTCCCATAAACTTTCAATTGAAGTGCTCGTTGCAAAATGCAAATGGCCTTGCCCTCTCAAGGATGACACTTCCAGGCCTGAAGCTGTTCACATACGTGTGGACATTAAGAAGAATATGACAACAAGACACAAGAGCTGCAAAGATTGTCTCATTATATTCTCTGTTCTTTCTTCATAACAGATTGGGCACGAGGGAACTTGTGTTAATTTAGTTGTGTCTCGACAAGAGATTGTCAAGGAGCCAAGAGATGGTGTCATAACCGTCTTCGACTACTATGAGAAGAGTAAGACATTCTAGCAAAATTTCAGGACTTAGAATAGAAGTTGGGTCAGTGTTTTTTCTTAATAAGGAAATTCCAAAAAGAAGTCACTCCGCGGTAGTGAAATTAATAACGAGAAGTCCCCCTCGATCCATTTAGCGAAAGTAGTAGTTCCGGCCGATTTCCTACCTTCCTCCCAGGTAGTCGTTAATAAGCAGGACAGTTCAAAGAAGTCACTCCGCGGTAGTGAAATTAATAACGAGAAGTCCCCCTCGATCCATTTAGCGAAAGTAGTAGTTCCGGCCGATTTCCTACCTTCCTCCCAGGTAGTCGTTAATAAGCAGGACAGTTCTTTTCAGAACTGAGAAGTCTCCCGAACTCTGAACATCTACTCCGCGGCAGTAGAATAAATAGCAAGACAAGTTCTCTAAAGAACATAATCTACACCGCAAAGTAGATATACACATGGTGTTACCGCAAACCATATATACAAGGAAATATCAGAAATAAAAAGAGAAATTCCTTTGCATCAAGTTGTTCGGAACCCCAAGGGGTAGAGTTAATAATGACCATGTCAGTTCATGGTAACTCAACTCAGATCGAGTCTGGGCTCTGAGGGATTGCGATGAGTCAAGGGTCAGGATTATCATTTAGAGTGACTGGGTAGCTTCTCCTTGTCAACCAAAGGGTCTCCCTTTGTCATTTGTATTTCCAACTTCTTGTGGTCAAACCAGCCCCTTTCCTCCACCCCCCCCCTTTGTCTTCTTATTCATTGTTTACCCCTTGCTTTTTTCACGTATTTACACTTGACCACTTCTGTTTCACTTGTATACCTGTTTTTGTGTGTTGTCATTTCATTTAGCCTTTGAGAGAGACTCTGCGTGTTAGGGTTGCTTTTAGCTTCAATTGTTTCATTTTTTTTTTTTTTACGGTTTACCATTTACACCGGTGTGTGAACTGCTTTGTACTCAGTGCTTTTTGATTCCTGATAATAAAAAACATACCACAGCCTACTGGGGTAGGATTCTAACCAACGACTCTCACATTCTTGAGTAGACGTTTTAATCACTAGGCCACTGAGCATGCCTGATAAGGATGTGTTCATACCCAGCAGCTGGTACCACTTTGAATTAAATGAAATTGTTTTTGCTCTTTTTCTGTCTGAACAGGTCTGTCAGTGTCTAGCATGTACACGCTCACGTGTACATAGAAGTAGCAGATTAAGTACAGAAGCAACGAAAGGAGAACCAGTGAATAATTGGTACCCTGCAGCAGCGTGAACATGATCCACGTCTGTAGATTTAGCTCGGAATCTGTAACTAATTTGCATAGACAAAATTATTTGAAGTTAATATTTTCCCCCTGCTTTTAATTATAGTGATACTGGTCAACAGACCAAAACTCTGAGTTCCATCCAAATTATTGAACGTTAAAAGAAAAAAATTTCCTTTGGTAATTTAAATTTTGTTGGTACAATGGCAAAGTGATGAATGCAATGTTGATTGCAGAATAACAGTGAAGCATAGCATAAAGTTTAAAGTATGATTGAAGTAAATAATTAGAGCAAATTTGGTTAAGTGGTGCAATGGTAGACAGGTACAATTTAATTTCGTAAAAGTATGTCCTTTGGACTTGTTCCTTTATATTTCCGAACTTCACAAAAGAATTCACGCCCTAAATCTTTACATGATCTGAGTGAGTGGTAAACATGAGGAATATGTAGTTATTATTATTCAAGTACAAAATTGCTGGTGGACTCTGAAATAAATAGGAATACTTTTGACAATCACAAATCACATTTTGGTGTGAATAGAACACCATGTGTTAATTATCGTTACGAGTATATATGATAAATCTTGTAAGTGTTTCAACCAGAAGGGGCCGTACAGAGTAATTGGTGTTTATATACCTCGGAATTCTTGATGGTTGAAAAGAAATAACTGAAAATCAATCAGTTTTGTAACTAAAATTATTGAAAACAAACAAATTTGAAATGGAAAAATGGCCGTTTCATTGTTATTGGTCAACCTTGTTTCGATACCTGACCTTTGAACCTGATGGGGAGTTGGTAGGAGCTTCCTCTTCTGCTTCAAGATGCATGCTGGGTAGCCAGGAAAGGCCATTGAAAACGGCTGAGCTGGGAGAAAATTTATCTAAACTATCTGCTTCATCTGAGGCATCATTTTTTGTTCTTAAGTGTATAGAGTATATTAAATAGTCTGGCAATATTTAAAAATGGTAGTTTGTGGTTGGTGGATGGCTGGATCAAAAATAGTTTTGAGAAAAAAGATAACAATTTTTAAACATTGCATAATAGACAACCTCGCAAAACTTCACAACTGGGAGCGCGCGCTTTAGTGGTGGAATGAGATGCATGCTGTTCTAGTTAGCAACCAAACTTTTTCACTAACTAGACCAGCACGCACCTCATTCCACAGCTAAAGCCTGGTTCATACTTGTGATGAAGGGGGCAATCAGCACGCGCTATTTTTCAATTGTGACGCAAGAAAATTTGCTATGCTTTCACAATTCGCATAAAGTATGAACTGGCTTAACGTGCGCGTACCCAGTATTTGCAAAGTTGTCTATGATAACTCATAGTGCAATACACAATTTATTGAAGTGCAATATTATACTATTATACATTGTTTGAATAAAATATTCTTGGTACTTGGGTAATCATTTTGCATCGAACAGAGTTTCCTTTCATATAGGATAAGTAGTCTTGGTTCAAGACTTCTGTAGCGCCCTCTGTAGTTTATAGCTGACTTTATCTTATCTAGTGATCCAATCTGTGTTCTTTAAAATAAATTGTGCACCTGACTGTGTTCTTGCAGTAATTTAAAGGCAGTGGATACTTTTGGTTGTTACTCAAGATTACCATAAAAACTTGGTACCTGGTAAGGAGCACCTGTGAGCCGCTGATAGTATAAAACATTGTGAGAAACGACTCCCTCTGAAGTAATGTAGTTTTTGAGAAAGAGGTATTTTCTCACTAAAATATTTGAGTCTACTAAGAGGCTTCAGGAATGAAGCCTTTCTCAGGCATTTGAAAGCACATAATTCTATGTAATAAGGGTGTTTTGTCTTTCATTGTTTTCTTTCAACTTCGATGATGACCAAGTGAGCCCAAATTTTCGCGGGATTGTTATTTTATGCACATGTTGGGATACACCAAGTGAGCTCTTTGACAATTACCAAAACTAGTATATCCTGCCTTTTTCTGGGATAATACATGCAGTGAACTACAGACAAAACAATTACATTTACAAATAACACTGAGTAGTAAAACAGAACAGAAACAACACCCAAAAAGCTCCTGCAGGATTACCCAAAAGAGACAAGTTTCTGTCGAGGGGCTCTCCGAACTAATTGGAATAACAGTGATTAATACATTTAGGATAAAATTCATTAAATACAATATTTATAAAATTAAGCAGTTATTCAAAATATTATTAAAAATACACCTAAAAATTACAATAAGTGTAAATAAATAAATAATTCCCAAACACCCCAACAAACAAACAAACAAACAAACAAACAAATATATAAATAAATAAATAAATAAATACATAAACAAATAAATAAATAAATAAGATGCGAAGGGACAGTCATGTTTAGCAGTTGATAATTGTCTCAACTTCAGGCTACCCTTGTTGAGAATGGCCAAGGCATGATGGAGTAGGTTGTTTGGGTTCCCCATTTACAACAGTTTTGCTTGCATGGTCCCTACACGATGGTATCCCCCAAAATTGCACCGAGTATGTAGCAGGTCCTGCAATTTCTTTCACCTTTAGGAAACTTTAATCAATTTCATGGGTTTTCATTTAATATGATGGTGGCGTTTATGACTGAATTGCCACATTAAAATAAATACAAATTTACGCCAGTTAGACATCAGCGCGCTTGTACATGTATGCTATATTAACTCTAGTCATTTTTAATCTAAAGAGTCCACGCACATTTTAAGTGGTGGGGGGGGGAGGGGCACATGCCCTCTCCCTTAGTTACGCTGGGAGAAACTGGAAAATTATGGGCCACGCCCCCCACCGCCCCCCCCCCGGCTGCTGCTCATTGATGTTTAATCCATTCCTGAACTTTTGTTCCTTGCTCTAAGGTTTACAGTTGGTGGTGAAACGAAAGATATGACATGTTATCGCCTTGCTCTATGCAGGTTCTATATGGTTATCATTATTGACAGTCATCTCGTGATTTTCATTCCCTCCGCGTGATGTCCACACAGACGGCATGTGCGTAGACTTGTCATCTCACTCAGTAACTTTTGTCGCACGGAACTCTTCTATTGCGACAGTATTTCCTTGAAATTACTTCAAATCCGACGCTAAATTTGTGCAGGAAATTGTGTCTCACAGGAGCGACATTTTGTTCTGCGGTTGTGTTTCGTAAACATCGTCGTTCAAGGCCGGCTTGCTTGGTCAGCACGTGACGAACTGAACTGTATATGCGTATGTAGGTAGCATGCATGCAGACCAAAGCTAAAATAGTTTGTCATTATTTTGTGGGCTAACAAAGTTGTACTACATTGAGGTCTGTTGCTATTAAGATGGTCATCGTGAGGTAGCATTTGGTGAGTCTGTGTTATATTCTGGAATTTGTCTTTTGGGCTTCCCTCTTTTTGTTTTTCCGTGTAAAATTAAAGTGTAACTGTTTTCTATCTACATCATCATCATTGTCACATTGACATTGTAACACTGAAATTGTAAAAAAAAACACGGCACAATTCACAACAACAGACTAAACAGTAACACTAACACTTAAGTTAGTTTGCAGTAACTCTCCACGACCACAGTATTCCGTAAGCACTGTAAAATATCGGCCATTAAATTCTAATCTGTTTGAGTGTTTGGAAGCTGGGTTTATCACTTACTGACGGATGTGGATGTGGCTTAAGTTGCAAATACTAAAATAGCCCCATTTCAATGATATACTGCCACGGCACTGGATACTCCTACTATTCGATCCGCCATCGGCTCCATGAACCTCATACTAGAGCTATGTACAAATTCCTATACAAAACTTTTTGCCATTTACGTTTCTGCACCTGGAGTTCTCATTTAAAACCGGATCTCGCCAAAAATGGGCTCTACGTGTTCCTTGAGTCCGGTGCTCTTATCCGCTCGGCCACGACACGCCATGATTGTGACGAGTATGTTATTATTAACAGATTTGCACTGGCTCATTTTGGTGTAATTTTATGAAGAATCTCTGAGGTGACAATCACACGTTTAAACATTGTCAATGCTGAAATAGTTACTAATAAATGTGCATGTGCACTGATTTGCTGAAAGAAACATCATCAGTACCCATCTAGTCTCATTTGTGTTGCTGCAGTGCGCCGTTCACTGCAAACTGTTGGTATTGTTTATCGTGTCATCGTCGAACACCGAACTATATTGAATGTGTACCAATAACTTAAAGGTCACATGTTCAGCACTAAAAAGTAAGTACAGTTGCGCTGCTTGCTGCTGGTTCGTGTTCATGGTGGTGGTGGTGTTGTATACAATCCAGGTTGCTGTAAGCGCCTTGACTGAAGACTACTGTCATCCTTGCTCTAAACATAGTCATTAATAAACCAATAATAATGAACGTAAGAAAAAGCATTAGGAATATTGGTCTGAATGAGGGCTACAAGGGCGTGCTCAACATTGGTAAGATTGAAAATATAAAAGTTCACAGATTTACACATTTGTTGTAAAGATGGTCATGGTGGAAAACTTACCCTGAAATTTTTCTGCTTAAAATGCTAGATGGTTTTGAGAAATGAGTAAAACTATTAGTTTTGACCTCTCGAGAGTAGGCCTACTGAACCCAATGTTTGAAACCAGTGAAAACATTTTGTGTTTTTCACCATTTTCTAGCAAGTCCGACTGACTGGTTTGAGCTTTAAAACTTTCACAAGGGTTGTTATTTCTTGTGTATGTTGGGTCACATAAAGTGCAGATACTGGTCTCTGACAATTGAACAGTTGTCTTGTCTTTGTCAATTAACCAATGTTGTCCCCCACATTGGTCCCTGACATTTAAAATTTTTAACTCTTTTGTAATCTGTTTCATTTATCATCAGGTACAACTCTTTTTTGCAAACAATAAATAAACTACAATGATGTCGGAGAGTGAAGAAGACACACAGGAGGCAATCCGTACTGAACCACAAACGCATTATGTCCTAAGTCTGCCGCGACGGTATGCATATGGTGTCGGCCACATCCTCAATGATCTCTGTGCTTCAATGTGGTTTAGCTACTTGCTCATTTTCTATCACAAAGTTCTTCTTTTTGAGTAAGTGTTAATTGTTTGGTATTGTACATAATTCAATTTGGAGGATCAGGGCCCAGTTTACGGCCGATTTTGTGCTTACCATTTCCATTTCATAGCGATGCTAACCTTCCAGTGCTTACTGTATGAAAATGAATGACGTTGTCAGAATGTTATCCGAACACCCCTTTTGGATTGATAGAAGAGTCTGTGAAACTTTATTTCCACTGTGTAATCTAGCTTTGTACTTCCATTGTGTAGCCCAGTAGTTCCCAGTAGCCGTGTAATCCTATTATGCAATTCGGTAGTTCTCTGAAATCTTAATCCCTTGACCCAGAAAAACACAGTAGCAGCGTTTAGCGATGCATGCAGCATGCAGTTTTTACTTTAGATTTAACTTTATTTTTAGCCTGCAATTGCTTTAACCATGGTTGGCGTGCTTGAAGAGAGATGTACTTAGCATCTTAAAGAACGATTCAAATTAACAATAGTTACTAGGGCCCTGCGTTGACAACAGTCGCGAACAGGTGAATTATGGTTGAGTATACCGAGAGAGAGAGAGAAAGTGATCAGATGATTTTCGAATCAAGTTTGAGTATGATGGTGTGAGGAGTGATCGTGCCTCGAAATATTGTCACCAGGCATAGCCAATATCAGAGCTAATGCAGACACAGTCAGGCAGCGAATTCATTGAAGACAATACGATAGTATATATGTATTTGTCTATTTGAGATAATCTTCAGGGCCAGTGTTGCCACTGTATATGAGACACACCAAGATAGAACAACCGTAAGTTATAATTGTTTAATTCTAAGAATCACAGTGTTGAATTAAGAGTAATTGATTGTACTAATTATCTAAAAACGAATAGTAGATTGTTTGATTTAAAGGAAAGATGTATTACCTGGAACTGGCTTGTAAATAAGGATGAATTATGCCACAGATGATGATCACTGATATTTTGACTTGTTTCAATAAGAAGACCACATGTCTTACGTGATTTTGTTAAATATTGAAACTAAGAAAGTTATTGGAGCAAATGCGATTGTATACTATTCCTGGAATCCTTGATTGTTTTATATTATAGATGGTTCCAAGCTAAGAGCTTCCAAAACCGAGTTCTGGTCGGACACTGATCCGAGATAGGCTATATGCATGTAGAGATGAGAAGGCCACGCCCAAATATACTAAACTGAATGTAAGGATCTGCAGGCCGACGGCGTTACCGATGAAGCCAACGACCACCCTCATCTACACCTAGGCCAACCAGTCCAGAACCATCACCCGAGACTCGGTGAACTTTAAGATTGTTTAATACATGTAGTAATTGTGATGGCTTAACCGTACCACTAGCCACTGAACTTAGAATTGTTTAATGGAAATTGTGATGGCTTAAACGAATTTGACTAGTAGCCAATGAACTGAAGTGCATAGAAGTCTGCAATTAATATTTATTGTGATCATACATAAGACTGTGACGACTTTAAATGAATGATCTAATGAATTGAATATGAAGAAAGTTAGTAAATAATTATAGGCGCGCTGCGAGCCAGTAAATAATTGAATGTAAATATAATGCCCACTGAGGAAGTCGGTAAATAAGAATACTGTGAAATCAATTGAATTGTCCGTGTTATTTCCTTTCGTTGTTACATTATAAGCAGAGGATATTGAAAGACACTTAACAGTCCGGGTATTAGGCAACGCTCTTCAGTAAAATCTGAGAAATATCTTGACATTTGGGGGCTTGTCCGGGAAAACTGAAATTGAAAAATAAAATGTTGCCATGATTGTGTCTCCACTGTTAAACAACGAGAGAAAGTATACACCGTACGAATGATTAGAGATTACAATTGCCAATTTGATTTGTTATATTCTGGTGTGTTGCGCTCAAAGCTCCTATGCAGTACACTACTCTAGTTAGCCTTGCGTTATGCTTAGTGACCATAGGTGTAGAGGCTGTAATGATGGACGTAAGTGCAGAAATCCAAGGTTTGACAGTACTGGGTGAAAAGTGTGGTCTTGAAGGAAAGGATTTGTTAGAGTTCGTGTGTAATGAGAGAGACAAACTTAGAAAAGACAAGGACCGTGTTGACCGCGATGAACGCGCCTATCAATTAGAGCTGCGTAGGCAAGAGTGCGAAAAACTTGAAATGCAGGCAAGATTAGAATCGGTAAAACGCGAAAGTGTCAGCGAAGCTCCTCATCATGCAAGCACGCGTCTGAAAGCACGCATACCCAAATTACCAGCATTTGATGATAAGTTAGACGATCTCGACGCTTATTTGCAAAGGTTTGAGCGCTATGCAGTATCGCAAGACTGGGATACAGACCAATGGGCTATCAATCTTAGTGCATTACTTAAGGGTAAAGCTTTGGAAGTATACTCTAGGTTATCACTTGACGATGTTTCCAATTACAACACACTAAAAGATGCATTGTTGAAACGTTTCCACCTAACAGAGTATGGTTTCCAAGTAAAATTTAGAACGGCAAAACCAGATCAAGGTGAAACAGCACCACAATTTGCTGTACGATTAGACAACATACTTTGTCGCTGGGTAGATATGTCCAAAGGTACTAAGTCGTATGATGGTCTAAAAGATCTTTTTATTAGGGAACAATTTTTGGAAAGTTGTAATGATGAGCTAGCAACATTCTTGAAGGAACGTAAACCTCAAAACATAAAAGAAATGGCGCGCCTGGCTGAACAATACACTGAAGCGCATGGTGGTTTTAATACTCATGTGAACGTAGCAAATCGCAAATACCAACCACGCCCAGCTGTAAGGTCACACGCTCCACAACATGTGCAGTATAGTAGGCCAACACAAGCTCTAGGTTCAGTTCCGCATATGAGACAAACGCAACCTCAGCGATTTGATAGACCAAATACTTACAACAGATCTACGTCGCAACAGCATGATAGAACACAAGGGTCTTGTTACATTTGTCACAAAGTAGGTCACATCGCACGCAACTGCAGAAGTAGGGAATCTAGATTCACAAAGATCGCAAATGTTATAACCTCTGCGCTAGTCAACGTATTAGACGATGAGCAATACCACGATATTCAAATGAATCAAAGCGCAAGAGCAGAAGTACAAAGTAAGCGAAGTGAAGAAAATGAGACTTGCCCAACTGAAACTGTAGCATGTATGATAACACCAGCCTCTCATAAACTCAGTGAATGTTGTACTCGCGATGGCATGGTAAAACTTGAATGTGGAAATGAATTACCGCTCATGAGTGCAGCGTGTAGTAGTACAGACACAAAATGCATGCCAGTAGCTAAAGGTTTAGTGAACGGAATAGTCGCAACAATTCTACGCGATAGTGGTTGTAGCGGAGTCGTTATCCGAAAAGACTTAGTCCTACCAAATCAATTCACTAGACAAAAACGAACCTGTGTCATGGCCGACGGCACCATTAGTACATTGCCAGTAGCAATAATCAGTCTTGATACTCCTTATTTTGTAGGAAGAGTAGAAGCAGTATGCATGACGAAACCTGTGTATGATGTATTACTTGGTAATATAAAAGGCGCTAAAAATCCTGGAGAACCGAACTCTAATTGGCTACCAAGTAAGTTTCCAGAAGAAAGTCAAACTCAAGTTCAGACAGATAGATTGAAATCAGGCGAGCAAACTATTAGCGAGAGTGAGTTAGAACTGCAAACCCCGAAACTGAAACAGATAAATGCTGTGCAAACTCGTTCACAAAAACAAGCAGAGGGTAAGCCCCTAAAAATGCTAAAAGTACCCGATGGGTTACCTGAAATCGACAAAGATGAAATTCAAAGCGCACAAGCTAAAGATTTGACACTAAATCGCATCCGAGAACTAGCTGAAAAGGGTGACAAGCGAATCAATAGATATGGAACTTCACGATTTTTTATCCAAGATGATTTGATTGTCCGCGAATTTCATTCTCCAAAATTAGATCACGGTGATACGTGCCACCAACTTGTAGTGCCACAGAAATTTCGAATTCACGTTATGAAATTAGCTCATGAGTCGGTGTTAGGCGGACACCAAGGTCCAAAGAAAACAACAGACAAGGTGTTGAGTAATTTTTTCTGGCCTGGAATTCACTCAGATGTTTTACGTCACTGCCGATCATGTGACATTTGCCAGAGAACGATTTCGAAAGGCAGAGTTACCAAAGTACCCTTAGGTTCAATGCCAATCATTGACACACCATTTCAGAGAGTCGCTATAGATATAGTAGGTCCCATCCAACCAATGACTGAACGCGGAAATCGCTATATACTAACTTTAGTAGATTACGCAACCCGATACCCAGAAGCTATCCCATTACCTAGTATAGAGACAACAAGAGTAGCAGAAGCAATGGTGAATGTTTTCTCCCGAGTCGGTATTCCGAATGAAATTCTCACCGATCAAGGTGCTCAATTTACCTCAGTACTCATGAAAGAGATAAGCAGGTTATTGTCAATCCGGCAGCTCACAACTACCCCCTATCATCCTGCATGTAACGGCCTCGTGGAACGGTTTAACGGTACACTGAAAACCATGCTAAAACGTCTATGCGCAGACAAACCAAAAGACTGGGATAGATATATTGCGCCACTTCTCTTTGCATACCGCGAAACCCCTCAAAGTAGCTTAGGATTTGCACCATTCGAACTCCTATATGGTAGAACTGTACGTGGTCCCATGATCATACTTAAAGAACTTTGGACTGGGAAAGTAGAAAATCCCGAAACGAAAACGACTTATCAGTACGTGCTTGACCTTCGCGAAAGACTCGAAGAGACTTGCAAACTTGCACAAACAGAACTAAGCAAAGCCACTGAAAATTCAAGGCGATACTACAACATCAAAGCCCGTGCTAGATCATTCAAGATAGATGATTATGTCTTACTCTTGCTCCCGACAGATCATAACAAACTATTATTGCAATGGAAGGGTCCATTCCGCGTCCTAGAGAGAGTAGGAAAACTTGACTACAAGATTGACATCAACGGCAAAAGTAAAACATTCCATGCGAATTTACTAAAAAGATACATCACTAGAGCCGAACCCAACTATGAGACACTAAAACCTGAAGCAGAAATTGTCAGTAATGTGCTAGAAAGCGCGACAGTGTCAATCATCGAATGCGAGCAGCCACTGGAAGTGTCAGAAAATGTGAATGAAAACATAGCATTAGATAACGAGGAACTTATTATGCTTCCATCGCTTGACGCAGTAGAAACAATAGCTGATGTGAAAATAGGTAAAAATCTTGACTCTGAGCAAACCAATAGAGTAAAACGACTTCTTGGTAATTTTCAAAGCATATTGACCGAACTACCGGGCAGTACAAATTTGGATGAGCATTGTATTGAAATAACCACCAACGAGCCAGTACGAAGTAAGCCGTACCCGATACCGTATGCTCTCAAAGAAACCGTTGATTCCGAAGTTAAGAAAATGTTGAAAATGGGTATAATTGAATCTTCCAACTCACCGTATGCCTCACCCATTGTGCTTGTCAAAAAGAAAGATGGAACTAACCGATTCTGCATAGATTTCCGGAAAATCAACAAAATCACCACATTTGATGCAGAACCCATACCCAATCAAGAAGAAATATTTGCTAAACTAGCGAAAGATCATTATTTCACCAAATTTGACTTAAGCAAAGGTTACTGGCAGATTCCAATGAGACTAAGTGACAAGAATAAAACCGCATTCTTGACCCCAAATGGGCTATACCACTTTAACATGATGCCATTTGGCTTAGTTAATGCACCAGCTACATTCACAAGAATAATGCGAACATTATTGCATGGAATGCAGTATGTTGACAATTTCATCGACGATATTCTAATTCATACTGAAACTTGGTCAAGTCACGTTGAAACTCTGAAAGAACTCTTGCACAGACTACAAAGGGCAAACTTAACCGCCAAACCGAGTAAATGTATAGTAGGAATGGAGAAAGTAGAATTTCTTGGCCATGTAGTCGGTTATGGTCAACTGGCGCCACAGGAAGAAAAGATCAAAAAAATTCAAGCTGCACCTCTTCCAAAGACAAAAAAAGAATTAAGGTCATTTTTGGGTCTCTCGGGATACTACAGGAAATTTATCCCAAATTATGCCACGAAAGCAGCACCACTTACCGACAAAACAAAGAACGTTGAGCCTAACAAAATAATGTGGACGGATAGCTCGGTAAAAGCATTCGAAACGTTGAAATCAAGCTTAGCAACTGCGCCAATCCTCCATTTAGCTGACTGTGATCAACCTTTCACACTAAGAACTGATGCTTCAGATATAGGAATCGGAGCCGTATTGTTACAAGAACGAGACTGCCATACATTTCCTATTGCTTACGCAAGTCGTAAACTTCTAGAGCGAGAAAAGGCATATTGTACCATGGAAAAGGAATGCTTAGCAGTAGTTTGGGGAGTGCAAAAATTTCAGCGCTATCTCTATGGCAAACCATTTGTACTCGAGACTGACCACCAACCACTGATTTATATGAATAAGTCCAAGGTAGCTAATGCGCGAATTATGAGATGGGCACTCGCTCTGCAGCCGTACAGAATTCGTATTCAGGCAATCAAAGGATCAGAAAATGTAGGAGCAGATTACCTGAGCCGAAGTGCGTGAATAAGTTCTTGAACGAATCAGAATGTAATGTAAATATGTAATTTATCACTGTACATAATATTCTTCTAATTAGAAAATGTGATACATTTTCTTAAAGTTGGGGGTAAATGTCAGAATGTTATCCGAACACCCCTTTTGGATTGATAGAAGAGTCTGTGAAACTTTATTTCCACTGTGTAATCTAGCTTTGTACTTCCATTGTGTAGCCCAGTAGTTCCCAGTAGCCGTGTAATCCTATTATGCAATTCGGTAGTTCTCTGAAATCTTAATCCCTTGACCCAGAAAAACACAGTAGCAGCGTTTAGCGATGCATGCAGCATGCAGTTTTTACTTTAGATTTAACTTTATTTTTAGCCTGCAATTGCTTTAACCATGGTTGGCGTGCTTGAAGAGAGATGTACTTAGCATCTTAAAGAACGATTCAAATTAACAATAGTTACTAGGGCCCTGCGTTGACAACAGTCGCGAACAGGTGAATTATGGTTGAGTATACCGAGAGGAGAGAGAAAGTGATCAGATGATTTTCGAATCAAGTTTGAGTATGATGGTGTGAGGAGTGATCGTGCCTCGAAATATTGTCACCAGGCATAGCCAATATCAGAGCTAATGCAGACACAGTCAGGCAGCGAATTCATTGAAGACAATACGATAGTATATATGTATTTGTCTATTTGAGATAATCTTCAGGGCCAGTGTTGCCACTGTATATGAGACACACCAAGATAGAACAACCGTAAGTTATAATTGTTTAATTCTAAGAATCACAGTGTTGAATTAAGAGTAATTGATTGTACTAATTATCTAAAAACGAATAGTAGATTGTTTGATTTAAAGGAAAGATGTATTACCTGGAACTGGCTTGTAAATAAGGATGAATTATGCCACAGATGATGATCACTGATATTTTGACTTGTTTCAATAAGAAGACCACATGTCTTACGTGATTTTGTTAAATATTGAAACTAAGAAAGTTATTGGAGCAAATGCGATTGTATACTATTCCTGGAATCCTTGATTGTTTTATATTATAGATGGTTCCAAGCTAAGAGCTTCCAAAACCGAGTTCTGGTCGGACACTGATCCGAGATAGGCTATATGCATGTAGAGATGAGAAGGCCACGCCCAAATATACTAAACTGAATGTAAGGATCTGCAGGCCGACGGCGTTACCGATGAAGCCAACGACCACCCTCATCTACACCTAGGCCAACCAGTCCAGAACCATCACCCGAGACTCGGTGAACTTTAAGATTGTTTAATACATGTAGTAATTGTGATGGCTTAACCGTACCACTAGCCACTGAACTTAGAATTGTTTAATGGAAATTGTGATGGCTTAAACGAATTTGACTAGTAGCCAATGAACTGAAGTGCATAGAAGTCTGCAATTAATATTTATTGTGATCATACATAAGACTGTGACGACTTTAAATGAATGATCTAATGAATTGAATATGAAGAAAGTTAGTAAATAATTATAGGCGCGCTGCGAGCCAGTAAATAATTGAATGTAAATATAATGCCCACTGAGGAAGTCGGTAAATAAGAATACTGTGAAATCAATTGAATTGTCCGTGTTATTTCCTTTCGTTGTTACATTATAAGCAGAGGATATTGAAAGACACTTAACAGTCCGGGTATTAGGCAACGCTCTTCAGTAAAATCTGAGAAATATCTTGACAGACGTAGCAAATGCAAATCCATGGTGAACGTGCGAGCTGGCCGCCAAATTTTCTTGCTAACCTGTGAAATGCACTTAAGATTAAGCAAATTTTATATGGAACAAATACAAATAAACCTCCAATTACCACCATCAAAATGAATTTTCTTTTAAACACTTAAAGGAACATTACAGAATTGGTTTTGCTAACAAAACAGTTGCTGGCAGTGTAAGCACTTTATGTAATTCACCATATACATAAACTAACAAACCTGTAGAAGTTTGAGATCGATCGGCCATCTGGGTCACGAGAAAATAGTGAAAAACCGATTACACATTTGCATGAAATCATATAGGTTCAACAAATGAATAAAACGCTCACTGAGCGATAAACTCCAATCGGAAAATTAGTTTATTTATTTCTCATCAAATATGGCATTTCAGACAAAAATATTTCAAGGGATGTTTTCTACTATTATCATCATTAGACCGTGTAAGTTTTATGTAAATCTGTGATCAAAAAGTATATTTTACAAGTTTTTTCTTACCAATTCTGTAGTGTTCCTTTAAAAGGGTTTTAAGAGTAAATAAAAAAATGAATGAATAAATGAATGGAATCATCAACAATACTAAATTACATACATCTACATGTAAGTTAAATCTAATTTTTACAAACTGGTAAAATCAGAACAATGACTTAGCTCAAAATTATTTACATAAATGCCCCTAAGTCATAAATTAGAACAGGTTCCCCCCTCTAAAATGATATATCTATGTGGCCAAGATTTCCATCACCCATACCTACATTGTACACGTAAAAGGACCCACATTATTAGTCTTGTTAGTGGCTATTACTAATTGAAGTTGAGCCTATCACTGCCATAGAACTCCACCACCCCAGCCCGCCCCACCCCCAACCCCACCCCCAAATATAGTGTGGTATCAACTTATATACAACAGGATGCTATGACTGTAATTGTATCAAGGACAGAGGATATAACTGGCTGATAAATGCTGTCATTCCATTGTTCCATCTTTATTTAGACTCTTCCTTGATTTCCTCAACGATAAATTGCCTTCTCATATTAGTATTCCTTGTACTTAAAGTTTGGGTGATAGATTAGTTTTTGCTGACGTAATGCTGATAGGCACAATTATAAAGAAAGATACAGTAAAAGTCACCTGTGAAAGTTTGAGCTGAATACAGTGTCTACTTAATGAGAAAACAGCAAAAAGAACAAGAATGGGAATCCATCCACGTTTTAAAGCGAGGTGACAGCGGGTTTAATCCACGAGAGTATTTTTGTATGTGTTTATTTTTAACTTCTATGAAATATTTGTATCTCATCTCCCCCCCCCCCCCCCCCCCCCCCTCTTCCCTGGATTCACCAATGCCTACAATACACTCGGGCATTTCAAGGCGGGGATAACTGGAAAATGATTTTTACAATAAAATATATCTCAGTGTTTTAGACTTTCTTTAAAAAAAAGGACACTTTTTTTGATTGAAAGAGAATCCAAAAGTTGACATAACTTCTCGAACCAATAATTTCTTTGTAAAAACAAGAACATCAATACAAAGGATTTCCATCAAACCTTGATGGCTTATTAAAAAAGTAATCTCAGTCCTGCAGGTCATTTATTTTGATTAACTTCTCATCAGCTTGCATATAATACCCTAAAAATGTCGCTAGTTGTTAGGGGCCACTCAGAAGGATCAAAGTTCTAAAATGTTGATCTTTTTTCAAGAGTTTTTTGACCCACCCACCCTATACACTGAAGAACAAAGTAATGACTCAAATGAAGTACTGTAGATATTTGTAACAAATGTTCTCCCAGCTCAGGAGTTTTCAATGGCTTTTCCTGGCTCCCAGCTTGCAACTTTATTAGTTGAAAATGGAGAGAAAATCCTTGCATTCTCCCCATCAGGCGCAGGACTATTGAAACAAGATTACCATGAACAACGGAACTGCACACACAGTTCCATTCTGAAAACTGAATTTTGATTTTCAGTTATTTAAAAAAAAATCACAATTTTTTTTAATTGTTTTAATTCTGAATGGCCCCTTACTCAAAGAGTTGTGTTTTGTTTGTTTTGTGTAATATTGGCCTGTAGTTAGATTTCTTTAAGATTCATATTAATAAGTGTTCTTTTTATTTTTCTCTCTCCACTCCCCCTCTCTTGATAGCAATATTTATGCTGGATACTTAATGCTTATTGGTCAGGTCAGTGATGCGTTGTGCACACCCCTCATTGGCTATGAGTCTGACCAATCGCTGGCGTGTCGTTACGGGAAACGGAAATCGTGGCACCTTTTAGGTAAGTGTTTCAAAAGATGAGACGTGTTATGCATCCTTTGCAGTTTGTGACTCGGCATCAACTTGAAAGTGAATCTGGGTTATGTGAAGTTGATGAGGATGAAAAAACACATCCTCCAGAAGTGAAGAAGTATCACCCAGAGCTTTGTAATGTGTTGTTTACTCTCAGACAAAATTAACCAAAACATCGTAAATAACTGGCTTGTGATTTCCCAGGATTTTTTTCCTGATTTCAGGATTTTCTCAAAATCTCCTAGAGCCTTTGAATGTTTTTGAAAGAAGTAAAGCAGTCACCGAAGGGACAAAGAAATAGTCCACAAACCTGCATGCAGTCTTGTATTTCTGGTGGTGCACAGAGTCTGTAAACCTCCTAGATTGTAACATATGGGAGGTTCCGGGTCTAGAATAGGTGGGGGGACTCGGACCAGCTGGCCATTTGTTCGGGAATTTCCACATTCATCAAATTTCATCCCTGAAATAATCAAGTACAATGAGTACATAATGCCAAAACAGATTTGCGTATGAGAGTCGCAGCTATATGCTAATAATGAGTGTTTATGAATGCAATAATGAGAATATTTTCATGAGATGAAATATGGAGTGGCATGGAACAAATTCCAGCTTTCAACGCGTGAAATATATTTTCGCCATAGCTTGAATGCAAAACATTTGTTATTTTGTGGGTAACATCCAAGTAGATCTTTGTGGAATAAACAAACTGTATGAGATTGAAGGCAGTTTTGTGCTGCTGTGTATCTTATATGTAGTGGTCTAGTGTGAATTAGTCCAAAAGGAAGGGTTGAAAGTGCACAGTGAATAGAACCAAAATGCACGGTTTATGAGGTAGGCCACGTGATGGTTTGATAAATGAATGCCGGGTGACCAACAATCATCCAATCAAACGACAACGATCTACTTGGATGTTACATCAAGTTGTTTCACTCATGCAAGCATAACCCATTAGGAAGCCAGTATGCCTTTTGCTTAGCTTTATGAATCCCAAAACCTGTTTACAGAACATCTGTAAGCAGAAAAATCTGTTGAGATGTTCAGTTCAGCAGTTTGTATTTTTCATAACGTGCGATATAACATTAATTCAAACTGAATTTCTTACAAATTTTCAACCAACCAACAGGTACGGTGTGTGTCATGAGCACATTTATATTCATCTTCAGTCCAGTCATCGGCGTGGACCATGCTTCTCAGTGGGCCAAGGTCATCTACTTTGCCCCCTTCATTATCATCTTCCAGTTTGGATGGGCGTCCACCCAGATCTCCCATTTATCCCTTATTCCTGAGCTTACCCCAGTGGATGTGGAGAGGGTGAAACTCAATGCCATAAGGTAACAGTTCTCGGGGGCTTTTTTTTATCAAACCGTACCCTCCGTCTGTGGCTCTGGGCTCCATTTGATGTTGGAATCACCGTGCAAAATGTTCACTGCTCTAAAATTGATGACGGAGCCCAAGCCGGAGACGGAGCGCCATACCGAGGTTTGGGGAAAAGGCCTTGGCCTTCGTTTCAAGGTTATTTTGTTTTGTTTAGAAGAAAATCTTCAATCGGTCGCCAGATTACATTATAAACTGTATTCAGTGTGATCGTCTTGCGACCGAATAGAGTGACATTGACTACCCAAAATGGCTTCACAACTGAGATTATTGTGATGATGACGTCAAGAGAAACCTTGCGGCATCGGAACGTCGGAAAGTCTGCTAACAATTGAAGTTCTGTCATTCACATTCCTGGTGAGAGTGTACATCATTTGTTACCAATTGTGATATTTGTCTCTGCAGGTATACATTTACAGTTCTTTCTAATATCGTTGTCTTCGCGATCTGCTGGGTACTCTTGGATGCAACAGGAACCCCACATCTCACTGCTGCGGATATTCCACAGTTCAGGGTATGTAGGTGTAGTTTGTTTACAACCATTGTTATTCAGGGACATACACCCAACTCAACTGGTTACAGTTTCAGAAAAGCCGTTAAAAGCAGAAAAATTTGCTCAGCAGGTTTTTTCGCCAAACGTGGGGCGCCACTCACAACAATATGAATAACTTGGTATTCTGGCTGGTAACCTGTTTCTTCTATCTAGAGAGGTGTGCGGTAACACCATGCTCATGAAAAATAATTTGTCTGCGACTTGGCGAGGTTCTGAAAAGAATCGGTTGTTATTCTGAAGAACTACCATATCTCATATATAAGTCAGATTTATGTACATGGTACTGCAAACCTTACTCGATTGTATCTCCACCACGCAAAGTTTCAAATCTTACTCATGTACATGGTGTTACTGCAAACCTTACTAGATTGTATTCCCACCATGCAAAGTTTCAAATCTTACTCATGTACATGGTGTTACTGCAAACCTTACTAGATTGCATCACCACCACGCAAAGTTTCAAATCTTACTCATGTACATGGTGTTACCGCAAACCTTACTAGATTGTATCTCCACCATGCAAAGTTTCAAATCTTACACATGTACATGGTGTTACTGCAAACCTTACTAGATTGCATCACCACCATGCAAAGTTTCAAATCCTACTCATGTGCATGGTGTTACCGCAAACCTTACTAGATTGTATCTCCACCATGCAAAGTTTCAAATCCTACTCATGTGCATGGTGTTACTGCAAACCTTACTAGATTGTATCTCCACCATGCAAAGTTTTGAAAATACTCATATACATGGTGTTACTGCAAACCTTACTAGATTGTATCTCCACCATGCAAAGTTTTGAATCCTACTCATTTCTTCTAAGCAAGACAATTTTGTGCTTACAAACTCTACGTACTTGGGGCTATGTCATTCAAAGCCCTTGTTCTTCCATGCTGTTTGATGTATAAAGATGAATCAGAACTCCATTGTTTTTAGAGAAGGTTAATTTTTAACCTCTTGCAGTAAATTTGCAAGTAATTAAAATGTATTTCAGAACTAATCCAAGCAAATCTTTTCATAACAATTGCCGTTTTGTGTGTTCATTAAAAGTGGTCTTTATTTTTGTTCTTATTCAAGATGCAATCCGAATACATTCTAAACTTTTGAAAATAAGTAGAGTATCAGTGTATTTCTTCTTTTAGTTCTTAGAATTATTACTTTGTAAATTGCTGTAAACTATTTGATGATGTGTTTTCTTCTTTTGGTTCTAGTACCTTGCCATTATTGTTGTTGGAACTGGCGCTGTATTCTCCTTCATCTTTCACTGTGGGACAAAAGAGCCCAGTCAGTCCAGGACACGAGACATGCCTTGCTGCATCATGAACAAGAAGAAGTACCTTAATATTGGCGAGCAATGCAAAATGACATGGAAAGACTGGCTGTTTGAGTCACAGTTTTATCAGGTATTGATCGAATGAGGTTCACAGTTTTATTAGGTATTGATCGAATGAGGTTCACACTTTTATCAGGTATTGATCGAATGAGGTTCACAGTTTTATTGGGTATTGATCGATCATAGTTGATGGTTTTAAAATGTAGCTCGCGGTTTTATCAGGTATTGATGGAATGCAGTTTATAGTTTTATCAGGTATTGATTGAACTAATTCACAGTTTAAATGGGTATTGATCAATCATAGTTCACAGTTTTATCAGTTATTGATCAAACATAGCTCACAGTTTTATTGAATTTTTATCAAACAAAGTTCACAGTTTAATTAGGTATTAATTGAACAAAGTTTACAGTTTTATTGGGTATTGATCGATCATAGTTCACAGTTTTATCATGTATTGATCGAACGAGGTTCACAGTTTTATCAGGTATTGATCGAACAAAGTTCACAATTTTATCAGGTATTGATCAAACATAGTGCTCATTTACCTTAGGCCAGTCCTATCAATGTTCATTGACCACTGACTGTTTTTGTTTATTAATATTTTACCAACTCCCTTCGATTCTGGTTGACCATTGGCTAATGAATGTAATCTCTGTTCGTGCTTGTTGGGCATTGATTTACAGATTCTATTTCACCTCTCATCAGATGTAAAGATACAAAATTGATATTCTTCTAAGTTGATGAAGTCTTGAAGTGACCAAAATGTACATTGCCCTTTAGTTGTCGGGGCGTGGAGGCGTGGGTGTGAGGGAAGGATAGAATGGTTAATGGTAGAGGGCTTGCAATCAGTTTGTATTTTTGTGACCTCCACAGGTTGCATTGATATACATGTGCAGTCGCCTGATGGTGAACATCTCCCAAGTTTATATTCCCATGTATGTGACGGAGACTTTGAAATTATCCAAGGTGAGATCCTGCATCATAATGATATTATAATAACAATAGTAATAACTAGTTTTTATACAGCGCTTTATCTACAGGCGCCTTAAAGCACTTATCACTACTTATTTCGAGAATGGTTTTTAAAGTTTTTGAATTGTGAGACCCATTTATGTAACACTTTGTAAGGGTTTACAAGGTGCTGTGGCGCATTCAGCAGCAACTGCCAGAAACACCGGGCAAACTCCGTCTCTTAGTAGTAAGTGTAAATGGGTTCTTTTAAGTGCATCACACAACACACGGGACCTATGGCTTTACATTCCCTCCAAAAGGACAAAGCATTAATTTTGTAAATGTCTTTTTTTAGGACACAAGTGTCAAGACGGGACTCGAACCCACACTCTGCTGATCAGAAACACCAGAGCTTGAATCCAGTGCTCTTGATCACTTGGCCATGACACACCATGCACATGGTTTTAAGGGACTGAAAAATTGTAATTCATTCAACTGGCAGCTATGTCTAATTGTCGACATCAGCAGCTACATGGACGTGACCACAAATTAGGAACTCACAACAGCGCTTCTACTTTGTATTGTGCTGGTTTACCAACAATCTGTTTCCTCAAGCTCCTTCTTTACGAGAGAATAAAGATTGGGAAAATAAAAGTTGAAATGACAGTAAACGCTATTACATTAAATGAGAGGAACATTACAGAGTTGGTAATAAAAAAACTTGTAAAATATTCTTTTTGATCACAGATTTACTTAAAACTTACACGGTCTAATGATGATGAAAGTAGAAAACATCCCTTGAAATATTTCTGTCTGAAATGCCATATTTGATGAGAAATGTATAAACTAATTTTCCAATTGGAGTTTATCGCTCAGTGAGCGTTTTATTCATTTGTTGAATCTATATGATTTCATGCAAATGTGTAATCGGTTTTTCACTATTTTCTTGTGACCCAGATGGCCGATCGTTCTCAAACTTCTACAGGTTTGTCAGTTTATGTATATGGTGGATTACATAAAGTGCTTACACTGCCAGCAACTGTTTTGTTAGCAAAAAACAATTCTGTAATGTTCCTTTAACTTAATATTGAAAAAAAAATCATAACATGTGTGTATAGAGAGCTGCTACACTAGGTATTACAGTGCTTTACAAAAGAGTACAAGGCTCAAAAGGAAAGTATCAAGTCTCCAGGTGGCCTACTTTGCAGTGTTGTTTTGTCTTGAGACCAGTCTCGAGACCCAAGTTGTTGAGGTCTCAGCTGTTTCCAGGTTCTCGACTAGTGACCCGGACTCGGTCCCGGAGCAAAATATCTTGGGGTCTTGTGTCGAGACCTTCGAAGGCCTTAATTTCATTATCGACCTCAGTAATCAGAAAATGACGTGGTAGTATGTACCGGTAAAGTTCTCTGTTTGCTTTCTTTTTACAAGTTGATAAAAACTAGTTCCCTCGGCTTCGCCATGAGAACTAGTTTGTCAACTTCCCATACATCAGGGAGGTGTATGGACTGTCCACCCTCAAACCATGTGTATATTACTATTGGTTATCGCTAGTTGTAAAACAGGGTTTTACCCTTTCAGCGATGTGTATGAAGCACTGTATAATCAGTGCTTCCCCGAGTTCTGTGACAAAAATCCACAGGCCTATTACTCGGGTGGGATTCGAACACACGACCTTTGCCTTTCTAGAGCAGATGTCTCATCAACTAGACCACCGAGATTGCCTGGTAGCTAGACGCAGTTCGAATCCTATATTTTAGCAGCGGGTACTGCAGCAATTTAATAGATTTTTTTTTTTTACAGAACTCGGGGGGGGGGGGGGGGGAGTACTAAGTATACAGTGCTTTACACACATCGGTGAAAGGGTAAAACCAAAATAATAAGATTCTTTATCCCCGGTGCAAATTTAACCTCTATTAAAAAACTGAACCTAAACAGGTTTATTCTGACCTTTTTATTCCTTGTTATATTTTCATCAGACGTCTATTGCGATTGTACCATTGGTGATTTATGTCAGTGGATTCATCGCTTCATTCCTTGTCAGTTTAGTGAATAAATGGCTAGGACGAAAGGTAAGCATACTCTGGGATCTTAAAAACTCCTTATAATAAGGAGTCTTTATAAAAAAGAAAAGGTTAAGGTGTTGTGAAATTGCTCTTGTATTTTGTCCTTCTGTTGTACAATAGACCCTTCCCATGAAATTTGTAAATTGAAAATCGACGGTGCATATGTGCACTCTCCCTACTGGTTGGGAAAATCGCCTTTGTATGGGACTGATGGCGGCGTGACGCACACGCGTTTGTGCGTCTGCCTGGTGCACAACTCTACGGCGTTTGCCAACCAATAGTGTCTGTACGCATGCGTGAATGTAATTAGCATATTTCATGGGAAAGGTCCTTTGACTACAAAGCTTCTACTTCTACAAATGAAAACAAGCAAACCCCAACAAACAAACAAACAAGCAAAATTTAAGAAATATTGCTCTAGGAAATATTGCTTTCTGATTGCTCAAATTTGAAGCGGAAAGTATTTCCATTTTAATAAAACTTGCACAAATTTCAAATGCCGCATAACATCAACTGTTTGCTTCAAAATAAGGTGTAAAAACTTTCAACAAATAACTCAAAAATTCAGAAAACTGATAAATATACGTTTGCTGGCGTTAGTTTGATAGCTATCTTTTAAAGCTTTAGAAAACTGGACTGAGAATGCTCGGCCATGTCGAATCAAGTGTGTTCTTCACCGCCCTTATAAGACGTTCTTCAAGAGGTAGACCCTGCATTATTTCAGAAGTGGAGTGTTTTCAATTTGAAGAAGGTAGAAGGAACTGATAGAAAACTGTACTCTCTCTTTCTTCCCACAGGTGACCTATTTCTTGAGTGTTCTGGTATTCATCGGAGGCTGTACTTGGCTGTGGTTTCCATGCATTAAGTATCAAGTCTATGGTGCTGCAGCTCTGATAGGAGCTGGAGGGTCTACACTGCTTGTAACGTCGCTGGCGTTCACGTCTGACCTCATTGCACATAACACCGTGAGTACTCGAGTCTAAGAAGAATTGACAGTTTATACAGTTTTATTTTTGGGCTGACTTCCAACGGCCTGTACAACACTGCGAATACTGTCACAGTGCGATGCTTCTATCAACTCCCGTCCGATTGTACGAAATAAACGGCAGTGTTTTCAAATGAAAGATTGCAGCAGATTGGATAGTCTCTTACCACACGTTCATCATGTGACACAATTAAAATGTAAATTCAGCATGGAGTAATTTTTTTTTTTTCCGGGGAGGTCTTTTAGCATAGGATGTTCAATCTAGAACAGATTATTGGATTTTGTGTTGCTCCTGCCTACCTTCAGAACCTTATTTCACAAAAACCAGGAACTCTCTCTATCTTAGGGTGGTCGGGTTGGCATAGTGGTTTCTGTCCTTGCGTTCCAACTCTGGGACCCTGGTTCGAAGCCCACCGGGGGCACTGTGTGGATTGGGTTTTCAGTCCCTACCTGAATACGTGGGTTCTCTGGGGTTTTCCTCCCACATCTAAAACTGAAATTAAAACTTCCTTGTCTTCTCTCCATGGGGTTCTTGGCTAGTATAGTGATTAAACCTTGGCATCACAACAAGAATTAATAAACGAAATGAAATCTAAGATCTTCTTCCACTTCCCGTCTGTGCCAGCCTCGCTACAGTGGACATTGCGCCGTATCAATACCTCTCGTCACTAACCCCTGGTAGGGATGTGCTGAAAAACGATGCTGATTGGCTCCCAAATGTGACTGCTTTATGTGCACACTTGCTAAAAACTTTTGAATGCTTGTACTCCGCTTGTAGGAGGCTTGGTATGTACATGTCCACGTCCAAATGCAAGTATTTTGACGCGATTAAAAATAGACATGTCACAAGATCAAAGAAGAATGACAGGGGACCAGTTGCTCTTTGACATGATGCCTCTTTTGCTGGCTACCAAACGAGAGAGTTTCGGCCACAGGCCTAATTATAATGTGCAATATTCTGGCACACTATAATTAACCAATACTAGGGGTTATGAGCGAGCAGTGCATGCTGGGAAACAAAATGGCACGGCGAGATTAATCACCCCTGGGAACGAGGTTGCATCTGTACTTGTCCCCTGCACCTCGCACCTATCTATGGTATGGGTGCGCCGACATCATGGAACAATATTCCCCCTCCACACATCCATTTGGCTTCATATCTCTTGAATTCGTCAAAGCCATGTTATAAAAAAAACTATTTGTTTGTAATTTAAGGATAAGAACTCTCAGACTTGATTTCTGACTTTTTTTTTGTCTGCATGATACCGGATGTTATTTTCTTTAGATATGATAATCCTGCTGTTTGATCTACTTTTCTAGTGCTAAGTATACTATTCCTAATAGCTCCTTGAAATCTTGAAGTCCAGGAGTTGCCTAAAGGTGGAAATGTCGTCATTTCAACATACCACTTGAAATTTGGATCCTAGTTTCAGACTTTTTTTTTTATCAGCAATGACTCCCACTTCTGTTGTTATACTATTATTATTGATTAGATATTTCTGTACAGCAATTTCAAGGAATGACAACAAGAACATATTTTTTATTTTGTGTCATTTTTGATAGGAATCGGGTGCATTTGTGTATGGAGCAATGAGCTTCACTGACAAGCTGTCCAATGGAATAACAATAATGGTAATCCAGTACCTGCATCCCTGCGTGTAAGTTCATTTATTGACACAGCGTCTGTTTTTCAAACTGGTGCCCTCATAGGCCTGAAATAATACTGAAGCCACAGTCCTGAAATTAGACAAAGGCGACAGAGTCCACAGCCTTTGTTGCCCCTGGTCTTGGCCTTAGACGTCAAGACTTTCCAATAAGCCAATTTGAGATATGGCGGACTCAATACTGTGGCACTATTAGGTTTGGGTAAATTTGTTGATGTGTACACCCAAACCAAACAGTGCACCCCTACAGTGTCCGCCTTATAAAAGGCTAAATGGAAGTGCCCTTTTCAAAAATGAAAATGGCCTTGCCCTCTCTAAGATGAAATGCCAGGTCTGTATGAGCAACCTGCAGTCATTACAGTATCCTCATCAACGATGACACATTCCAAGTTCTGAAAGCCACATTTTGTGTCTTAGTTTACTACACCATTGGCAGGGCTTGCCCTTAACACTAACCCGGCATACATTGTCTAGTACATTGCTACAAGCTAGTGAACACCACTTCTCAACTAGCCCTTTGGGCTAGTAAAAACCGTGCAACCTACTTTATAAAAATTCTCATATTTCTTCCTTTTGAAATGTGAATAATACATTTTAAGATGTGTTAATCTACTTTTGATTGTGTGAATGTAACATCATTTGACCAACAAACTGGTTGTGATCGCTACCATTAATACATCAGAAAAATACATTTATGAAAATACTTTTTCAAATCTGGGCATCTAAAATTTCCTTGGGGCAAGTAAAGTGCACAGTTTACAAGCCGGGCTACTTTACAAAAAGCTTCAGTGCAAGGCTTGCCCAAGTATACTTTGATGCCCATCCACAGAGCGAAGCAATTACATTGTAGTGTCTTGCTCTTCAACACAACTATCACGACCTGTCAGGAGAATTTGTGTAAAATTTATTTCATTAATTTTGGTTATCCATTCAGGAATTGTTGTCCAGCATGTGTTTGGTTCTACCGAGATGTCCAGGTTCTAGTTCCGGGCGGAGCAGCCGTTCTTTCATTAATAGTACTATTAACTCTTATACCTGTAAAAGTTGGTGTTCGGAAAAATCCACGTAAGTATTATTCACTTCTTATCAAGTACAGGACCAGTATTGAATTGGAGAAGGAAAAATTCAAAAGAAATTCTGAACTTTTGGGGGATTTGCGTGGATTGGGCTGTTATTATTTGATGTTTTAACCTAGGGGTATATGGGTACCTGTGTGGGCCTAAGTGGTTCTTGTGATTGATTTAGCTTGGTGCGCTACATATTTGGCAGAAGGGAGCTGAGATGGTTTAAGGAATGAAATAAATGGCCCAGTGACCAGGGTTAATAATGTTAGAGCACCATGAGTGTCACTTAATGAGGGATCGGAATATGAAGCTACTTACCTTAACTTTAAAAAAATTTATCAATCCACGTCTGTAATTTCTTTTGTAGTAACAATCTCTTTACAGAATTGGTAAGAAAAAAACTTGTAAAATATACTTGTTGATCACAGATTTACATAAAACTTACACGGTCTAATGATGATGATAGTAGAAATCATCCCTTGAAATATTTCTGTCTGAAATGCCATAGTTGATGAGAAATGAATAACTAATTTTCCGATTGGAGTTTATCGCTCAGTGAGCGATAAATATGGTGGATTACATAAAGTGCTTACACTGTCAGCAACTGTTTTGTTAGCAAAAACCAATTCTGTAATGTTCCTTTAAAGTTACAATCTCTTGATAAAATGTGATGATTTATCCACTTCTTCCACAGCCCGATCGTTTTCAGCAAACAGTATTGAAAGTGAAAGTGATTACTGCGCCGAACCTTGTGATGAATGCAAGCGCCTATTTCCAGTCGACAAGAGAGAATCAACGATATCATCAATCAACGGTTATGGGAGCACTTCCTAAAGAGCAGCTCTTCCTGAAGAAATAAACTCAAACAGCAATGTACAGTGCCCAGTCTTGGACGTATGTTCATTGAAAATAATCTGTCACTTAAAAATAGTGTCACAGTGTCTGAAATTTACATTGAATAAGTTTTTTAGTTTGGGAATTAAATATGTAGTGTGTTGTCTACAGCATTGGCTATACTGCTTCTGTTTACATCAATATACCTGTTTATGTGAGTTATGTTGTCGTTTAGCCTTTGAAATAGCCTCTACTATAGGGTCAAAATGCAGGCCAGTAAATATTTTTGCAAGAAGTAACTTTTCATAATTAGGTGTGCGGAGTAAAGCTCGAAACACCTCTGTTTTTTTTGTTCGTTTAAGAAAACGTTCTTCTCCTTCTTCTTTTTCTCCCCCGTGTTTGTCCGCTAACAAAGACACACTTCTAAAACTTTAAACTTCACACATTGTTAGGTATTGATAAGTCGATGAAACTGTTGCAGTGACGTCATGATGATGTCATCAGGTGTTGAATTACAAGGTTTTTAAACATTTCATATTTAAGTTTTTGAAAAAACGTTTCAAATTAAGCACGTGAGTCCGTAGGTTGCTTTTAGCGGGATTATGCAAAGGTAATATAGGTCGCCTTTTTTTATTATGTGCGTGACATTGCGTGACCTCTAGTTCAGGTTGAAAAATCGGAATGCATTTTAATTAAAAAGTGACAACTTTTTTCAAGTTGATTTTAGCGATGTTATAGTCCGGCAAGGGGTCTGGTTTAAAAAAAATAGGACTCGTTACGTCATAAAATTAAGAGCGCCCTCTAAGCAGCAGGTCAAAAACAGTTCAAAATACCCTTTTACTAGATGTCTGTGGAAAAGTTTATGATAATCGTTTCATAATTGGTTTACATAATGACCTTCATGCAGACAACATACCTTCGGAGTTGTAGCTTGATGACGTCATCATGTGTCATGTGGTGTTGCCTTAAAAGAGTCAACAGGTAAATGTGTACATGCTACATCGCCTAAAACTCACACTACACTGTATAACACATGGGATCATTGACTCCCAAAATGGCGTAACCAATGTACAAATAACATTTTGGACTTGAGGCGGCAGACACTTTTCCTTTGTTATGTAATCTGATCATGTGCTACTAAGAGTTGATTGTTTGATATTTGCTGCATTAAGTTTTCCAATGCCTCCGGTGAGGAGATGATTTTGCAGTTAAGTTGCATGTATTTTGCTAATACAAATTTATTTAAAAAAAAAAAAAATTCTTTTAAATAATTTTGGCAAATTGTGCTGTTTGGAAATATAAAAGCATTAGAAACTTTTGACACAAACAAAGCATGAAATACCGTGTAAAATACAAATTTATGTTTGATAAATTGTTTTAACCTGGCTTTCATGGACAATTATGGACGCTTTTGTGTGCAGGATTTTAAAACCAAAGCTCGAACTTTATGATAACTATAGGTATTTTAAAATTATTTTAAAATTATTTTAAAATTATTTATAATTTTTATTTTTTTTAAATCAGCTTCAAATCGGATCTGACATATCTTATGACCTATGTTTTACCAATTTTAATTAATTCGTTTGGGGGTCCTTTTTCAAACTAATGGCTTTGGAAGTGGCTGTCGCTGGAATGTCAAAAAGTCACATTCTTCAAAGTTGTTTCTGCAGCCAATTGCCATATAGCTGAAGTCCTCAGATTTGGTCACAGGTTTGTTCAAGAAAAAAAGATGGCATCTGCAAAAATATGATTGTAATAATATTTTGAAGAATGTGTAAAGCAGAGCCCGATTCCATAAAGCTGTTGAGACAAATAATGTTGATTAGCAAATAATTCTACTGGGCAAACACTTGCAGGGCACCTAAACAGTATATTATACATCACATCGATTTTTGTCAATCAGTTTTTGCTAAACAAGATGTTTCTGTGCTGACAGAATTGACAGGAATAAAGTAAAGTAGTTGTTTTTCAGGTAACTATCATTCATTTTAAAAGTATTTGTTTCTGAAAGTTGTTATTATGTTATTTTGAAAATGATATATATGTATGAAGACAGACTCTTGAACAGTGCTTTATTTTCTTACAATAAACTTAAAAATACAGTTATTGAACTGTTGTTATTGTATTACCGGTATTACATTTATATAGCAGAATCTTACTATTTTTCATCAAATTTTCCAGTTTGGTGACAAAACTTTGATGGTAATAATTAAAAATATGTTTTCTCATTGGTGAATGCGGGTGCAGTCCATTACCATAATTGCATTGTATCAAATGCCATGCACAGTGGCCAATCACCTCAGGACAAAGAAGAAAAAACAACAATAAAGAACACAAATAGTAAAAAATTGTTTGTTGAGGTACAGCTGTTTAAGCATTACTAGGATCAGTAGCTGTTATAACACCCAAGTAGATCCTTGTTATTTGATTGGAGGATTTTAGGTCATGTGGCATATATTAAAGGGGCACTGTCGTACTGGTCACATCGAGTCTGTGGCCAGACATTGAATTCTGAACTCTACCCAGTTACTGCACATGTACGCCCCGAGCGATAATAATGGCCCTGTTGTCCTTTTATTTGTGATGTGGCGTCCAATGCCCCCCCCCCCCCCGTAGTAACTGGGAGAGAGTTCATGTTTCCATGCCTAGCCACAAGCAGACTGATCATGATGACACAGCCCCTTTAATCAACCTATTACATGGCCTATGCATGCTAGACCACATCATATGTTATACACACCAGTACAAAAAGACCCTAGTAGTGGATGTCAATCAAATGACAAAGATCTACTTGAATGGTATAGACAAAAATCTAATATTGCAAGTTTTAGAAATTTTTGAAACTGCCAACAAAAAATTGTTTTGAAAGTATTTCTCACTGTTTAAATTTATTGAATTCAGTACGCAATGATTATTCTTTTTTTCCTTTATATTTACAAAGTTTTCATAAAAAAATGTTTGTCATTGTTTGTAAGTTCACTTATCATCACAGATGAAGTCATTGTTCTTTTCACTGTTGATTTTTGTTTACTTTTCTAGAATGTTGCCGCTGTTTACTGCTCCCCCTGAAAATAATTATTTGTATTTATATATTGTTATATAAATAATAGATTGATATTAAAAGCGATTAACAGAAATGATTCAATTGGTTTTCGTGAATTTCTTTGATTTTTTCACTTTCCTTGTGTATAAACAATGCACTAGCACACATTTATTTAGTTTCAGAATGGAAAACACAGCAGACTTGTCAGTGATTCAGGGTGGGTAGTTTGTCATAACTAGTTGTGAAACTAAATGTGACTGAAGGGAGTGAAGGTTTTTTTCCACCAAATGTAGGACCTGTTTAAAAAATGTTACACCTGTTCAAAGTCTGGGTGGAAGACCTCCAGTGGCAATAGGTTAAACGAAATATTTCATAGAATTACAGCAAACACACAGGTGTCATGTTGCCACATGAGTACACCTTTTCACACATTCATGATTCATATTTGTCTACTTGAAGGTTGTACCAAGGAATCCGTACCAAGTGGTGCCATTCACTTGCGTGCAAAAACAAAAATCCTATTTCACCGTAACCCCGAAAAAAATGCACACGGCCCTTGTAATTGATGCAAAGTTCGGTGCCTGGTACCTTGCTATCTGAAAACCATTTTCATACACAGAATGATGTTACCAGACTACACTCCAAAGTAAATTGTAACTCGGTTATGACCACTTTTGGCCTTGATATCTCTGGTAGTGGTAGTAACCTGCTGTGGAAGAATGGTGGTAGTAAGATTGAGATTTTCGTCAACAAATTAAATTCCTCCACGAAAGAGTGAGAATGTGAAATATATGTTTAGCTCCTTGTGTGGAACATGAACATGCTCACTAACCACGACTGACAGGAATGTGTGCATTTGGTAACAGTTGTCGGCTGAAGTTTGTTTGGTTTTAGTTTGTGTAAGAAAGAGGTGTTCGGTCGTTGTGTGTGGTGGGTGTCTGCGTTGTCTTTGTAAACCATAATGGTGGCTGTAAATACGAAGTGGTCCAGTAGTAGGCTGTCACCGAAAGCTACCGTTCAACTCCTTCTGATGTGCCTATCGGTTGGGCATTGGATTGGTAAGTTTATCATGTTTTATAGCCTTAAGTGTTCAAACCTTCAATGGAACTTTTCATTATATTGGCGGCCTTCCCAACATTGTTGATGTTTTGTTTTGCCCTAGTTAGTACTAGTACTGTCACTGTCAGTGTGTCATGGTACTGTTGCGGTCGTAACCCTCCATCCTCCCGACCGACGCACAGTGGGCCAGTTCAAGGTCAAACTGCGCCAAAATTAGGCAAATAGTGATTGTTTCAAAAATCAATACTCCTATTGTTTTAATGTTCCCAGTGGTCCAGAGGTATATTATTATTATATATAAAAGAATGGAGTAATTGCAGAATGTCCCGCGGTTGGTGGCTACAGCGTTACAACGCCAACGGTTAAAGAACGAGGCTCCATTGAAGCATGCAAGTGAGTGGCGGGGTATTCTGCAATTGTGCCAAAAGAATTAATGAAAAAATCACTTTAAAATATGGGTAATACACCCTTGAAAAGTCACAAAATGGTAAAATATGTGACGTGAATCGTTATTAAACTTCAAGTATTTTAGCTTGCTGCTCTGAGCAGTACATAGAAGACAATGCCATAAAAACGTGTCGATAGAAAGTTACAGTCTATATTTTATGAAAATTAAATTGATAACCAGTTTGATTTCTGTTTACTGTTTGAAAAAACCTGAAAAATCTCATAAAATGCCTTTTTAAAAGTCATTATTTTTCGTAAGAGGCAAAGAAAATATGTATTTTCTCAGATTCCTGCTTTAATTTTAATTTTTTCTAGACGCCTCAAACTTCAGGAACAGTTTAAAACCAAAATTAGCTTGGACGTTTTGCGACTTTGGAAGGTATTTCATTTTGTAGCGGTAGGCCCCTACGCGAAGAGACTATTTTGACTCAACCACCCGTAACGACTCGTGTTCGTGTGTCAAAAAGCTGAGCTCAAGGCCTGCTCTGTTTTTTTAATTTTATGACCAATTATATTTCCTTGAAATACATAAAAGACTATTTTGGTCAAAAGGGGTGAAAAAATTGTGGTTGGACTTGTCATCTTTTTTGTCAAATTTTTTCATTACACATGTTTGGAAATATTTAAGCCCTTTGATCAGCTTTTGCCTCAGGCTGTTATTGTAAAGTTATCAATAGGTAGTACATTTGTACATGTAGAATCAGATTACCTGTCTGATAAGATATCATTCTTTCAATGGACCACATACCTTCATCACTCTGCTGCAATCTTTGTCGGGTTCCCCGAATACCAAGTGGCGGAAAACATTTTTAACTCTCATGACACCAAAAGGTGCCAGACTATGTTTTCCTTCCAGCCTCAGTTTGGTCGCACTGATTTGTATGGAAGAGAAACAAGATGGCGGCACCGTGATAAAGGTTTTTATTCTAGATTGAAGTTACAGTAGTTGAGAATCACCGAGTCGACCTGTGATGTGACACTCATCAGCTGTATGTATTCCATATTTAGGCTCCCTACCAAAAATTGTAAATTTATTGCATAATAATTAATTTCAGAGTTTCTGTTGACTTCATCAGACAGTGAGGGTAAAACTAAATGGATATTAGAAATTTAAGTAAAAAATATATCAAGGTTAAGACTCTGATAAATGGAAGGATGAGAAATGTTAAGCTGTTCATTTTTACTAATGGAAACCAATACATTCCAGTTTCGTAATTTATTTTCCCCTCTTAAGTTTCAATGTCTGGTTTCACCAGACCATGTGGTGAAGTCGGGGTTTTCCCTATGCACGAGCTAGTGTATCAGGCTGATATCTGCGAATTGCGGACGATACGCAAACACAGCAAATAATTGTTGCATTTATGTATTTATTTTTTTATTTTGTTTTACTTCAGATCAAATTGACAAAAATCATAAAGATAAAACCATTTAGAATGCCCCAGATTGCACAGTAGGGCTTTTAAAACAAAAGAAAAAAAGAAGGAACCCCCCCCCCCCGCAAAGTATGTGAACTAAAAAAAACACTCCGAGGACCTCATTTCAATTCAGTGTACTCAGACAAAACTTCAACAACTTGGATCCAGAATGCCCCACATTTTTAATAAATCCTGCGGAGAACCCTGTAAAATGTTATCTTTGGAAGCTTCTGAAATTCAAAAAGTTCTGTTGTTAACCATTTCGAGATTGATTCCCCACCCAATAATGCCCTTCGCTCACAAGTGTCCAATGTGCACATGTACCCAGTACTACACACCGTTCCTCTACTCGGCCCCCCCCCCCACCCCAATGGGGATGAAACAAAGAAGCATTACTCTGATTTACAGTCTTGCTTATCCGCCGCCCTTTCTCCAATAGTCAATTTGTTATTTTTATTTCCAAATGTCAGATTACGAATGAGATGACCATTGTGCAACAGCTGTGGTTCTCTGCATCTAACACTTTTCCCTTTAAGTCTATTATAAACATTTGTGCAAAGTATATAAATATGGATTCTATAGAGATATTCACACACCAGTTGTTCCTTTGAAACTATTTCACTGATTGATACTGACTGTTAATGATCATGATTTTCTTGGCTGTGGTCCATCCAAAGTCCCGAAATAGACGATTGAAAGCTCAATTGGTACAATGCGATGCATGTTTGACATCTGCACCTTAGACATCAATCTAATGAGTAGTCAACCTGAACAAATATTTTGATAAAAAAACCACACTCACACTTAAATTAAACTTTTTCCCCCACCCATCTCCATCAACTTGGGCTTCCCTCTGTGCACAATTTAGTATCTGTAGTAATTAATTACAATTTTTTCTTTTTTTTAAGTGCTACAAATGGAATCAATAAATCACCTTGATTGAAGTGAAACATTAAGATCAATAATATTCACATGGATGTCATAGAAAGACTCCTACACTTTGAGATAAGTTTGTCCCCGGAGGTCCTTAAATATTATTTTTTAAACCATGAGGTTTTTTACCTCTGTCTGGCCAGATTCCACAACTAACTGATTCCCAAGAAATGGCTGATTTAAATGCAATTGGACCTTTCCCATGACAAACTCAATTTGTACATCACACATACATGTACGCATTAACAGTACACTATTGGTTAGCAAAAAGAGGGAACATCGCAATGTTTTTTCATCAAACTGGCTCCATTGATTACCAGAAAATGATAGGTGGTGCATTAAACTATTCTTTTTTCTTCAATGTTTCTTGCAAGAAAATTTTAATAATTGGACTTGGCTTTTACGTTCTTCAAAGACTACGGTCTTCTCAGAATTTAAAGTTTCAGTCATAAGAAATGCTTTTGAACGAGGAAATAGGGGATTTGTTGTAAAATTATGCACAAAGGTATTCTCAGAATTTAAAGTTTCTGTCATATGAAATGCTTTAGAACGAGGAAATAGAAATTTTGTAATAACACAAAGGTCTTTCGATTCAATTTTGTCATAAAAATGCTTTTGATGAGAATAGTGGATGTGAAATTACACACAAAGGTCTTTCAGAATTCAAAGTTTCTGTCATAAGAAATTCTTTTGAAGGATGAAATGGGTATATTTTTTAAAATTACACACAAAGGTATGCCAACTTTGAAGCCATGAAGTAGAGAAAACTTTGGGCGTGTAGCAGATGAAACGCATGTGTGTGTCTCGATTACTTACCAGCAGACAGATTTGAAAGATTTTACTTAGCAAAAAAATTACCAAACTTTATGGAGGAGTTTTGGATTTTGAAAACTTAAAGTTCAAAGTTGTAAAAAGGGTGTATTTGGAAAAATACTGGGTGATGACTTGTTTGGTTGTTGAATCATCTCCACATAACTTCTGCAACTCTTTTGTCTTAAATTTTGTCCTTCACTTTGCTAAGCCCTCGGAATAGGCAACTAGATGATGGCGCTCTACAAATGCCTTGACGATTGATTGATTGATTGGGTCATCGAGCCCAATGGTAAAAAATTATAAGACTCTGACAAGAAGTCCAGTGGGTATTCAAACGGTGGTGTAAATTTACAAAATGTACAAATCAATTTGAGCTTCATACGTAGAGTATAGTTATTGTATGATTCAAAGACTCAACAGCTTCTGAAACTCTTCATATTTTGAAGAGCTCGTACATGTACATGTATGTTTACACAGGTCGATTTCTGGGTGGGAGTTTAGTTATCTGCAATCCTGATCATTTTACAGGCAGTTGCCATTGTTTACTTTGCGTACACTTGACTGTTGATCTTATGAATGGAAGCAGGAGATGTAATTACTGCTTGTAGAGTGGTATCTCATCATGGGTAGAGTGAGAAGACCAATGGCACTTAAAGGCGTGGTTGTGTGACAATAACTTATTATTTATTTTAAAGGTAGGGTCATAGATTGGTGTAAGTACTCCAAAAAATGAATGACCATAAAAACTTACTTGGTGAGAGACACTGCACCTGTTGAATGTATAAACTGTTTTGAGAAAGGATTCCCTTCGAAGTAATATGGTTTGGATAATTATCACCAAAAAAGAGAAACGATTCATGCACGGCCAGAGATGCGGTTGGTACCCACTCTGTCACCTCGCTAAATGTGGATGGATTCTACCTTCGGGTGAAAATACCATGGAAATTTTTATGCTGTTGTCTCGGCAAGTTCGTTTGTTTGTTTGTTTGGTTTATTTCCATTTGCAAAACTTGTAAATACATTTAAAAAAAACCTGTTATAATAGTAATAAAAAAATGTAATAACAAAAATATATATAAATGGAGGTAACATCCAGAGGAGGTATAACCCTCCTGTAGTGGAGTACCCAGACTGCTATTGGCTCCTAATATACATATACATGTATATATATATAGATATATGTTTATTATTCATATTTATTTCAAGTAGACATTATATTCAGGTGAAACTTTCACAGGTGAATTGCATCTTTTCTTTATAATTTTTCTTATAAATCAGCATTACGTTGACAAAAACCAATCTATGATTCTACCTTTAAGCAAAAAGATTACTTGGTACTAGCCACTACTCTATATGTACATAAAGTTGGTGGTGGTCCCAATCTTTTTGAAGATGTCATTGTTCTATTAAAAGAACTACCGTAGCTGAACTTATTAAATGCAAGCTGCTGGCCAACGATCATGACTTGTGGTATAAGTTCAACCATTGTTGATGACCTGACATATCGACCGTGGCAGAGTCTTTCTCAAAGCCTTTGAGCCAGCTGGGCCATGCAATGTTTGAATCATCAGATCTTTCTTGTATTTCCTGGTTCTACACTCATAACAAAATTAATATAATAGGGTACTTGCAGGGAGATGTGCACTACACGCAACTGTCAACTCTCAGCCAATGATAGGTCTTCCTTAGAGGGCCAAGTTTAATCTGTCTTTGTGGCTATAAAAGAGGTTTAAATGGTCTTAAGTAGTTTTTGCGAGAACAACAGCAGACGGATGTTTATTATTACAGAATGTCCTTTGTGTTAATGTCGTCAGGATTCAGCAGGAAGCAGCTCTTGTTGTTTAAAGTTTGTTCAAAGTCAATCTCTGTCACGATAATCTGAAAGCACATCACACCAGTTTCTTCAATCCCCTTCACCAGGCTCCCATAAACAAATGAATCCAATTCAAAAGTCTCCACCTTGTTTTTAAAGTCAGAAATGTTCTAGTTCCCACTTCAGAACCTTTTTTTCTCAACTCTTTCAATATAAGATCTTCAAATAATTTAGGGTTGAAAAATTGACTATAGATTTGAATCTAGGACCCCCAGATTAACGTGCCGGCGCTCTACCAACTAAGCTATCCAGCCCTTGGCGGTCTCCCTATTTTGTCAATATCTTTGTTTGGGGGTGCCAGTCTACATTAAGATCTTCTTCTACTTCCCATAAATTTGTGCCTGTCCCATGCACCCGTACTTATACGCAGGCCAACAAGCTCTCACAGTCAGAGTACAGACATTAGGCAAAACCAAAAAAAGTTTGCTGAGTTACCCTCCAGTAAAGACATTTGAAGGGGTCAGTTGGTCGGGATTTTTTTCTTGTTTTATTTTTTCCCCCTCCTTGACTGTCATTTTAAGATTGAAATGCGTTGGAACTGATCCCAAATACAATGTCTTTCAGCATACAATGATCTAGTAGTGTGCAGAAGTACATAAATAAAGAATGAAAAGACAAGAAACATTCAACTTCATACATTAGGCCTATCTTTTAACATTTTTATTTCAACATTTTACACACTTTTTCCTAGCACTTTATTTGTTCTTGACAACTTTTATGCGTGTACATGATATGTATACAATAAAACTAACCTGTAAACATTTCATTTCAAAAGGTGAAAGGTTCTGGAGATATCGCCGAATATCTGGAGCGGTTATGTCCCAAAGGAAGAATAATCTGTAATTGGAATACACAATCTGATAAACAATTTTTTTTTCCCTTATGGACAATCTCCCTCTTCACATTGGTCAGGCATCATCTCTAGAATCCTTCAAAGCCGTATCAAAAACTCATTTGCTTTTATTCAAAGTTACTACAATCTTTGCTTATTCGTTGTCGTTTTGCACAGCACTTTGAAACCTTTGTAAAAGGCGCTCTATAAATATTATTGTTAGTTATTTATTATTATATTGCTCTCGATATTTGATGGCATTTGTTGTATTCTGGTCATTACACCCAAAATAGTTTTGTTTTGAATTATACTTTTTTCATTTGAAGAACAAAAAACTTTAAATATTTTGTTCATGGGGCATGTTTGGGAACAAACATTTATTTACAGTACAATTACTTGAATTTGTATTAAAGATACCCATGCTATGTAGACAAGCAGCATTCATAAATACCTGGGACAGTTTATCCATTCTGATTGGACGAGAGGACATCACGTGGCCGTGTTTAAACGGATGATATAGACATGGCTAGGAGTGTTTAAACATGGACTGGCAACTTTTTTTTGTCAAAGAGGGCGCTATCACGTTTGCGCGGAGCGCGCAAATTTGGTAAGCCGCAAGTTGGAAACTTGCGTGCGATAGCTTAAAACTTAAGCGCAAGTTTGGAACTTGCGCGACGCGGTTTTTCTACACGCATAGAAATTCAACGCCGAGTCGAGGTGAGCTAAGGCTAAACTGTCAGATTCGTTCTCAACTTTTACAGGGTTTTTGGATATTTTTAGGGGAAAGGTGTTTATGAATGGGAATCAAAGTGTGTTGAATCGGTTTTAAACTAGTGGTTTAAACCCGCCGAGGCCTGGTTCTTGATAATATTACCGAGACTCGTCTCGGTAATATTATCAAGAACCAGGCCTCGGCGGGTTAAACCACTAGTTTAAAACCTCTTCACCACACATTGATTCCCTTATTTAAAAACAGGGAAACAGAATCTGTATTTGTCCAATTTCACTAAAAGTGGGATTTTCACCTCAAGCTGTCGTTGCTTTCAAAACGGCTTTGACATTGTACGTATGTAAAGGGAATTTAATTTAAAAGTACCTGTTAATTTAACTTTCTTTGTAGGATCAACTGCTGGTAGAGACTTGGACCAGGATTATTCAACAACTCCAATCAAATATAGGCGTACAACACCATGGATACGATCTTTGACCCGACCTCATGGGTATCTACCCAAGCAAACCACCACCCCAGTTATGGGAAGATCCACCTTGAAGCCTGTCATTCCGGAAGTGACAACTCACAGCACCACCCTACAGCAGCGACTTACCACGAATCGTTTACTAACCAGACCCTTGTTAACAGCAGCCACTGGTCTGGCAACTGCTACACCTCCAGCAGTCCTTGCCACCAGCTCACCTCACCCAGAGCTGTCGACACCTGCTCCACAAACAAGCCTCCCGTTCACAGGGCATCCTCCAACAACTCCTCCTCCTCTAACTCAAAGACGATCAACCAGGTCACAGCTTACCAACCCACCAACCCAGCCTCATTTTACGGATGAACATCACCCTACAACCCGACACCCTCCTCGTACTGATGGTAGACCCACTGAGGGACACCATCCTCATCACACTGTGAAACCCCCTCCCCCAGAAACTGAAGAACCACACCCGCCGAGTAAGCCGCACAAACCAACCCAATCCCATCCCATCACAACCCACCCCCGTCCCATCACAACCCAAGCTCAACCCATCACAACCCAAGCTCAACCCATTACAACTAAAAAAGGCCATACATCCTCTCATTCAACAACTCGAGGGAAGACGGCAGTTCCGTCCACATGGCGACCCAAAACCCATAGTCCCCACCAAGATACTACTGTTCAACTGATTCTGCAAATATCCTGGACTGAACTCTGTCCAGACGTGGCTAGACTTCGCTCCTCCATCTCAAAGTTTGCCGGTGTGATGTTGAACCTCTCCAACCCCCCTGATGTGGAGCTACTGAACGACACTGTCCATTGTCCGCCCAAGAAACGTCTTCAAAGCAGAGGAAACGCTTTGACCGTGGTACAGGTGGATTTTTGTATTGTGTCCAAAGGAACGTGTGATTCTCCGTTGACTGAGAGTGTTGGTCTTACTATGCAGGGAGACATTACCCAACTACAGACCTATCTAGAACCAAAGGTATGTTATCTCATCACCATCGAACCTACGGAAAGCCCACACAATAACTCTGGGCCATCCAACCACAGTTCTTCTCTCAGAAGAACCAATCAGAGCAGTGACTGACTCTACACTGAAACCTCTGGATCCCTTTAAGGAGACCAGCATCTCAAACACTCGAGATTCAGTCTCCTGACGATGACTAGAGCAGGCTAGTCAAAACTTTGATACCAATTAAGAACTCACTCTGCGGCAGTGAAGTTAACAACAAGAAGGCCCCTCGATCCACTAAGCGAAAGTAGTAGTCCCTCCCAGGTAGTAGTTAATAAGCAGGACAGTTCTTTTCAGAACTAAGTACATGTAGTCTCCCGAATTCTTAAATCTACTCCGCAGCAGTAGAATAAATAGCAAGACAAGCTCTCAAAGAACAAATCTGCACAGCAAAGTAGATTTACGCCAATGGTGTTACCGCAAACTGAGTATACATTTAAACCTCACCATGCAATGCCTCACAACCAACATGCAGAAAGTTACTCGATATCATAATGTTTCTACTGAACATTTAAGTGTAACAGTTTTGACAGCAGGAGTGATAATAACAACATTTGTACGTGAATATGTTAGCTTTACTAGGCAGCAGATCCTACTCAAATTGAATTTTGTCAACAAACAAATAACATGGGCTTGAAAAGAAGCCAATGGAGTTAGCCCTAATGTTGGTGGTCTCCCTATTTTGTCAACACCTTTGTTCAGGGGTGCTGGTCAGAAGCCATTAAACCTGTAACTGCCGTATAGCCAGGGATCACACCCAATTTTGCAATACGACCTGGGAAGTGGCAGGAGAGGGATCACCTTAAGGGGATGCAACTTTTTAATTCAAATTTCAATAAACTACAAGGGAAACTGACTGCTTAGATTTTTAATAATTTGGGGTTGAACAAAGACAAATTTACCAGAGCTGGACTTGAATCTGCGACATCCGTAACAATGTGCCGGCGCTCTACCAACTGAGCTAATGTTGGCATGTCTGCTAAAATGATTAGAATTACAATTTATTGTCTTTTTCCTCTAGGTATTATCTGTGAATGTTTACAAACCGATCCAAGCAACTCTGGACCCCAATAAAAACAACGAACCACAAGTTGGCATAGCAACAGGTCTGAGTGTAACAACACTACTTGCTGTCATAATTGGTACAGTTCTCGCCTACAGGGTAAGTACATGTAGTCTTGAACTTTTACAGTACTGTAATAGGATTATCATTCAAAACTAAAGTGGTTGATGCTGATTGGTCAAACACCTGAGAGTTGACTCTGTACTGTGAAGATTCATTCACCACATGACATCATAATGCAGGCTTGCATTGTTTTAACTATCATTCAAAACCACAGCAGATGTTATTGAACGGTCAGACAGTAGGAGGGTTGACTGCGTACTGTGTAGATGCATTCACCATATGATTTGATTGCAGGCTTGTATAGTTTATCTGTCATTCAACACAACAGTGGATGTTATTGAATGGTCAGACAGTAGGAGGGTTGACTGTGTACTGTGTAGATGCATTCACCACATGATTTGATTGCAGGCTGGCATAGTTTATCTGTCATTCAACACGACAGTGGAAGATATTGAACGGTCAGACAGTCGGAGGGTTGACTGTACTGTATCTATCATTCAAAACTACAGTGGATGATGTTGAAAGGTCAGAAAATTAGACTAATTATAATCCGAATTGATTATTGTGTTAGGTGTACAGATCTCGTCTGGCCAATCGGCACGCCGTTCATAACAGATATTACTTCGATGGCAAGACACTACATGACACTCTGAATGAATCTCACCAATTGAGTCCACTTCATACCATCTCCAGTATGCCTGCCACTCTCCATCAGCTCATGCCTGCCATCAATGAAGGCCTGGTCATGGATGATGAAGATGATGGAGTTTCTAAGGTGAAGACTGTTTATATCTGTCTAGAATCATGGTTTTTTATTTATGAAGTTGCATTCCAGTTCTTGTTTTAGATAATTGGCTACCTTGACTTTGCCTACATGGTCTCTCTCTCTCTCTGAGTGGCATATGTACCCTTTCCCCCCCACACTACCCAAGGGTCTTTCCCCTTCTCTTACGCCCGCTTGCCTCTACACACAGGGTGCTTCAGCTGGTTATCCCAACTGTGTTTTCCTGGGTGCCACCTTTATCCCACTGGCAGCTGCTTTTCAAGCTTGTCCCTGTTCCCTCTCTTTCACTCATGTGCCTATACTAGCTACCCCCATGTGAGTTCCCCTTAGCCTTACTGGTAAATACTTGCCTCCAACCAGTGCCTGTTTTCCCCCCTTTTGCATCCCTTGTCACCACTTGTTACCTCTTTGCTTTAGCTGCACCCATTTTTGCCCCACCTGTTCCCACTTTTTGTGTGAATGTAAGACGGAAGTCTTTGCTAATGATTTATATTGATTTGAAACAAATTTAAAGCCTCATAATTTACAATTTTTTTAACTGAATATTTTTACTTGTTGAATTTCAGATGTATTTATCCCATGTGTTGAGTATGCACGCCTTGTCTCAGTTCTATAGCTACGTTGAGGCTATTGTAGAGGAATACGAGGTAAGGAACCAGACTTGGCTGTTAGCTTTCTGATTGGCTAACCATCTTACTCTTGTAAACAATCTCCAGTGAGCTGACCAACCACTTGAAACCCTTCAACGGAATGGGTTGTGTATGGTGGCACAACTGTGCACAGAACTGACTGTTTACATATGTACAGTGAAGATGCATTCATCACATGTTATCATTGTAGAGTTTATATTGAATGGTCGTCGGACAGTAGGAGGGTTGACTGTGTACTGTGTAGATGCATTCACTGTGTGGTATCAAATATTGCAGGCTGGCATAGTTTATCTATCATTCAAAACCACAGTGGATGGAATTGAATGGTCAGACAGTAGGAGGGTCGACTGTGTACTGTGTAGATGCATTCACCGCAAAAGATCATAATGCAGACAGTGGATGAAATTTAATGGTCACTCAGTAGGAGGGTCAAAAGATCAGAGTGGATAATGCAATAATTATTTTAAAGTCAAGGATTCGTCTTATTACTCTACATTGGTACTCTACATCTGTGACCCCTTGCAGATAAGGAACACACCTTTGCAAAATGCACGTCTACCATTTCCACAGTTTCGGGGGTCTAATTCTTTGTGTACATTTTGACATCCATAATGGGGGATAGGATAGGCGTGTGCAAGTGGGCTGCACATCGTGCAAGGGATCAATACGCAGTTTGATTTCTATTGTGTAGTAATTTACTGCCCGTTGATGTTGTTTTCTCAATGAGTCAACCATTTATTATATGATAACTCTCCTCAAAATCTCTATTTATCTTTCTATTTTTCATCAGACACTAGTCGACTTTCAGACCAGTGCCTTGAACAAATCGCAAAGTTCTCCGAAGCATTTTCTGAGCCTTCCTGGTCACGGTCACAGTCAGGCGCACGGTCACAGCAACCCTGGCAGCCTGTTTCATCCTCCGCCCAAGACGAGAATAACACTGGAGAAAGTCTCCCCCACCAACCAGAATGGATTCCTCAACGCAAACTTGGTCAAGGTAAACAGAAGTCTACTTAGTTATCGAAGTTGTTGTAAATTAGTTTAAACTAAGTTCAAACTGAACGAGCTATGCATTTTGGCGCAACTATGCAATAAGGGCTCGATTTCACAAAGCACTAAGATTCATCTTAAGATGGGTTGTTAGTATTGCCATAGTAATTTGTATTGTGACATCACACTTTGCTTAGCCCTCTACATACCCTGCCAAATACAACAGAATGCAACACAGTTGAAATAAGAGCCATGCCAAATGCAACAAAATGCAACAAGGGATTTTGTTGCATTGTGCAGGCACGTTAACTTGTGTTAGGACTGAGCAAGGGTGTTTGCCCTGCTAAATCCAACAGTATGCACATAAGTGTAGTTCTGACTTGGCTAAAATGCAACAAATTCCATCAAGGTATGAATTTGAGTTGACTGCCAAATACAACAAAATGCAACACCAATATGAAGTCACTTGACTGTTAAATGCAATAAATTCAGTCAAAGAATTACATCTCAGTTGACTGCCAAATGCAACAAATTACAACAACTATAACCATTTGGTGCATATTATTGCATTTAGCATGGTTTGGGTTTTAAGTCCAATCTTAGTTCTTTGTGAAATTGAGCCCTGAATTAACTGTGTACATGTGTACTGTTAATGTAAAGATCCATTCATTACATGATATGCAGCACAGTTTATCTATCATTCAATACTACATTGGGTGCTATTGAATGGTCAGACAGTAGGAGGGTTGACTGTGTACTGTGTAGATGCATTCACCACATCATATTGCTGGATGGCATAGTGTATCTATCATTTAAACAATGTGGACGATGCTGAGGTCAAACAGTAGGAGGGTTGAAACTCAAGCTACATGTACATGTAATTGATACATAGTAGTTTGACTGCTCACAAATTATTACAGATGTCAGTAGTTAACATCATTAGTTTCTACATTGTTTTCCTACCATACCAAGTTTAACAATTCCTACTTGTCTCGTTTGTGTTGACATTTTTGCAATGATTTTTCCAGGGGTATGGTAAAGGTAGCTATAGTTACATTGCCACTGCGGCTCCATGGGGTACCAGTCTAGCTGATTTCTGGGAGATGGTATGGGAGCAGCAGTCTAGAACCCTGATCTGTCTCTGCTCACCTGAAGAGATGGGAGTGGTAAGTGACAAAAACGAGCCCAATGTGAGGCCGTGTCCGAATAGGCGGCTACAGCTACGGCTACGTCTGGATTTCTGCGTCGTCATGCGTTAAAGTATAGCACGTCCTTAGCAAGACTCTTAGCAACAGCCGTAGCTGTAGCTGTTGCCGCCAATTCCTTACGACGTAACTCAAGGCTGATTCAGCTGAAGTCTTGGATTTTCTGTGTTTTTAAAAAACTTGCAACGTCTTATCAGTTTGGCTGGTTTCCACAGCTGTGCCATTGAAATTTGAAGAATGCAGTACAAAGTCTTGCTGTGACTGACACTTTCCGCCTACTAATTTGGCCAAAGCATGCCTGAAAAGGATGCAAAATCCTTTGTGCTAATGTAAATCGTTGTGAAATGTTTTTCTTTTTGCAAGCATCTTCCTCTGCAAATCACTAAACTACCTAGTCTTTCAAATCTCTTTAATAGTGAATTTTGGCAATTAACCCTATTTATAGCAGTACACTCTCCTGCCCAACTGGCCCTTGCCACAAAATACCACAGGAGACTGTCGAGACCAAGTCCACAGTACACAAACCACTATCAGTGCACACTCCTGCCCAACTGGCCCTTGCCACAAAATACCACAGGAGACTGTGGAGACTAAGTCCACAGTACACATGCCATGGAGTTTCCACATAATACCAGCTGTACAAACAGAAAAAACCCATGCACCAAATGCTAGCCTGGAAGGTACATGTATGGTACTTTGTGGCAGTCTGTGCTACCAGTGTGAGCTTTACAAACTAAAGAAACCCATACACTCAATGCTAGCCTGGAAGGTACAGGGTTTTGTGGCAGTTTGTGGTACCAGATTCAGCTGTACAAACAGTAGAAACCCATACACCCAATGCTAGCCTAGATGGTACGGTACTTTGTGGCAGTTTGTGGTACCAGTGTATTGGAGGGTTTTATTGGTCAGTGTTTTAAAGCACCTGTACTAAGTGCTTGATTGATCAGTGTGACTCTCATTATTATCAGGTGTGTCCGTGGTACTGGCCGAGGGAGGAAGGCATCCAGGCGGCTCAGCTCTACGGTGACATCCTAGTGATGAGACAGGGATGTGTCGTGACTGAGAACTACTGTATGTCATCACTCCTTGTTAAGAACATCCAGGTAAAAACTAAGATGAGGGTACAAACATCTCCATGATTATGGGAACTGTTTCCCTATTATGTTTAATGAAGTTCTAAATATCTTCCTGATTCTGTACAAAATCTCCCTGATTGCAAGATTCAAATGTTGGCAACTCTGTGTATGTGATGTCTGGCATTTCTTGAGTGATTTAGTGGGGTCTGAAAGGTCAAAAATTGGTATGAGGCACATTTGTTAGGGACAATTTCTGCAATGCCGGAAAACAGATGAAATTAAAAGAATCTTCCCATGAAACTGAAGGGTTTAGGAATCACGACATCACTCAAATCCTTGTCTCCTGTATTCATTTTGTTGCCCTTAACAGAAGAATCTTTGTCGACCGATCACCCACTTTTGGTTTACACAATGGCCGACATCCGATGTCCCAGCTAGCACCGCAGTCATGATATCATTCTTACTACAAGTTAGACAGACTGTACAAGATTCCTACGGTCCCATTGTAGCCCATTGTAGGTGAGTAGAGTATGGAAGATGGCGGGCATTTGTGTGGTGTGATGGATTTAGAACCAGTTTTGTGCCTGGTTCAGGAGGGTGGGGAGAGGGGCAGGGACTTGAGGGTGGGATGGGGGAGGGTTAATCTCAATATTTCTGAGTGTGATTTATCAAATCTGGTTAAATCACCAAAAATGTAACGATCTTCCTGTCAATTTTGTGGCAAGCCTGCTATAGTTTTTCTCAGGGTCTTCGTTTAGTGTTTTTTGTGCATGTTAAATTCCCAGCTCCCTTGAGCCAATTAGCAGACAGTGAACAGGGAACCAGTCATAACTGGTTTGTACATGTATTGTGGCGTGTCATGGCCGAGTGGTCTAGTTCACCGAAACCAAGCTCTGGTGTTGTCAGCAGCACAGTGTGGGTTCGAATCCCGGTTGTGACACTTGTGCCCTTGAGCAAGGTACTTAACCATAATTGCTTCGTAAAAAGTTGGGATGGTAGTGCATTCTGCTCTACCAGCCAGGCTCCTAGTGGATGATACCAATGCCTACATCCTTACGGACTGTGAAGGGGGTAACCCTGTTTCAGCCCCAGGAGTAGGTGGCAACGTGCCTCTGGTGTCAGTTGATTTGGGTCAACAGCCCAAATCAGTTAAGTGTGTAGCCCTCACCTTGAGTGGCCGTTTGGCCTTGTGAGTTAGGCGATATCTCATAATTTTTTTTTAAAAATCGTGTCATATTTTTGCTGGTAACCGTTTCCCTTTTCCTGCCGCTCAATTCAGAAACATTTTAAGCAAAGTTTGTCCAAGTAGATCTTTGGAAGTTAATAATGATAATGAGAAAGACTTGTATAGTGCTGGTATCTGGTAACTAGTCACTGCGCTTGAAAAGGGAGGGTTATCAACAAGTTTGAGTGAAGAGATAGGTCTTGAGGTGTGTTCTGAAGGAACCGGTTTCAGGTTGTGTTTTGAGGTTTATTAGTTAACCATTCCATAGATGGGGGGGGGGGGCTGCGATAGAAAAACTTGTATCACCATAAACCTTCAGTCGAGCAGATGGAGACGCAAGCAAGTGAACATCACTAAAACCCAGTTGAACACACTGTCTTGTAAGGGGTAATGATTTCTTATATATACTGGGGTGCCAGACGTTGAATGACTGATAAGTGATGGTGAAGATCTTGAAAACAGATTATTTTAAATTTGGGCCAACTATATTGCATGTTTGTCCCCTATGAATTTAGATATATAAACATATTTCAGCAAAGTAGCCAACTATTGACCTAGTTTATTTGGGTCTTTTGTTCAGTGACGGCTGTGGTAGGACTGGTACCCTGCTAGCCATGGACAGTGGTATGCGTAGCTTAGAGGACCTGTGTACCGTGGATGTTCCATCTATTGTATGTAGTATCAGACATGATAGAGGGGCGGCAGTGCTGCTGAGAGAACACTATGCTTTCATTTACAAGGTAAGACGTGTCTCCAAGAAAACTTACTTTAACCTTTTTACTTTACTGTGGCCCTGGTTCGATTCCCGGCTAGGGCCATATGTGATTACAGTTGTGCGTTGTTAATCCCTTTTGCCACAAGGTTTTTTTTCCGGGCCCTCTGTTTTTCCTCCCCCTGGAAAAATCAAACACTAGCTCTGACTGTGCTCTGTGGTCAGTTATGGGTCAATGTGGCTGGCTGCAAAAAGGCGCATTTACATGCCTATGACTCTAACCATGTTATACCGCATCTTTTGCAATTCAGCTTCGCAGGTGCGAGTAAAGATGATTAGCCATCAAATTATTTAAAACTTGCTTGGCACTATTTTTATGCTAGGCATTACTATGACTTTGGGACCAGGTATACATATTTCAGTTGCTAAACTGCCTGCACATAAATCCTGAGGTTGCAGGTTCAAGTCCTGCTCTAGTCAATTTTTCTTTGTTCAACCCAAAATTATTTTGAAATTTATCCAAATAAATTCCCTTGTGGTTTATTACTTGGTGAATGAAACGACCTAAGGTAAAGTGTATTTTACACAGTCAAAATGTAGCATCTTGAGAAAACATTCCTCCACTCTAATTTGCCTAAAAAGTGTTGGTCATTTTTGTTTTGGTGTTGAATTTACCATTTTACTCTCTGATAATTCTCAGGTGCTGTATGAGTATTCTGTAATGCTTACTCGTGGCTTGACTGATAACATTGATGCAGACATCAGCCTGTGTTAGACATTGCAGTATTGAGTGCTTAGCTACCCAATCACCTTACAGTAAGTTGGACTGCTAATTATCGTTGATTCAATCTAACAGTCTAGATGGTAACAGTACAACCCAACAATTGTAAGCCCCATTCACACTGGACACTGGAGAATTCGGTTGGATCCATTAAGCTCCGCCTCCTTACATGCTGACCAATCACCGAAGGTCCAACAAAAGTCCGACACGCTAAAATCCCATTAGAAAAAGTAAACACGCGTGCGCGCGTACACGTTCATGTCGTGAGTATGTGGCGTTGGAGAGATGCACATGTGCTGCCCACGTGTTCAGTGGTGATGCAGCCAATGTGTGATTGGTCAACATGTTAAAGGGGTGGGGCTTAATGGATCGTCTATTGCTTAACCTGGTAAATTCCAGGGAAAATCTACCTCTGCTTGGTAGTAGTGTTAACCCATTAGACCATTCATTTCTGTATGATCATAACAGTACGCACATACATGGTTACTATTATTAATTTTTGTACTCTATCTTGTAAGTTAAAATGTCTCATAAAAATCAATGTGAAACAGAAAATTGTATTTTGTTTTACAAATGTAAATAGTACGTCAGCATGGGAAACATTGGACAATATCAATTCTGGTCATGTGACCTCTCTCTGTGAACGGACGTAACTCAAACGTTGCAGACGCTAATGGCTTTTTGATACAAGTGGTCAGTTGGTAGAGTGCTGGCATGTTAATCCAGAGGTCTCAGGTTCAAGTCCTGCTCTCATAAAATTGTCTTTATACCAAACCCCAAATTATTTAAACATTTACCCAGTCAGTTTCCCTTGTGGTTTACCACTGAATATTTGTTGTGTCACTTTAAATAATAAATTGCCAAAATGTTACATTAAAAGAAAGAAGTATATTTAATCTACATAAGCAGCTCAACATTAGTGTAAAATTTAATCGTTTAATCTGTAAAAAATAAATACATGAAAAGTTTCAAAATTCTTCCATATCAATATTTCATATCATATTTTATAAAATATTAATCAAGTACTTCTGGTAAATACTTGCCAGCATATTTTTTACCATAAAATTTTTGTATTCAGATTTTTTTAAAATGATACATAAATAAAACAAAGTGCTAAGTTTTTATACAAATTAATCATTTTGGATTCGGTACAAAGTAATTAACTATTTAAATAGTGTCTTGCAAATTAAATAAGATGGACGTATTTTTAATCTCATGTCGGTTTATTTAATCACTCAGACCAGGGGCCTTCTTTTATAGGAGAGTTATTTTCTTCAGATCCAATGTAGAAACCAGATTGTTTTAGAAAACCGAGCCTCAATACAAAAAAATTTGTATCGAGATATAACTTTGTTCCCAGCACAGTTTTTCCTTAATGAAGGTGTGCAACATTTCAGCTAATCCGCTGATTTCCTCTTTAAAAAAAATGTATATTGCCATATAACACTGAAAAAACAGTTTTGTGTGCTTGTAAATATTTTCATTTTTTGTTGTCGTAATTACGAAGGTTTATGTCTTTGAACTTCACCAAAGTTGTGTCTTTTTGAATTATCCCAGGATTTATGCACAAAATAAAAAGAGTGGGATTATAGTGTTAGTCAGAGGGGTGTCTGGGTGTCCTTGCGACACCCTTTAACAAATTTGGACACCCTCTTTTAATTGTCATTTACATGTAAATGTTTTGTAAGTGAACAATTTGGACATTCAGTTTTTAAGTTGCCAGCAAATTTGGACACCCTTGTACCAAATCCTGGCTGAAACCTTGTGTGGGATTCAAAGTTAATGTGTTTTTGCTGGAGTACCAGATACATTGTCCAAAACAGAGTGTACGGAATGACGGAATGACAGAAGAACATCATCGTTTTCTTGAGTTTGACTTAACATCATTAGTCCTCAGTGAGCAAGTGTATGTACAAATGCTTGACACACTTGTTGTAATCTAGGATTTTAGGCTTTTCAGGGGGAATGAAGATATACTATCCAATCTTTCAAGTACACCGTGTAAAAAAAATCTCTTAAAGTAGAGGTGTTTGGATCTGCAAAGAATTGGTTGTTGTCAACTGATGACTGTTAGAGCACACTGGTCAAAAGCCCTCATTATTTTTTACAACAGGTACCCAGAGCTATGTTTGAATTATGACACCCAATCTTTATAACACCATAAAACGGTTTACCAGAAAATACCGGGGTTACTCCGTCTGTTAATGACAAGTGTACTGTGTTCTTAAACATACATTACACAACACATGGGACCTACAGCTTTACGTCTTTACTGAAGGACAAAGCAATTGTAGTTCAATGTCTCGCTCAGAGTGCCATGACCGGGACTCGAACCCACACGCTGACAGCATCTAAACTTGAGTCCTATGCACTAAACCCATCAGCCACAATACTAGTAGAGAGCAATATTGTTTCATGCTAACATCTCATGAATTAAACTTTTTTTAAATCTTTTTTATCCAGTAGCTCTATTTATAAATGAAATGAAAGGAAATGAACTTTATATATAAAAATCATTAAAGTAACAGGCTTGTGATTTCTCAGGGGTTTCCCTGAATTCGTTTTTTTTTTTTTAAATCTCCTTTAGCCTTTAAATTTTCACAAAGAAGTAAAGCATACACCAAAGAGACCACCACATTGTGTCCAAACCTGTACTTTTGTCTTTCTAATGATGCACAGAGTCTGTAAACCTCCTGAATTGTAACATCTGAGTGGTTCTGGGTCTAGAATAAGGGGGAACCCAGGCCCAACTGCAAGCCATTTTCAGGAATTTTCACATTCATCAAACCTCATCCCTGAAGTAAACAATGCATCATTAGGGCCTATATCTGTGGACTATGAATAACTTATCAGTACTTTTCATAACAAGTATTCCTAATCGATAAGTCTTCATTTCTTGTGTGAACACATCAATATTGTGTCCTGTGTTTAACTGAAAGGGATGCATTAGTTTTTGTTTATTGAAAACATTCTTAGTGTAACGTTCAGTTTTGTAAGTTTAGAGATATTAGTAACGTGTACAGTTTTCAACATTCTCCTAGACTTGATTTCAAGTCTGAGATTGCGGTTGTTTTTGTCTGCATCAGCAACGCATTGGTTATCACAGCCATACATGCGATGTCAGAGGTTATTCCACAAGAGGGTGTTATATCAGCCAGACAAAAAAAAACACCCTTGATCACGGACTTGGAAGCAAGTCTAGCATTCTCCAAGAAATGGCTGTATTTGCCAGGGGGTGATATCCACAAGATGTATTCCAGTGCTGTAGTACTCGTACCAGGGACTCATACGGGAGTACAACTCAAATACTGTTTTAATGGTACTCGTACTCAAACTCAAAGTCCATACTCGATACTCGAATGTTTACTTCCTGTTTACTCATTAATTTATGTAAAGCGCTCGGGACTGTTGTGTGAAGCGCTATATAAGTGCGTTCATTATTATTATTATTAATTACCTGTACTCAAAGTCATGGACTCGATTTTAAGTACTAATGGCAAAATACGGTTGTCTAATTTAGATCCCCTTGTGGTAAGCTATGCCATTGATATCTAAGAAAAAGAAGAAAAAAAAGCACTGGAAAAAGTAAAATTTAAGATCTCTTTTTTGATGTTTGTATGTATAAAATATAGTTATTATAGCAAATGCATATTGTCATCTGGAAATTGGTCTCCCAAACCAAAAATGTGTTGATACCTCATTTTGCAGTATTTTTTGTGTGTTAAATATTGGTACTTTGAGATCCAAGTACTTTGTTTGACTTGGTATTCAGATATCAGAATGCTTGGTTATCGAACACTCGTGCTAAGACCTCACAGGGGAGAACTATTCGGCTCCCTTACTCGACAGTACTTTATACTCGACTGCAAGGCACTTGACTACAACTCTGTGTTTCTTCTTCTCTATTTTTGTGTTAAAATAAATCTAAGCTTGTTTATTGGAATAAGATTGTGCACGCCTTATAATAAGTAAGATTATATAACAGGAATTGTTTCTTTTTAATGATATTTCTATGTATAGTACTTCATCTCTAAATTGTTTTTTTTGTGTAAAACTGTATAACTTGTTCGTGTTTGTAATTCCTTTTTTTGATTGGTACGATATCCAATTGTCAAAGTAACTAGAAAAAAACGTTTTGTATTCAACATTCCATTGAAAGTTTATTTTAAAATGTTTTCAAATCTTTTGTAATAAAGAGCACCATGATTGAGATTAATTTTAATGCACAAATAAAATTCAATACAATCATTCTACTGAAAATGTTACACCTGGCATGATTTTGTGTATTTCTTTGGTCTGTTTTGTAACTTTTTGAACAAATTGAAAAGTTTACCCCATGTGATTTTATCCCATTTTGGCAAAATTTGGACAAAAATGCAAGACTTACCCTTGTGATTTTATGCAAGTTTTTGCCCAATTTTTGATTTTATCACATTTTTGGCCCATTTTTGACAAAATTGCAAGGCTGACATCTTGTGATTTTATCCAATTTCAACCCATTCTTGACAAAAATGCAAGGCTTACTACCCTTGTGATTTTATCCAATTTCAGCCAATCTTGACAAAAATGCAAGGCTTACCCCTTGTGATTTTGTCCGATTTCAGTCCTATTTTTTACAAAAATGTAAGGCTTAATTAAGCCTTGTGATTTTATCCAATTTCAGCCAATCTTGACAAAAATGCAAGGCTAACCCCTTGTGATTTTATCCAATTTCAACCCATTTTTGACAAAAATGCAAGGCTTACTACCTCTTGTGATTTTATCCAATTTCAGCCAATCTTGACAAAAATGCAAGGCTTACCCCTTGTGATTTTTATCCAATTTCAGCCAATCTTGACAAAAATGCAAGGCTAACCCCTTGTGATTTTATCCAATTTCAACCCATTCTTGACAAAAATGCAAGTCTCACCCCTTGTGATTTTATCCAATTTCAGCCAATCTTGACAAAAATGCAAGGCTAACCCCTTGTGATTTTATCCAATTTCAGCCAATCTTGACAAAAATGCAAGGCTTACCCCTTGTGATTTGTCCGATTTCAGTCCTTTTTTTTACAAAAATGTAAGGCTTAAGCCTTGTGATTTTATCCAATTTCAGCCAATCTTGACAAAAATGCAAGGCTAACCCCCTTTGATTTTATCCGATTTCAGCCCTTTTTTTACAAAAATGCTAGGCTAACCCCTTGTGATTTTACCCAATTTCAACCCATTTTTGACAAAAATGCAAGGCTTACTACCCCTTGTGATTTTATCCAGTTTCAGCCAATCTTGACAAAAATGCAAGGCTTACCCCTTGTGATTTTGTCGATTTCAGTCCTTTTTTTTACCAAAATGTAAGGCTTAAGCCTTGTGATTTTATCCAATTTCAGCCAATCTTGACAAAAATGCAAGGCTAACCCCTTGTGATTTTATCCAATTTCAGCCCATTTTTGACAAAAATGCAAGGCTTACCCCTTGTGATTTTATCCAATTTCAGCCATTCTTGACAAAAATGCAAGGCTAACCCCTTGTGATTTTATCCAATTTCAGCCCATTTTTGACAAAAAGCAAGCCTTGTGATTTTATCCAATTTCAGCCCTTTTTTAACAAAAATGCAAGGCTGACCCCTTGTGATTTTATCCAATTTCAACCCATTCTTGACAAAAATGCAAGGCTTACTACCCCTTGTGATTTTATCAAATTTCAGCCAATCTTGACAAAAATGCAAGGCTTACCCTTGTGATTTTATCCGATTTCAGCCCTTTTTTACAAAAATGCAAGGCTTAAGCCTTGTGATTTTATCCAATTTCAGCCAATCTTTACAAAAATGCAAGGCTTAAGCCTTGTGATTTTATCCGATTTCAACCCATTCTTGACAAAAATGCAAGGCTTACTTCCCCTTGTGATTTTATCAAATTTCAGCCAATCTTGACAAAAATGCAAGGCTTACCCCTTGTGATTTTATCCAATTTCAGCCAATCTTGACAAAAATGCAAGGCTAACCCCTTGTGATTTTATCCAATTTCAGCCAATCTTGACAAAAATGCAAGGCTAACCCCTTGTGATTTTATCCAATTTCAGCCCATTTTTGACAAAAATGCAAGGCTTACCCCTTGTGATTTTATCCGATTTCAGCCCTTTTTTTACAAAAATGCAAGGCTAACCCCTTGTGATTTTATCCAATTTCAGCCCATTTTTGACAAAAAGCAAGCCTTGTGATTTTATCCCATTTCAGCCCTTTTTAAACAAAAATGCAAGGCTGACCCCTTGTGATTTTATCCAATTTCAACCCATTCTTGACAAAAATGCAAGGCTTACTACCCCTTGTGATTTTATCCAATTTCAGCCCTTTTTTTTACAAAAATGCTAGGCTAACCCCTTGTGATTTTACCCAATTTCAACCCATTTTTGACAAAAATGCAAGGCTTACTACCCCTTGTGATTTTATCCAGTTCAGCCAATCTTGACAAAAATGCAAGGCTTACCCCTTGTGATTTTGTCCGATTTCAGTCCTTTTTTTTACCAAAATGTAAGGCTTAAGCCTTGTGATTTTATCCAATTTCAGCCAATCTTGACAAAAATGCAAGGCTAACCCCTTGTGATTTTATCCAATTTCAGCCAATCTTTACAAAAATGCAAGGCTAAAACCTTGTGATTTTATCCGATTTCAACCCATTCTTGACAAAAATGCAAGGCTTACTACCCTTGTGATTTTATCCAATTTCAGCCAATCTTGACAAAAATGCAAGGCTTACCCCTTGTGATTTTATCCGATTTCAGCCCTTTTTTTTTTACAAAAATGCAAGGCTAACCCCTTGTGATTTTATCCAATTTCAAGCCCATTTTTGACAAAAATGCAAGGCTTACCCCTTGTGATTTTATCAATTTCAGCCAATCTTGACAAAAATGCAAGGCTTACCCCTTGTGATTTTATCCAATTTCAGCCCATTTTTGTACAAAAAGCAAGCCTACTGGATTTTATCCAATTTCAGCCCTTTTTTACAAAAATGCAAGGCTAACCCCTTGTGATTTTATCCAATTTCAACGCCATTCTTGACAAAAATGCAAGGCTTACTACCCCTTGTGATTTTATCAATTTCAGCCAATCTTGACAAAAATGCAAGGCTTACCCTTGTGATTTTATCCATTTCAGCCCTTTTTTACAAAAATGCAAGGCTTAACCCTTGTGATTTTATCCATTTCACCATTCTTGACAAAAATGCAAGGCTATACCCCTTGTGATTTTATCAATTTCAGCCAATCTTGACAAAAATGCAAGGCTTACTACCCCTTGTGATTTTATCCAATTTCAGCCAATCTTGACAAAAATGCAAGGCTAACCCCTTGTGATTTTATCCGATTTCAGCCAATCTTGACAAAAATGCAAGGCTAACCCCTTGTGATTTTATCCAATTTCAGCCCATTTTTGACAAAAATGCAAGGCTTACCCCTTGTGATTTGTTTGATTTCAGCAAATTTTTGACAAAAATGCAAGGCTAAAACCTTGTGATTTTATCCAATTTCAGCCCTTTTTTTTACAAAAATGCAAGGCTGAAACCTTGTGATTTTATCCAATTTCAACCCATTTGTGACAAAAATGCAAGGCTTAAGCCTTGTGATTTTATCCAAATTCAGCCTATTCTTGACAAAAATGCAAGGCTTACCCCTTGTGATTTGTTTGATTTCAGCAAATTGTTGACAAAAATGCAAGGCTACCCCCTTGTTATTTTATCCAAATTCAGCCCATTTTTGACAAAAATGCAAGGCTTAAGCCTTGTGATTTTTATCCAATTTCAGCCTTTTTTTGACAAAAATGCAAGGCTTGTGGTTTTATCCAATTTCAGCCCTTTTTTGACAAAAATGCAAGGCTTACCCCTTGTTATTTTATCCAAATTCAGCCCATTTTTGACAAAAATGCAAGGCTTAAGCCTTGTGATTTTATCCAATTTCAGCCTTTTTTTGACAAAAATGCAAGGCTTGTGGTTTTATCCAATTTCAGCCCTTTTTTGACAAAAATGCAAGGCTTACCCCTTGTTATTTTATCCAAATTCAGCCCATTTTTGACAAAAATGCAAGGCCTTGTGATTTTATCCGATTTCAGCCCTTTTTTGACAAAAATGCAAGGCTGACACCTTGTGATTTTATCCAATTTCAACCCATTTTTGACAAAATTGCCTGGCTTACTTTTTAATATCTTTAAAAGTTATAACAAATTTGTGCAGAAAATTAGTCGGAGTGACTTCCGGGCGTTCAGGGGGTTCAAAGTTTGGTCGAACCTGGGCCATCACCATTGAAACCCTACCATAACCACGAGGACACTTTCCTTTACAAATAACTGAAAATTTATGTAATGTGAAGCACGGGATTGGTCCTGTCATTATCCGTCAGAAATAAAAACGAGCTTCAAAGTTTTTGTTTACATCGGCCTCACCAGAAATCTAATTAAAGAACTTACTTTTTAAAACAACCATTTTACTTTGGCCAAAAAAAACCACAAAAAAAGAAAACAAAATTTGGAAAAAAACAATTTAGCAGGTAAAATTCTACATTTCATTTAAATTCTTCACTGAAGTGGACATCGGGACGGATATGACATGAGGTGCAGCTACTCACCCTCGTAGCATTCACAGCCTGCGGCGTACCACTAACACACAACCAGCAACAGCTCGGCGCGGGAGAACTGATCGCAGACACAGCGCTGCCTAAAAACCAGCACGCCGCATACGTGCGACGCGCTTATATACCCGCGCGGGGCACCAGCCACGCATGCTGATGCACGGACCGCAGCCCGCGCACCAGCGCCCAGCTAAGGGGAAAACCCCCACAGCACACAATCACTATTTCGTTACAATATCAATCTATTTCGCCTACGTCATTAATGTCATGTCAGTCACACATCTGTACTTTGACCAGACATGGCGTGAGCTTGTCAACACAGCACCCACAGGTCTTGGTTCCTGAATCGAACGACACTCAACTACCGGCAGATAAAATCTCCAGCAAGCATGTATGATAACTTCAGCTTAGCTTGAGATGAGTATTCAGAATGATTCTCAAACAAACACGAAGAACAAAAGAAGAGTCACACCAGTTATTTCGGTCAGTAGACTTTACGATTCTTTTTTTACAACCTAGTTTTATTCGTTTTTCCCTCAAAACTGTATCTTCAGTAATTGATAATTGCACCAAATTCAATATCAATAGAACGGTGCTTCGGAATAGTATAAATTGATTGAATCAACACAAATTAAAGAAACAATAAATGCTAACCAGTTGGAATACTGCACACATGTGTTGATTTTCAGCGCAGTTGTATTGTTTTGAAAAATAATTAAACATATAAAATTGTAAAAAAATTATCTCGTTTAAGCAAAAATGTTTCTCAATAAATTTAAATTTATCTTGATTCAGAGTATTCTTCTAATTTTATTTCTACTAACCATTCTTCATTTGCCTTAGTATTATTAAGTTATTGGCTGTTAAGGACTATGGATAACTTTGTGCAATTTCTATTTCGTGTTTTATACTTTCGTTTATTTCCTCCAAAATATTCTCCCGTTTTTATATGGTTGTATTTTGAAATGTTTCTTGCTGTATTTCTATCGGCATAAATTCAAATCAAAATCACGCACAAACTTCTGTTCGCTTGGCTTAAAGGGGTCGTGTCGTCACGATCAAAGCAGGCTGTGGCCGTACACGAAATTATGAACTCTCCCACAGTTTACTGCACAAGGGCGCCCTCCTCCGTATCATATCTATGGAGAGCGCGTGCAGTAAACCAGGTGCAACCTGCTTTGATCATGACAACACAGCCCCTTTGCTGAAAATCACACAACTCCTTGAATAATAATCTATTATTGCACGAACTTATGGTAAATCTGTAATTGGTTATGTATTTTAGGAGGTTACGTGAATCAGTATGGAAGCTGCTGACGTCATCGAGGTGTCACCTTCTCTGAGATTACATAAGTACAATAAACGTAAGTAGCATTAAATATCTCCACAAAACAAACATTTTGTAGGGCAGTGATAGGCCTACTTGTTTGAAAACAAAAAATCGAAAATAGAAAAAAATCATATATCCATCCTCTCAATGAACACTTCTGAATACATAAAGACATTTGGTGCTCGACATATGGGTCATGATGGCACCCCCTTCCCTTCTATTGTGTACTCATTGTGTGCTTGGAATCTCAGGAATTCTTTCGAGGTTTTTAGGGGGGGTAGTTCTGTACAAGAGGAAAATGGTTTGGGCATTTGGGGGTACACCCTCTGCCCTATATCGAGCGTACTAAAAATGGTTGAGATGGTAAGTGACCTGGCTCCCTGTGCCCCTTCTCCAGCCGAATTCCGACCGAGCCTTTTTAGAGTCTATCATGTACAGTTTCTTTATTAGTTTTTTTTTTTTCCAATTACGGTAAAAGATGCCGCTACTCCAGTCGTTCTTCTGATGCCATGGATGACATGCACCGAGAAAGCGGTAGGACGCTACCGGCAGCTCTACGCGAGAATGGGCTACAATGTCCTGACTTTCTTCCCCAAGTCCTCGTACTACTATTGGCCGAGCAGTGCCAACGTCATCGCCAGGGAAATCACCGACGTTCTCCTGACCCATGAAGACGTGGTAGCATCCCCCGTTGTCGTTCATGCTTTCTCCATAGGCTCAGTGGTGTATTCCATTCTTCTGTCACAGATACTTGCCGAGAGCGGTAAGGAAATCGACGGGCTTCGAGACCGCATCGTCGGGCACGTCTTCGACAGCATGATCATCGAGGGCCCGTGGGACAGGGTGAAGGGCGTGGCACACATCCTCTCTAAACATTGGCTCATGCAGCACTTTATATTCTCCATAGCTCACGTGTACTACCTGCTGACGTATAAATACACACAGAGGGTGCTGGATCAGGCCAAAGTGGCCATGTATAACAATCCATTTCAAACTCCTCTATTGGTTTTCTACTCGGCTGTTGATCCAATGTGTAAAACCAGAACCATGCAAGAGTTTGTCAGTCGCTGGGCCGACCGTACTGGGCACCTCACATACCTCAAGGCCTGGGACGACGCTCCTCACGCAGGAGGCCTTCAGAAATACCCAGAAGAATACACCAATATTTTGTATAAATACATCGACAGTTTGAAGCTGACGGGTACTCGCAACCTCCCATCGAAGCTTTAATATTTCTATCACTAAAATTACTCTTGAATACAAAAAAACCATCTGGCGCCACCAGCCTCAACTGGAAAGAAACTGGTCTCATTCTATTCCATTACAAAAACGTCTGAATAAAATTTGTAAACTATCATCAGTTTAATTTTGTGACACTTCATTCCCAATAGCCCAATTTTCGAAGAAAAAAAATGAACAGACGATGTTCCCTATTTGTTAGTCACCTTTAATTTCCACGTTAACAAACGACCGGTTCATAAAAACTACTGCAATGCCTACATATTTATTAAGCGAAACTCTTTTGTTTATAATATGAAAATTGTGCTCAAATACCGTGTAAATCTCGCACGTTTTCGAACATTTTGGGGGACCACTTTGGTCCAACGTCATTGCTTTAACGCATGAGGGAAACGAGCTCTCGCACTTTAACAGTTCTAATGTTTGAATACCTGCGAGACTTGCACAATCTTTTAGGGACTCTTTTGTAATATCAATACCGGTGTCATAATAGCCTTGTCCAAGGCTCTTTACGCAAGCACCCGCTTTGAAATCACCAGGTAGCATAACAATACTGGCACAGTATATACAGATATACAGTATACTGTGGGGTCAAAACATGGTTTTCAACCTCGTACCAAAATAATTTAGCCGAAACAGAGCCTTGCTCATATTGTGAAAAGGTCAGATTGTGGGCGGAGTTGCTTCATGCTAATATTTCCCGAAGGAGTACGCTCATTGGTTAATGTTTAGTTGATAAACACACATCATTACGTCAAAACGAGAGTTTATGATTAGATGATTATCCGCCCAGTACAGGAAATGAATATTCAGTATCCGATTCCAGTATACGTAGTTTGGGCTGGAATCCCTGCGCAATGATAAAGAAAAACATAAGCTGCCGTTGACAGTACGAGGTTGAAAAACCATGCTTCGACCCCATGGTTTACTGTGTATCAAGTACTGCAGTACTGTGCCAGTATTGTTGTTATGCTACCTGGTGAATTCAAAGCGGGATGCTTGCGTAAAGAGCCTTGGAAAAGGCTAGTGTAGATGGTTCAAAAGAGGGCGCTTTTGGACTAACTTTATTTACACAATTCGCCATGGTGGTTGTGGTGGTTGGGGGGCCCGGGGGGGGGGGGGGGGAAGGGAGACACATAATCACTGGGGGGAGGGGGGGAGGGGACACAAATGATGGGGGAGACCCAAACTGGTGGTGGGGGGGGAGGGGGAGACACATAATCTCCAGGGGAGGGGGAAACAAAATCTCCAGCCACACCTGCAAGCACTACTTTGATATGATGCTAGATTTGCACACTTGCAGCCGCACATTGTTTTCCAACCGATACCAGTTACCTGAAAAATGCGGACCTAACCTTGATTTCACATAGCACTTAGATTCATAAGTTGTCAGTATTGCCATAGTGATTTGTATTGAGACAACACACTTTGCTTAGCATTAAGATTGATTCACACTTAAGATCAATCTTAACTCTTTGTGAAATCGGCCCCAGACGTTGCAAAAAAGGAATATTTCGTACATCACCATTCACTCCAGCAAGCATGCCAACAGTAGTTTCCAAAGAGCTATTTATAGTTTGAAGAATGACAAGACGACTCGACTCGATCTTCATATCATTGCAAACTTGTTAAATGCCCATTTTATTCATTCAGTCAAAAGAAACAGTTTTTAGTACAGTACTTTTTCATAATAAAGGTCGATAGAGGAATACAAAGTTCTTTATATTAACAATGTACTCTGTATGTGCCTGATGTATTTATATTGGAATGTATTAAACAGGTACAGACCCTTTGTCTTACTGCCACCATCTTGGTCTTGTTCCCTGTATTCAAATGCAGTAATGAATGCTTACACTCAATGCACTGAGAAAGGAACCAGACTAAACATAAATCTTCCAGCCTCGGTTTGGTTACAATGACGAAGTGAATTTGAGAAGAACCAAGATGGCCGCACCATGTTTAAGGTCTATAATGTATAAGACCTGTATTCTTAAAACCTATTCATTGATCACAACAACGTGGCTATCAAGTGCAATAATATAGCCTTTTAGAAATCAAAACTCTTGCTGCTGTGCCACTTGAAAATGACAAAGCAAATACTACAGCAAGATGTAAAGGGGGACTTTATAACAAAAGTTTCTCTTGATACTGGAAGAACAACTTCATGGTTTGGAATTGCATTACCGCCGTCGTCGCAGCTTTCATTTCCACTTTCTTTTTCTATTGAACATCTTAAAGAAAATCTTCAAACAATTTTTCACATCAAATCTACTTTCCCTACGGCTGAAAGTACAACTACATATAAAGTACATCTCATGATTTCTTTGAAACGAAGTACCCCCCCCCCAAAAAAAATTGGTAGTCAACACGAAAAAAAATATGACAATTTACAGAGGTCTTTGGCGGGCCCCGAACTGTGAACTTAATCAGTATAGTGTCGATAATACGGAACACGAGTCCATAAAGTGACTGTATGGATTCCGTGTACAAGAAATAAACAACAATCTGAACTAAATTTTACATGTATCAAGATCTGGTTCTGATTGTAAATAAAAAATATTGACTAACTGAAAAAGTACGCCAGAGCTGCCAACAACTGTATTTTGCAATCAGGGAGATTTTGTACAACAATCGGGGAGATATTTTTTAGAATTATATTCAACAAAAATTAGGGAGATTGTAAATTATTTCTTCAACAGAGTATGGAAGGATTGCTTTATGTTCTGCAGAATCAGGGAGATGTGGCAGCTCTGGTATTGCCTTTGTCTCTTTGAAAAGGAAATCTATTCCAATTCTCAAGTTTAACCCTCCTACTGTCAGTGACTCTTGGCAACGTTTTCTAGTGAGTTGACCAACCATTTGAAACCATTCGACTGCCATGGTTGTGTATGGTGGCACAACTGTGCACAGAACTAACTGTGTACTGTGTACATGCATTCCCTCATGGTATCATATTGCAGGCTGGCATAGTTTATCTATCATTCAAAACCACTTGAATGGTATTGAATGGTCAGACAGCAAGAGGGTTAAAAGAACTATATTATTAAACAAATCTAACCTATAGTTAAATGTTTTGATATGGTAATCCAATATTCAACTCTGATAAAAGTATTTCAATTGAGGTGGAATTCATAAAGGCAAGTACAAAAAATCATGGAAACGTGGGCGTGTTTTACCCCTAAAAACCCAATAATAATCATAAAATAAACAAAACAAAAATATTTTGACAATGGAATTCTTTGAAGACGGTCGACCAAAACAATTGTAAAAAAAACCCAACTTGTTAACAGAAATGATAATACATACATGTATTAAAAAGATTATGCAAATAGATCTACTCAATGATACAATACAATAAAATATATTTACTTTAGTTCATAATATCAAACAAATCTTTATGAAAATGAATCTGTCACTATCAATGCATGGATCCCCTTTAAGTAGTTGTGAATCCATGGTCGCAGTATAGAACCCTTGCAAATAACGTCATGAAGTCATGGTCCACCATTTCTGAATAAATCTTTGCTGGACTAAACATCGATAGTGTGACCGAGTACATTGTACAGGCAATTCATTAAATACTTTTCTGGGGCTGTCCCCAATCTTTGATAATACTTCCTCTTTCTAGTTACTAGACAGTGACACCTGAGCGTACTGGCTACACTCTGAAAGCTCCCTCCAGTCAGAAGTGACCCGGATCTAGGTCCAAGGAGGCCTAACTCAGTTCTGGGTCAGGCTGACCCGGAAACTGGTCAAAATTTGGATTTTTTACAAAGATTCTGCTTCAGCTTGACACCAGGGCCTAATTTCATAAAGCCTGTAAGCACAAAAAATTGCTAAGCACAGACAAATATTGCTTACCAGAAACTGGCTACTAGCCAACATTCCATAAAGTTTACACTGTTGCGACTGGTACCCCACTCATTTTTTGCTTTATTATAGCAAAAAATAAGTTAAGCACCATTTTCTGCTAAACAGCTTTATGCAGAGCTGCTTAACGGCCGATTTTGTGCTTACTGTGTGAGTGTCCATTTCATAGAGCTGCTTAACGGCCGATTTTGTGCTTACTGTGCGAGTGTCCATTTCATAGCACTGCTATAAATCGTAAGCGAATGAAAAGGCATGCTAGCAATTTTCTTGCTAACCTGTGAAACACGCTTATGCTTCAGCCAATTTTTCTGCTACAGTTAGCACGAAAATTTGCTTACCGTTAAGCAGCGCTACGAAATTGGCTCCAGGTCAACTCTGGCCCCAGGTCAACTCAGACCCGGAAGTTTGACCAGTATATGATGAAAAGGGTATGTCTAGCCTCATGGAGCTTTGTGGATTACAGCTATTAAATCAAAATCATGGAATGGGTTTTTCGCTTCGCCTTTTTGTCGTTGATAAATATCACCCCAAAATGACTAACAGGGCAGCTGGTGACGTATATGCAAGGGTTCTAAACATGCACTAGTAGATTTCAAACCTTTTTGGGGGGTGAATTCAACATAAATGATGCATAATACAAATAATATTTTACATAATTGTTTACAGGATATAAATTGTACAAACATTTGGGTAAGGTGAACACATTAGGTATAGTTAAAAGTAAACTGTCTTTAATGCACTCGGCTCATTTCAAAAAGGGGGCAAATTAAGCAGTAATTATTCGCCAAGTTCCACAGGCCTTTTGCAACATTGTTAGTCAATGGTACATTATAAACTCCTCGTCACAAACAAAAATTCCAAGCTCACAAAAATAGACACTGTTGTGCCTTGCAGAAATTGAACACAAATTGACCCTCCCCCTTGCATTTCGGCTACACAACACTGTAATTAAAACAAATAAATACAAATTTACAAAGGAAACACTTTCCAGGGTTCGTACTTAACTGTACCTATACATGTACCAAAGGACTGTCTGTATACTGAGGTGGTTTTTTTGGAGAGAAAACCCATAAATTATGTACAAGTAGTAAGGACATTTAAAATAAATGTTTTCTTAATATAAATGATTAACTTATGCTTTATATGACTCTACATCACCTACTTGTAAGTAGCTGGTATTATTTCTACATGTGTACATGTTTCTACATCATTGTTCTTTATTCCCGATGCAATTACATTTCCATCAGTTTATAAAACAATCATTTATAACTGCACTACAGTACTTCATATACAACTTATTAACCTGTATCGTTTGCTAGACTGAGCATTCAAAAAACCCAGAGTCACTTTCTACACTACGGTATGTAAACACATGTACCTACATGTAATGTACACGTAATGGTTATCAGAGAACTACATGTAGTTTTAGCGAGGTAATCTTAGATTTTAACTGTCTTGCAGTAGTACAGGGACAAAACTTTTACTTTCAACAGCCTTACAGTGGTTTTACTGGTAAATTATTCGTAGGAACCCTTCCCCCTAATGAATATTCATTTCCAGCTGTCTATAGTAGTATCAGGGCTTGAAATTGTAGAGAAAAATCTTGAGACAGCAAGACTGCTCAATAAAAATGTCACTAGACCAGAAATTGTTTGCAAAACACAAGAGTCACAACAGGAGACAAGAAAAGACCAGAATCAATAAGAGAACACAGTTTAACGTACGACTGTTTTTGATTTGAACAAGCACTACATGGAAAGAGAAGATTGATCTAATAAGTTGTTGTACGGTATGGCAATATATGGGTTAACTTTTATACTCAACAGAATTGAAGATATCGACGAACTGTAAGTCAATAACAGGCCTCCAATTTCGCCACGGCACGCTGTGGGTGCCCTTAAAAACCTTCAATACAAATTCAAATTTTCCTCATTGGGTGCCCTTCATGTTGGGGAAATTGCCGTGCCCTTTTGAAAATGAAATTCGAGGCCTGCAATAAAGTCTGACTCATGAGCAATCCATAGAGTTATCGTTTAACAACTGGAGGGCGTTCTATTAACAACGTGACTAAGGCCCGCTTGAAAGTATTCTTGCCCACTGAGACAACGGTGCTGACCGATCACATTACACTGGTCTCTTCACACAGCAAAACATTTTTCCTAGTGGACATTTGTATGCAATTTACCCGTAGGATTTGTGCCCATTGCACGTATTGGGTCTGCGGAGTTACCTGCAATTTTTTTGTTTTATAGCGTGATTTCCCTCTAGTTCTTATGCAACTAGAAAAAGCTTTCGGAGCGCCACGGCAGCCCAGGGCTGTATACTCCCCAGGGAGCTGAGAAAGATTACAGGAATGCTATTGGCCCAATGACTAACGTAATGTAAAGCGCATTGTTACCTTATTGTAAAATGCGCTATATAAGAACTAGTTATTTTATTATTATTATATTTATCTGACTTAAACTCAATATTTAAATATAATTTTTTTTTAATTAATAGGTATTACAATTAACTGAAAAACACAAGACTGCCAGACCTTTCGATCGTAAGTTTTCTGGCTCGATACTACAATAACCTCGGCCTGCAGTCCAGTGTAAGGCCAGTCCGAATCACTGGCTTTGGCAGTGGTTATGGCTGGAATGTGAAAAGTCCATTTCTTCCCACATTGTCGTTGCAGCCATTGGCCATACTGTAGCCGAAGTGGCTTGATTCAAACGTGGCCTTAAATTTTCCAGCCCCCAGCATTCTCTTCACATGTACATGTACCACTGCAAAAATGTTGACTTCTATGAACAACTTCCTTGAGAAAAAAAAATAAAGCAGTAAACTTGCCGGTACAACCATGTACATGTATAAAACACTTTTGGGACAAGAACCTGTGTGGTCACTACTCAAGCCCACCCTTCCAGCAGCAGCTCACCACAATACTGACACACTCCAGCGCACACACATCCAGCCAGCACCCAACTCCCATGCATCACCGATCCAGAACAACTTGGACCCTTCCTGCCAAGATGTGCACCCCTCCAGCCCCTACTTAAACCTCAGTATCGTTACGAGTCCAGCATTCTTCTCAAGGCTGAGCAGAGTATACTATTCTTCTCTGAACCAAAACTTCTCCCAAAAGAGTTTCATACATGGTTGTACCCGCAAGTTTACTACAAAGTTTTTCTTATAATCCAAACAAACCTACATGGTCATCGCCAACGCTACTTGCAGTCAATAGTATACACAGAAAAGGTTTTTTCAAATATTTACATATGAACAAGCTGCAGCTGCCAGCTTACCATGTGATGCACTTCCTTCATTCTTAATGAGGGTACATGAAATAATAATAATAATTTACAAGTTGCATTGAACTTAGGGTTATTTAAACTATACAGTGTACCAAAAGAACACACAAAGAAACTTTCATTAAGTAATAACCACATATCATTATCAATGTTGGGGCACGGGGTGGGGGTGGTTGGGCTGGAAGCCAATATGCAGACTGCCCTTCCCATTTCAAGGGGTGTATGGAAGCCAGTTTGCAGACTTCCCTTCCCTTTCCAGGGGTGTATGGAAGCCAGTTTGCAGACTGCCCTTCCCTTTCAATGGATGTATGGAAGCCAGTTTGCAGACTTCACTTCCATTTCAAGGGATGTATGGAAGCCAGTTTGCAGACTTCCCTTCCATTTCAAGGGATGTATGGAAGCCAGTTTGCAGACTGCCATTCCATTTCAAGGGATGTATGGAAGCCAGTTTGCAGACTTCCCTTCCCTTTCAAGGGGTGTATGGAAGCCAGTTTGCAGACTGCCCTTCCATTTCAAGGGATGTATGGAAGCCAGTTTGCAGACTGCCCTTCCATTTCAAGGGATGTATGGAAGCCAGTTTGCAGACTGCCCTTCCCTTTCAAGGGGTGTATGGAAGCCAGTTTGCAGACTTCCCTTCCCTTTCAAGGGGTGTATGGAAGCCAGTTTGCATACTTCCCTTCCATTTCAAGGGGTGTATGGAAGCCAGTTTGCAGACCGCCCTTCCCTTTCAAGGGGTATATGGAAGCCAGTTTGCAGACTGCCCTTCCTTTTCAAGGGGTATATGGAAGCCAGTTTGCAGACTGCCCTTGCCTTTCAAGGGGTATATGGAAGCCAGTTTGCAGACTGCCCTTCCATTTCAAGGGGTGTATGGAAGCCAGTTTGCAGACTGCCCTTCCCTTCCCAGGGAAGAATGGAATCCAAAACCCAACGATTTCATTGAATTGGCATGCACTCTCATCAGCTATTATATCTATGTTATGATTGGTGCAAAGTGATCATGGCACCCACTGACTACTGCGCAAATGACATAATCCTCATGCCTATAACAAATGTCCATGTATCTTTTGTCATGTATGTATTGTAGTCTACATGTACCTATCATTACCTCCAGAGCTTCATCTTAAGACATTCTCAAAGATGTTCTACTCACTCTGCCAATTATGAAGTCTGTCGTTTATAATATTTCAGTCTTGACAGTACTGTGTATACCTCTGCGACAGCGAAGACAACATACACGTACAAAACCATCACACACATTCGATTTACACACACACACACACACAAGTGTGTAAACACCTGCAATTAAAGACCCCCCATTGTCCCTCTTTTGTTTGTACTCTAACTTTTTGGCAGCAGCTCCCATTGGTTTTGTACACACTTTCCAACTGGGGACCTTTCCCCAACCCGGTACTCTATTCGCCTTTTAGAGATATGATGGACACTGCAGGAGTGCACCGTTTGTTGGGTGTACACAGACAAATTTACCCAAACCTAGTAATAGTGCCACAGTATTGAGTCCGCCATATCTCAAAATGGCTTGTTGTCCTCTTCTGTTATAGGTCCCCAGTTTGATTGTGTATACCTACATCATCCTCCATGCCTACATGTACCCACACTCACCCTGATGTATTCACCCAGGGGACCTTCTCCTGACCCTCTTTTGCTTGTACTCAACTTTTTTGGCAACAGCTCCCATACTTTCCAACTAGGGACCTACAGTACACCCAACTGAGGACCCTATTGTTATACATCGTCATACTTACAAAAAAAGCTGTGTACCAGTTATACCAATACCAATTTGAATGACTGACACTGGAAATCATCTGGGCACCATTTACATTGCATTGTCATAAGTTAGGCAGAGTTGCCCCGCTTTTTCACAAACTTTCATTCAATGAATATTGAAAAAAATGTGGAGGATTAAACGTAATTGAATCAGATGGGATTTCAAAAAAATTAATACTGAAAACTGTTGTTATTTTCTAAAAAACTAACTCATGAAATTGACAGTATAGGCCTACCGAGTTCCTTGTGCAGAAACATATTCTCCTAGCGTACTTAGCTAGAAAACCTTCTGAATCCTCTACTCTATGGTAAGGCCATATCCGAATAAGCGGCTATGGCTATGGCTGCGGCTGTTGCTAAGGACATCCTATACTTCAATGCATGATAACGTGCCGATCCAGTCGTAGCTGTAGCCGTAACTGCCAATTCAGACATGTTTAAGACCGAGTATACCTGGCCCAGGGATAAGCAATTGTTGTTTGGGCCTACAGTCCCAATTCCTCCAAAATCGGACAACTTCCAGAATAGGATTTTTGAGGATTCGGGAAGGTTAGGGTTAAGGATACATCGGGCCTGGAATTACACGGAGGCCATGGCCTCTGTTGCCCTGCTCTTGGCCTTGGTGCCCCTACAAAAGTTTCCCATAGACTTTAAGATTTTCCAATGAAAGTGCCCTTTGCAAAATGCAACTGGCCTTGCCCTCTCAAAGATGAAAATCCCAGGCCTGATACATTCATCTTAAAAGCTATCAGTCACTTTGCAAAGCCCATGGTGAATTTTGTGAAGTATTTGGGGCTAGATGTACAGTATGAATTACACAGAGGCCACGGCCTCTGTTGCCCTTGTCTTGGCGCCTCTTCAAAAGTTTCTCATAGACTTTGAAAAACTTTTTGAAAAACTGCTAACATGGCAGTAGTAGAAAAGTGGTACACTTTGATTGTGTTTGTTGTCATGTGCATGTAACACAGAGCAAGTGTGCTTTAAGACCTGTTAAAGTTACCGTGCAAAATACCATGTTACATGTCCCGTTTGTAACTGGTTTCCCGCTTATTTTTTGCTGAGCAAATAATACGCACTAGTCTGCCTTAAGCAGCTCTATTAAATCGTTCTCTCTCACAAATTCAGTAACCCTGATATCCTGAAATTTTAAATATAAATACACCGTAAAATAATATACACACGATGGAGAATTATATCTCTGTAGTCTGCATCCAACAAAAAAACCTATATACAGAAATGATTTGCCTGAAAGGCAGGGCATTGCAATTTTACAAAACAGAATAAAACCAAACTCTCTCTCAAAAAAATCTTTTTGGAAACAATCTACATGTAAATGAAAACCTACTTTGCACACAAATATTATTGGAGGTTTTATAAGTAAGTGACAAGGTCAGCTTTTATGTTCAGAATTGTACGACCTTCGCAAACCTGTCATTCCGCAGCTACCCAATTCATTGATCACAATATAAGAGCTCAATTGTATGAGAGTGTGAAACAATGGCTTAATGTATCGGAGGTAACAGGGGAAAAAACAAAGGCTTTTTGTCGGAGCCGTTCTACCGAGGCTGGGCATCTCTCTATTGTTACACCGGAAAATCTATTTAAAATTTCAGAGGTCAGTGAATAAGATGCTCGGAGTACAAGCCGCAGAGCACAGTAATGGCCTGAAAATCAATTCGTAAGCTGCGTCTTATAATCCGAAAATTACAGTAAACTAACCATTTACTAGATCCAATTTCATGGCTTCACTAACCTTAAAGATCAACTTGAACGAAATCACTCATAATTAGATTATTTATCACTGTTTTGTGTTTTGTTTTTATTTGAAGTGTGTAATTTTCTTCAATGTCATTTTTATCAGAGAAACTAACCAACTTAGTGTTTTTTCCACCGTTGGCAACGCCCTGCATGGCACCAAGCAAAAGATGCAAAAGGTCAAATAAACACAGAAGTACCAGTTCCTAAGAGAAAACCAGTGTAGACCACTACGTCACACCATGGAATGAGTGAGGGTTGCTCATCTTTGTTGCTATTCATTCTGTTTTGTCTTGTTTCGATCGAGTCCATGGTGTGATGTCACAGTGCTGTTCTGAATCATGGGATGGCGCTTAGGGGCTTTTTCGTGAAACTCAGCGTTTCTGCCTAGCGTGACACTGTGAAAGTGTTTGTTTTTCATTATGAATCAATTGTTATGAGTTTTACTCATATATATAATCGTTACGTCGTTTGTTTACCTTTACAAAAGAACATTCAAGTTAAAGGAGCATACATTTTATCGTTTACGTAATTTTGTGATGTATAATCATAGACATTAATTTTAAGATGGTTTTTGTAAATAAAAATAAAATCATCATATTAATGTCATGTAATTAAAAATAAATTATCGAAAAAAAACCAACCCAAAGTAAAAGCAGTCAAAAACTCCGAAGGTCAGGTGATTTATCCGAACCACATATCTGGTTTGGATAAATCATGTGACCTCAATGTTGTAAAGAAGGCTTGAAAACAACAAAATTTGCTGATTTCTTTAACGGACCAACCTACTCTACTCCTAGAAGACCTTCAGAGTCATGTTCGGGTGTTTTTTAGCAAAAATAGCCCAATGAAGCCGGTGTGTTTCTTTGAATTTGTTCAAGTTGATCTTTAATGTGAAAAATGCGAGCTTACAATAGCAGAAATAAAAACAAAAATCTGCAGTTAAGTTATTTAAGCACATTTCACAGGTTAGCAAGAAATTTTTGCACATGCTTAGCAAATTGTAAATCGCATTACTAATAAGTCGTCTCAGCTTATGCAGAAATCTAGTGCTAACCCTGTGACTGTAAGCATAAAACTCCTGTAAGCTAGGGCCATGAAATTGGGGCCAGTAGCATCCAAATGAAAGGGAGTTAAATATTACGTTTAATTTGTAACTGAAAACATTTCATCTAAAATCACCGATTGATCTAATCAGAGAATTATTAACTTTATTTGTGGAGATCAGTTCCTGGGTATTCCACGACCTCTACCTACAGAGAATCCTTTGGTACCATCTGGACCGGTCGGCATTCTCACCAAGGACTCCAACTCATTGGAATGAGTCAAGCTCCTTCGAGCCATCAAGGGGCTACCCACCGGACTTGCCTCAGACGCCAGAAGCTTACGGCGCTGCACCCACGGACTTGATGTATTACTGTGATCGGACAAACTATCATACATCTTACGTCCCAACTCGGGGCTAGCTCTTGGGCTATTCTTTGGGCTATTGCGAGAATTAGCGAGTGGCGATCGGCCGACAACTTTTCGCTGCTGCCGCGGGCTACCATGAGGACTTGGGTTGGGACTCCCTTTGGGTGTGTTGCTCGGGCTGAGGTGGACGGGACTCTTACCTTGGGGAACACTGACAGGCTTGCTTATGTGCCTGCGGCTTGGTAACGGGGAATTCTCTACATCCGAAGAGCTGGGTGTGCCTGGGGTCTCTACACGGTCTGCTGACAGTTCATCGATCCTTGCATTCTTCTTTTTTCGTTGACGTTTCTTTTTCTTGGCCGAGTCTCCGCCTTCTCCACCGTCGGAGCCTGTCAGGTCGCCCCCTTGTGACGGAGAGAGTCCCTCAGCACTCCTGCGATTATTGCTTTGTTGATGAGACTCTCTATCTTTGATTTTCTCTTTTCTCTTCTCTTTTGCTAGTACTGTCACGACCATCCCAGTGCGCCAGTTGTCCTTATCGCTCATTACCTTGGCTGCCTTGAGGGCCGCCTGTCCACTTTCAAATTCCACCAGCGCGCTGACTTTATTACGGACTTCGCTGTGTCTCTCTATGTGCTTGCGCACATCCTGCGGGAAAGCCTTGCCAGGGCGTAGGATTCTCACCAAGGAAATGTCCCCGCAATGCTTGAATAGCTCAGCAATGCTTTCGATAGATGGGTTTTCTGTGGGTAGGTTTACCACGACGACTGTCCTTGATGGAGTGGTCTCATCATAGTCTGGAAGAGGGGCCTTACGCTTCACTTTGGTCCCCTCTTCGTTGACCTCTAACGTCGTTGAGCTCTGAAGGCTATGCCGTACAGTTCTCCAATCCTTAGTCAGGCTCTTGACCTTCTTAAACGACGTGATGAGTTTAAGACTGACATAGCCCTCTTTATTTCGCCGGACGTGCTTCAGCAAGAACGCATCTTTGGTGATATTGGCATCCGAGAAATAAAACTCTACCTGTTTGATGATCTTGGCCTGTAGGGCTTCATCCGGCGGCGTCCATTCTTTCTCCCCCGTACTCTCAGCTCCTCCATCATCGGACTTGCTTGCCTTCTTGATGGGTGTGTCGGCATCTTCACTGAGGGAGCCGTTGCTGGAGTTGTCTGGTGACTCAGGGTAAGCATCTTCACCAGTTGGGTCTTGCTCGGGTGGTCTGGAAATTTGAACCTACATGAGCGTGTAAAGCAAAACGACAACCAGTTGTAAATGTTTGCACACAATAATAAGAGTTTTCAAAACTGAGGTTACAATTTTAATGTTAAGGTTTTGTTTTACATAACACGTTATAGTTTAATGCTTGTAAACAGTTTTGAAGGTTCGTCTCACCATGGACTTTTGAACATTACATTGTAAATTAATTTCTATCCTCTATTAAAAAAACAATCACTCTCTCCAACTCATGATATTTCAGGACAAAAAGTTTCTCTGTGTATTTGGCACTAGGTAATTGGGATCATGTTTTATATAAAAAAAACAAGACTTCAGATTACCAATCGTTCAATTTAAAAAAAAAAAATTTACAAGCTCTTTGCGAGTTATATTTGAATGTTTGGTACAATGGGCTGCTTAGTCACAAGTTACTGCTTAAATTTGAATTCCTGAGACTATAGAGATAGTTGGTACCAGGGGCGAGAATCAAGGCTGACAAAAAGGTCTAAAACTTGGATCCAGATCTAAGGAGGTACGTTGAAATGATGGCGTTTCAACCTTTTGATAACCACTGGAGTTATAGATTCCAAGGAGCGAACAGTATCGTCAGCACTAGATCAAAGCAATTGGTTAATTTTTTTATCTGGAGAAAATTCCTACATGTTTATCTGCCAACCAGACTTTGAAAAAGTCTGAATTCGGATAAATTCAATTCAATTCAAAGCAACGCAACATTCATTTCCACATATCATCATTGAGAAAACAAAAGTACAGTCAATAGATATGAATGTGGAGGCACGTTTCAAAAAGCAGGGCTTGTCAAGGAACAGCCTACACAACAAAACATCAGCTTGACAATAGACGAATAAAAAAAATAACCAAACAAGTAACAATAACAGTGTGTGTTTACGTGTACGTTTGACTAGCAACAGTAGTAAGATGAGATATAAATCAAATGGGGAGGGGGGGGGGTCCAGTAACAGTAAAGTAGATTTAAAAGAGTTTACTGAAACGGCTGGTGGATTTCATATTTCATATTTCAAAAGTCTCAAATTTTGCATCTCTGTGCTACGACACATGGCAACCTTCAGATTAGTTGCGATAATCGTAACCCTCCATCCTCCCAACGGTCGGAGACCGAAGGGTTACGAGTCATGCAGTGCAAAAAAGTGGCGAAATTGCAATTTCGACTATTTTGGTCAGACTAGTCACAAGATTTGCCCAATTTTTACCACTTTCAAAAAACATGACACACATTCTAAGAACATGGATTTGATCTTCAATGTGTAATGAATCCATTCATAACACTCTAAACATCGTTGAAAAATTATTTGAAACTGACCGAAACTGACTGAAATGTCCATGGACCACACTTCCCCTAAATCAACCAATCAGCGTAAACCAAACCGTTGTGTAGGCATGGCGATCGTCTGTGTGCGACTGTGCGTGCACGCAGTTAATGTACTTAACGGATTTGTGCCATCTGCAGTTTGCGCTGATTAATGTAGGAACAGCATTCCAGAATGCGCGCTCAATCTGTACATTTTTCCTCATAAATATCCTGTGATTGTGCAACTCAACAAAATGCGCTCAACGACGAGTCTGCTTACGCTGATTGGTCGAGATGTTGCTAGGTCACGAATCGCGAGGTTCGAAAACCGGACCTGAGATTGTCTACGCTTCATGAGAATTTCGCTCAGTCTCGGGTAAATTGTCTTTTTTTCTTAAAATATTTTCTCAATGATGTTTTGAGTAGTACGAATGGATTATGACACATTGAAGATCCCATCCATGTTTTTAGAATGTGTGTCATGTTTTTTGAAAGTGGTAAAAATTGGGCAAATCTGGTGACTAGTCTGACCAAAATAGTTGAAATTGCAATTTCGCCACTTTTTTGCACTGCATGACTCGTAACCCTCAGGTCTCTGACCGTCGGGAGGATGGAGGGTTATGATTATCGCAACTACATTCAGATGGGCAAACCCTAGTACCATTGTGCCATACACATTCATTCAAAATTGTGTATGCATGTTCACCTTCTCTACTAGTCTTAGTTAACTACGCCAAAGCTGCCCCGTACCATGTGCCGCTTTTTAACAATTTTAAATTTGCGGAATGGATTTTCTGGACCCATGCAACGCTCAATGAGAGTACAAGGAGTCTAATTTTGGCAAGATCCGGTTTCAAAAGAGAACTCCACATGCAGAAACGTGAAAGGCAAAACGTTTTGGGTAGGATTTTGTACATGTAGCTCTATGTCGTGTTCATGGAGACGATATAGCGCAGATCAAACCTCAGTCATAATTCTAGGAGTAAACATTTAGCATTTTACTACAAATTCCTCCGGAGGAATATTACAAAAAGAGAAATAGAGTACATCATCCATTAAAAAGCAAACAAATCCCTTAGAAGGAGGCAGTTTTTTTTTAGATACATACATTTCTTCGAAAAAAATACTGTATAAAATAAATTACAAAAAAATTAGGCCTGTTCTTCTTCTTGTCATTGCTTGTTGAGTAAAACTAAAACTACAAAAATATGAAGATGTTGAAAGATGAATTGAATTTGATAAGTACATCACGTACTACTACACTACTTTTTACTAGTATTACGCCCCTCAGAGGTATCTAATGTAATATTTCATGTGATTTTATGTCAATGTTTACCAAAGGAAGGCTGTGCGCGGTTGGTACTGAGCTTGCAGGCGATGAGGACCCAATTTCCGACACCGAAACCGGCTTTTCGGTCACCAGATGTTCCGACATTACCGGGCTGCATGAGCCGTTCTCAGTCGCTTCCAATGCCGCAGATTCGCTCATGGTGTCCCAGGAGATGGACTGATGCCTCCAAAACCTCTGGACGAACTAGTCCGCGCAACAGAAACCGACGGGGAATGTCGAAATCTCACCCTGAATCCGCACCCTCTTCCGTGTCGTTAACGGGGCACGAGGGGGTAGCAAATTATCACCTAAACAGTGATGGTTCCCGGCCGTAGAATTCACCACCCACATGCGTAAGACAACGTCAAGTGAGTCACTGGTTCTCGCTATCTTTTGATGCAGATTTATTGAGAAACGAAAGCGAAATGTTTGAAGAAATAAAAAGCGCCCCCACCCAATCGTTATCAGTCAGGAAAGATTGTTTTTATTATTGCTCAATATTTTAAGACCCACGTGGCGTTACCAAGAAATTTGCCGGAAGTTCCGGTCGACCACCACCCCCCGGGCGTGACACAACCACGTGGTGCATTTCACAAACAAATAATAAAAAAATAACTGACTGAGGAAACTTTTTTTTTTAAACATCGTAAAAAATGAATTAGCTGGACCTCCATGGATTGATGATGATGGAATTTAGCAGGGGAAACCACCACTGAAAACAAACCAGACGTTTATTTCATTTTAGTGTTTAACATTAACCTTTCCTGGAAACATCAACGAGAATAACTAGTTATTCAGACCATGTGGTGTTCAGACATAGAGAAAGGGTCCGTTCTCTATGATTTGGATTGGAGGAGTAAAATTAAATAACATCTTCCATATTTCAATAACCACATCAACCAAAACCGTACAAATTTCTTTTACTGAAAGCTATGGGCCTTTACAACTTATTTCCCCCGCTGAGCGGCGTAATAGCAATATTTTTTTCACGGGGGGGGGGGGGGTGGGAGGGCATTGCTTTTCAGTGGGGTTCAGGGCCATGTTTTCCCTTTTTGTGTCAGAAGCTAGAGGTGTATTAACCATTCAAGGGCATGCACGTGTCATGTCGTCAATTTGATTGCATCAATCATGCAACTGCAAGATAAGCAATCGCGACTAATACGAGATAGTTGACACTCCTTGCTGTGGGGGATCGGTACACTAGATGTGAACTTTGTAATCAGTGAACTTTAGAACGAAATCTAATCCTTATCTTGATATTTACCAATCCTGTCATTTTTATTTCATAATATCAGCTGATGGACACTCATATAATCATCTTTCTGATTTACTTTCTGATCTATCAGGTCATAATTGGAACTATAAGCAGTAAACTGTTGTAAATGCATGACGAAATTTTGACGACACTTGCCACCCTACCTACAAATCGCAGGACGAAGAAATCCATTTTGAAGTACACCAAATTGCTGATTCAGCAGTAAATGCATCTTTTATTCACGCAAAAAAGAAAAAAGAGAAGAAATAATAATAATTTTAAGAAACTAACCGATGCACGAACATAAATATTTCACCCATGACGATTTATTTGAGGTGAATTCCCCTACCCTTATTCCAACATTTATATTGAATCATATCTTAAAGGTATTACTCAGGATAGGTAGAGCTGAAAAAATAGTTGCAGACAGTGTTCATCTTGTGTGTGATCAACCATATACGGTACATGAAAACAAACCTGTAGTGAAAAACCATGCACAATTTTCAGCACGTAAAGTCGTTATCCTAAATATTGGATGACAACAGAAATCAGCTTTTAACAAAAAAGGTTTTCAGATACAGTTTTCTCAAATATGACTTCATTTCAGAGTGAAATATTTCACAGAAAAAAGGTTCCACTATGAACTTCACAACCAGTGAGCTTTCAGTCTAAAACTTATGTTTATTATCTTGACCAATCATGTATAATACCTTTAACTGGAAACTACCAGATGTTTGTGGACGCTGGTGTTGTATTATAAAGACTCTACTAATTACAATCAATTTTGATTTTATTAAACATAACAAAAATTAACATAGGAATGGACAAATTTAAATGATGAACAGATACATTGAGAGATAAAACTCAAATGTTTCTTTTAGCAATGCTCTTCTCTAGGTCCAACGTGTATGTCGCAAATTTTAATTAATTGATTTTTTGCTTATCAAAATCATTTCCAGGAGACTGCAGTTTGTCATATGTAAATGGTTTAGGTTAGTCCTAATGCAGCCTCAAGGAGTACTTCTGGCATAAATATGGCTATTTTTGGTATTTTAATCCATTTATGTTTAGCTCCTTCAAACCTCCGCAATGCATTAAGTTCTTTTTGATAAAATAGCTGGCTGCTATAATTCGAAAAATAAGGAAAACAAAAATAATATTAACAACAAAATACTCCCAAAGCACTACAAGTAAATAAACAAAAGAAGTCTAAATGAACCATGCAAATCTTTGATTTCCCATTAAAATTAGCAAAATAAATTCCAGTAAATTGATTAGATTACTTAATTGACCTAATCCCAAAGTCCACTGACCCTTCCGAGTTACTTATGCAACTTTCACTTAAACTTACTTCCAAATGGTATTTATAATAATATTGCACTTTAAACCTTAAAAAAATGCTCCTCCACTTAAAAAAATGCAAGGTTTTTAAAAGTTTTTTAAAAGAGGCTCCAGTGACGTCAAACCAAAATTATCCAAAACTAACTGTCAAGAAATAACCCAAGAAAAATTTACAGTGTGAATTGTAAAATAATTTGGGGTTCAACAAAGCAAAATTTACTACAGCAGGATTCGTACCTGTGACCTCCAGTAACGTGCCGGCACTCTACACCAAATGAGCTATCTAGAACTAATGTTGGCAGTCTCCCTATTTTGTCAATATCTTTGATCTGGGGTGCCAGTCAGAGACCATTCAACCTGTAAAGCCAGGATAGCCTGGGATCACACCCAAGTTTACGATACAACCTGGTAAGCACCAGGAGAGGGATCACCTTAAGGGAATGTAAAATCAGAATGTAAATGCTCGGCTAAATTGTTTATTTTATCATTGAATCAGCACAATAAGGTTTAACTTTAAGGTTAAAATCTTTAAAAAAATAAAACATTTTGCCAACCTAAGGGCTAAATAGCTCAGTCATAGCTCTATTAATCTTGAAATCGCAGGTTCAATCCCGGCTCTAGTCATCTTTACTTCGTTCAACCCAAAATTGAGTTAAAATTTAGCCAGTTAGTTTCCCTTGAGGTTCATTACTTAAATTGAGAAATCACAGATGTCGCCTTCATTTGACCAAACCCACCCCCTCCCCCATCCCAGGAAAAAAAACCCAAACAAACATTGTTTCAGAACAATGCTGAACTGCTGGAAGATTTTCTTGAAGTCGTAAGAAAAGGGAGACACTTCTAGTACTCGGCTGGCTCCCGCACTTTGGCTGCTATCTCATAACGAGTCACACTGCATCCCATTGTACAAACTGCTGTGACAGCAGCAAGACCTGATTAAGCCGAGTTAAGGTCAAAGGGGATGAAGAGGTCACCTGTCAGTGGATGTCTTAAACTCAGGGGTGAGGGGTCATTGCTGAGAAAAAAGGTCTGAAACCTGGCTCCAAAGGGGCTGTTTAAAGCACATGCACAACAATGGTTATTTTCAAAGACTAGTATCCACACTTTATGTGACCCAACATATACATGAAATAACAAACCTGTGAAATGTTAAGCTCAATCGGTCTTCGGAGTCATGAGAAAGCAGTGAAAAACCCCATTAAATGTTTTCACACATCGGATCTTATCACCAGTGATAAAGACTAACAGTTTTACTAATTTCCTAAAAACTACAGCGTTTTAAGCAAAACTATTTCAAGGGAAGTTTTCCACCATGACCATCTTTATACCATGTAAGTTATGTGCAAATCTGTGAACATTCATATTTTTAGTCTTACCAATATTGTACACACCCTTGAAGAGGTAGATTAAAATAAAGACATTTACACCTTTTGGTAACTGCTGGAAGTATACATTTTCAAGTATATTCTGAACACAGTATCCTCAATACTAGAGAAGTAGATCCAATAGCTAGCCCTGGTAGGACTTAGTCTTTTCCCATGATGCACTTCAAAAATGGCCTCTCCTGGGCAAACTGTAGAGGGTGCACTATATTACGAATCGCCCGTATTACTTTGAGGCTAATTTGAAAACTGTCAATGATTTGACCGAATCACTCTCAAATGTGAGTTGTGAAATTTAATTTTGACATAATTAAAAGCTGATATCTTGTGTCGAGCAAGAGATGCCCTCTCAAAGTCGTCAGTGAAGCAATGACTAAAACAAAACTTTGTATGATTTTTGTAAAAGGATACAATGTTGTTGTATGCTTCTAAAAGTTGCTTGGTCTCCTGACTTTGCTGATCAGCACGCTCCTGCAGAGTAACAAGATGAAGGAAGATAACGTATACATCAGAAAAAATGAAATCATAACCAGAGACAAGGTTTGGAAATTTGCTCCGTTGCTGGGTCTATTTTTCATAGAGTTTCTGTACTGATTATTTTGCAAAAACAAATTCGCCTCCCAGCAAATTTTAGTTGGGAAAAAAGATTCAAGATCAGTCATTTTTACCAGCAGCTTGATTCGGAGGTATTCAGAAATTGTCTGTTACCAAAGAGTTGTTTAAACAGAAAATATTGCTGAACATTTTTTCTGCCAAGCAGAAATGAGCAGAATACCAGTCATAAATTGTACATGTGCCATGGTAGTTTGGCAGGTAACCTTATTCTGGTAAGCATAATTTTGTTGTGCTTTGCTATTTTTGGTGCTTAAGCAGCTCTATGAAATTGGGCACAGGTCTCCGTTGGTAGAGATGCTATAGTGACAATTTTGCACAAAAAATCCTGCTCTATACAAATGTCAATAAGAAACACGTTGAAAACCAATAAAAAGTTATTTAACTGGTAACTTGATTCAGGTAAAATTGTCTGTGCTAAGCGACTTTTGTGTGTAGCAGCTTTCTAAAATTTGTGCTAGCTAGCTGTTCTTAGGCAATCTGCCGGGTTCTAGCTGGTTAACTTTATCTTTCTTGCCTAGTTATTACGTTTGTCATGAATATGTTTGTGTTCTACTTATGTTCATGCTGAAAAAAATTAAATAAATATATAAAAATTTAGGGTGAGAATCATTGCCGGGAAAAAGGTAGGAAACTAAACTTAAAAGTTTATGAGGCAGATTGAAATACTGGCATTTCACCATTTTGGTAGCCCCATAAGTTGATATAATTCAAGGGGCTTTTGGGAGAGTAACCGCCGCACTAGAAAAGGAGATCAAAAAGTTTGATTCTTCACATCTGAAGAAATTAAAGTTTTTTTTGCAATCAGACTTAGAAATTGAGGGTCTTCATGAAGCAGTTTGAGTTCGTGATGGGCTTACCTGTTGGCCAAGTTGTATCATGGTTAGAGGTTGAAGTTTCTCGTGAACAGCTGGGGCTCCTAGAATAATCAACAACAGTCAAATTATCATTACTGTTTAAAGGTATTATACAGGATTGGTAGAGCTGACAAAACATTTGCAAACAAAGTTCATGTTTTGTGTGATTAACCATATACGTGAAATAACAAACCTGTGAAAATTTGAGCTCAATTGGTCATCAAGGTCACGAGAAAATATGAAAAGAGACCTTATGTGTTGTCTGTTTGTCAAACATCGAGTTTATTATCGCGCGCGATAAAAACTATTGTTTTATTTATTTCTCAGAAACGATAGCATTTTATGCAGAAATATTTTAAGGAACCCTTTGTACCATTACTTACTTTAAATCATGTAAGTTATGTGTGAATCTGTGAACATTTTGTGTTTTTCGATCTTACCAATAGTGTACAGGGCCTTTAATAGTTCCACGTACAAAGCTGTTTTGTATCACATTTTTAATTGTTGTTTCCAGGCTATAGACCTCTTGCATTGGCCGCAGTCTTCGATGTCAAACAATGGAAACTTGAATGACTCTGCATACGACGCATCAGCCAATGATAGCTCTTCATTGACCTCAGTGAGGGGACTGCTCTTGGGCTTGTGATGTCATATGCAAGAGGTCTATTAAAATCTTAACTGCCAAAAATCCAACAGAACCCAACTGATTTTTCACCTGATTCCTTGGACCACGCACTGTGCAGCCACACTGAAATTTATGCTAGGACTACAACAAATCCCATCCTCCAAAACTCCACCCAATGGTTGAGTATTTTGGAATTTGTTTTGAGCATATGGTACAAAATGGAGTTTGCTTGACATGGGGCCAGGTATACTACATTAACCATATTCATGTCGGATTACGTATAAATCTGCCCAATTTTTCTGGATTGGCTTACGGTGGACAGATTATTACAACTGGACCAATCGAAGCGCCCTAAATCTTTTACTTGCAGGTGTTTTTCTACCTTTACTCTCAATGGAACCAAACTGAGGCTGGAAGAAAAACACAGTCTGTTCCCTTTTAGACCTATCAGTGTGATTACATGCAAGTGTACAGGACACATGACTAAGATTTTAACAGCATGATAAAAGTCTATAAGCCTCCCTGAAGTGAGGTAGGTAAACTGAAATTACCCGAGTGCAAAACCCTGCCAGTCTTGTACGGCAGCCTTGTGTGGTGTGGAGGGTGCTGGTCACCACAGACCATGGCTGAGAGGGTCAGCAAGGCATCAAAGGGCAAAGTCTGATGCAATAAACAGATGGCTGGAATGGTTCTTTTTTATCAGAGGGTTGGATCTGTGATGGCAGTTTGGGTTCCGTACAACCCCCAATGCTAACACATGTACGGATTTTGTGCACTCTTACATGGCCTACTGTTTTTTTTCCGGCCCATAAAAAAACCTACACAACTATGGGATCTGACCCCCCCCCTCCTCGATATTTCGAGTTCAACTCGCTCTGAGCATTGTAGGTGGGAAAAACAATGAAATACATAACATCGACCACAACACTATGGTAGAGTGTCAAACCAAACTTTAAGACTAGATTGTAAAACGTAAATTTACCTTTGGTATGTTGGCTATCTAGTACATCAATCATCCCTTTCATTTTCTCCAGTGATACAGCTAGGCTTTTTAGCTTTTCCTCTTCTGCACATAAACAAAAGGAATTCTTGTTTTGATTGATTGGTCGTTTGCGTAGATGATCTTCCCATCAAGCGAACTTGGCAAACTCCCACAAGGGGATATAAACACCAAGCTAGCAACAGACGATCTCTCTCGTAAAAACATTGCTTTAACGTCTATTATTATGAATTGCACAAATCAAAAAAATTGTGACTCAGTCACTAGACGACAATGTACATGTACTATGTAATACTTATGTTGGTTCATATTTAACACAAAATTGATGTTTATACTGTATATAAGGGTCATACCAGATATACACATTATTGAAATTTAGTCCACAAAATCATAGAATCACTCCACCAGGTTTTTAGCCTTTAGGAAACAGTTTAATCTGGATCGGGATAAATAATTGGCAACACCTCCTCTAAAGTATCACGCCAATGGGGGTTAGGGTCAGTTGTTAGATGTGCTGGCTTAGCTGCATTTTAAGTTTTTCTTTGAAGGATGGTGTAGAAGGTGCTTTGATGACAGTGAGGGGGGGGGGGCAGTGCATTCCAGTCGACAATAGGTTTTGGGAACTACAAGTTCTTCTATATTTCAGTTCTTGAGTTGAGATGCTTGTACACATTGTTGACAGTTCGTCTTCCTGTAACTTGGATAACAGAAATCTTGACAAACCCACCTGCTAAAATGATGTCTGCTTTGGCATTTTCAGTCAGAGTCAACTTGCTGACAGCTTCAGGAGTTAGGTTACTGTTCAATTCATCCGCTGCAAAAGTAAGAGTGCAAAAGAAAAAATACTATAAACATGGTACTTGGCAATATGTGGCTAAATTTATTTACATTTGATCATGTACTTGGGCCATTTAGATCAATCAATATTTTCCAATTTCAATTTATTTCAAAAAGCGTTCCTTTTTCAATTTGGTCTTGGCCTTGGTGCTCCTCTAGAAGTTTCGAAAAGACTTGAACATTTTCTAGTGAAAGTGCCCTTTGCAAAATGAAAATGGCCTTGCCCTCTCAAAGATGAAATTCCCCCCCCCCCCTCCCAGCAAATAGAATTGACTTTTCTTTAAATATTTTCCTTGCAACCCAATTGCTCCCCTTTCCTATCTCGGTTAGGCATACTTATTTTCCACAGTGCCTGGATACGTTCCTTCCCTGTCGCTAGACCTGATAGAGACTGCTTGACACTGCTCAGGGTCTCCACCACCTGCGGACAAAAACCATCAAAAGAATTTCAATTTGATACAGAATATTAAGGGAATCGAAGTGCGGTGAAGAGGTTCTAAACTAGTTGTTTAAAGGTATTATACAGGATTGGTAGAGCTGACAAAACAGTCGAAACACAGTTCATGTTTTGTGTGATTAACCATATACATGAAATAACAAACCTGTGAAAATTTGAGTTCAATTGGTCATCGAGGTCACGAGAAAATAGTGAAAAGAGACCTTATGTGTTTTCTGTTTTTCAAACATCGAGTTTATTATCGCGCGCGATAAAAACTATTGTTTCATTCATTTCTCAGAAACGATAGCATTTTAGGCAGAAATATTTTAAGGAACCCTTTCTACCATTATTTACATTAAATCATGTAAGTTATGTGTGAATCTGTGAACATTTGTGTTTTTCGATCTTACCAATAGTGTACAGGGCCTTTAAACATGGTGAGGCCTGGTTCTTGATAACTGATGCAACACACTTTAATTCCTGGCATTCATAAATACCTCTCCGTAAAAAAAAAAAAAAAAACAAACTGTAAAAGTTGAGAACAAATTTAACATTTTAGCCTCAGACTCTGGTTTGAATTTCTATGCATGTGTTAAGCGCTGAGAAGCTCCTTGCACAAGTTTTAAACTATTGCATGCAAACTTCAAACTTGCTCAAGCCGAATATGCGACCTACCAACTTCAATCATCTGATAGTGCCCTCTTTTGACTCAATAAGGTCAGGTCATGTTTTAACACTTATGTGGTATTTATGAATAGAGAGTACGGTTTGGCATGATATTGATAAGTCTAGTTACTAAAAAAAATGATAACAAACTTAGGACTTGCGATAACTTGGACCTATCTACAACCCGTCAGGTGGATGAAAGATCATGATATTGCACCATAACGAACTAGCAGATTGACACGTACTGGCTCTGTAGCCCAATAAATAGTGCCGATAGTACTCTGAACTCCCTTCACCATTGTTCACAAGCCCTCCAAATCCGATTCTTTGCCGACAGGCCCTGGGATGTCAAAAGGATTCCGAGATACCTTAGCCCTGGTAGGACGTCAGTATCCGTTGCACTGCACTAACGTCCTGGGTATAAAGCTTCTCTACGATGCAAACAAATGTTCAACTAATGTTTAAAAATATTTTTACCTGATTTCAGAAGCTGGAAATTCCTCCACTTATTCTTTGTGTCCTAAAATACACTTTTGATGATTCCACAAATAACAATTTTATCCATGGGTGACATTATTTCGGAAATTAAGTCGGAGTTCTGTACTATCGTTGTTGTCATCGTGTACCAAATGCCCGCGTGGCTATATGCGCGCATGCCCGACATTTATAACATCCCCGCCGTCACGCAGGAAGAACGAACTGCCCGAACGAACTTGGTCAACCTCGTTTCCAGGGGTGATCGATCTCGCAAGTCTTCACTCGCGACAATAGACTGGAAGTTACAAGAGAGACGTACATTTTCATTTTATTTTCTCAAATAATGTCACCCCAGGATAAAAGTAACACTTCTGAACCCCGCCGGATTGGAATTCCGGACATAAGGAATATGTAAACGAAGTTTTAGCTTCCTCCATCAGGTATAAATATGATAATTATTTGTTGAAATTTTTTTCGCAATGGTAGAGAACCTTTATACCCTGGACTCCGTCGCGGTGTATGCAACGGAGGAGTCCAACCTGGGCTACGCGATACTTATGACAGGGTTTTTTTAATGCATAAAAAGATGAGTAGTCTTTATTCAAGGCGGTTTTATCGCTCACAGCACAAACACCACAGAACACGAATCAGCAGCAAGCGACATGAAAACTAAGTAGGTAATAATGCCACTGTTTCAGCGAATTGAATCAGCGCTAGTGCATCAGTAAACATCATCATGATGACATCAACGTTAAATCATATAGAGTAAGGAAAATCAAATGATTGGCAGCTCTGAGATTTTTCATAAATTACACCAAAACGAGTGTGCACATTTTTGTGTTAATGTGCTCTCGACAATTGTGCTGGGGTTAGTGACAACTGGGGGGGGGGAAAAAAAAAATACAAACATGGGTTTCTGTTCAAAAAATCATTTAACCTCCTGGCCTGGCGGTACTTTTGGGCGTAGAGGGCCAAGGAAGAAGAAGTGGAGGGAGTCCAGCGTATTTGCACAAGCCATAAGTAGTATTACGAGTATTGTATTAGCCAGTAAAAATTGACACAAATTCCATGTACATAATTGATTTTACCTTAGGTGTGTTGGTCTCGCTGTTAACACTGCTGTCTTTGCTGTAAACTAGTTCTTCGAGGATTTTTATTCGCGTGTCCAACACTTTCAGGACATCTACGGTGGTCGCCATTTTGCAGTGTTGTTGTTCATCCGCTCCCCCCCTCTCAACATGAGGGCGCTGTTTGCTATAACATTGTTATCAATCGAATCCTTGTCCAGCGAGCCCAGTCTCACTTTGGACACTGAGAAAACAACGTCTATTATGACTGATGATATCTCATAACTCATTACAAGCCACAGTTTTGACTTATTTATCTCATAATAATGATTTAGCATAAGTCACAATATTGAATAATGGCTTGCACGTCATGCAAGATCAACAAAAACAGAAAGAACTTCGTAGCAAACTTACACAGACAAAGCAAATAAAATTATTCAAATCATAACAGATGTGGTTCTCAAGATATGGATTTTCTAAATAATAAACTTTGGTTTAGCCAGATTTGATAAACGTCATTATGATGCCATTGCTAAGTTCTTATACAGACATTGATATTTAAGTATGTGCTAAGTTAAAAAACAAAAAAAACAAGTTGAACTTACAAATTAATGTTTTCAGCAAAAAAGTACATTTTTAACTTGTCACGAGAGGGCGCTGCTGACGTCATTGTCTTAAATTTTGCAGGTCTAGGGATCAAAATGTCGAAAATCCGGATGTCATTGTTTGCAGACCTCAAAACGAGGCGCGGGAATATATTTTTTTCACTTCAACTTCCGGTTTCGACCGGAAAACAAAATCAAATGAGGTCACACGCTGTGTAGCGTTTACGCGTTTGTTTGAAGCCCTCTCTGATGATGTATAGTTTGTAAAAATCCATTGCCATGTTCATGAGTTATGATGTTTTCAAGTATTAAATTTAAATCTAATTTAATTCAACACCTGATGACAATATTATGACGTGTACAAAACATTGGTAAGATCGAAAACATAAATGTTCACAGATTTGCACATCTTACTTACACGATATAAAGATGGTCATGGTGGAAAACCTCCCTTGAAATAATTTGCTGGAAATTCTATAGTTTTAGGAAATGAGTAAACCAATTATTTTTGTTCTTGCTTGCCAATGCCCGATGTTGGAAAACATATAATGGGGTCTTACACAATTTTCTCATGACTCCGATGACTGATTGAGCTTAAACTTTCGAAAGTTTGTTATTAATTCATGTATTATTATGTTGGGTCACACAAAGTGCAGATACTGGTCTTTAGCAATTATCAAGGTGTAGGCCTACATGTGCTTTTAAGCCTTAATCTCGTGTATACATTTGTCTTTAGGCCTATGCAGGCATGATACTTAACGAGGCAACGGAGGCAATTGCCTTCGTTGCCTCCGCCGGTTGGTGCCCCTTGAAATGTTCACCATAGAAGTGCCCTTTACCAAGGAGAAAACGCCTTTGTGCCCGTGCCCTTTCAAAAACGAAGTATATATCAGACCTGAGTTGTGGCCCAACTTACCGCAGAATTCTGCGCTAACTTACAGAATTATTAATATTATTAAACTTTAAGCAAACGTTCAATCAACTTGCTAATTTTATAAACTATTATTCATGCAGAAATGGAAAATGAATATTAAATATTAAAGAGAGATTAAGGATAACTCAGGCCTAATGCCACGAACAAAATGTAAATTTCTAAATTGTTCAAAAGTTGGAAAGAAATCTGCATAAAATCCGATTATTACATTATACTTATTATAAAACTTTGTGAAAAAGTTCAATCAACTTGCCAATAATATTTTTTTATGCAGAAATGAATAAAAACATAAAAAGTTAAACAAGAGAAAGAGATTAAGGAAGCAACTTAATGCCACGAATACAATTTAAAATTCAAAAACTCTTCAAAAGTTGAAAATTTCCTTATTCAAGGGGAGACCATCAATCAATTTTAAATCCCCCACTTCATAAAAAGAAATCCACATAAAATCCCTTTGGAGCCGGTCGTATGGTTCAACAGCAGAACATCTGCATGTCTCGATTGATGACATATTTATCATGGAATATTAAAATCCAATATTTGGGACCAATGAGGAGTGATATTGGTCTGTAAAAAAGTATATAAACCCTGACGATTTCAAAGTCGAAGCATGTTCCGTGGTACAGTGTATCAGTGATTCCTCTTCAATCCTACATATCCGATTGATGATACAATGAGTGCAATTTTCCTGCTGGTTTTGGTGGCAACATCTGCGTCTGCAAACTTATTCTGTAAGTATAAACACTTAATATCATCTTCGTCAAATTCATTGTGTGCTTATACCTGTAATGATACATGGGCCCAATTTACATGAGCAGACGTTTCCTGCTTATACTTAGCAGCCATATAAGCAGAATTTCTATTTCCATAAACACACTGCTAACCGTAAGCAAAACAAAAGGCATGCTAGCTAAGCAGACGAGTGGCGCAACAATGAAAATTCATTGTACACACACATACGCAACTTCTTCGGATTCTGCGTAGTTTTGACCACTTTCCGGGTCAGATTGACACAGTGTCCGGATCAAGGGTCAGGCCAAACGGGACCCCAATCCGTGTCAATATTGACCGGAAAATCCTTATTAGAGTTTAGGTTGTTACACTGTGGACTATAGTTTTGATTCACTCATTGTAAAATGCTCCAAATAATTTAACATGACTTCAAAAACGTGACAGGTAGGAAGCCCCATATAAGTTACTTCCTACGTCATTCAAAGAAGATCTCCGAGGTCAAACCCAGTATTTTTATCGACTCATTTTCCAATAATAGAGTTCTATGAACATGGAAACTAAAATACAAGTCTCTAACCTCGAGTTAAAAATGGTGTAAAATGGCACTGTGTTTGATACCATTCAAGTGCATTTTTGTTTTTCAAAATCAGAATATACTAATTATGGTATGCACATTTTTGAAAACGGAATTTTAATTTCTTTCCTGACTTAAAGTGGCACTGAATTTTTGAAGGGCGCAGAAATTCCTCTTTGGAATGTACAAACTAACATTTTGTTTTGATGTCCGATGACGTCACGTTTTTAATTTCGTTATGAAATAGTAATGTAATTGTACATTCTTTGAAAGTGAGGTTAGAGATTTGTAATGTTGTCCCAACTTTCATTAAGACTCTAGAATGAAAATAAGTGCGTCACAAAACTTAATTTGACCGTGGAACTCCTCTTTGCCCAGGTAAAAGTTTCATTCCCAAGTAGAGGGAAGGTAAACTAATTTCTATCCTTTTCAATAAATCAACCTGTGAAGTTCGCTCGGCCCCAGCGGCCTATATCCTGGACCGCTGGGATGGGCTAATCAGCTTGCACAGATTCTTGTTCAGAAAGTATGTCATGCGTGCAGTGCTTGCAGTGTGAGTGTGATGCATGATGGACTGAGCATTAACCAATAAGCGTGCTTAATACGTTTGCTCATCCCAGCGCCTTTGGTTTTAAGGCAAGGCGCTGGGCGACGAGCGAACCTGTGAAGATGTCATCGAATTGGGGACTCTTGGGACGCTAGGTGGCAGCAGACTTACCAGGTAAATCCATCGTTCTCAACAATGGAGTTTTACCTGGCATGTAATGCTACCACCTAGCGTTCAAACGTCCCCGTTTCGAGTTTAGATGAAAAAAAAACGAAAAATAAAGAAATTCACAGAAAACTAAATTGCAAATTAAATAATGACATTTCTCATTTCCAAACATGACTTGTATTCTATTATTCATAGAGTTACATACAACTCCATGGTACTATCATTGATCTCCATTATTCCGAAAGTATCAATCGTATTATTATGTCCATTCAAACTTAACATTTGGGCCATACAGTCATATGATTTTCAAGCGGATCAGTTTATGAAATGTGAAATACACAAGAAGCGCAGGTATAGTACCTTAAAGGTACACGTTGCCTTGGATCGGTCGAGTTGGTCTATAAAAAGCGTTTGTAACCCTTTGTTATAAAATGCATATGGTTAGAAAGATGTTTTAAAAGTAGAATACAATGATCCACACAAATATGCCTCGAAATTGCGTGGTTTTCCTTAAACTTTGCAAACTAACACGGTCGGCCATTTTGTGGAGTCAAAAGATTCCATAAAATGGCCGACTGTGTCTTAGTTCACGATGTAAACTCGGCCGATTCAAGGCAACGTGTACCTTTAATCCAGTGTTGTGGAAGAACAGTAAACAAAATTGGTATTCTCTTCCACTTTGACGATTTAGACCATGATCGGTTTCTAAGTGGGGAGGAACAATCTCGCGACGAAGTCACCCGAAAAGTCGGAAGGGGAGAGTCCTGGGAGACCTGTGACTGCCAGACCATCTCACCCGTTCCAGACAACATACGTACGGAGATGCCACTGGACGACTTCTACCAGAAGTACACCCACGCCTACGGCATCCCCGTGATTGCGTCCGGCCAACCGTCCGACGAGGCTCTCACCCGCGCCTGCTACGTGGTGCGCTTCATGCTCGCCGATCGCAAGGATGTCCGAGACGCCATGTTCGACTCGTACGGTCGAGTCGGGGTGATCGGTCTACACGAGCAGACCACAGACATTCCCGAGCATAGCCACTTGCCGGATTTCTACAACGAACGCGCTAGAGGTCTCGGAGGCGTCCCGTCTATGCCCATCACTACGGACGGTGAAGAGAACATACTTTGTAAATCAAGAAAAGAGGATCGGTGGTATGAGGAGGACGTTTTAGTGCACGAATTCGCGCATGCGATCCACTTGATTGCCATGGAGAGAGTCGATAGAAACAAAGAGAATGATAACAAATTCAAGAATAGACTGAAAAAAGCATGGCAGGAGGCAAAGGCAGCTCTCCTTTGGCAGCACACCTACCTCATCACGAAGGCCACGGAGTACTTCGCTGAGGGTGTGCAGGTCTTCTTCAACGTTCAGACCGCATACCGGGGTTTCCAAGACAATGTGCATAATAACATATCCCACCGCGCGGATTTGTACGATTACGACATCAAGCTGTACAACCTGATCGAGGAAGTATTCCCCTGCAAACATGAAATCGTCGATAGGTGTGTAGCTGACCAAGGTAGGTTGGGAGAGATGAAGAAGAAGAAGAAGAAGAAGAAGAGAAGAAGTAGAAGAAGAAGAAGAGGAAGAAGAAGAAAAAAGGGGGGGGGGAAGATGGGATGGGAAAGAAAAAACACACAAGCCCAGACTTTGAATAAACTACCTGGGATGCATTTTTTTTATAGCCAAAATGTTTCGTTTCCTCAATATATTTTGCTTCGTTCCCCTCAAAAAAGGAAATCGTTCCCCCGAAATAATATTTCGCTCCCCAAAACCCTCTCGAATTATCATTTCGTTCTAGTATTTCAGGGGGAAGGTATACTAGTTCGAGCCTTCGAGGAAACGAAGTTATATTTCGAGGGGCTCCAAAATATTTTTTCCGAGGAAACGAAAATAATTTATTATTATACGAGGAAACGAAATAATTATCTCGAGGGTACGAACAAAAGAACGAAATATTCTAAATTTGTTCCTTACCTGTTCATTTTTTTCTTTACGTGTCTCTGTAGAGGCTCTGTAGTTTTACGATATCTTGACAGTTTAAATTAATACAAACTAGTCTCTTAAAGGTGCTGAATACGTTTGGTAATTGGAGCCTACTGATTGTGTTAATCATGTATAAATGTAGGTACATACAATAAAACTAACCTGTGAAAATTTCACTTGGATTTGAAAAGGTGGTCGCGTTTTTGAGATATCACCGAAAAACCGGAGCGAATATTTCCACGCATGAAGAATATTCCCCACAGGAATACACAGTCTGAGAAGCGTTTTTGATTTTTGGGAATAAAAAGTGATATATTTTCCATAATCGTAGTTACTTCGAAGTTATACTATACCCAAAAGCTTCTGTCCTTATCTTACCAAGTAAGTTTTTATTGCCATTAATTTTCAGAGTCATTACCAAACATGTAATGTGCCTTTAAGCTTGGCGTTCCATTGAGTTTTTGTTTTACAGAGTCAGGGAATGTCCGATGTCATCTTTGTAATTTTTGGAGGGGTAACCTCCAGCAATAACTTTCTTCCGATTATCTCAATATTTTCACTCTGTGTGGAGAAACATTTTACATGGTAGGCTAAAACAAAATGATGATTAATCTTGTCAATTTTTCGTTATCTCTCATAATAAATTAGAACTTGCTGCAACTCAAGAGCTACAGATGAACTGTACCTATTCTGGTCGATAAGGGTAAGTATACTGCTAGTCGTTATATTATAACACCCTCTTACAACCATGTTACCTTTGTTTACAGAGTGGTGACCTTGCACATTCTAATGCGTTTCCTGACGGGCAAGATACTACACAGGCCATTATGGGAAAATTTACATTTTGTGTCGTAATTTTCACATAAATTCAAGACTTACAAAAGAAACAGCGGGTGCATCTTTTGGGTTGCCCCCTTTCTTCATATCAAAAGTTGAGAAAAATCAGAGAGTGCAATCTCCATAAAACATAAGATTTGTATTCTTCCATTGAGCTGTGTATACAAGCTGTGCCTGTATGCAGTCCAGGCTCTGTGGCGCTTTTGTAAACATGTGATGTCACAGGTCACATGGTCTATACTGTAAAGATGTATTCTTTGTATTGATCTCTTCTGAGTGATGATGTCATTTCTTGTTTAGATACTGCGGAAAATAAAGGAACCTTGAACCTTCCATCGGATTGAGCGCAGTAACATTGATTTGTATATAAATGGTGCAAATAAAAACGTGCTCTATTCCCAATTCAGAATCAGCTGACTGATGGTGAACAACGCATCCCGTGAAAAATGTTAAGAATTAAGTCATCATTGCACTTCTACAATTTAGTTACTTTTTGGTGAAGGGTATGTACGGCTAATCATGTATGTAACTCTAAAGATGTACACTATTGAAGAAATCGATGGCAATTGTGTTTTTTATGATTTTTCAGCTTGGGAAAGGGGACAGATTTAGTTTCATTTTCTACCAGAGAAAACTATTAAAGAAAAACTATTACGTCATGTACGATCATCCCGTTCAAACATCCAATAATCGAAACAGTACTTTTTGCGCTTTAAATAGTCCAAATATTGCGCAAAGAGTAGACTGCGTGACGTATAATGTCATGCTTAATAAAAGGGCGCGCTTTGGCGTCACCCACCAAGGCCCAATTTCATAGAGTAATTTCAATAGAGTAACATCTTTGCTTACCAGAATCAGGTTACCGGCCAAAAAATGCATGGTCACATGATTGTAATGTACCGTTTGTGACGACTGGTTTCATGCTAATTTTCGCTCAGCAGAAATTTATTAAGCAATAATTTTCTGCTTGAGAAGCTCTATAAAATTGGGCCCAGAAATGTATAGAGCTTCTGTAAGCATGCACGTGGGTTTTCGCGAGTTTGCTTGTGACGCAGTGAAGTATAGCAAACAAACCGTAACCAAATTATTGGCTCGGTTTCAAAATGTCAACTTTTACAAACTAACAAGAAATATTGACTTAAAATAAAAAATGTAAAAAACGCCGACAGTTGAAGCAAACAAACCAATTAATGTTAATAACTAAGTACATAGTTCCAATATTAAGTGACCATAAAAAACCCAAAACGGTTCCTGCGTAGTTCTATAGTAGCTTAACTGAGGGTCGCTAAAAACACGCCCAAGCAACAAAAACGTCACCTTTGCGGGGAACGAACTGCCAACAACCGGCCGTTCCCGCCCCGTTGATATTATGCAATAAAATCCTTTTTTTACATTTCTTTGAAAAATAATGAATATATAAATCCAGGTGATTAATTTTAAATTTTTCCAATTCATTTTGGCTTCTACCAATTACCAGGGTAATTCGAGCAGCGATGGATTTATTTTCAGATTGCAAGTAAAATATCCTTTTACGTTGAAAGTATTTGTGATTTGACATGATACAAAACATTACTTTAATGACACTAAAAACCATCTACAGTGACGATATTTACAATTACGATTGGCTATTAAATTGCCATCATGTATGACTCTAATTTTAATTAAGTGGTTTTGGAGTCACAGTAAAAGTGATGGTAGTCGTTAAAAAGGTACAGGTATGATCATGCAGTAAAGGTGTATACGATTGGTAATAACTCTAAAAATTAATGGCAATAAAAACTGACTTGTTAGAAGTACAGCAACTTTTGATTTATATAGTATAAAGCATTTTGAGAATTATTTCAATTCAAAATACTGTGGATATGGAAAAAGGTGTAAGTTTTTATCCCCCAAAATTTGAATCTGAGAACAGATGGTGTATTCCCATTAGGGATTATTCTTTATGCGTGGACATAAACGCTGCAGATTTTGGCGACATTTCAAAAACGACATCTTTTGAAATGAAATTTTCACACGTTAGTTTTATTGTATATATCTACATTTATATAGGATTAAAACAATCAAACGGTCCCCAAAAACCAGAAGTATACTTTGCCTTTAAAAAAAAGCCTATATCAAATTCTACTTTTCTTCCGTGAACGTTGCCGAGCCGTTTAGTACTCCGGACACAAGTAGGCCTACTGGTGGCTGAATCATAGGAGAGTGGGTTCGATTCCCGATCATGACACTTGTGTCTACGAGCAAGGCACCATAATTGCTTCTCTTAACACATGTATATAAATGGGAACCGGAGAGGGCTGAGACAGTATTGTGTTGGATTAACCCCTTAGCGCTAAATTAAGCAGCTTGGGGGGGGGGGGTTGTTGTTGTTGTATGCTCCCCAGAGAGTTGAGAAAGTTTGGGGACTGGTCTAAGTGTACCAAATGAGTAGTTATAAAAATGTTATCCCTTAGACATATTAGAATATATGCACTACATAAGAACCCAAATAATGTTAAAACTAAGCATTTAAAAAATAAGAAAAAGAGAACCCAAATAATAACAAGTCGTTTATACATTCCTAAACATATGATTTGATTTCTACAACTAAGTTTTCAGAAATGTTTCATTCTTGAAAACAGGATGGTGATGACGATTTTACGGTGATTTAAAAAAGTCTCTAAAGTTGTCCTGTTTGTTAGAATGCAGAAAGTTACTGAAAGTTACCGTTCTATCGATTAATTTAAATATATCCATGCATACTGTGAAATAACCGGCTATAATCATTTTGGGGTCATATTAAGCTATCATAACAGTAATTTTAGTTGCAAGATTGAGCTTTTTTTCTCGTTCACCGGTGTTGGGTTAAAGTAAATAATGTATCGTGTCTTTTTGCGTCTTCAATAAATATAAACGCTTAAACATTCTGATTCTTGTGCTCTTTTGTTGGTTTGCATATGGTATATGTCAAAAACCTTCGCCAAATCCCAGAATGACTACGTCTGTGTCCCTTTATTCATTATTGGTATCTTTATTAAAGGGAAGGTACGCGATTGGTAATTATTAAAAAAAATGAATGGCAACAAAAACTGACTTGGTTAAAAGTACAGCAATTTTTGTGTAGTATAAAGCATTTTGAGAAACATTTCAATTCAAAACAATGTGGATATGAAAAAAGATGTCAGTTTTTATCCCCCAAAATTTGAATCTGAGAAACGTTCTGTCAGAAACGTTTCTCAGATCGTGTATTCCTATTAGGGATTATTATTTTATCGTTGACATATTTGCTGCAGATTTTGGCGATATTTCAATGTTTGATTGTAGAGGCCTATATCTACATTTATATAGGATTAAAACAATCAAACGGTCCCAAAAACCAAAGGTATACTTTGCCTTCAAATAAGAAGAATGACAGCGGTACTCTTCCCATAATTTTACTGCAATACACGCTACGGTAACCCTATAGCTCCCGGGTCTGTATTGACCCGTGTCTAGGTCCCAGGGGGACGGACTCATTTCCGGGTCAGGCTGACCCCGGATCTGGGTTATAACAGACTCCGCATTTCTGAAAAAAAGAAAAATACTCAAACTGAAATAATTTTTACAAATTTTAATTAACTAAAGGGTCACTATAAAGAGTAAGTATTGGTGTTGGATATTAAATAACAACGCACAGATTGTCATGCTGATGCTATCACGGCAAACAAAGCTTGATAAATGGTTTTCAATGTAGTAATTTCTTACAGTAAATTGATAACTAGGAATGCATTCCTTACTTCATTTGATCGTAAAACAATAAATTATAATGTAATATTATTCAACTGTTATTTTGGCGTGTCGTGGCGCACACTGGACTCAAGCTCTGGTGTTTCTGATCAGCAGAAGGCGGGTTTGAGTCCCGGTCTTGACACCTGTGTCTTAATTAGCAAATCACTTAACCATTATTGCTTCGTCCTTCGGATGGGACGTAAAGTCATAGGTCCATATATGTGCATTTCGCAAGGCATGTAAAAGAACCCAACAATACACTTATCGCCAAGAGAAGGGGTTTGCCCCAGTGTTTCTGGCAGTGGCTGCTGAATGCGCCACAGCACCTTGTAAACCCTTAATAGGTGCTTCATAAATCGGTTTGATAATGTAAAAACCTTCAAAAACCCGTCTTAAAAATTAGTCTGTTTGTTTCAGCGCCTTGAGTACCTTATCGGCAGACGTGCGCTATATAAAACTCCGGTAGTATTCCTTTAAAAGCATGTATGGACGCAAACATTACTTGTAGCATCATGCAACATACTATTTAGAATAATACATTTCGTAATCAAGACTCGATCAGTTTAATATGACGTGCTTAGTTTCACCGTTGTTTAATTCACGGTCCTCTACTGTTGTATGACATTGTTACATTACGCTGCGCGTAATTCAGTTGCACTTACTACTTTGATAGTGAGACTGGAGACCTTTTGTGTCCAGAAGAGTGATTATGTCGTATCACGTGTTCGTGACGTCAAAATAAACATGCACTTCTTGAAGTCGTACATCATACAGATTGAAGTGCGAGTCCGATCGAGTTGAATCTTGGTACCCAGCTATAGTAGACCCACTCGGTCGGCAAGTCGGACCACAATATTATTGTTATACCAATATTCCCCATGAAATTAACACAAAGTTAGCTTCAGCATAGTAAGACTATAACCATAGTCAGGACTAAAAAAACCTTTAGTACGGGAATGTTACGTCACTGATTTGAATGTAAAGTTCGGGATGTTGAAAACACTTTCGGCTCAATAACACATCCGGATTAACGTGCTGGCGCTTCACAAACTGATCCTATTTTGGTGGTCTCCCAGTTTATTTCATGATATAATTTATTTGCGTGGAAATAACAAAATAGTTTGACAAAAATACATTTTAAATTCCACTTTAACTTTTCCCCCACTCTATGGAAATTACGGGCCTTTTACAGAACCACAACCTTGTCGAAAACAGGGGGAAAACTAGCCAAGTTGACACACAAACAGAACACATGCATAACAAAGAGGCATCGTTTTTAAAATACAACTTTATTTTGCTTAACCATCCATGCATAGGAGGCATTACGTCATTCATCCATGGTATGATGCGACCTCTATTGAAACTGTTAGCACCAGTAAATGGCAAGTAAAACTTGCATTATCGTAGACTGGTCCCCTGTCTTTATCCGCAAGTATAAAGACAGGCACTGGTCGTACAGGCCCAATGATTTCATTGGATAAACATGCAGTAACTGGTTGTAAGGTATGCTTTCCATATCTGTGTTATGATTGGTCTGCCCCGATGTGACGTAGCTTGTCAGCTACAACTTTCGGTCGTCTGCACGTGAGCATGCATAATGCTTGTATGCAATGTTTTTTTTTTATTCACTATGTAATGCGTGTATAGACCTTTCTTTTGTTGATCAACAAACCGCGCTGGTTGGCATGGAGGGCCGAATATTAGCAAACATTCAATCGCGGGTACAGATGTTGTGACCAAATTCAACATTTCTGTAAACTTTCAATTAAAAAAATATACATCTTATGATTGGTTGCTTTGTTTCCAACAAATTCAACACTATTTTTGAATATTTGTGTAACATTGTTACACACTGTGGCAATCCTATTTTGCTTTGCATTTATGGCTTCCCATAGTTTTCCAACCTTGGTTGGCAAATAACTTGGGTTGTGACGTTGCAAAAGAAAGGTCTGTGAATATCCGTCCGTGTGAATGGGATGCGTGGTCAAAGGTCCATCTGGCAGGGGCCTGCCAGGCGCTCAAGGCCGGTATCTGGCGTTATTCAGGAGCCTCGAAGTGTGACGTCAGAATGTTCAGGGTAGCATCATATCGCAGCTTTTTCATCTTTGTCATCCATTAATAAACACTTCATGAACATTTAGTAGTCAGTGATGGAATTGCCTATAATATCTTTGATATAATTACGTTGCCCCGGAACTTGACACACGGCAGGACAAGTGTTTGATACTATTGTCAAAGACCAGTATTCGCACTTTGGTGACCCACCATACACAATCATGTATACATAAAGCAACAAATCTGAAACCTTTAAAACGGAGTCACGAGAAAAAAGAAGAGTCCTACATCATAATGTTTTAAATGTTTTCAAACGTCGATTTTTAGACTCGCGAACTCAAAACGAATCGTCCTATCCATTTTTAAAAAGGTACAGCAATTTAGCCAAAAACATTTCAAGGGAAGTTTTCAACTACCGTCTTTATACAACATAATTTAAGCGCATATTTGTGAACATTTCTGTATTTTCAGTCTTACCAATGATATACGCACCCTTTAAAACAATGATGGAGAATTTGCCTATAACATGATTATTTTTGAAAACAAGTGACGTCATAGGTCAATTTATATAATATCTGTTGCCTTTGCTACGTTTTTGGAAGATCGAACACTTGCGGAAGCTTCCAACCGAAACGCACTGTACGAGGAAAATTGAATAATTTGGCATTTTGTTTTGACGTTTCATCAATCAACAAAGCAACAGTGTGTTTGGACGTCATTGGTGTTGGTTGCGATGTGTTCCGATTGGGCGCTTTGGGCTATAAAAGCGTTTTTTTATGAAATGAAGATGGTTGGAGAGATGTTTTAAAAGTAGAATATAATGATTCCACAAATATCCCTCGAAATTGTGTGGTTTTCCTTTTAATTCGTGAACTAATACAGTCCGCCATTTTGTGGGGTCAAACATTTGGTTCTACAAAATGGCGGACAGTCAGGATCATCATATTCTACTTTTACATCTTTCCCAACCATATTAGTTTAATAACAAACGCTTTTTTTTAACCCAAAGAGCCCAATCCGATGGCAACGTGTCCCTTTAATCTCACTGATCAATATTGATGTTGATTCTAACATAATTACATATTAACTATTCCCGTGCTTTGTTATGTACAATTTTAAACAATACTTTTGTTAAAAACACAAACTGAAATATGTTTTTTTTTTTTACAAAATCGTTTACATTTAAATAATTTAACAAAAAATATAGTAGAAATTATACATTGATACATCGTACAACGCAAAACCTTCGACCAAATTCATCCCCTTTAAAACAAGTCACTGCGACAATTATAGCAACATCAAGATGTCATGCATTATGAAACCAATGTCAAAGTTTGACAATTTTGCTCAAAAATTACCATTTCGTTCAACAATTTATTTTGCTTATCTGGGGATTAAGTTAACTCCAAGTACCAAGTTGGAAGACTAAATTTTGAGCCATTTTGGTGGGAAAACGCGTTGGTTAATTCAACTATTTATCTGCATATGTGATGCAGGTTTCGCAGCACAAGTCCATATATGGGTACTTGCCACAGTTTCCCATAACAAGCACCAGACGACACCAAGTGTTGGTTTGTTTGTTTCCATCACAGCTTTTTGAAACTGCAAAAAAAAAGAAAAAAAAGATGATGAAAATAAAGAAGAAAAAGGGATAATTATCATTCATACACAAGGTTTGTTACCAACATCATGTCTCATTGCTTTATACATGTGGCTACATGTAGGCCTGGGATAAATTCCAGAGCTATATAGTTAGGCCAGAGCTACTACGGAGCCGAACACACGGTGGAACAAACTGAGATAGTGGAATCCATTTTTGTTTAAAATAATTAGCTGTTCACGTACGTGCATTGCTATCTTGACATTCTGAATGATGACATGTTTGAGTAAGTAAAGGTTTAGTGGTCTGGTCGCAGCCTCGATGATGAAGGCCCGTTTTAACTTCCAAACACTCGACAGTCCTCCGTCTAACTCCATCCCCACAACTCACAGAACACTGAAAATTTAAAACGGTACAAAAAATTTAGTTTATAAAACTAAAACAATGGTCATTGGTTATAATAAATTTGCGGTTGCACAAAGAAAATTTGACCAAAGTGGGATTAGAGCCAACGACATCCGGATTAACGTGCTGGCGCTTCACAAACTGAGCCCTCTGTTGGTGGTCTCCAGTCAGCTTCCCTTATGGTTTATTTCTTGATATAATTTATTTGCGTGGAAATAACAAAGTAGTTTGACAAAAATACATTTTAAATTCCACTTTAACTTTTCCCCACTTTGTGGAAATTACGGGCCTTTTACAGAACCACAACCTTGTCGAAAACAGGGGGAAAAACTAGCCAAGTGGACACAAACAGACCGCGGACATGACAATTGACAATATACAAACATTATATTTGTGTGTGTGACAGAAAAACAACAAATAACAAGATAGAAGCAGAAGCATTATCTAAGAAAAAACCTCCTTAATTAGGGAGGTAAATGTGGATTACAGCAACCTCGCTCCCAGGTGTGATCGATCTCGCCGCGCCATTTTGTCCAGCATGCCTTGCTCGCTCATCAACCCCTGAAGAGAGGTATCGATACGGCGCGCTGCCCATGGTAGCGAGGCTGGGATTACAGAGAACCATGAGTATCTAATAAAACATTAGTCACAAGACGTGAACTGTGTTTATAGTGGGTATGGTACCTAGACTGTGATCTTTTGAAATTCGTTTATTTCCTTGTTTTTGTAATGATATTATTTACCTCTGACCAGGGACCAGGAAACCACCACAGGGTGTGTCCTTGCAGCACAGACGGATCTTTGTATGGTGTATCACCATTGCCCTCTGGTAATGCGTCAGTCACTTTGGGGTTACCAGTCACGTGAACAGGTTTGATGGGCTCCACCCAATCACCATCCGGGTCAACTTGTTGATTTTCAATTTCCAACATGACATTATCACTGGCTAATCCCATGAGAGTCTCGTCGGTGGTATCGGATGGTGGTAAATAACCACGTGCCGGAGAGTCTGGGATTTGATTGGCTACAACGTTTGAAGGCCCTCGCAGCATCGGTCCAATGGTGGTCATCGTGTCGCCATTCACCGGTCCGAGTAACCCTTTTTCCTTCAGACGTTCCCATTCTCCGAAAGCTGATTGGTGTTTCTTCTCTTTTGACGCTGTAGTCTCCATAGTAATCGTATGAATATTCAAAAAGGTCACATGGCTGACGAGTTGGAGGTCGACCGGCATAGTCACAAAACGTATCAGTCCTGCTGCAGTGTACAGTTCTAGTCTGCTCGGCTCGACCATTTATAAAGAGACACTAAAATCAAGAACGTACAAAGAAAACGGAAACCTCGTATGCATGACATAATTATGTACAGAAAAAGGCAGTCATTTAACAACTCTTGGAATTGCACGATTGTTTTGGGTTCTAAACCAGTTTCGTTTACATCAATTCATGGATGACATTGACAATAAACAATAAATGGTTTCCTATAGAACGAACGACTTCTATCAGGTCCGGACTTGATGTGGGGATCTGGGGGGGGGGGGGGATGAGGGGGGGGGGGGGCTTGCACGGGTGCCCCTTTAATCTCAAAGGCCGATGTTTGAATCTTTCGATAAAAAGGTTCTTCAATCTACAAAATGCAATAAAAAAGAAGAATAATAATAAATAATAATAATAACAAGTAAAAATTGTTCTTAACAATGGAAGTCTTGTTTGTTATGACACAAAGAAAACACAACATGATTTTTCAAACAAAAACATCGTGGAGGGCGCTATTCAGCGACCACTTTCCGAACCGGATCAAAGCATAGTCCACAATCAGCTTTGGCGGCCATTATGAACACCAAACAGACACTCTGATGAGCACGTCTTAATTTGTATATCCGTACTCGAGTGAGAAACTACCAATTTCGAATTAGTAATATGGATAGAATCTCATTATATTATGAGCTAATTTGACAAACATAAATGAAAAATCCCTTTTTGGCGGCCATTTGAATTTCCCATTTATTTTTTGTCACGTGATACTTTAGACTCAGTTTAATAATAACACGAAAAGGTTAATAGTTTCAAAAGTTTATCAACAATTTAAACACACTTTAATATAAAACATTGGTAATGTACAACACTGGAGCCCCAACCTCCCCGGTCCTAATTAGGGTTAATATGACACTTTTTTGGGAAACATTTACGTATCATGCCCTTTGACCCGAACATATATGTTTGAAGGAAATATAATTTTGGGAAACCTTCTTGATTGGTTCATAAAAAGAGCCAGAAATTAATGATTTTTTTTTCAAAGACCCAAGATTCACCTCTGACCATTCTCCCGTGACCCACTCCGCTTCCAGCGGGCACTTAGTGTCAACTCGGCAACTCTCTGATGTACGTGGCTTGACCTGCCCGAGACGAACGCAATCTTCATCGATCAGAGCTACTTGTTCATCTTGACCGATACTTCGAATGCAAAACACCGACCGACTGCGAGTTCCGCCAAATCCACAGGTGATTGAGCAGTGCTGCCAGGGACCAATCCACCAACTACGAGAAAAATTCAATCGTCATTATTATTGGACTCAAATGGATTTCCAACTATGTTGGGGTTTAAGAGTCCCCACAGGTACGGTAACCCTCAAGGGACGGGTAAAGAGGAAATTGAACAAGCACAAATTATGTATTTCGATTCCTCAAAATAAAATTTCCTTCCCTTCGTAATAATATTTCGATCTCTTGAAATAATTCTTCGTTCCGTCAAAACAATTTCTTTTGACTTGAAATATTATTTCGTGATAACTAAACTAAAGCCCGCGTATATGTTCGCCGTCATACTAACATGATGTTTTATATGTGTTGGTTCTTTGCAGCGTTCCCTCAAAATAATACAGTTTGTTCCCTCAAAATAATACAGTTTGTTTCCTCGAAATAATACAGTTTGTTTCCTCGAAATAATACAGTTTGTTTCCTCGAAATAACAACTCGTTTGAACGAAACAGTAATGCGTGGGAACGAAATAAATATTTCGAGGGAACAAATAGTACTTCAAGGTAGCGCAATAATAAAGCGAGAAAATGAACCATTATTTCGAGGGAATGAAATTGTACCTGAGGTACACGACATTATTATATCAAAGGCATTACAATGTTGGTATTGATTTTTGTCATATACTGTTTTAAAAATGTTATTTACCTGTCCATTCATTGTATCCTTTTTAGGGAAATACATTTGGTATGTTTTTTTTCTATACCGTCTAATTTAAATGCATGTCCAAAACCACTTAAGCAAACAGACCCTTTAGAGTGCTTTGATTTTTCCATGCGATTATTATTGAGTGTTTATAATAGCCCTTATGCTTGTCCAAATGCGATTGGTACGCAAAGGGTTCTGGATGAAACCTGAGTCCAAGAAACACCGGCATCCATTCTCGTGGCGCGCAGAATCTGAAGCGATGCGGTGTTATACAACTTTAAAACCTGGCAATAGTTACATACAGCACGGCGTCCATCTTGGCAGCTTGATTTTTTTTAAAAACTGTACACTCGGTTTCCCAAGACTCCTTGCGGTATATATTAAAGATGTCGCTTGTGCCTAATTATTATGGGCTAGTGTGTTTGTTTTCTACCGTACACTTACTTAGCAGGACATTGATGTACATTACACTGGCGTTGCTCATCAACAGGTTTGGTGCCATTGCAGTATTTATCCTCGACCACTCCTGCTATTCGCTCAACACAATAAGCAGTCATTCGTTGCAACCCTGTGTAAATGGTAGACAATAATTATTGCGTATACAGCATTTTGGGTGCTGGATATAGGGCATGGATGGTACCCCCTATTGTGTCTTCACTGTGTGCTTCGAATCTCAGGAATTCTTTAGAGGATTTTAGGGTGGGGGGGGGGGTTACTTCTCTACAATAGGAAGATAGTGTGTTAAAGTAGTGGAACATTATATTGGGGGTGGGGTATATTCGGCCCCATATTCGGGCATGGTATATACAGCTGTTAAGATAATCGGTATCCTGTTGTGCCTTTCACCTCTTTGTGCAAACCGTTTAAAATCTCGCCTATATAGAATCAGAGTCTCGTATGCATGCAGATGTGGGTTTTAGTCCTCAGCAGATTGCGTAGGTTTTCCTTATTTTTGTTTCTTCCAAACATAAACGAAATACTTCTTTGTCGTCTTTCCCAAACATGGAGGTACAGTTCATTCATGTCAGAAAAAGACGAGGAACTCGCATTGTTAAGAGGAACCATAATTTTTGCAAGAACCTTATTTCGAAAAATAATACAAGTTATCATGAATGGTGGCTGACATGGTGTAGAGTCAATTCGTACACTGTGTGTGAAAGCCTAACGCATACATACCAGCCCCACATGTTGCTGTGCAGGGCGACCAACCGGAGATTTGCCATTGGAAGTGTTTTGGTATCGTCACCGTCGAATTGCCCGGCTTGGGGACAGTGTACTCGTAGGCCACACCGGCAGTCTTGGATTGAAATAAAAGCTGCCAAAAACAAACCAAAACCAATTTAACCGGCAGTGTCAATGTGTTGAACGTTAAACTATCCCACCGCGATTTTTTTCTGCACCACACGTCGGCTATGGAGTCAACAGTGAAGGGATAGGTTTCTTCCCTATCCCTTAACTGTTGACTCCGTAGCCAGCGTGTGCTGCAGAACATAAGTTTGCAGGCCGGGATTCGAACCAACGAAAATTGAATAGATGTGGACGAGAACGCCTGCATGGCCACATCCCAAGGACAAAACTGAAGTGAAACAGAGAGCTATTTGCGTAGCCCTTTTAGAAAAATCTTTACTCTCTTTAAGTTTTAGATTGAAATTTCTCTCTAATCGATTGAACCAGATAATTTTGTCCCTAAATTTCAATCGGTTCGAGTGAACTTCAGTCCAAAACTTGAAGAGAGTAATTTCTTACCATGACGTGTAGAGGTTCATTGAGGGGCCCCTTGGCCTCAAACGTCTCCTTGTTCTGATCGTCTCTCTCGTACCGTATGACGGTACCAGCAGCTTCGTACTTCCCGCTCCACTTGATGTCCCAGCCACCGTTCAGGTAGTAGTGCCCAGAGGGGTCCATCAACGCAAGAAAGTTGGTGGCCTCTGCTACCTCTTCCACGCGAATGTTTCTAGCACCTCTCGGGATCACCATTGCCTCCACATACCCTGAGAATTGTGATTTCGCAGATGCAGGCATTTATTAGCTATTTCTCTACCGGCATGTATAAATATTATCTGTTCTTGTGAAAATACCGCGACCGTTTTTTTGCTGTTTTTTCAGCAAGTTAGACAACGTATTTAGCTGAAACTTTCAAAAGTGACTTATCATTGTGTATCTTTCATTATAATTTTGCCTGTAAATTAGAATTACGTTGGCAAAACCCAATGTATGACATCAAAAAACCAGCACTTTCACAAAGTACCTTCTCTAGAAACAACAACGAGATATACATAGATAAAGAGTTGCATTGAATAGTTGAGTATCAACCTCGTCCCATAGTTTACTTTATTTCCAACCATGTTTACAATAGTAAACCCTGGGAGGGAAACTCCTTACTCGGACCGTGATTGCACAAAACCGAATGTTAACCTTTTTCAAAACAGCCGGCCGGCAACCAATGTACAAACGGGCTATTAAATCTGGTACCGGACCACGAGACCACGACGAAGATGTGAATTTCGAAAAGCAGCCAGACTAATCTAATTTGCATACGTATCCAAAATTTGTGGATATGCAAATGATCCAATACCAGGGTGAGAGAGCGGTCAACCTCGTACTGCTCGACACACCATGGGGACGAGGTTGGTCGAGTATGTATTTGACTCACCGAAGCCAGACTGTTTGATGAGCTGATCTTTAATGGTTTCACATGATGATCCGTCACCATGGCATACCCCGCATCGATCCTCTACTGCCTGAGAGTTAATCTGGAGATCGCAACCCACCGACTGAGAACGAGAACGATACAGTACATTCACTTAATAAAGGGCACGTCACACAGGCATTGTTTACAGGCAACTTGGAGGCAACCACTTGCACTGTATGCACAAGGAACACTTCGGCAGCACAAGATACATTCTTCTAGCTGTAACTTACTACCCCAAGGAAGCCTAGCTCATTGGGTTTCCTACGCAAGGAAACCTAGCTCATTGGGTTTCCAACGCAAGGAAGCCTAGCTCAATGTGTTTCATACGCAAGGAAGCCTATTCTAGACGTTAAAGAAAAATGTTTACTGTTTCTTTTTTCAGAATTTCAATGAAGGCAACAATATGAATTAAACCATAGACCTACTGTCTATAATAGTTTCCTTACAAGTATTGCGTTGTCGCTCATAAAGACTACACGAATAGACCTTTACCACGTTGCCGCCATCTTGTTTCTCTTCCCTACAAATCAGTGTAACCAAACTGAGGCAGGAAGGTAAAAAATAGTCTGGCACCCTTTGTTGTAATGAAAATTTAAACTATTTTAGCCACTTGGTATTCAGGGAACCTGACCAAGATTGCAGCCAGAGTGACACAGGTCTTTAGTGTACATTCTTACGTAGCATATTCCACCAATGCAAATGTCTCTGGAATCCTCCATACATGGTGTGCCGTCCTTCACCGTCTTGGAGAATTTGATCGGCAGCATGAAGTTCTTCTGAAGGGGCCTGCAGTGAAGCTCGCACAATGCGTCTGGATGAAAAGAAACGAAATAAATAAATACAAAAACACGGAAAAAATGCACATGGATATTTTAGTTTAAGAAAATTGACGACCATACAAAATGACTGTGCATCATTTGGTTTGCTGAGTTCCGGTTTTCACCAAAACCCAAACAGGAACTTGGAGACTTACTGATCATCGACAAAAAGTGCACCGTAAAACAAAGCAAAATGTCCCTGATGGATGGTGGCGTTAAGTGCTAAAACAAAAGACCATGACAGGCTAAGTTTATATGACAATTTGACCTTGAAACTCAAGTGATTGAATTTTGTAGCTTTTTTTTGGGGGGGGGGGGAGGGGGTTACGTTTGACTAAACTATAGTAACGACTAAACTTTGATGAAAACAACAAACTAACTTTCTTTGTAGTATGGTATCCACTGGAAGTAGTTGCCTTGGTGAGCGAGCCCATTGTAGCTGTTACACTGCGCCTCACGGGGCGATGGACTGCCATATGGACAGTCCTTATAAAGACAAAACAACAAAAAACACACAATGAAAACAGTCTTACAAACAGTAATATAAGCTAAAAATTATACGGGTTAAATAATTGCAACTCTCTAGACCTACATTTTGTTATGTTATACATGTGATGCATAATATCATTCTAGGAAAAATCTTTTTACACAGAGTGACACCAAAATAAATTAATCAAGAATACATTTTTTCGCAAAAAAAATAAATAAATAAAAATAAATAAAATAAAAAAATGAATAATAATAAAAAAATTAAATGGCAGAGTAAGAACCGTCCCTTGATATTTTGAGAACCAGGGTTTATGATTACGATTGGTTCGACTGTCAATGGATCACCTACATTAGGGTTTGGTTCCTGAAGAAGAATAAAACCCCAGCAAAACTGAACAAAACCAATACCATTAATAGTAATTGAACAAACTCGAAAAACAAGAGAGTGACCACAGTGCCGATAAAGGTGCATACAAAAATCAATTGATTTGTTTTCGTTGAAACATGAAGTTAGATATAATAACCCGTTTCTCTCATAGATTAAATTGAACACACTGCTACTGCCAGTTTGGGATTAATTATATAGATAACGGTTTGTACGTACCTGACTGTTACATATGGCGTACTTTTTGCGTACCCCCACACAATATCTGCCACCATTGGATGGGCTTCACGTCAAGAACATAATGCAGATTCAAAGGTGTCAAACAAAATTTAAAACAACAAAGAATAAATATTGGCAAAAAAATCAATAAACCTTATGCATTGACGTCATCACGCCGCCATCTTTAGGTAAAAAGATGACGTAACAATAAAAAACGCACATCTAAATACGCGCGGCGCACAGAATCGGCCAATGAGTAACCTTCTTTTGACCTCTAACCGAGGCGTCCTACTCAAATGACGTCATGTGCAAGGTTATTATAAAGTATAAACATGACGATACGAAGCATTGATGTGCAAATTTATTTTTGATTAAATTTAGTTTCAAGAAACACTCGACAACAACTTTCATAAAAACACACACACAATATTGAGGAAAGCATTAATATATACCATGACATGTTCGTATATGTGCCTGATCTATCAATGTTTGCATTATCTCGCTAAAGGCCAACAAATACCACCGGACCTCGCAAATGAAATAATATCAAACGGCAATAAATTTCTCAGCACAAGTGCAAACTTTATACAAACCATGCTTTCAAATCAAACCAGCATTGTCTTTTAAAAAAACAATCCCACATAACATGAACGTTCAAGCCAAAAAAGAGAGTAGTAACTGAAACCATTTTGTGAGAGTGAAAGAGCGAGTTATGTGGGTTTATGAACACTCAGTTTTCTGTTTTGATTCATGGCTTTTCTTATTGCTCTGTATTTTACAATTTTTACTATTTTACTTTTCCTGTTTGTACAGGGCCCTAGGTATAGAAGTTGTAAAACTAATAAGGCTACCCTGTCTAAATAAATTAAATAAATCAATAGTACCGAGGGTTATTGCAGTGTCGTTCCTTGATAGCCACGCCACCACCACAGCTGAACGAACAAGACGACCAGTCGCTCCACGGACCCCAGTCTCCGTGTATAGGACTGGGTGACTCTTTGATATCTACACACTCACCATCTCTACACCACTGTATTAAGTAAATATAAAGGCTATGTCACACGAGGCAATTTTACAGGCAACCAGTTCCAGGCAAGAAGACGAAACATACACATGTTAATATCCAAATAATTTTCCAGGGGATAGTAAGATACTCAGCCTCGCTACCATGGGCAGCGCTGTATCGATACCTCTCGTCACTAACCAATGTGACTAATATATGAGTGACCATGACTATAACCATAGAACTATATAACCAATGACTATGAGTGACCATGACTATAAACCATGATGTTGCTCATGGTGTTATGAGCGAGCAAGGCATGCTGGACAAAATAGCGCGGCGAGATCGATCACCCCTGGGAACGAGGTTGTAAGATACTGTCAATAAAATGTCTCTTGCACTGATTAAGTGTTCCTTTTGCATGCAGTGCAGTTGGTTGCCTCCAAGATGCCTGTAAAAAATTACCCTGCGTGACATGGCCGTAATGTTTCAAATAATCGCTCATTATACACATTTGTCAAAACCAACGAACTGTTTTGATTTTTTTTTTTTTGTGTGTGAACTGACCTTATCCCTTCCACAGCTTGTCCCTGGTGCAGCAGCCGACAGCTTGGAGTGGCAGTGACTACCCGACTTACACCAGAGTGTGGAGCACTGATCTGGCTGTGACCGAATAGAACATCACTAATTAAACATAAAGGTGACACACACACGGACAACTGATTCGGTTGTTTTTATTTGGCGAGTTCTGAATGCCGATTATAAATGTTCACACTTTTTTTTACCCCGCTCAGATACGCCCACTTCATAACTCTGAGCAAAGCACCTGTTATAAATCGGCATCATTAACGCTACATCATACAAACGAATTATAAACATACCTGTGTAAGTTCCCACTCCCCCTCCCCCTCTTTCATGTATGGTTTTTTTTGGAGAGAGAAAAATCAGTGAACATTTCAGATCAAATAAAGAATAATGGCACCATCGAGGAGCACATACCTCGAGCAGGGAGCAAACCGATGCGTTAACGCCGTATTGTAGTCTACACTGGTGCTCTGCTGTGTACATCACCCCAGGGGGCACCAGCGGAAAATTAAAGTCATGTCGAGTGGTTCGTCATTCAGACAATCACCAAATCCTTGGCTAATGAAATAAAATATGAAAACCATTTAAATTCGCTACATTATTTGTTGAATTAATTATCGTTACGTTAAATATCAATGTTTGTTTTCGGTCTTATATTTGATTCAGTTTATACATATTGGTTCCGTTCTATATATTAATTGGTTCCGTTCCATATAATAATTGGTTCCATTCTATATGTTTATTGGTTCCGTTCTATATATGAGTTTCCATAAGAAAGTAATAAGCAGCGCCTCATTAGTGATTTTATTTCTATTCAATCAATAAAATTTCCGCCAGGTTAATTTCATTACCACACCGGATAATGACACCTAGAAAACTTTGATGTACGATACCCTTGAACGCACGCTATTCTAATTCAACAATATTTCTTTGACTTGTGTATGACGTCACGAACCAAAATAATCCCAATCGGTTCGGCTATTAAAGGAACATTACAGAATTGGTAAGAAAAAAATTGTAAAATATACTTTTTGACCACAGATTTACATAAAACTTACACGGTCTAATGATGATGATAGTAGAAAACATCCCCTGAAATATTTTTGTCTGAAATGCCATATTTGATGAGAAATTAATAAACTAATTTTCCGATTGGAGTTTATCGCTCAGTGAACGTTTTATTCATTTGTTGAATCTTACAAATGTGTAATCGGTTTTTCACTGTTTTCTCGTGACCCAGATGGCCGATCGATCTCAAGCTTCTACAGGTTTGTCAGTTTATGTGTATGGTGGATTACATAAAGTGCTTACACTGCCAGCAACTGTTTTGTTAGCAAAAAACAATTCTGTAATGTTCCTTTAAGTCTAGTCCCTGGACCGCCAGGATGAGCGAAGAAATACAAGGTCTGATTGTAGGACACGAATTAAAAATGACCAGGGCCCAAAGTTATGCTTACAAGAATAAGGTTACCAGTCGAAGATACTATGTCCCATTTACTATTTGTGACTGGTATCCTGTTCATTTCAGCTACGCAGAACATTGTCAAGCAATCTGCTTAGGCAGCTCTATGAAATTGGGCACTGGTGATGTTACAAACGGGGATTTCCCCTTGAGCTACATCAAGTTTTCGAATTTACTGATTCTCCAAACATTCTTGAAGCAATTGTAATACAGTCCAATTGCATTATTCTGCCTGTTCAACAAACAGCGACTGCGAGATGGCACAGTCAACTGTAGTTGTTTTCCCAGTTACTCATTCACTTTTCCCAGTCATTTCGTTCACTTTTCCCAGTTACACAATCAGAAAGGCCAGATATAACTCCGACACTTCCAAGAATAAACTCGTTCCTTGCAAAGTAAAACAGTGAAGAGACCCAGCTTCTGTCTATTCTATTACTGCGAATCCATTATTTGTTTCACATAAAACCTGAAGATGAAGGTCATCTTCTGAGAAAAGACGGCACTAACAAAATGTATACAAACATGACATTGGAATCATCACAATTTCAGATCCGGTTGACGAAACCAATAAGAGTGGCACTTGACGGTAATTGACTGGTCTTATAAGTACATGGAATGTTACATCACAGAGATGGAGGATCACTAAAGATCACCCTCTACTTCCCAGAAGTCAGCCCTTGATGATGATGAGGATGATGATGATGATGATGATGTCTTCAAGAAGGCACTCACAACCTACCCCCCTTTTTCAAGAGCTTTTTGCACAGCCTGGCGAGCAGGAATGCAATGAATGTATACCCCAGCCAAAATATGGGTGCACCCAAGGATCTTCGTCTCCCCGGAGTCACCCCCACCCCCCCCCCAATCCCGAATGAATTGTTTACTTACTCCAAGAACCTTGTAACATAATCACTGCTGCAGGAAGACCACGTCAACGCACCGTACACACCGGTAAGTTGCGACGACATCACATGGATCTGAGAATCGTTGGTTTTGGTACAGGAATTGTCCAGTCCGTCATGCTGCATGCCGAAACTATTCCGAAACAATAACAAGAATGGGGAAAACACCGTGAATCGCCAGCGAGGAAAATAAATTTGATTCTCAATTTTGTTTAAAATGTATTTTCAAATTTGTTGTCATTTTTTGTTTAAATGAATAATTATCAGGGCATAAAAAAGTTAGGGCTAATTGACCTTATACTTCGCTTCAACCCTGACCCGGTCAACTAAGGTTTCTTCTTCCATTTAAACAATAGGCATGGGCAAATATAGTACCGTCTTAAAGTTGAATGGTCTGTTTTTGCCTAAGAATTTTGGAAGGTGTTGTTTCAAAACAACAAAAGGAAAGAAACACTTTCTTATATGCTTTAAGGACAATGGCCATTTGCAACATTGTTTGTACATGGTCATGAGATGTTAGGATCTCGAAAATAATTCATTTTTAGTTTTAAATTTACTACCACTTATTATTGCCAGATTAATTTCGTGTAATATCATAAATGAAAGCTTATAACTTTCTAAAGTCTATAAAAAATTGCTATTTAAATTTCTAAATTTCAATTCGTGAGACGAATCGGCCAAACATCGCACCTATAGCATCTTTCAATCACACGTAAAATATAATGAAGTGAAGAACTAGTGGCACAAACATTCAAAATTAATTGATGCTAATTTGTTGTGAAGCAGAACGAACATTTCAGCAAATCTCAAAATATATCACATAACTAGAGCTAAAAGGGGCTGGAGAGTTAAGCGACAAAAAAAGTTACATTCAACCAATTTTCCTTGATAACAAAGTAGGCTTACCTGTGACCGAGCTCGTGTGCTATTGTGTAGGCCAAGGCAAACCCGTGTCTTCATTAACATTACAGCTCCATTCTCTTTGACACATTCCAGATACTTGAGCCAAACCAAGGGTGCCGCACGGAGCGTCAAATCCCTTGCATAAATCCTTCCTGAAAAAACACCACATCAAGAAATTTTAAAGGGGTGAATGAAGGCCTCACGGAGCGTCAAATCCCTTGCATAAATCCTTTCTGAAAAAAAAAAATCAAGAAATTAAAGGGTGATGAAGGCTCACGAGCGTCAAATCCTTGCATAAATCCTTCTGAAAAAAAATCAAGAAATTTTAAAGGGGTGAATGAAGGCCCGATCAACCCCCGCCCGCCCGCCAAAAGGTGACTTCTGGAGGTAGCATAAGTTCATTTAAATCAAATTGTCAATGATTATTCGCACACATTGGGGTCAGTGGTAATCTTTTTTTTTCCCAGTTGAAAACCTTGCTCATTAGTGAGTGTTGAGAGAAACATAACACTTTGCAGTACGGGTCAATGTCTTTTGGATTGAATTTAAAATTGTTTGTCTCAGATCGTTTGGTTTTGAATTATAGCTTGTTTACATTTGGCCATGACAATCTTGTGGGAAATGCGTGGTTGAATCCGTGTTTCAGACACATTCCTGATAGATTTTCATCCCACATTGCTAATTGTCAATTGATTTACACCTGGGTTAATGACAAACTGTTCACTTAACGGCATAGGGTCATAGATTGGTAATACCGGGGTGAGATTGGTAGAATAATGACCATAACAACTAAACTTGGTGAGAAGCACTGCAGCTGAAACTTGGTGAGAAGCACTGCAGCTGTTGATAGTAGCATAAAACTATTTTGAGAGAGGATTATTCGCGAAGTAATATGGTTGGGATAAATTTCCAACCGAAAACATTTGAATCTGAGAATCGCTTCATGCCTGAATCGTTTCTCAGATTTCTGAAGGTTGGTGTCCGTTCGTGAATGCTGCGGCCTGAGAGGCAGTTGGTACCCGCTGTCACCTCGCTAAACGTAGGTACCCGCTGTCACCTCGCTGAACGTTGATAAATTCTTATGAACGTTCTTGTGAAAATACCGTGACAGTGTTTTGATGTATTCTCAGCAAGTAGACACTGTATTCAGCTGAAACTTTCACATGTGACTTTTATTGTAGCTTTCTTTATAACTTTGCCTATAAATTAGCATTAAGTTGACAAAAACCAATCTATGACCCTACCTTCAAAGTGTGATAGCAAATGTTAGGCTATATCTAATGTCTACAGTCTTCAGAAAAATGCTCTGAATATCTGCCTTTTCTTTTATGAAGGAAATAACCCTTTTGTAATTCTGCTGGCAATTTTGGTTTTAAATGCTGGTGACGTTAACAGTCAGCCAATTAAGACAAGGAAGAACGGTGGCAAGTAAGACCCATTTTAGACTTTGATATTAAATTTTTAAATTGCTTAATTAGTGCTGTTTATAAGTTGCTATCGCTTTGTATAATGTTGTTAACTCCATTTAAATGAGCGATTGTTAATCCTGACCAGGCCAGCTTTGACAAACAGCGAAGCCGCCAACCATCGCACGGTAAATGGTAATTCCTTCAATTGGAGAAAAAGGACATAATTGATAAGACAGTTTTATTACCTGGTGAGAAGTACAGCAGCATCATGGTGATTGGGATGTGTATCGTCACCGGGGTTAATCGTCTGCTGCCATCGACAGAAACTACTCAGGGTCTTATCTGCATCGTGCTCTATCGACAATCCTTCCTGGGACGGCAACAATCAAATCGTCACAAAATAGTCAGAGACGAAGAACCCTAACCGAGCTTTAAAAAAAACGAGTAATTCACCGAGGGAAAAAGGTATGCCGCCACTATAACCAAGCCTTATCTACAGACCCGAAGGCCCCTTTCTTGCACCCACCCCTTCACGCCTCGTCGTGAGATCGGTAATGCGCATCAACGTCCAGGGAAAAATTACCCCCTTCTGCAGGTTTAAGATTGTCTTATAGCGAAACCACAGAAAACATCAAATATAATATGTTGTTTTGCAAAGATTTGACGCTCATATTAAAGCTGCTTAAAGACAAAACAGGTCAGTGTCTCATCTGTTTGCTTGCACACAGCAAAAAAATACTGGAACACAATGAGACACAAATAAATTTCAACACAGTGAGCTAATGGAAAGGATGATGCTCTGACTAACTGTACGCGACAAAGTCAGACATAATAACAACATAGGGACAAAAACCTAAAATAAAGACATATCGGAAAATATCAAGGAAATGAAATGAAGATGGACAGAACACTTATCAAGGAGACATGACAACAGGTGGATAAAGAGACTAACTGAATGGCAACCTACAATAGAATAGAAGAAGAAGAGGAAGGCAGAAGAGAACTTGGGCTGGAATGACAGGAGGGAGAGAAGAGAATGGAAACTGCATGAGGAGGGCTTCATCCAACAATGGACGAACACAGCCTGCATGATGATGACAATGATGATACTTTAACTGCGATGCGCTCAACACATTATAGACCTTTTCAACGAGGACAGTTTGATTATATTCTGGTAGAATAAGATTGACTTGACAATAAATAAACGTCAACAGAAATAGAAGGTAACCCGTTGGCCATTCAATGGCTACTGGAGAAAATCATACTGATTATGTATGACCCGGAATTATGTGATATTGTTCCGGATCAAGGTTTTAGTTCAGACTGGAGAGGTTTCTTTTAGAGAGCAGCGCATTTCTAGCTCACCTCATCGTCCTCAAGAAACAACAGCCGTACCATGACGATGTTGATGTAGTTGCCAATGGTGACGTCATGGTAAAGAGCTGCAACCTACATTTGAGAAAAAAATTAAGATGGAAAAGAAGAATTTCAATGTACTATGGACGTAAGATAATTTTTAGATTAAGTCGGTTACTCATTTTTATTTTTTTTATTGACTACCACTCATCAATGGCAGAATTTTACGGGACAAAAACTTTAAATGACAGCTGTTATAGCTGTCCTAAATTTACGAAAACAGCTATAGGCAATTTAGATCCAAGTAAAATCAGATCGGGTAAAATCAGTCAAAAATCACATTTTAAACAACTCGTTAAGAACAATTTGGTGACTTACAATATTCATGACGGTCAGCACATAAGTTTCGATGTCTTGATCCATGTAGTATTGCACCATGTGTTTGTCAACGACTACAAGCAGCTCCACGTTTCGTTCCTGGCTAGTTGAGCGCCGTTTGCGCCTTTTTCGATTCCCGTTGACATCTGGTTTGCCATGCGTCCCCTTCTTTGTTGAAATGTGGTCCGACTGCTCTTCCGATACTTTTTAGGGGAAGGTATGAATTGAAAAAGAAAAGTTAACAAATTTGTCGCTTCAAGTTTTGAATTATAAAAGGATCATCGAAGCAGCTTTTAAAAAAAATTCTCTGCAATCATACATAAATTAGTTTTTATACTGAAAGAAAATGGAAAAAAAAAAAAAAAAAAAAAATAAAATAATAATATAAAATAATAATAATAAATAAATAAATAAATAAATAAACAAATAAATAAATAAATAAATAAATAAATAAATAAATAAATAAATAAATAAATAAATAAATAAATAAATAAATAAATAAATAAATAAATAAATAAATAAATAAATAAATAAATAAATAAATCAATCAATCAATCAATCAATCAATCAATCAATCAATCAATCAATCAATCAACAATCAATACATAAATAAATAAATAAATTAATAAAATCAATCAATCAATCAATCAATCAATACATACATAAATCAATCAATAAATCAATCAATCAGTCAACACATAGCCTATACCAATAAATAAAAAGGAAAAATATAACTTCCTGGTGTGTCAAATCATGAAACCTTTTGTCTTGAAATCTTATATATATTTCGAAACCACCACATTCTCGAATTCAACCACCACTTTCAGTTAACGGATGAATTGTTAGCTCTGCTGCCGAAACTCTACACAGGCCCTAAATACAAATCGTCAATATCTTGTGACGTCTGACTCACCTTTGTCATTGACACCGCAAAAATCATCTTGATCACCCCCAGTCGTGTCCCGTCTCGAGAGCCGAGGCGACCCATCCCTGCTCTGGTCTGGTAACGCGGATCGCTTGTACATCACATGAGGATGATGGTCTGAAGATTGTGTCCTGGTATGATTCCTTACAGGTTCGATAAAGAATTCCTCGTCTGACAATCGTATCATTCCAATCTGTAACGAGAAATCACGAGACATCCAATCAGGAATTTTACTGAATCGGTCAGTTGATTGCATGGTTTTATGTAATCAGCACACTAAGGTGTGCTATTCGCCCGTTGTACGGTCATCCATTTGCGTGTAGAGCCTCGAATTGGGGACAGCAGTGAATAGAAGCATTATATAACTCTGTATTGTCACGGTAATGTAGTGACATAAATACAATACAGATGAAGCATGAAGTCAAGGCTCTACACGCACATTTCAGATCCGAGCAAAATAGCGAATGGCCTCAAATCTCAATTAACAGATCTCAATTAATTACAGATCTCAAGAAAAACAGATTTCAAGATTTTTAATATGATCAGTAGAGTGTATATTGTATAATGTGCCATTCTCATGAATATGCCAATTACATTCACGCACGCGTATAATACACTTTTGGTTTGCAAACACTGTAGGCAGACGCACAACAAACGCGTAATCCCTCATTTTGCCAGCCAGTGTTAGTGCGTAGCCGACGCGCGATGTGCAATTTCAAATTTCATGGGACCGGTTGATTTACGTTCCCCTGCAAGATACCAGCCAACACAACAACGCTGGTAACATTACATTCCTATAATTAAATAATATGTGGGTACTCCCCAAAAAAGAAAAAAATTGTAAAAAAGAAAAAAGAAAAGTGGAAATACGATATCCGATGTTTTGTTACGCGGTGTTCTTAATTGTTACGCATTCTGTTGTATAGATTGCAATTTTCATGTCCAAGTGAGTGTCCAAGCGAGTAGCTTAAACACAAAGAGTAGCTAAGCACGACAACATTATGCTTACCAGAAAAAGGTTACCAGCCAAACTACCATGTCACACGGACAATTTGTGACTGGTATTCTGCTCATTTCTGCTTAGCAGACAATTGTTAAGCAGTTTTTCTGCTTAAGCAGCTCTATGAAAATTGGCCCAGGTATTAAGTGCAACCACTTTACAACGGAAAGGTACCAGACTGTAGCCCCCAATGGTTTGGGGGCTGATAGTTGACCTTGGTTAGTTTTTTTTCTGCTATGATTTTGTTCTCTCGTACCAGCGTCACCCGTGAACTGTAGGTCAACTTCTTTTACAGAAAAGGTGTGTTTTAAATCTGCCCTAAATACATAAAGGTGGCGGGGGTTTGTCTCAGTCCGACCGGTGCGAAGCTCCTGCAGAGAGCCAATTTCTACGTTCACCTTCAGGGGGAACGGTGTGCCCTCGAGAGCCCTAAATTGCTCCTAATGACGTGCATTTATCTTCAAAACAGGATATGATCGTGAGTCTTGCCAGGCACCAGTCTCAATCTCTCTGATCTTCTAAACCCCCCAAATGCACTACTTCAATGGCACCGAGTGGGCGCGAGAAGAGTGGTCACAATCAACCAAATAGATTTAGAAACAACCACCGACAGCGAGGTAATTGTTAAATATGTCTGCCCCCTTAGACCGGCGAAGACAACCCCTTCGGATATTTCCCTAAATACCTGAAATGAGTCGAAATTGAAAAGTGTCCAGAAAGCTTAAACACACCTGTCCAATTTGACTTCAACAGGTGTAAGTGTTTAAGTGTATAACGAAAGGGAGGAAATGAAAGTGGGCCCAAGTACTTTGTTTTTTTAAGCTCGACAGTGCTGTAGATCCAACGTAATAAATGATTACGTAGTATTAACTCTAAATGAAATAAGGAAATCATACACTACACGGCTTCCTTAATTTGTCTTATAATGCTTCCGGCAGAGTATTACAAGAAACACATGTTGTCATATTATTTTGTTCTTGATTTTGATTGTTGACTACTTTTCCTATAAAGATCAAATTTCCTCTGCAAAAAATCTGACCGGTTTAAATTTAATCTTTAATATCAGTTGTGAAAAACGAATTCTTGGTATTAAGTGAAGGCCATTTTGTTGAGTTGAAATGTTTTAAGACTGAGGGGCTGAATATCACATCTGTCCCCGATCTAAGAAGATTAACCAGACGAATACAGATGTTGAAAAGTTGAGGTAAGGATCTCAACCCCAAAAGTGCAAATCACTTGTCGACTACTGAGGTGTCGAAGTTCCTTTTTACTAAACACAACTTTCCCACATGGCAGCTATAACATGGGCGTATGGGGGGTTGTCGTTGGTTAAAGGGGGCAGAGGGGGTTAACAAGCCTGACATTTTACACTTTAAATGTTTTTATTTTCAAAAATAGAAGAAGTGTGCTCTCTCGTTTAATGTGTCTTCTTCTTCTTGCTGTGCCCGAATTTTCCCCACACTTTTGCCCGAAATTTGTGAGGGCAGTTGCCCCCTATAGGTCGTACGCCTATGCGCACGAGAGTTGCCTCTCCCCAAACTGAGGTTAGCCCACACCGTTCCTAGTACAGTCAGTCTCAGTTGGGCGCTCAAACCGATGCATCGCGATGATACCTCAAAGTCAGGGAGACATTTGTCATAACCATGAATAAGTCAGACGTTGCAATAAACTTTGACTTTGCTTTGCCGTCTACCCGAAAACACCTTTATAGTGACTCAGGCTTTGTGACGGAAGCGGCTATATAAAACAACCCAATCAAAAGTCAGTCAACAAACGATTCGAGGAAAATTCCCAGAGCACCACATGTCAAACTGGTCCGCGTTATTATTAGGTTTTCATCACTCTTGTTAAGAAAATTTGTTTTATCTGCCGCTTCGGCATTCCAAAATCCCAAAGTTAATACTTTAGCTAATGGTTTTGCCAAATGTGCAGTGGCTATGAAACATCAATACTCGTGGTCACAATGTTGCTCAAGACATGTAAATCTGTCAGAGTTGGAGAATATTATTTGAGTCATGTTTTTCACATTATTTTTCAAACGTCGTCAATTATCATCATCAGTTATTTCCGGTTGGGTGGATGCCCATCCCGCCCATCTACTTGGCCGTCTCTCCCAGCCCCATCAACACCGAGGTGAAACATTCCTGCTCGGCCTAAAATGTTGTTTATCGCTCTCTCTCTCCTACATTGCTCAAGAGTATTCGACGTGTAAATTTGGAAACCGTGTAATTTTAGTGCACGTGTTATTGTCAGAAATTTACGGCTTGTTCGGGTCAGGACACCACATTTTTCGACTCAACTTTGGGGCGGCCAAGGCCATTTGTTTAAGATGCGTTTTTGTTTAATTTACAAGCTCAACTTGGGACTTCCGAACTTCTCAAATGATACCCTAAATAGCGATAAATCAATCGAGCATGAGCCAAAAAAAGAAAGAACAAAACCCTCTTTTTCATGATAAAATACCGATTTTTTTAGTTTTTGGCTGATGCCACATTCTAACAAATCAGTTACATGGCACGAGGAAACTGAGCTATGCCAACTAATATTTCAATTTGACAAATACCCCGCAAGTTCGAGTTCACCGCAAAGTTGATACAGCTGAAGCATGCCGGGGTCACCATGCGCAGGCGGATCCACATTTCTCGGTTCATAACTTCAAACTCGCTATGTCTCTAATAAGCAAAGAATGCTTGAGATTCATGGAAAATGAGCCTCACATCGTGTGAGGTTTTATTTATCTGATAAAGATTAGTCTTTTCCTCCTCCATGTACAATTTGTTAGTGTTTCTCCAAACTCACCTTGTTGAAAGAAAGCTCGACGGGGCAAAAACACTAGATAGGAAGGTCAATATCAATTCATATCACCCACCACGCTGTTTACATACCGTGGTCATCACATTGTCCTAACCATGGCAATTCCCAGTGACAATGGGTTTGTGCAAATTGAAAATTAAGTCGTCATAATTTTCACTGTAGGCCTACCTGTCAATTGCTTTGAGGCAATGCATCTGTGCCCATCCACCCCACCCCACCAACCCCATCCCCACCCCCACCCAACCCCCACCTCACCTACCCCACCCCCACATGATTCGGAAAGCACCGACAAGGAATGTTAGTACATATCGGTTTAGGTTGAAAACAAGATTGCCTGAATATTCAATACTTATTCCATACTATAATAAATAACTATAAATAACTAACTAAAGGGAGTCTTGGTGGATTTATAAACACAAAACAAACAAACAAACAAACAAACAAACAAACAAACAAAAACAATCGGTTACTTAAAGGCTAATGTACTTAAATCCGTTGACCTTGTAGGCTCCACAGCTTTTAATAATTTCTCACCGAAAACGACGTAAAAGGTCTTTCCCTTGATATTTATCAAGCAGAGAGACCATCAAAACGTGACAACGAAAACAAATGAAATTTTCACAGTTTGGTCGTATGATGTATTTATTAAAGAAAAAAACATAATTGACTTGACTCTTCTAAAATAAGAATGATGCACTCTGCCTTTAAGGATAATGTTATCATACATCTTGGTCTTTTTATATCACTATAATCCAGGCTACCATGCTAGCTCTTCCGGGTACCAGTTGAAGCATTGTGTTATTCAACTCTCGGTGACAAAACGATAACCCTTCGTCTGATTTCATCAGATTGTAAAAGTGTTTGATGTGAAATCATTGTATGTTTATCCAGAAGAATGGATAAAATTCTTATCGAATGTTTCTTTGAAAGTGCAGACTGACAAGTGGCTGGGATGACCCCACGGACAGATCCACTTTGACATTGTGAAATATTTGGTCGGTGTGAAATATGTAACCTGTACAGGGTCTGGAATGAGTGGAGCTCTGATAATTCGAATAGCAGATACGAGTTTTTCGAGTGCATCGAGACATTCCATTTTGAAGACTATAAGGAACATAAGTTCTCAATGGATATTAAGATCAAGTCTGCCAGGACAAAAAAAAGGAACAAACCAAACGAGGATTCTCACAAACAAAGATACAGAACGCATTTTAACAACGGGATCCAACGACGTCCTCGGTTTTACATTGTGAACGAAACCTGACAAAGACACCACTACAAAGATTTTTTATTACACGTTTAAAATATTGCAACAACAAACAGAAGTACCCGTTTCACATGTGTAAACAAACACTAATTGTTTTTGCCATTTGAATCACTAACAGCAATGAAACTTGTATGTGAATTCACGGGTATGCCGAGTGTAATAAACTCCCAATTTGACGAATCGACGTGTTCCGACGCCTCGGGCATTTTTCCCGCTCAAGTTCAACTTCAATATTTATTGGAAGATTAAACCAGTTTGTGAATCTGTGGTGAGAATGTCAACATTGTGCCAGGGTGCAAATAAAATGCATCTGTATGTATGATTACCGCCCCAGTTGTTTGCATCTAAGTTGAGTAACATCGAACTGAACTGGTAAACTAATAAACTTAAAATTAACCACGATTTCTTTGTACTTAAAGGCACAGTACACGTTTGGTAATGACTGAAAATTAATGGCAATAAAAACTTACTTGGTAAGAAGTACAGCAGCTTTGGGTAGTATAATGAATTTTGAGAAAAGTTTAACTTCGAAGTACAACGGTTATGGGTTATTTATCACTTTTTATTCCCCAAAATGTTGAATCTGAGAAGCGTTTCAGACTGTGTATTCCCATGGGGAATATTCTTCCTGCGTGAAAATATTCGTTCCAGTTTTTCGGTGATATCTCAAAAACGCGACTACCTTTTCCAGTGAAATTTTCACAGGTTAGTTTTATTGTATGTACCTGCATTTATATAGGATTAACACAATCCGTATTATATAGGCTCCAATTACCAAATGAACGTAGCACCTTTAAGTCAGTGATGATAACTATTGCCTTCCTTTTTTTGTTAGTTAAAAAAAAAAAAAAAAAAAAAAAACGAAAACAGAACGATTAACCTGTTATCCACTATACTTTCGAACACGTGAACATCTTGTCTTCATTTAAATTTTCACAGGTTAGATTTGTGAAATAGAGTTTTCAGGAAGATTGGTTGGGTTAACTACCATAGTGTTAGTGCAACCTTTTCGGTGGTGGTTGTGGTGGATTGGGGGTGGACCCGAGAGACGTTGTCCCTTGCCTCTACTTTGTTGAGACCATGTCGAAGCCATTAAACAGGCAGTCCTCTTTCTACCTTCCTCTGTTTGAGGGGGTGGGTGGGTGGGTGTATATAGGCCGTATATTATATAGGAGTATTCAGAGTATATACGGTATATACTCTGAATACTCGTATATGGGTTTATTGGGTAGGCCTACCAAAGACAGGGCGAGTCTACCCATCCGCAGCCGGTTTCATACTTTGCTTAATAATAAAGTCGTCGATATTTCCTTTCCATTTACAGGAAGCTTGTGGGTGGAATATTTGGTTTCCCCTTTCATTTTAATGACACCCTTCCCCGATTCTAGTTCGAGGAAAAATAACATCGATCACAATTTATTCTGTCTCAATTTTTCTCGTGACTTCCCAAGAGAGAGAGCTCGGCCCATTTAGATATCCATCTACAGGAAACAGGTGGTTTAGATATACCCCTTTTGACTTATTTCCAATTGGTATATAGTCCCAGTTCTCAGGACAACTAAGAGCAGCCATGCATAGTCGCTCCTAAAACAAACCCCATCCATCTGGGTTAATCAATCATTTCAAGGTTATAAAGGAACATTACAGAACTGGTAAGAAAAAAACTTGTAAAATATACCTTTTTGATCACAGATTTACATAAAACTTACACGGTCTAATGATGATGATAGTAAAAAAAACATCCCTTGAAATATTTCTGTCTGAAATGCCATATTTGATGAGAAATAAATAAACTAATTTTCCGATTGGAGTTTATCGCTCAGTGAGCGTTTTATTCATTTGTTGAATCTATTTGATTTCATGCAAATGTGTAATCGGTTTTTCACTATTTTCTCGTGACCCAGACGGCCGATCGATCTCAAACTTCTACAGGTTTGTCAGTTTATGTATATGGTGGATTACATAAAGTGCTTACACTACCAGCAACTGTTTTGTTAGCAAAAACCAATTCTGTAATGTTCCTTTAAGTGGGCCAACGGGAAACAATAACCTTTACCCCCTCGTTTACGGCAGATTGGATTTGAAAACCCAATATCTCACACACAATTATAATACAATGTAAGTATATTGTGTGACAACATTAGTAAGAATGAAAAAATAGATATTAACATAAAAAATGGTCATGGTGGAAAAACATTTTTTGCCTGAAATGCTATAGTTTTTTTTTAATGAATAAAACAATTAGTTCTGATCTCGCAGGACCGAAAAAAGGGAAACGTATTAGGGGTTTTCCACAATTTTCTCGTAATTCCAAAATTCAATGACTGATTAGTGATTGAGCCTGCATGTTCACAGGTTTTTTATTTCATATGTGTGTTGGGTCACGTGTGCGGATTCTTTGACAATTACCAAATTATTCACCATGGAGCTATGGTTTCACATTGTGCTTTAAAGAAACATTCGATGTCAACAATTCTTATTTTGCTCGCACCGGTATCCGATAAACGAAAACAAAACTTGTCAGCTTGTTGACTTTCTCCTGTGCACGATACCAGTGTCACACAATGAAGCCTTGTTATAAATAAATACAAACATAATTTAAAAACAATTTCCAAATAACTTGTACTTTCAAAATGATGATCAGAAGTAGAAAGCGGTCATCGACATTTGAGATTCTGTGATGTACCTTGTAGAAATGAGCGTTCTCCAACCGGGAGGAAACCCTTCATCACATTGCGCCAGACTCATAACAGACCTCAAGTTGACTCCAAACATGTTGACCTAGCATTCTCGAGCTGACTACAATTTGTATAATTGATCGTCTACCCTTGACTCTAATTGTTTGCATGTCAGGTTGAGCTAACAAGCTATTAGTGCCTTTGGATCGGACCCCCGTGTCGTATAAAGTCTGACTCTGATGCATGGCTCTTCACACTTCACAGTGAACGTGCTTCAACAACAGCAACCTGCGTTCCAGACTCAAGGGAGATCGTGCCAAAAGAACTGTTTCGTTTTGATAATTTGTATAGCCCATAAATCTTTACTACGGAACCAACTTGGAGGGAGTTTCTCAATGGAGAAGCATTTTATTTGGTGGAACGTTCTCTGTCAAGGCAAACAGATATGGAGTTCGTTCGCTGACTTGGTCAGTAGGGGCTGTTAACCTAAATGTTCTTGCTTTTTACTGGTAATGTCTTGTACAATATTCGTCTGAAATAAACCTCAGACATTCGAGAATGAAACTTTATTATGAAGCGGCTGGGAATTAAGTTTATGTTTTGAGTACACCTTCACTATTTTGACCAACCTCCTTTCTTCATGAGAAAAACTCTTCATTTCCAAAAAGATAACACAAGTTACTGCCCCCACCCCCCCCCCCCTTTTGGATGAAGTTCTCCTTGTAACAACCGTGAATTGAAAAGAGGAAATGTGGTTTAAAAAAAGGACAATAGAGCCGATTAGCTCAGAAGTACGTTAAGAATAGTAGGGAACTTTATTCAAACCTGTTTCAAAGTCAGAGCCCAATATTAAAGCCCCACTCGTCACCCTTTTATATATGAACCATGTGTACCGCCTGCTTTAACATTTCAACCGAAACACCCGTTGTGTCAGGTGACATTCCTAACCATTCCTACGTGAAATTAACGCAATCTCAACTTGTCAGGTCTGGTTTTTGTCTCTGTGCAACCCGAACCCCTTAAAAAAAAAAAAAAAAAAAAAAAAGAAAAACTACAAACACGACAAATAATTCTTCAAAACTGAACTGGTTGTTTACATAACTGTTATGTACGAAACAATGTTTAGTGTAAACTGCGGTTGACAGAAATCCCACACACACAAAAGTGAGGAAAAAAAATGAATTACGAGAAGAAAGCCACTACCTTTTAAACAGAGAGGTCTAAGCACAAAACAAAATGTAAATCTTTTGGAAAAGAACATAAACACACAGACAATGAGAATGGAATTTCCTTTCAAACACTTTGAATCTTTCAGCATAAGTTACATTTTGTAAAGACGGCCTTATAAACAAAATAAAATTGCACATAAACAAAATAGAGGTATCGAGTATTGAACGCAGCGTGTAAGAAACGACAATAGATGGATTGCACATGACGTCATTGACCACCATCTTTGATGACGTACGATGGAAACGTGCACGCGTGTACGCGCTACGCACGACCCTCAGCCAATGATATATCTTCACGCGTGCTCACTTCATCAAAGATGGCGGCCAATGCAAGGGGGTCTATACGTACCACTCCATCACACGTGCTAACGGCAACTTTTGAATCTCGATGTCCGCGCACGTGGCCGTTGAAGTGACAATGGTGGGTGCGGTCCATCTGCCTCATGCTGGACTCGGATATGTTCCTCCCCCGTCTCTCCAGGACGAAACCCGGCGCCACGAGGCGACGACTTTGCTCCAACTGTAGGTGTAGTTTTCTGTCCAGTAAAATAATCTGGTAGTGCCTCGGACGGTCGACCGAGTCCTCATCGCCGTTGTCTTGCTTGCCTTCCGGGGTGTGCCCCATGCTCAAATCATGGGAGATGAACGCACCGGTGCTATCAACCAGGGATGGAATAACTACCTCGTAATCATCAAGAGTTTCTAGGAACTCGGCTGCAAAGAAATATGAAATAAATTAATTAAGGAGGAAACCGGAAACATGATAATTTACTCCCATTGGAATAGAGCATTGAGTTGATCAGATTGAAATTAGAAACAGAAATCCACCACACAGACGGATGCATAATGGCACAACATTAACGGATGAGTAAATAATTAATAACGTCTTTAATCCAGTCACATTGAAACTGTTGAGTTATCTTATACAGCATGATTTCACTGTGACTTATTCTAGTCAAATCATGAGTATAAGCTTTCGTAAAACAAATGAATCACAAGAAATGGTTATTTTCGCACTGGATTCTACCTGGATAAAGGAAAGACGCTGTTGGGCTGGCACGTGACCAGCGCTTATAAACACCTTCTCTTAGTTATTCGTACGGTCAATTTACACAACGAAATATACGAGCTCAATACTTTAGATATTAAATAATATACAAAAATGCTTTTGCTCATTTCAATTTTTTCTTTCTTTCCAACATTACACAATTTTTTTTCAAAAAATTAATATTATTAATAGATTTTCACAACCGATTCCAGACTTTATTCTGCGCTTCTTCTTGGTCGACTCCTAGAAAGTTTCAGATCGATAAGGCGTCCTGAACGCCGTACCCGAAAACTCAACAGCCAGTCCCGAACACCCCCCACCCTCAAAGAAAATTACCGTCTTGTTAAAAGTTAACGCCAAGGTCTACCGGCCCCATTGCTTTAGGGTTTATGCCGAGCAAATAATGTCAAGACGGCGGAGGGACAACTGCACTGTGTGCCCCTGTTGTTTTTAGGCCATCGGGTCAAGTCGATTTCAAACACATTATGACTTTCTGTTTTGAGTCCCCATCAAACACGTATTCGGTGGCATTGCATGCAAACTCGGCCGATCCACGACTTGAAAAAGTGGAACGCTATTTGTTTACGTACAATCTGGAGTCATTTGGATGCGACTGCATAAGCCTCGTCAGTTGTCAGTTTTGAAGGAGACACAGCACAAAGTTATTCGTCGTTTACTGTTTTGGTTTTTTTCTTTTCTTTCGGGAACAAAATATGTTAACATGTCTGATTGTGTCCGGGTATTCGGATGACCATGAGGTGACTGAAAACATAGAAGTATGGGCCTGCCCAGTTGGATCATTTAAACAAGTTTAGTTTATTTAGTTTTGTCTTATTTTACTTATCTATTTTTTTAAAAACAGAATCTGGGGATGATAACTTGGAGGGACAAAGAAAAGGAAGGGGTGTCGGAGGCGGGTCAGGAAATCAACCAGACGGGACTGTTCCGAGTTGCTCACCCACAATGTGATTACGGAATGGAAGAAAGAGTGAGGGGGGGGGGTTGTCCAATTCAAGATAGGGTGTCTAAACGACAACAGACATCCCTCTGGCTAGCACCATGGGAGTGGGGGAAAAACAGCTTGAAAGAGTTTCCAACACTTTGGATAGTATTGACATATTCGGGGATGATTGCAGGGACAAAGAGGTCGGGTTAAAGTTCTAATAAACCTTTAAGCACGTGCGACCATCTTCATGCTCTCCCATTCAAATCAATGTGACCAAACCGAGGTTGGAAGGAGACACAGTCTGGTTCCTTTGTGTACAATGAGTATAAGCATTCATTACTGTTATTGGATACAAGGAACATGACCAAGATGGTGACAGAATGGAAATTTCGGTACATACTTTGAGTTAAAATATTGAAAACATCGGAGAACCCCTAAACACACTAAGTTTTAATTCCGATGCTGGCCTGAGTAGGGTCTAAAGTTTATCCAAGTGACCGAGTGTAAAATGTGGGTTTTTGTACAATGCTAAAAATCACAACTAATCACTGCAATTACAACAAAATAAAACAAGGGAAAAATACCCGGAGCATAAATTAAATTACCCTCAAATGAAAAATAAGAAAATGATCACTCGTTATTGAACAAATATTATAAAAATGTCAATCACAGGGCGAATAATTGCCAGATATAAAAATGATGCTTGCAGTATTTTTGGATTATGCAAGCCTCGATCACCATGGCGAAATGAAGCAACGCTCACGAACTGCCAAAGGCAAATGTTCCGTGAAGATATGTCCTTTGAAGTACGAGAGTGCCTCCGCAAGAATTCCTGATGACCTTTTGCACACCCGGTACAATGATGATGCATTCTTTACTGTCTCCGAGCCATATTGTGGTGTGTATTTGTGATGGAGTCTCTCTACATGTGTGCAGGTGTAACTAAACAAAACGTGTATCTTTAAACTGAAACCAAACCAAGACACACAAACACATATCATAGAATCCGGCATCTTCTGAAAGATAATTTGACATTTTATTTTAAAAAATTTGCCCCAAAAGGAGACCTAAAATAACATTAGAATAAAGAAAAATACTGCAAAAAGGCATTCGAGTGGTAATTGACCCCCCCCCCCAAACCACCAAACTATTTTTTTATGGTGGCCCTGAAGGGACATCGAACATAAGTGTTTACGTTAATACTTACTTAAAATTTCACGATTTTTGACCCAAATCGTATTCACGTAAATATTTGCGATTATTGTCCGTTTCGCGAATATTTACATAAATATTCAAGTAAATGTTTACGATTTGTGCCCCAACACGCAAATAGTCACGTAAATATTTACGTGAATGTTTGCGATTTGGGGCAATATCGTGAATATTTACGTAAGGAATGTAACGTTTGTCCCTTCAGGGCCATCATACCAAACCGATGCAAGTATATAGAGCATGTAACCTGTGACGTCACTTGTTTACAAAAGAGCCACTGATCAGCCTTGCATAATTTGTACACAGCTCAAAAGGAAGAAAACAAACAATCTTACATTGATATCAACTTTTGATGTTCTGAGTAGCTGTTATTGTTATAACTCTTGAATTGATGTGGAAAAATATGACACATATTGTACACATTTCCCATATAACCAATGTAGCATCTTGCCTGCCAGGAAATGCCCTGGAATGTACAAGGTCACTGGTCTACACGGTACATGCCACATCTTCAATCACTCATCGTTACTCCTCAGGGTCTTGCTCGCTGATGTGTGTTTTCCCCTCCCTTCCCTCCCCAATTGCCCCACGGGCTAAAATAGTGTGAATTGAAAAACAACACAACCACCCCGTGTGATGGTGGTGGTGAAGACGGACCCTCGGTTGCCAGTACAACTTCTACCCTGATGATGGGGGGAAATCACTTGCCTAAGTCGACCGACCTGAGACGTTGACTAGCCGTGATCTACTGATCTTGCTAATACGAGTTTACTGGCTTCTTTTATAGTAACATTAAGACAATGAGCGAAATATTATGACCACTTACGATCAACGTCTAAGTTTTGGTGATGAGTCGACTTGACGAGTCTGAATTACGAGTATGGCATTAACAGAACTCCGTAGGTTAATAATCCACTCTCGACACTCTAAAAACACCCGGGTCAGAATTGACCCGATTCCAGCTCTCGTGGGGATAGGGGCGACCCATTGCTGGGTCACTCAAGGTGACAATATGACTCTGAACCGGTCAAAATGACCCCAAATGGGTCAAAATGACCCAAAATGGGTCAAAATGACCCCAAATGAGTCAAACTGACGCACGAACTAATATCTCATTATTTAAAACCAGTTTCCGAGTCAGCCTGACCCACAAATGGTTCAGGCTGCCCTGGGACCCGAGATCCGAGTCAATTCTGACCCCAGGAGTTTTTAGATTGAAAAACAGATGGATCAGTTATAGACTGACGTAACACCAACAACATGATTGTTCACATTGGACCCTCGTGTTGTTTGGACGCGCATTCAGAATGTTTGTGTACATTCCAATTGGCAAGTTACCAAAATGGTGACCTTTCGGAATTTTTTTTTTTTTTTGACGAAGGAAATACTGAATGGAAATGAAAAAAAAAGATGTGGGCACCATTTTATGATCTGAAACTTGTTCGTGTATGAAAAGTGAATGTTTATGTGAAGTTTTCATTGTATTATTAACCACAATTACTAGAAAGATGATAACAATTATTTGCACTATACTAGAAATTGTTTGTCACAACCTGGGTAAAACGAAGGTAAAATAAACATGCTTAATAATTTGAACCTAAACTAATTGTGTTTAATTTATGAAAATTTAACATTGGTTCACACAAAATGAACAATGGCATGCATTATTCTCCAAAAGCTACGGACCAAAACAATGTGCAGTAAATGTAGAGCAAACTGATCAGTTCGAGCATCCAATGATGCAATGTAACAACTCAATCTGAATAAAGTACAAAGGAACGCTTCCTAAGTCTCCGCCCCCCCAAAAAAATATATATAAAATTAAAACAAAACAAAATAAAACTTTTACTGCATCTTAATAAGGCAGGGTACTTTTGGTAATTGTCAAAGACCAGTATCCTCACTTAATTATGCATAAAATAACAAAGCTGTGAACATTAATTGGTAATCAAAGTTGCAAGAAAATAATGATAGAAGAACACCCTTGATGCGTGCTTTATAGATGCCTGAGAAAGGCTTCATTTTCTCAGATTCAAATATTTTAGTGAAAAATCAAACCTCTTTCTCAAAACTACATTACTTCAGAGAGAGTCGTTTCTCGCAATGTTTTATACTATCAGTACGGGTGGTCCTTACCAAGTAAGTTTTTATGGTAAGGAATTATCAAAATTATCCACTGCCTTTAACGCCGAGCAAAACAGATTAGGTTGATAAACAATAACAGCAACAAAGTATCGCAAAAAAATAGATTTTTAAATCGCTCTGTTTGCTTTTCTGCATGTCATCTCTGCGGAGACCGGTTCGAATCCCACCTCGACCGGTTTCCTCTCATCGACCCACCACATCTTAATAATGGCGGCACTATCTTCGTCGTAAGTTTCTTCACAATTTGAACTTCTCGTTACATTGACTCCAACTAAAATATAAACAGCTACATGGTATACGCCACAAGTAACCAGACAACGCAATGCGAGTTCAAGGTCTTGTTGAAATTTGAGAATAATAATACTGTAGTTATAAACAAAATATTGCAGTAGCGCTGATTGCACAAAATGGGGGAACTGGGGCCGATTTCACAAAGAGCTAAGATTGATTATAAGTGTGAAGCAATCTTAATTGCTAAGCAAAGTGTGATGTCACAATACAAATCACTATGGTGATATTGACACATCATCTTAAGATGAATCTTAGTACTTTGTGAAATCCAGCCCAGGGAGCCCCATCTATTGTTGGAACATGAAATACGCGCGGGCGCCATTTTAGCAATCAAATGTATTGTTATACCAATGCTAATTGTCTGCACTGATCTATTGGTGCATCAACAGATTTGCTTACTAAAACGGCGTCCAGTGCACATTTTACATTTCAGCTGGAGTTCCCCCATCGTGCGCCTTTGGCGTTCTGTAATCTTTGATAGAAACCTTAAGACCCCACTGGATAAGTGAGGAAGATGGTAATAAGAATGTACCGTACGTCCGTCTGGTGTACCTTCGATACAGAAAACACACATCAAAATAGTACGCCCTCCTGTATGGTTTTGGAAAACAAAAGTCAACAAACAAAATGCATAACTTGTTTTTGTTTTCTGTTTGACACTCATACCTTGTTTTGGATGATTAAATTGGAAGACGTTTTTCGTCGGCATAGTCCTGCAGATGCCTAAAACCATCAACAATAAGTAGCAAGTTGTCAACATCTTGCTTCGTAAAAAGCAAATCAGTAATTTTGTCTTCACAATCAAATGACCAGTGCGTTATCCACGCCGAGTTGCAACACATTAGTCGTAACAGAAGTTGCAAGCAACCTTGCCGGGATAACGAGTGATGGAGCTACGATGAAACCTGAAGTGTTTGCCGGCTCAAGTTGATAAGTTGATTTATGCTAGTCGCATGGCTCGGAGCTAATGATACTGCACCACGGTCTGTAATCACCCCGGTCTTATGCGGCGCTGTGCAAGCCCCGAGTTCACCCGGTCGTCACCGCTCTCTCAAACGGTTGAACTGTCAAAATGTGGGAACGACGTCAGCACCCAAACAAACATCACAGCTTGATAATGGCACAACCCCCAGTGATGATGGGGCTAACTGTTGCTGTTCACTCTGCTTGCATGAATGAATGGAGCCGCGTAGTAACTTTACCGGAGGTGTGCGGGGACGAATCTTGTCACGGGATCGTGTGACGTCATGATTTGATAGTAGAAGTTTACACACTGTCCGCAAGGTTCTTGGCATGCTTGGCATTTGATACGCGCTATAGCCAAGGCTTCTACATGTATATATTGGATTGATTCTGCCCATGCAAATCAATACCATATATTGCATATAGCCATGCTATACAGCCATAGGGATTTTCTACTAGTTACTTCTATTTCATGAAAAAACAATGGATGTCAGTGGGTATTAATTTATGTTGACCCTGCATGGCAGCGATGACCGCGGCGGGGTGTCCAATGTTTGCATTCAAGGATGTTCAATCAAGCACGGTTGAAGCTCAACATTATTCTTGGGGGAGGGGGGGGGGGGTGTGGAATGAAAATGCATTTAGCCCTAGCAAATACATGGTGGCCTATTGTTGTTTGTACCTCCATGTTCTACCATGGAGTTGGTTCTACCATAGTATGTTTTTAGTGTTGTCAGAATAAAACTCTACCGTGAAACTGAGTCCGTGACCTCAGGAGTTCATTTCAATCGGTGAAATAGCAAAAGTTGTCCTCATAGATTACAATTTTGAATCACTTTTGCAATCCTCAACAGGAATGTTTCCCCAAACCACTTTTTTAAACAGGATTATATCCAATGACAATTTATCTATATTGTCAAGAGGAACTGTTGTACATTTAGACGTCGGTCACATCATCATAACGACATGATTGAGAGGCCTAGACTTGTTCCGGTTGTCGGTGTATATTTTGTTTTCATCAATTTCCACGAACTCTTTAACGCTACGCCCTCTAGTGGTCAAACAGCGAACACACGAGCGCCAATGACACTTCGCTCGTCCCCAGCGCCTTGCCTTAAAACCAAAGGCGCTGGGATGGGCAAACGTATCGTTAACGTTAATGTTAGCGTTAAGGAACATTACAGAATTGTTTTTTGCTAACAAAACAGTTACTGGCAGTGTAAGCACTTTATGTAATCCACCATATACATAAAATGACAAACCTGTAGAAGTTTGAGATCGATCGGCCATCTGGGTCACGAGAAAATAGTGAAAAACCGATTACACATTTGCATCGAAATCATATAGACTCAACAAATGAATAAAACGCTCACTGAGCGATAAACTCCAATCGGAAAATTAGTTTATTCATTTCTCATCAAATACGGCATTTCAGACAGAATTATTTCAAGGGATGTTTTTTACTATCATCATCATTAGACCGTGTAAGTTTTATGTAAATCTGTGATCAAAAAGTATATTTTACAAGTTTTTGTCTTACCAATTCTGTAATGTTCCTTTAACGTTAATGCTCAGTCCCATGCTCAGTCCCATCATGCATCACACTCACACTGCAAGCACTGCACGCATGACGTACTTCCTGAACAAGAATCTGTGCAAGCTGATAAGCCCATCCCAGCGGTCCTGGATAGGCCGCTGGGGCCGAGCGAACAATGACACCAGAGTTGGCCTCGGGTTTGCTCGTTGATTTGTCACGAACCATAATAAATCAGAAGCTGAACACATCACTTGAAATCACAACATGCAGGAGATAAACATTATTTCATCTTCGGCATGTTCCCCTAAGTATAATGGAAATATCAGGACTGATGAATGTTTTTTTTGGGGGGGGGCGTGGCATTTTTTGTTTAATGTTATAATTATCTTTGCGTTTTCGGTTTTGCGACACATAGGCCTAATTTGGCTGAGCGTTTGCTTGTGTGTGTGGTTTTTTCTCTACAATTTTCGCAAGGTGTCACGGCCCTATATTATTTGTAGTATTGGGTCAGAATGTTTGTATATTAGCGATTCAATTGAAGTCGCATTTGTTGGCGCTGCATTTATTAACTATTTTACTTTCAGCAGGGTGGGTTTGAGGTGGGGGATGACATCCAAGTTTTGATTTGACTAAATCGTTGACTAGCCCAAACGACCCCCCACACAAAATTCTGTTTGATGCCGTCGAGGACTTCCTTTGCCCAGTCATTCTTGGGAATTTTTAAAGTAGCGACTTCCCCATTGGTTTCGTGAACCTAAAATTATCTATTTCAATAGTTTTTCGTTTCAACTTTCGGTCTGAACCGAACTGGAAGACACGGTCAAATTTGGGTCATATCTGTGTGACATTTGTAAAGATTGTAAAGACCTGTCCGATGTTTAGATAGTAAAAATACAATTTATGGTTCAGGAATTATAATTTGTTCAAATATTAAAGGAACATTACAGAATTGGTTTTTGCTAACAAAACAGTTGCTGGCAGTGTAAGCACTTTATGTAATCCACCATATACATAAACCGACAAACCTGTAGAAGTGTGAGATCGATCGGTCATCTGGGTCACGAGAAAATAGTGAAAAACCGATTACACATTTGCATGAAATCGTATAGGTTCAACAAATGAATAAAACGCTCACTGAGCGATAAACTCCAATCGGAAAATGAGTTATTCATTTCTCATCAAATATGGCATTTCAGACAGAAATATTTCAAGGGATGTTTTCTACTATCATCATCATTAGACCGTGTAGTTTTATGTAAATCTGTGATCAAAAGGTATATTTTATAAGTTTTTTTCTTACAATGTTCCTTTAAACTATAATTTAATGAAATTCGATATCTGATGACATCTTTATGATGACATTGTTCAGGTATTGTGATGATATTGAGGTTCAATTGTCTGATAATTATCGTGTATGTAAATGATAAATAATGTGTACGCACATGATAAGTCTAAAGTTATCGGGTACTTACAAGATATTTACCTTACATGATAACATATTAATAATTGAGTATGCACATGATACGTCTAAAACTGTTGTGTACGTACAGGACAACTACGTAAACAAAAGTCTGGCTATTGTGTACGTACATGGAATTTAATGCGTACGTACAAAATAGTTATCATGTACGTACATGATAGTTATCGTGTACGTACATAATAGTTATCGTGTACGTACATGATAGTTATCTAGTACGTACATAATAGTTGTCGTGTAGGCCTACATACATAATAAATGACTGTGTACGTACACGTGTACGTACATGTACATAACAGTTATCATGCATGTACATATTAGTTATCATGTACATACATAATGTTTCATATAATTCATATTTTATTTCAACAATAAACATTACAAAGTTTTGAAAATTTATGGTAATTGAAACCACTTGGCTTTATTGCACACAAATGTTCTCACGTCCTTCAAAACTAAATCAATACACCAATGAATACCTTGTTTTGCGACCCAGTTAGACTTAGACTAGAGTACTCGTGTACAGTTCATGCACCTCGTCATCTGAGGTTTGTATTTTGTTCCTTTACATTATCAGCTGATATTAGGCTCTTGTGTTTAATCATTCCTTTGCCCTCATAGTATTTGAGCTAACAAGCATGGCCTTGAACAAAGTACTATTTAAAAAAAAAGCCTTCATTGTTGCAAATATTCCACTTGTGAAGGGCTTCAGAAGACCGTATCGAATCCCTTGCAATATGATTGGGTGTAAAATTTACATCGTCCAACTCACGCTTTGTTAAAGCTGAAACTGCTTTAATTGTTGTTCCGAAGAAAACTGCAAGCCTCCAATCTGGTGAGTGCGTATTTAATCTATTTTTCCGGATTTGTAGCGTCTGCTAAACCACCCAACTCCTTCAATTCGTTGCTTAAAACTTGGGCAAACGGGCGTTGAAACTGTTCATGTTACTCGACGCCATGTTGATCTAACGACCTTGTCCCCCGGGACACAACCTTGCCACCTCGTTGGGACAAACGGGCGGGAACGATTATTTTAAAAACGACGATGCAAAGAGTCCCACGAGTCCTAGCCTATATTTAACAATATAGGACTCCTATATTAAATTTTAAGAGTGTTAGAACAGTGTACGTGGCAAAGTCCAGCAATCAAATGAAAAGGATCTATGGTAGGTATTTAAAATTTGTTGGACAGGGGTAATCTTCTTGTGGATCATTCACCAGGAATTCCGTGCGGTCGAAAAGCAATTCCTGGTTCCCAACAAACGAAAAAACTTCGACACAGATCTACGCCCGACCCTTTATGTTTTCACCCTTTCCGAACACAGGGTTTCAGACTGGTGAGATCAAAATTAACTTCTCATTTCTCAAACAAATACAGCATTTCAAGCTAAACTTTTTTCCATTTGAAGTTTTCCCGCCATTTTTACCCCAATTGTATTTTGAATCTTCCAATGTTGTTCACACCCTTTAACTAAGTTACAGCAACTTACTTATAAGTTACAGCAACTTACTCATAAGTTACAGCAACTTACAGTACTTATGGCACATGACACAACGTACGACTTAAGAAAGCAAAGCATACACGTGTTTTGGGCAGGCACATTCTAAAAGCATTTTATTAATATCAAAACATCAGAAAAACATGTCACAAGTCCGAAAAAGTACACCGACTCCAAAATTGAGAATTTTGGACTTGTATCCGTCCCACCCTGATGACGGATTGCATTATAATATGATAGGCCTTACCTAAATTGTATCTGAATCGACACAGTATCCATCACATAAAAAAAGGGGGGGGGTAAATACAGGGGTGCTATTAAATTTCAGACAAACCAAAATAAAAGTAAAAAAAGTTCACACTTTTAAGGTTACATAGTCAGTTAATCTTTTTAGTAAAGAAATAAAACTTTGACTCAAACTTCTCAACTAAGATTTAGATATTTGAATACATAAACGAAACATTACCGATGTAATTATATGAACGTTACATCACCCACAAATTATGCAAAAACTGCTTCAAGGTTATCAGAAATAAGCAACTTTGCCTAAAAGGGGTCATTATAATACCTGTGGAGAGAATTGACTTTTTATATTTTTGCTTTGGCCAATGGCACTCAATCGCAAGTACTTAAAAAAAAGTAGATTCATAATATTTTTGGATCAAATTGATTGATTAACCATGATATTAACAATGTTTGTTATTTAGTTTTGACTTACTGTTGTGTATGCAAACAAATACAACCAAAATGCACTTTTTCTAAAATATTTATTTATTAAACTTTTGGGGGTTTTATATAGAAAAACTCTCAAACTAAATAAACAAAGTACGGGCATTTCATTTTTCGGGATTGGAATAATGTTTAAGTTTGACTTCGATTAAAACAAGATTCATGGCAAGTGAAAAGCATCAAATGTTGCTTTTGTTGTTTTATATAAAATAAAGTTTTACTTTCAACTGTGAAATCGGAGTCCATTTCTTTTGACCCTGGCAAAGAAAATAATTAATTGTTGGAATAAGACAAGAAAGTGTTAGACGTTAACCGTTTTTTAATTAAGATATAAGCACTCCATAAATACGCAACTTACTACAACCAGCAACAAATTAAACTTCACTAGTTCAGTCTGCAAAATCGCTTCTAGGTTAAAAAACAACAACAAAAAACTACAGCAAAACGCTACTCAAAATCGATATAATCTATAATATAAAAAGAAAAGAAAACACGTTTACAAGAACTAAAACTACTAGCCCTTTTAAGTGTTGTTCCTCTAGAAGTTTTTAATCCCTATTAGATTGTCTCAAGGTACAAACAAAAATGCTCTTTAGCGAAAAAAGCTCAGATTTACAAAGCAATTAATTATACGGGAACGATGTGATCCCAATTAAACAGAGGCTACAAGGTCAAATTCAGTTTTTGTGATGCACCCATTTTCCAATAGTTGGAGTCCTTATGAATGTGGGGAAAAGTTTCCACAAGTCTCTAACCTCACATTAAAATGGTGTAAAATACCCTTGTATGTGACCATTTTCCAGTGCCAGTTTTGTTCAAATCCAAAAAAACGTTCAATGACTTCACATTTCATGGTTCTGTACATTTTTGTAATGGATCTTTAAAAAGTTCATTCCTGAATTTTGATGATATTCAATCAAGACAGCATTGAATTTGACCTTTTGACTAAAACTAAAACACCTCTTTGGAATGTACAGACCCATTTGCTGCTGGTATCCAATGGCGTCATGTTTGACATTTCGCTCTGAAAGAGTATGAAACAAAATGGCATTTTACACCGTTCTAATGTGAGGTCAGAGACTTGTAATTCTCCCCCACACTTTCCTAAGGAAGCTACCTATTGGAAAATGAGTGGTTTACAAAACTGAACTTGATCTGTGAGCCTCTCTGTGGAGAAGTATGCTGCCAAACCACAAACGCCATGATGCTCACCTTCTATAGTATCAAGGACCCACCACAAAATCATTGGTCATTACTTATGCACGTTATCATGCATTAGAACCTAAAATACAAAACTAAACTTGAAACTCTTTGAAATTAACACATATCAGTGATCTTAATTACACTTGAAATGTCCACAGGTCATACCAGAAATTGATTAGGAATAAAGACGGACTGGTTGGATAATCTACTAAACATTGATTTGGAGTGCGGCAACTCAAGATTATTACATAATCACAGGACACACATCATCTTGAAGTAAAACAATCTACTTCAGCCCTCATAACAGACTGAAGCCAAGTATCAAAGGGCTTAGCATTTGATCTCAGTCATCATCCTTAATAATTGTAAGCTTTACGCTGTATCCCTATTGGCGCTACTGCTGCGGCTACTGCTACGGCTGTGACTGATGCTAAGGATGTTGCTAAGGACTTCCTATATACCTCTAGGCAGGCGATCCAGCCACAGCTGTAGCCACCAATTTGGACACAGCCTTATTTTATCCATGACAACTCGTTAAGGTGGGATTGATTACCCCATCACCCAATCCCAATGAAATGTTCCGTTTAGGGAATCAAACGTGTAGGAGAAGACAAGACTACTCCGCATCTTCCGTGTATGGGGTGATTATGTGGAGAGAGACCGAGTAATCATAGCCAACTCTAAACCCCTCAAGCCTCAACACCTACATTTTTGTTAGCACCAGTTCACCTATAGTTCTAAATAACATACTCCACACATCAAGTTGAAGTCTGCAAAAGTTACACTACAACAAATTGAATGCGACAGAATCGACTTCGAGAGTTGTGGTTATATTAAAATACCAATGGGAGAGTCTGGAGTGCTAGCTGACAGCAGAGTACCGGTTGGTTTCCACCTATTTCTGAGCACATTGGACTTTTCTGGTTAGTATGCCGCCCCTAGAAACCAAAACAGCCTCCCATTCATATAATATGTAATTTAACATTTAACGCTTTTTTTCTCTCAAAAAATAAACTTGAAAAATGTTTCCCGTCAAAACATTGTCAAGTTTTTCTCAGCTGCTGACACACAGTTTACATCAAAATGTTTTGGTTCTTCCTTTCGGCAAAGGTGGAATTGAGAAAAAGCTTTGTCTCCGAGTGTGTGGCTGTCTACATAACCCTGTACATAACTAATATGTACCAATGCACCAAATAATAATGCTTCAGTTGGATCTGTGTATCTGCTTGTCTATAATATCTTCGGCATACTACCAAAAATACAGTACACACTGTAACCTAGAGAAAGCACAAAATAATGAATACAAAATTGTACTATCAATAATGGTTTTAAAAAAATAATTCTTCTTGGTCTTTTAATACTAGTCTTGTCTGCCTAGTTCCTTCTCTGGTGGATACAGCTCCACCACAAGAGGGCGCTATTTGGTGGTACAAGTGGAGGTGTAAGGCCGTGCCCAAACTGATAGTTTCGGCAGTGGCTATTGCGGGACCACCAGAAGTCCTAGCCAATAGCCATAGCAGAGTCCTAGCCAACAGCCACAGCCAAGTCCTAGCCAACAGCCATAGCTGAGTCCTAGACAACAGCCATAGCCTAAGTCACATGTTTCGGACGCAGCCTCACAAAACCAACAACTTCATGAATTGAAATGGATTCATTCAGATTTGGATTAATAGGTTTCTTTGGTGTTGTTTTTTTGCGTTTTCATCTACTGATTAATCACACTGCTGAGCACGATTGCGTCTGCGCCTGCTGTGCATGCCCTCCGCTGACCCCCCTTGCAGTGATGTCACCACGCCCACCTACATCTGACTCCCAAAATGGAGTCAGGGCGGAGTCACTCTGGGTGATGATGTCAGGTGAAGCGTGTCAATATCAGCAACGGACAAAATATATATCAATACCATCGACAAAATTGATCCAAATGGTCGATAGATTTTTTGTCATACAGCAAAAACTGCACCACAACAGAGTCACACAGACACAGGCTCCCTCTTGCAGATGCGCTTAAGGCCTATTATTGCACGCATCCATTTCCGTCGTCAAATCTTATAATTCCACAACTTCAACCTGAAAGTACTTTCATAACAAATGTAACTTTTCTATTTCGCAGTGACTTAAGAAGAACAAGATAATTTTCTATGCAAGTAAAATTCTTTACTTTAAAAGAGCATAATTTTTCTTTTAGGGAATACTTGTCTATTCTTTTCCCAAGCAAGCAAGCAGTATTAACCTATCCACAGGTGTAGTTAGATCATCAAGACATCACGGCACGATCCTCATTTACATCAAACTGCATCCTCTGTTTGGGTCTCCCTAAATCAGATTGAAATAAATAAAAACAAATGACGTCATTTCAAAGAAATCTGAGATAAATACGATATCGTTGTGTGCCCGCCAGAAGGACGTAACGCAAAGTTACCGGAGAAGGGGCGTAAAACAATGAATGAGCAAAATTGTGATTCAAGGAAACTGACTGTGAAAGTTGGATCAGTTTTCTGCCATTCATAAGTCATTATAGGAAGGTTAAAACTCTGCATCGGAATGGGAAAACATGTCTTTGGGGGGCAATTCTAGGAACAAAAATGTAACAGTGATGCCATGCTTGTTTGTCAGGAGACATGTTATTGCTTATGGCCTTTTTTATACTGGAAAGGGAACTTTGCGTGCCTCGAAAAAGGCAGTAGAGCCTTGCGCCCTTCTTCCAGGCACACAACGGTATGCTATTGGGCAGATGGTTGACACAAGCTGTACAGCAAGACCGTGTCTAGCCCACCAAGGCCTTGAATCCATGTGTAAATTGAGCCTCAGTAATGCCTAATTTGTAGAAGTGAAAATTGTACGCCAGGCAACAAGCATTTTACTTCTCGGCGTTAATTTTGCGTAATTTGACGGACGCAATCCCAAGCTTATACATTGCAAACATTGTTACAACGAATCTGGTGAATTGAAAGAACGCAGAAAAAACATTCAGCGATACATAATGCTGTTCTTCATAGTTTGTAAATTCCAGTAGAAAATTGGTTCCAAATTTGTTTTTATACCAGCTCAAAATAGCCACATTACATGTCAATTAGGATGCGTAACACAAACATGGCCGACATAAAAATGATGATGCAATATGAAAACTAATGTTGAGAAAATAAAAATAATGAGTGAAAGACACTTGTCTTCCTTCATTCACTTTCTGTTAGATTGCAGTTTTTAGACAGTGGTTTTTAGTTCTAAAGATTACTATGAAATACAGGGAAATATTTGTTGCCCATGCATGTAACAAAAATTATACCCAAACCAATGTTGAAAATATTCTTTCACTTCAGTCACTGGTTAGGCCTTTTCAAGGGTTTGTTGTGCTGTGATAAAATGAAAGGTTCAGCTTGAAAAAGAAGTTTTGCTATTTTTCCTGTTTTCAGGCCAGTGTGACAAAATACTAACTTGTGCAGCTTTAGATTATACATTTTCAGAATGTAGCTTAATACCCGATTTCACCTTTTCCCGCCTTTTTATTATTATCAAGTAATAGACCACATGGAAAACTGACTTGGTAAATTTTGAATAATTTTGAGTAGAACAAAGAAAAATTGACTAAAGCGGGACTTGAACCTGTGACCTCCGGATTATTATGCTGGCCCTCTACCAACTGTTCCAACTCCATACAAACTAAGAAGACCATCAACGTTAGGGCTAGATAGCCCAGTTGGTAGAATGCCGGCAATTTATTCCAGAGGTCAATTCTTCTTTGTTTAACCCACAATTTGTTTCTTTCTATTGTGATTTTTACCCCTCCACCAGTGTGATTATACAGTACTGTTTTTGTAAAGAAACCCCAGGTCGTGTGCAATGCAGTGTATTATACGTCTTTATATCAAAGCCAGCCCACTGTGTATTTATGTAATGAGAGGAGACCACTGTGCTTTTTTTGTAATGAAAGATCACCTTGACTGCTGTAGTTAGCAGTGTGAACTGCAATCAATACTCATTATCGTTCTTGCATGAGGGATGCAGCGCTTTCCAAAGGACAAGGAAAGCACTGAGCAAAAGCTGAGTTTACATGTACATCGGTGTCGGGTAAACTGAAACCACATGGAGTAATAGAGTTGAAGCTTCGCATGGTGTACAAAGTGTAAGAACTGAATAGGTTAACGGTAGCAACCATTTGAACTCAACCTTTAAGGAGAGAAGTGTTGGTTTTCTGGGAAGAACCAGGGTTGGCATTGCAGAGTCTCGACCTCTCGATTAGTTTGAGATATTCCGATAGCTTTTTTGGAGCTCCCTACCTGTATCTTGTTTTTCCCACCATCTTATACAATCTACTCAATGTCTAAAGAGGAATGTGAACAGATACCGTCTCTCCCCCTTTAAAATTTTTCCATTTTGATTGTAGCCTTCACCTTGATTGGCCACCCTCCGGCCTTGTGTTGGGCGATTTGTCATCAAGACAATTGAGTGTGCTCTGCTCAACTTCTTGAGAAACAGAAGCAAGGAGAGCTGACCAACCCAAACAACTCTACTATCCCACACCGTGGTTCTTCTCAGATTCAAGGCTTTTCTTGAAGAGATATCATATTCACATAAACTCTCAGTTCTTCAACTCATACTACACCATGCCTCAAATTTCTCCACGGCTCGACAGCAATTGCTGTGGGTGCCCTTAAAAACCCTCAATACAAGTTCAAATTTTCCTCATTGGGTGCCCTTCATTTTGGGGAAATTGCCGTGCCATTTTGAAAACGAAATTCGAAGCCTGCTACACCATCATGTATGTATATCGTGCATCAGGGACACTAAATAAAGTACACGTAGTTGGATTGTTGCCCTTCACCGATGTAAATTTATAAAGCAGCTACTTTCTTGAGGGCTGTTAAAGTTATTTGGGATGGGATGGGAAGTGCCATGGGTGGGATGTGAACCTCAAAATCTCCCGCAATCTAGCAGATAAAATTCTGTTATCTCAGCTGCTGGACCACTGTGTTTGCCAAATAAAAGAGCCCTAGCTTACTTCTGGTACCTTATTGATAAATTTTAGTATCACAGGAAATGACTAATTTAATTCAATGATTTTTGGTCTTTTACAACTCCCTTTCATCAATGTGTAACTATAACCCATGAATTACTTCAAACAACTTTCTGTGACAATTTGTCCACATCTCGTTGGTTATGTGAACAAACATGGTTCTTCTGGACCCAAATTTAGGAAGTTTGGCCTAAGCATGCTGAATTTTTGGCTATAAAAGCCCTGCCATGCAATCTGGAGCATTCTAAATGGTTTTATCTTTATGATTTTTGTGAATTAGATCCGGCCTGAATAAGCAAGCTTGTGCATGGGGACAACCCTGCATTAATTTCGATTCACAAGTTAGTAAAAAGCAGGATGACATTGATCAATGATGTTTTAGTACAAAACACCTACCTTCAGTGGCTAAAACATTTTGCGAATGGCTTTTTTTTTAGCAGACATTGCATTCACATGGGGAGCGCTACTGACAAAGAAGAAGACAGACAATGACAGACAATGCAAAGAGTCACCCTAAAGGTTATAGAGCATACTACATCCAATAAATGAGCCCATGGAACGACACAAGTTGATAGCATGACAAAGACAACACAGCTATAAAGCACTCGGACGAAATATAAATGGTCTTAACATGGACACAAAAAAAGATCTGTTTGAACGGAATGCAAAGAGATAATGAAAAGCAAGAATTTGTTCACATTGTTTTCCCATTTTTGACACAAATGAAATTAGCTTTTTGTTGAAACTCACAGGAAGTACAGACCAGGGCTCAATTTTGAGTTAAGATTGATCTTAAGTGCAAATTCATCGCAGTTGCTTAGCAACGAGTGATGTCACAATACAAATCCCTATGGTAATATTGATAACTCGTCTTAAGATGAATCTTAGTGCTTTGTGAAATCGACCCCTGGGCCCAATTTCATCGAGCTGCTTAAGCACAAAAAGTAGCCAAGCACAACAAAATTAGAACAAGGTTACCAGCCAAACCAACATGTCACATGCACAATCTGTGACTGGTATCATGCTCCTTTCTGCTTAGCAGATGAAATTGGGCCCTGGCTTAACCAGTTAATGCCAGATGACGTGTTAACACATCAATTTTTCTCTGGATGCCTGTTGGGGCGCATGACTTCTGTATTTATATGACACTTTGGATGACCGGAACAAAGATCACCGTGCAATGCTTCATGATTTCACTCGCACAAAAAGGGCAGATGGCGGTGAAAAATAATGCGCAATTTTTCCTTTTTGCAGGGGTTATTGCACATGCTTTAACCAAAGAAAAACCAGGAAACACAATATGAAGAGCTTGATGTCCCCCCTACTTGCTTATAGAATGAATGTATAATACACTGTACTAAAAGGACCCCCCCCCACCCCTGATAGAAAATAAACTGCGCTCAAAACATGAGCGCCCTCTTAAGAACAAAACTATATTCTGTCACCATGTGGTGAGAGACGAGTGTTTTTTCCTGCTTTGTTTCATCTGTTTGGAGGGTAGGGCCTGTTTTGACAAATGAGTATACACAATTGGTAGTTTTCAATGCACATTGGCCTTGTTTGTATGGGTTAGACCAAATGCTAACCTGTTCCTGGTTTACATCCCCTGAACTACAAAATGAATTCATCCGATTAAAACTTCCATAACTTAAGCAGTAAGCACTCCCCAACAACCTGATGAAATGCAATGAAATGTGATGCGTACAGCCCCCTATCCTACTAATTAAATGATACATAGCATTTTAGCTCAGCAAACTGCCAATGAAATGGAACATTTAGTGTGCATAGCGCCACCTACTGACCAAGCATCAAGGCCCCCCATTCTAGTGATGAATTGTTAGTACATTATGTGCACAGCATAAGCCTCCTATCTTACTCATTAATTGTTAGTGTACCAGCATTAAGGCCCCCCCCCTAACCCACTGAGACAATGTGAAGTACATAGCATTTTCGCCCAGCAACCATGAAACACTTTTGGTACAGCATTTAGCCCCCCTAACCTGCTGATGAAATATATATCTTCATTGCCCACCTCCTGAGAGTCCCCGGCATCATAGCTGACTGTAGTAGTGCTGATGGTACGAGTGGCCATCACCTAGACAACACACAAAGTAAAACAAAAAAGAAATCATTCAACTGATTAATAGAAGATAAATTTGCATCGGGGATAAAAATATTATTTTACCCATACTACCCCGTTATATGTAAAGCACTGTATACAACTTTCCCGAGTCCTGTGAACAAAAACAAAAACACAGGTATGTTACTCAGGTGGGATTCGAGCCCATGACCTTTGCCATTCTAGAGGATTTTTTTCACAGGACTCAGGAAAGTACTGAGTATACCGAGTGCTTTACACACATCAATATTATGGTAAAAACCAAATAATATCCATAAATTTGGTTAAAGAGGGGGCTCTAAGGTCAAATTCAGTTTTGTGATGCACTCATTTCCAATTAGATAGAGTCCTTTATAAAAGTGGAACAAATAAATTATAAGTCTCTAACTTTGCAATAAAATGGTGTATAATGTCATTTTATTTGATACTTTTTTTACGTCATTGGATTTTCAGTGTACATTCTACACATAAATTTTTGGTTAGTCAAAAGGTCAAATTAAACGCCACTTGATTAATTATCATGGAAATCCAGAAATGAATGAAAAAGTCTCCTTACAAATAAGCAGACCTAGACGTAAACTTTTCAAATATGACGTCACTGGTTGTTGTTTCGCACTGGGAAGGTATAAAAACTTTGAATTTTACACAATTTAAACTGTTCTAGCTCTATCAAAACAATTGATTCTAGATACTCAACTAAATGCCTTCAATAAAACTACTTTTGTCTCTGAAATATGTGCAGAAGGCAAGTCTGGTTCCTTGACTCACCTCCCCAGAAGCATCCATGAGTGTATTCATGACCTCCTTCCCAACGCCCCAAGTGGATTGATTCTTGAACACCATGTCACTGGGGGGGCTCTGGGAGTGGCCGCTACCAGACGCCCACACTGTGACATCTTTGCCAGACTTCAGCACGTACTTGGCGGTGAACTTGTAGTTCAGCTCCTCCCCGCTGTCAACTTGACGCTTGAGAATCCATCCGCCCAGGGGTTGATCCTGAAAACAAGTGAGGAATATCAAATCAAATGAGAATCAAGGTACCCTCTATTCACCAATTTAATGGAGCTGCTTAAGCAGTAAATATTGCGTAACGATTTTCTGCTTTGCAAAAATGAGTAGGATACCAGTCACAGATGGACTTCAGAAAGATAGACCCGAGGCCAGAGCTAAAACCATACTTATGTAGGTGCCAATGGGAGAGTGGGTGTACTTAGGAACTAGATATAAATTGATTTCTCAATAACTAGGTATGACCAACAACTAACCTGATCTGAAGTGTTCTGCAGCTTGATGAAGTTACCCAGAAGATCACTCTCCAGAATGGCAACCAGACCAGTGGTGGTTGAGCTCTGTGTGGTGCTGGATGTATCATCAATCCTGCGTCGTTTGGCCTGACGGACTTGGCGCTGGGTGACTGATCGAGACTTAGTCCGTGGTGGGGAGGGTGTGATTTTCAGCCTAATTAGGACAGTTCAAACAGACAATGTTTTCAAGTCGAGCTCTTCCATGTATGAGAAGCCTTTACCTTCTCATACATGGAAGAGCTTGTATGAGAAGGAAAAGCTGCAATGTTCCTTCTCATACAAGTCAAGCTCTTCCATGTATGAGAAGCCTTTTCCTTCTCATACATGGAAGAGCTTGTATGAGAAGGAAAAGCCGCAATGTTCCTTCTCATACAAGTCAAGCTCTTCCATGTATGAGAAGCCTTTTCCTTCTCATACATGGAAGAGCTGTATGAGAAGGAAAAGCCGCAATGTTCCTTCTCATACAAGTCAAGCTCTTCCATGTATGAGAAGCCTTTTCCTTCTCATACATGGAAGAGCTTGTATGAGAAGGAAAAGCCGCAATGTTCCTTCTCATACAAGTCAAGCTCTTCCATGTATGAGAAGCCTTTTCCTTCTCATACATGGAAGAGCTTGTATGAGAAGGAAAAGCCGCAATGTTCCTTCTCATACAAGTCAAGCTCTTCCATGTATGAGAAGCCTTTTCCTTCTCATACATGGAAGAGCTTGTATGAGAAGGAAAAGCCGCAATGTTCCTTCTCATACAAGTCAAGCTCTTCCATGTATGAGAAGGAAAAGTGCAACTTAAGGTACCATAACTTCTCTCAAGAATGTCTACCATGGAATCCGATTAAGGAGTTAAAGTTAACAGCAATAGTAGGTGCAGTAAGCCAGGGTCAGTGCAAAAATGTTGTATCTTGATGTTGTACTAGAATTGGTAGCGCACGTAAAAGAACCGGAACACTTCTCTTGGATGAGTAGGGGTTAACCCCGGTGTTTCTGGTTCACATAGCAAGCACCCTTGTTTATACGTTTCCTCAGGCTTAGTTTCATTACCAGAAATATATAATAATCTATAATATCACTAACATAATAGAAACTAAGGCTGTGTCCGAAGTGGTGGCTGCTAAGGGCATTGCTAAGGACAGCCTATCTTTCAAAGCATGATGATGGGACAACCAAGTCGCAGCCACACCTACTAATTAAAAAATGGCTTTAGGGTTGTGGTAACACTATGTATTTATCTTTCTAATGATGAACAACTCTTCCTTTGTTTACCCACCTGCCCTCTTCTCCTTCCAGGAGTTTGCGATAGGCAGAGATCTCTGTATCCAAGGATATCTTGATGTGCATCAGTTCCTCGTACTCCATCAGTTGGTTGGCCATGGCATCGCGCAGCTGTTGAAGCTCCTTGTCACGATCGTTCAGAGCCTCAAAGTGGTTGTCTTGCTCCATCTTGAGTTGCTTCTCGAGGTCCTTGATACGGCTGATCAGAGCATCATTCTGTGTCATGAACGAGACACCAGTTGAGACAAGTATTGCTTTAAGCTCAATATAACAACAAAGTGGGGCCGTGTACAAAATTATGCCTGCAGGAAGTCCAAGCTCTGTGGCTCTTTTGTAAACCTGTGACGTCAAACATTACCAGTCTATAAAGTGACATAATAAACAAGTGTACATACCTGAGACTTTATGGAGGTGAGCTCAGACTGGAGGTTGTCCACCCTGGTGCGCATTATCCGTAACTCATCATGGCTGGCAACTGCCGTGTTACGGTGACGCTCGGCAAGGGCTTTCAGATCACTCAACTAAAGTACACAAAACACAGTAGAAACATGGCTTTCAGATTACGTGTACATGTAGTTATAATTGATGTGAAATAGCATCAGGGATAAAGAGTACACATCCTCGACCCTGCAAGGTTTTAAACGGCCGATTAAGACAGAGTCACCATTCATATAAAACGTTCCGTTAAAAACATCAAACAAATCTTTAAAATTTGAGAAAATATCTGACAGTTCATGGTCCCAGCTCCCCTGGACTTGCTGAATTTCTCTCCTCGTTGAGTGCCAAGTAGCTCCTTTTGAGCTTGCGAGGTCAAGCCAAAACATGCAACCTACATTACCAACTTAAATTGGGCTGTGAAATTTGTGCGCTCCAGGCGATCATCTGATATCACCGTCTTTTGACTCAAGTTTCCTCAGGCCACGTTTTTAAACACTTCTCACCGTGATTATGCATGGCCACGTGATCTTCTCTCGACCAATCAGATTGTACAAACTGTCCCAGGGTATTTATGAATGAATGTTTAGTACATGAATGTCACCTTAGACTCAAACAGAGTTTCCGTTTCTTCACGGAGCAGAGTACTCTGCTCCTCGTGTTGCTCTCTCAGCTCTTGAAGACTCTCGATCAGTTTGCTCTCATAGTCTGAACGAGCACGGCTGTCAATCTCCGTGAAATCAATGGTTGTCTTGCTGCGCACTTCCTTCAGTTCCTACATGCAATAATATTAGTAGTAATGGATATTTTTACAAGATTTAACAGTTCTGTTTTTTAATTGGACCTTCCAATGTTGTGAGTTTTTACAGTTCCGTGTAGTTTGGTTCCTTTGTTATGAGATTTAACAGCTGAGTGTTGTATTTGGTTCCAATGTCAAAAAAAGAACAGTTCGGTATTAGGTTTGGTTCATATGTAAAGGGAAGGAACAGTTCTGTTAGGTTTGGTTCTAATGTCAAGGGAAAAAGGAACAGTTCAGCGTTAGGTTTGGTTCTAATGTCAAGGGAAAAAGGAACAGTTCAGTGTTAGGTTTGGTTCTAATGTCAAGGGACGGAACAGTTCAATATTAAGTTTGGTTCTAATGTCAAGGGAAGGAACAGTTCAATATTAAGTTTGGTTCTAATGTCAAGGGAAGGAACAGTTCAATATTAAGTTTGGTTCTAATGTCAAGGGAAGGAACAGTTCAATATTAAGTTTGGTTCTAATGTCAAGGGAAGGAACAGTTCAATATTAAGTTTGGTTCTAATGTCAAGGGAAGGAACAGTTCAATATTAAGTTTGGTTCTAATGTCAAGGAAGGAACAGTTCAATATTAAGTTTGGTTCTAATGTCAAGGGAAGGAACAGTTCAATATTAAGTTTGGTTCTAATGTCAAGGGAAGGAACAGTTCAATATTAAGTTTGGTTCTAATGTCAAGGGAAGGAACAGTTCAATATTAAGTTTGGTTCTAATGTCAAGGGAAGGAACAGTTCAATATTAAGTTTGGCTCTAATGTCAAGGGAAGGACCCTGAGTTCAGTGTTAGGTTTGGTTCCATTCTCAAAGGGAAGGTTCCTACCTCATCATACAGCTGCTTCTTAAAAGCAAGTTCCTCCTTCAGACTCTGGAGGCGATTCTCAAGGTCAACTCGCATCACCGTCTCTTCCTCCACCTGAAATTATTACACAAGAAAACAACAAAATATTACACTAAAACTCCTTGAAGATTGTGCATCTCATTACTGTTTTGACCATACAGTATCATCCGCTGTGGTTTTGAATGATGATGTAGGTAAACTATGCAGACTTGCAATTTAAAACATCATGTGATGACAGACCTTGCCCTTAAATGCCCTGTACACTATTGGTAAGATCGAAAAACGCAATGTTCACAGATTCACACATAACTTACACGATTTAAAGTAAGTAATGGTAGAAAGGGTTCCTTAAAGTATTTCTGCCTAAAATGCTATCATTTCTGAGAAACGAGTAAAACAATAGTAATTATCGCGCGCGATAATTTGAAAAACAGAAAACACATAAGATCTCTTTTCACTATTTTCTCGTGACCTCGATGACCAATTGAGCTCAAACTTTCACAGGTTTGTTTGTTCATGCATATGTTTAACCACACAAAATGTGGACACTGATTTTGAGCTTTTACCAAAAGTGTACAATACCTTCAAGCTTTTTGTTAGTTAGCAAAATGGGCTTCTTATATTGCCACTTCTTATATTATCGCATAATGAACCTTGTTCACCGTTCAATGGTGCTTGCCATTATTGTAGCATGCGAAGTAGAGAGACAAAGAAGACTGTCATTCCATTTATGCATTCGCAGTTCACGCTACACAAAATAATGAAAAACAGACGCAAACTTTGTGACACTGACAGTTTATATTTGTAAAAGCGGAAACACAAACTTGCCACATTCAATGAAATATCGGATTTCCGCCTTAAATTATAAATTTCACAGGCCTGAAAAATACAGCATTTTTTGTTTACCAGGCAGACTTTAAAAAGTCTGAATTCAAATACATTTAGTATAGTTATTGGTGATATTACCAATTCTACCACCTCAGTTCCGACTGTTAATAAATAGGGTGATTTACATTGTAAAGTATCCTTTGTTTGCCAAGGGAAATTTTTATGACATGATTTTTATTTGATATTGCTTTTAAAACTCATAACAATATTCATAAGCTGAGAAAGAGAATTTTCTTCTCTTATTAGTAAAGAGCTTTAATTTGTTTTCCAGCCTTTTAAGTTTCATTCATGTTAACCAACATATTTGTTGTGTAGTTTGCATTTCCCCCCCGTCATTTTGACTCTTGTCTTGTGAAAAAAAAAGAAATTCTGGTCCAGTAAAAATTCTGACCTTCAAGCCCTGCATGCAGTCTTATCAATGTTTCCCCCCAAAATTGAGCTCTGCAATGGAACAATGATGTCTTCCGCTTACATCATCCACACAGCTTTGTGGATGACCATGCACATGTCCATTCCATAACTACTGCCATGACACTCTAGAGAGGTGACAACAGAGGCCTCTAAGACTATCCATACACTACTTTGCAAATACTCGGTACGTGCGTGTTAGCCGTGGAATGAGGTGCATCAGGGCTCAAATTTTTACTCTGGACCGCAGGCCCGAGGCCAGTGTTTATTAGCATCGGGCAAGTAAACTCATGACCGGACAAGTCCCATGGTCTTGTGTTTGTGTAATACAAAATGAGATAAATCTCCTGTTTGTGCTTGATCAAACTCAAACAGTTCAGCTGTTAAACTGTGTCCGGCATTTTTTTCTTCTCATTTCAACACTGGTTTGTAATCCAAATTCTGGTCTAGTAAACAATTTGAGCTACCCAGCCCTGCGGTCTTGTGGGGCTTTCCCCCCCCCCCCAAGTTCGAGCCCTGTGCATGCTGGTCTAGTTCGTAACAAAGTCGGTCGCTAACTACACGCCGCAGCGTGCATCTCATTCCACAGCTGAAGCATGTACACTGAGTATTTGCAGAGTAGATTTATGCCCCTTATGACCGACTTGAAACCCTGTGAAATGGTGGTGGATTTTCCACAGGACTTTAAAAAAAATGTGGGGCATTCTGAACACAATTTTGGAAACTTCTGCCTAAGCATTCTGAAGGTCCTTGCAATATTATTTTAATTTTTTTTATCTGGAGTCCATGCCCCCCCCCACCCTAAAAAATATAAAATAAATAAACACAATTTTGTTTGCATATTGGCATGCAACTTACGCATAGCAAGTGCATGGGGAGAACACTGTGTTCCAATAAAAAAAATTCCTCTCAAGGCTTCCAATACCGAGAAAAATTTATTGACTTGGCCTCTTGCAATGGACAAGAAGAAACTAGCGTGCCTGTACCAATAACAGCTTGACTATACACCTCTCCTTCTACTATTTTTTACCCAATTTGAAACAAGAATCACGGAACCCAAATTGACAATATATAAACCAACGAGCCTACACCAATAACAGCCGAGTGTACACCTCTCCTTTGGCTATTTTTAACCAAGTCAAAACAAGAATCACGGAACGCAAATTGACAATATATTGACAATAAATGAGAAAATAACTGGAGAATAATAGCGACTTCTCGGTAGATGTACATGTACCAGTGGATCTTGTTCCGTCAAAGTAATAAAGTCTAATAAGGCTGTGAGTGACTGGTTTACGACCACAACAACTGTGCATGGTGACTTCACTTGATGGTAACAACTCTATCTGTACACCGGGCACATTTCACTGGACTGCAAAAAAGAAGAAGAAAGTAAGAAACACTTTTGTGATCAAAATTCTTCTAATACTCGACCTGCAGACATGACTACCACATACTTCTGTAATGCTGATCCTAAAACACTCCTCTCAGTATTGTTCTTATCCAGATGATAACAGCGACAATAGGTCTAAACTCAGGCCATACTTCTCAGTCAAGTTACTACCCAGTTAGAAACCACAGCCTGCAGGGAAATGTGATTAAGACGAGTAATTCACCGTTCCGCATTTGCGCAAGGGCCTGCCTGGTGCACGCATCATGTGTATCTTTTAACTACTACGAAAGAAGCCAACTGTGTGAGCTGAACAATGCCACAAGAGTCCAACATTCTAAGATGCTTCTAGAGCAGACTGGAAGCGTCTACTACGATACGAATACCGGTATTTATAACAGCTGTACCCAGCTTCTTGCTGCAGGCTACACAGCCAGTGGCAGTTACACTGTCTATCCTGCAGGTCTCAGAAATCCTGTGGATGTCTACTGCGATCAGAAAGGCCATGGAGGTGGCTGGGTTGTCTTTCAGAGACGTCAAGATGGCTCTGTTGACTTCAACCGCACTTGGGAGGAATACAAGAACGGCTTTGGCAACTTTGAAAAGGAATTCTGGCTCGGGAATGAGAAACTCAGACTTTTAACAGACACGACAACGAAATGGCAGTTGCATACTACTTTGACGGATTTCGATGGTAACACTGTTATTGGGGGATACAATAGTTTTTTCCTTAAGGGCCAAAAGTATGTTCTTCGGGTGAAATCTCTCTACGGGAATATCAGTAATGGCTTCGGAAGCCACAACAAAAAGCCATTCTCAACCAAGGATCAAGACAATGACAATGATGAGCAGACGAACTGTGCGGTGACATATGAAGGGGGCTGGTGGTTTAACAAATGTCTCTGGTCTAACCTGAATGGTAAATACTATCCAAAAGGCATTTCTCCTCCACTTAGTCACGGAGTCCAGTGGGGAGGGGCGGGTTTGTGGCAATATTCCGACACATCCCTAAAACAAACCTGCATGAAAATTCGAGAAATCAAAACTAATATTGTCCAGGACCCATGTTTGTAGCTGACCTGGCAGGTATAAAAAAAATGACAGGCACAACGACTGTCGCAAAAAACAAAATTGTTCGGTTTCTGGTTAGCCTAGTTTTACGCTGCGACCCTAAACTTGTTATTTGGCTAAAAAAGAAAACCGGGAAAAAACGTGAGGGGGAGGGGGGTAAAAAAAAACTTTTAAAAAATCCACAGATTTAATTTTAAAATAAATAATTAAAAAAACTATTGTACCTATTGAGAAAATGTCTGACTTTTACCAATTTGACAACTTTTAGACAACATTTAAATATAAACCACAACATATCAAGAAAAATTTACAGCTATCTCCGTGATTTGAGTCTTATGATTTTGTGATGTCCTATATCTACGAGCGAAACATACCCACAATTCAATGCACAGCACGCATCTGTGTACACTGTGTGTGGAGGCTTTCCACGGATTCGCAGTCTACAGATTGCGCACATTTTTGTAAAGAAAAAAAAGGTCTCATACTTCATAACGTAGCTCCACATACCTTCCAGGATAAATACTGCAGCGCTTAGAAACGCAGTATTAAGCGCGGTATAAATGTAAAGTACTATTAAGTATTATAAAATTTATGATTGACAAAACAAAGCGTAGCGTAGTAGGTGCATACCTGTGCGTGCTACACACATGGCATGCAACTGTAACTTCACCAAAAAAGAGGAAATAGAAAAATAATAAAAAATTTCAATGATTTTGTATAGTATTTTTCAATTTTGAATGGTAAAACTGAGAATAAAAAAAGAAGAAATCAGCTGATCCGAGGAAAAGTTGCATGCCTGTACACAATGGAATGTCCAAGTAGATATTTAAAACAGCTGTCCTGCTGCCAGCCAAAACTCGAGGGCGCTCCAAAGTTGTTCCGGTCGAAATAAACCATTCGCCGTAGGCCAGTCCAGAAAAAGTTGGCAGATATACACGTCATCAAACGTGAAGTGGTTTTAGTTTGTTTGTTGTTGATTTTTTCCCCAAGAAACAATTCATCTTTCAAAATAGGTTTAGAGAAAAATAAAAATACAATTTGTCGGTATGTGAGCAAAACATTGAGCAATGCAATTTTGGCCAGGGGTGATAAACTTACGAACCTGTTTCTTAGCGGACTGGAGCTGCTTCTCTTTGCTGGCCAGGGTTTTCCTCAGCTCACTAATGGTATCCTCCAGCTGCTGCTTCTGACTGAGAAGCGAATTAATACGACCCTCCTTCTCTCCAAGGGAAGCCTCTAATGCCTGGATACGCTTGTGGGCCGCATCTAGATCCTTTTCTGCTCGCCGCCATCTATTTAAAACAAGAAAATTTAAAAAATACTTTTAATATTGTACATTAAAAAAAAACCCCTCCCATACTTAGGTACCACAGACTGCCACACCTTCTGGGCTGAATTGTGGATATTTTTCGCTCGTAGTTGAGTCGTAGGACATCGCAGGCTCAAATCACGGAGATATCTGTAAATTTTTCTTGATATGTTCTGGTTTTTATTTCAATGTTGCCTAAAACATGTTAAATTGGAAAGAGTCTGACATTTTCTTCCAGGTAAAATAGGTTTTTGTTTGTTTCTGTTTGTTCCCCCCCCCTGTTTTTTAAAGCCGAATAAAAAGTTTAGGGTCCCAGCATAAAACTAGGGATGGTCGGGTAACCAGAAACAGAACCTATTTTGTTGTTGGCCTAAATGTATATTGTGAGAATTCACAAGTTGGTTCGAAAGTCCTTTAGACAGATTTTACAAACATCTATACTACACATTTGGCAATTGCCTTTCAATTTTTTATATATTTAAAATGTGTTATTATGTTCTGATTTTACCATTTCATTGATTTTGATATTTTGACACCTAACACCCCTGTTACACATGGTCGTTTGTATAGACAACTTGGAGACAACAAAGTCTGCACTTTAACTGTGAAGATAGTTTTGCTCATTTTGACTATGGTCTAGTAAAAATAATTCTGGTCCAGTAAACATTTTTCCCCTCAAACTCAAGCCCTGGTATCAAGCAAGATCTGGGGCAAAGGAGGCCTTAATTGGCTTAAGAAGTCATCTCTGTTATCTCATTGGTTAATTGTTTGCATTGCACTCTATACAATCATACACAGTAAACCTCTATAGATTGATAACAGTTAATAAACAGGCAGTTCATGTTTACCCTTACCACAGTGGTTCGTGCTCCTACCTACCTACAATGTACCCATTAATAAGCTAGCAAGGGATTAACACAGTTAGGCCACGCCTATAATTGATCTGTATACAATTTAAGTTTGTGAAATGAATGAGAAAATAGAATCAGCTGATTGCAAACTGCTTACCAACCAATAGTTAATGGCCTGACATAACCACAAAATACATCCAACAGGCCCAGAATTACACAGAGGCACTGGACTCTGTTAACCTTGTCTCCCTTATGGCCCGTCAAAAGTTGCTCAAAGAAATTCAATATTTTCCAATGTGTAGCTTGTGCCATTTGCAAAATGAAAATGGCCTTGCCCTCTCAAAGATTAAATTCCTAGCCTGACCCACACCTGTAATTTGATCCGATTTGTAAGTTACAATTTTCTACACTGAAACTGTAAACTGAGGAATCTGTAGTTACAGGCATTCAATTCAGTTTGTTTAAAAAAGAGGAAAGTGCCAGGCACAGCGAGAATTTGTACTTTATTTTTCAATATTCAATGACACCTTTATTTGTACATGTAGGCCTACATGTACACATAACGTGGAACTAATCTGCTGAAAAGTTGCATGCCTTCGTATACAACAACAACGTCTCCCGTACAATAATCGCATTCATATAGAAACTTTGAAAAGCCACATATTTCCCTCAAAGAGGTGGCCTTTATCAGTGGGAAAGATCCTTGGATCAGGCTTTCAGTTAACACACAGTCTCCTCCGGCATCAATCCAACATTGTTACTTGGAGCAAACTACAAACATGGTGTGCTCTTGTACAATATACACAGACCTACAGTACAAGTCCACACCTCTGGCTCTATACGTTTCCTCACTTGGCCATGTAAATTCAATACAAATTTGTGCTTACTGAACAGTAAGCATATTGTAACATTTAGCAGGGACTGTATGTTGCATATAATTTATATACATAGCAGAGCCCCCCTGTACCAGCTTATTATTTTTTTTTAGCAGTGTTCTTTTGTGGAGCTACATGTAAATCCGCTCTGATCTCTAGCCAGCAGAAAACCCTCTCCTTTATAGGGTAAACAAACTACTGCTTATAATCCCAGCTCAGGGCCCAATTTCATGGAGCTGCTTAAGCACAAAATTTTGCTTAAGCAAAAAAATCCTTGCTTAGTAAAATCAGACTACCGGCCAAGACTACACTCAATTGTTATGCCAAGTAAACAACAGCTAATACCAGTCACAAGCAATGTATAAGGCATGGAATTTTGGCCAGTAACATGTGTAAAATAAGCAAGCTATTTTCGTGCTTAAGCAAATTTTTTGCTTAAGCAGCTCCATGAAATTGGGCCCAGCTCAGAGCAGTTTGAGATCTTAGCTAACATGTCCATTTGTGACTGTAAACATTTCCATGTCAAAAGAAGAAAAAAAATACCACATGCAACTTGCTGGCGCATCAATACAAGTTTACAACCGCAGAGGCTATCCATTGCATCATGTAATGTTGCTCTTAGTCTGTGAATGCCTGGATATTATTATTTAGACCGCAAAATTCTGAAAAGTCGTAACTGTTTCCCCTTGGTTGAAGATGGTTGAAGCATTATGTTCAACCATGTAAGTTGTGAAATATTTTGCACTAATATATTTTGATGTCGACATGATTCCTATCATTGGCTTCATTGCAATTGGACTACAAAAAAAACACACGTAAATGGCAACTGTCTGGCTGCCCATGGAAGACAGTACATCCATTCAATGCAAGTGGTCAGATTGCAAGTGGTCAGATTGCAAGTGGTCAGATTGCAAGTGGTCAGATTGCAAGTGGTCAAAAGTGCCTAGTCGTCAGATCAGATTATATCACACAGGTTTACAGCGCTCAAAAATACCCAAATGTTACATATACACCATACATGTTAAGCCAGTAACATCACAACAAACCAAGTCCACTAGTCATAACTCATAACCCAAACCCCATCCTAAAAGAAGTTATTTGGTCTTGTAAAAATACTCATAGTCCAGTCAAATGACAAGACCTCAAAGTCTTGTGGATATTTTCTTGCAATTTATTACCAACTACTTAACACCCACACTTCTGACCTCCACATTTTTAAGGGCATTCAGTATTGGATATAAATACACACAGTATGCAGTGCTGATGTCTGGTGGTGGTGTGTTCCAACTACTCTACACCATACAGCTATACCACAGTGCATGGCATGACTGGGAGTTCAAATGTCAATGCCATTGTGCTGTGGCAATGGCCACTCCCTGTACAAAACACGTGGAAAGCTGGGTACATGTACATGTACATTGCACACGTAGACATAGTTCTTGTATACTGATCACAAAAACGTGTACATAAAGACATAATTTTTTTTGAACAGATGAATTTAGCATTGTATATTTTGTTCGCATTGTACCATGGTGTTGATTTTTACATTATCTCTTAATGCACTGCATTGCAGGGACTGTTTTATACAATTGTTTACAATGTAAAATATTATTAAATTCATACAACAGTCCATAGTATCTTGTACACCACAAAGCATTAGGTTTACAAGCTACACATTTGTTTTTATAACAGAAAAAATGTGTACATTTGCTGAAAGTTTTTGATATGATACCTGTGCTTGACTCAAATCATGGGTGAATATTTTGTATTCAGAAAGGGCATTAATTAGTCAACATAAAAATATAAAACATGTAGAACTCTTTTCAATGTGATCTTTCTTTTCAAAAAAATTGATATCCGAATTGTTCACAAATTATGGTTGTGTTGTCAATTAGCTTTTGAGAAAAACTCTGCTAGGGACAAAAGGTCAGGTTATTTACTATTTTTTTGCAAATTTATGAAAAATAATAATCCCATCTTTGATTTTCAATGTTTGTCAATTGTCATAATGGGACACATCAACACTCAGAAATATTAAAAAGGTGTGCCACTGGTTGCAGTACAATGTGTGTCACACGTCATCAACAAATCACACAGAATCTGTTTTACCTTATTTGGGTCAAACTTTCTTTGCAACTAGTGCATTGCTACTACCAGGGCAGGAGTGACAATCTCCCAAACGGTTTGGGGAACCTAAGCTATTTCCTTCCTGTTCCTCCACTGACCATTAGACCATTCTAATTGTACAGTTGTGAGGCAGTGGTTGAACCCGACGCGTTAAAAACATTGTCTGTCGTTCACAGAAATCCATGAACTGACACCCCGATTCTTCCTGGATAATCCAGCCGCACCTCCATGGCAACTCACTGTATACACTGCAATGAACTGGAACATTACACTATCTATACTATTTTTTCCTCATATTATACAGGTTTTGGTTTTTGTTCATCAAATTGTAGCCATTTTTGTTATTTCTCCTTCTCATGCCAGTGTTTTCAAACTAAATTAGTAGAAGAGAAAAAAATCCAATAGGAACATCAAAATTCTGCCTGAAATTTGTGTCTCTTTTTTTATATAGTAAAGTTAAAATGTATAAAGATACACAAGACAAGAATCACTGTAAGCATAGTGTTAGGCAAAACAAAAAAAGGGTTGTGTTTCCGGTTCCCCGACCGACTCAAGTTTTACGCCACGCCCCTAAACTTTTTTTCGGCTTTAAAAAAAAAACGAGGGGGAAAACGGGGGGAAAAAAAAGAAGGAAAAAACTTACCTGGAAAAAAATGTCTGACTTTTACCAATTTAACATGTTTTAGGCAACATTGAAATAAAACCCAGAACATATCAAGAAAAAGTTACAGATTATCTCCGTGATTTGAGCCTGCGATGTCCTACGACTCGACTTCGAGCGAAAAATACCCACAATTCAATGCGCAACGCGCACGTGTGTACACGGCGCTGTGTGAAGTGCATTCCACGGATTTGCGCAATCTGTAGATTGCGCACATTTTTGCCCGATCGGCCGCTTAAACTGCCAAATCTAAAGAGCGCAAACTTAAGATTGCGCACATTTTGCAAGGTTGGGCAGATTAACTGCCAAATCTGCAGAGCGCAAACTATAGTTTGCACGCAATATTTTGCCTAATTCGCTGTGCAAATCCATTGATTGCGCTCAACACATGAACGATCAGGGACGTTTCGTCAATCGTATCAGAATAAAAAAAAAACGCAAAATAAAAAAACTTTCCGACCTACCGACCCTATTTTTAAATGACATGTAATCGGAAACAGAACCTTTTTTTTTTTGGCCTTAGCTAGAGGTGTATCTGGGTTGTCTTTCGGCACCCTGTTTTAAATATGGACACCCTGTTTTATCTGTCATTTACATGTAATTGTAGTATAAGTGAACAATTTGGACACCCAGTTTTTTAATTTACCAAATCCTGGCTAACACCTTGATTGTAAGATAGATCATCACCAGACAATAAGTTTTCCTTGTTTTCTTTTCGGTTATCTGCACAGTCCACTATTGTAGAATTAGAAAGCATTCCGAATATTGAACTTCAAAGTAATTGACACACTCAGGATATGGTTGTAAAATATTTTAAATGAACAAACTGCTAGGCAATCCTTTAAAATAAAACTTCCAACTTAATGCATACTTACAGTTACATGTAACACAGTATTGTTTATTTTTACTTGATCTATCTTCGATCATTAAACTTTGTAAACCACAGAAAACTTGGATTTCATCTTTGATGGTGTATATTATTCATAAATAATTCATTTAACAACCACGACCAAAATTCATCTGATAATTAAAACAAAAATCAAAATCACAGTCCACCAAGCTGTGTGACAAGACAGAGCTGGTGCAACTGCTGTCATTCAACCATAACAAACAACCAAGCTTTATGTAAGAATACAAATGTCCCCTTAACTTGTTCCCTGGACCCATGCATATATTCAAGGTAAAACCAGCTACAGCAACAGCATGACCTTGGTTTAGCGTGGGTTGGTGTAAAATGTTTAGCATCTTTTGGGACTCAATGAAAAGAGGAAAAGAATTGGCTCCATTCACAGCCTACTGGCCTTTCTCAGTACACAACGCAAAAAAAATTGAAGCTGCCATGCATGACACAAGGAACACAATGCGGCCAAGGAATAATTTGAATTTTGTTCTGAATTATAAAATGAAGGTCTTTACATCAAGCTATAGAAGTCGGTTGGAAAGAGATTTAGGTACCTGTATATTTAATTTCTGATTGATTATTTTGACCAGTATGTTTTGACTTGCACAACCAGAAGGCAGATTTATCCTAAGTGTACAATGCGGTGCATAGTGAACTGCTAATTACGAGTCCATGTACCATTATACGTTAAACTTTCACTCACTCAAAGTGTGGATGAATGTTTAAAAAAATTGAAATTCTTTCCAGGAAAATTTCAAACTCAAAATTTCTCAGTTCAAGAAACACCATTGCAATAATGCGTAAATCTAAAGTTTCATATTTCATAATGTTGATTTGTAATAGTTTTCGTACGAAGGAAGGGTACTTGCAATATTATTCTCATAACTTTTGAATAAAATTTGAAACCTTTTAAATGCTCATTAAAAAAAAAGTTGTTTTTTGTAAAAGTGAAGCAGAAGACCAACTCGTTTGTCCTGCCAGCTGTCCAGACTCTAACCCTAACAGACTAGACCCTTGGGTAAACATACTGCCCAAATCCTTCAATATCCTTCGGATTAAAGTTGTAATAAACCTAAAGTGCCCAAATCCTTCAATATCCTTCAACTTATTGTAAGTATACATATTAGCCCAATCCTTCAAAATCCTTTTGAGACAGAAGTTAGGGAGTCAAAAAATGTCAAAAAAGCCCAAAACCTTCAGAATCCTATTTTGGCTAAGCTGCATAATACATAAAACCTTCAAAATCCTCCTATGTAAAAACAGCTCGGTTGCGCCAAGTCCTGCGAAATCCTACCCTAACAAAAACTCATTTTAGCCCAAAGCCTTCGAAATCCTCCCGTGTTGCAGATCCCTAATAGCCCAAATCCTTCACAATCCTGCACTTTGGCAATGAGGATATTGTAGGACTTGGGTTCTTTAGGGTTAATGAGCAGTTGGAACGATGCAATATTACAGAGACCAATATGGCTTCTAATTAATATACTCACTTGAATGCAATTTTAAATAACTTTTTAATTTTTTTAAAATAATTTCTATAACTTCTTGTCATTCCTTTTTAGTAAGTATGATATTTTTAGGTGGTGTACATGTATTTGAGTACGATAATTTTTTAAGTATCAACATTTTTAACACATTCAAAACTTATTGATGTACAACCCGAAAAGAGTTTTCGTTTGGGATAATAAAGTCACTTGAACTAAATTAAATTAACAATGTTTTTGTGGGTTTTATTTTTGATTTGGTTTGGTAGAATAGTAATCCAATATAAGGATACACTCCAAGGTGTAAGAAGGCCTCCATGAGCATAAGTTCTGAAGTGCACTCTCTTCATGAGTTTGTGTCCATTTTTAAAACTAAATTTCAGGGCTAACCTTAACTCCAACGTGAAGACCAATGTTGATTTTTGATTTGGTTTGGTAGAATAGTAATCCAATATAAGATATACTCCAAGGTAAAGACCACGCGTCGAGGCAGGGCACCTGTCAAATTTTAGACGGGTGCCCTGCCTCAACTGTGACGACAACGCGATTGAGGGAGTTAGGGCATATGTCTAAATGATGGGTACCCTACCTCCCTCAACCGCAGTGTCGTCACAGTTGAGGCAGGGCACCCGTCTAAAATTTGACAGGTGCCCTGCCTCAACCACGTGGTTTCAAGGTTGAGGCAGGGCACCTGGTAAAATGAAGATTGCTATAGTTACGTACAAAAGTTCCTGGGGCGCTAGTACGACCGATTAACGTCAAAATTTTCGAAAAAGGAGTACAGCGCCCCAGTAACTGGGTCTAGCTGGTACCGTCTTACTTTTTGTATATTATAAAATTAAAGCTGATAAATCGTATAGCGCCCTCTTTGACGCATTGCCAACATTTATAAGGTACTAAATTACCAGGTTTTTCGTCCACATCATAAGGACACTCTTCTTTTACTATTAAAATCGGCTCTTACATTGAAATTTTTAAAGATTAATAAATAGAATTGCCTTTCCTTTTCCTGTTCTGAGGCTCCCAAGTTTTTTTGTTGAAGGAAATAAAGTGCTAAAATTAAATGGTCTGATTCCCATCTCGTGAACCAGACTAACATTTGACACGGTAAAAATTCCCCCCAAAACAGTCACTTCGCAAGTTCAGTGCTGTTTCAGCTTTATATCATTTTTAGGGCCTACTTTAGTTAGTACTTAGTCGTAAATTAATAAACAAAAGAAAAGTTAGTAAAAATACACAATGCCTTTGTTTTAATATAATTTTACAAATTGTCATTATTATTTAATACCATACAAAAGAATACCTCATTAAATAAACTATTTCAATGCAGGCAAAAATCATTCATATTTACTATTTCTTTATTTTTAGTTACAAATTTGTAAATCCAGCTTGCACTCACTTGGGTTTTATCTCATCCAAATCGGCCCTGTTCTTTCCGACCTCAATCTGTAACCTTGCCTTTTCTTTTGCCGTATCATCCAGCAGTTTTCTCATGTCAGCCAGTTCTTTTTCGTACATGTATTTGAGGTTGTCAATCTCCCCGTTGTGGGACTCCTCCACGGTGGTCAGCTGCAGAGTCAGCCGGCTGTTGTCCGACTCCAAAGAGCGGACGCGGTCGATGTAGATAGCCAGCCGGTCATTCAAGTCCATCAAATCTTCCTTCTCCTGGACCCGGGTGATGCCCGTGGGGCTCCGTGGAGAGGTCCTACCACTGCTGCTGCTGACCACATGTTTCACCGTCTTGCTCGACCGGGTGCTGGTCCGTTGGGATGTTAAGGGAGTCGCCATTTTTGCTTGAAAACAGCTTGTTTAAAAGTTGAAATCACACAAAATAAAATTTGAAACGCTGGCGGTGTTTGTTGTCGTCTAGCGCTAAACATGCACACTGCACTGTAGCGCGTGTGGTGAATTCGGAAGAAGGGAAACTGTACGCGTACACCGTATACAAAGATGTATACAAAGATGTACACGTACATCCATATACAATGCACATGTTTTTGGTACTTTCACACATAGCCCGGAAGTAGGGCAAACTGCTCTAGCGTGGGTATAGTCACGTGGTAACCATACACCAATCAACTACACGCATTAGCTTCCCAACCGCCAAATTAAATTTTACAGGAAACGGTTGTGTGTAACAACGTGGGACTTCACAAACATTCCTAGTCTGCGCATCGAACCATGAGAGAAAGGCTCGAACATACTTATACTTTGATAGGCATACACATTGTTCAGCATTTGGGTTTTGAAATTATAAGAGAAACATATCGCAACTATAAACAGCTTTATTTGACACGTTTAGAATGTATAGCGCTCAGAAGTATTGGTAGGCCTATTGTTGATAAAATTAGCCCCTATATGCCTAGGCTGTACCGAAATCGTAATTAGGGGATGTATCTCCAGGCTAATTATTCTCCATGCTTCAACTGAGTCATTCTTGTCTTGCTGTCTTTCTGGAGTTATATTAGTGAGTTCTTTCATGTTAAAGTTTTTGACGGTCCAAGGGAAAAACGGGAGGCAAATTATATCACTTTTGACCATGTTACGGTCCTACTGTACGTTTACATCATGCAGCCTCGGGCCTAGCCTACTCAATTACACCCGAAGTAAGCCTACCCCATGGATTTTTTCCCCCGAAGACTCCGAAATTGAAAGGATCGCGGGCAATGAGCTTAATGTAGAGAGAAAACGTCAAGGGGTCGCTAGTCGCGAGTTCAAACACCCCTTAAAGTTGAGCCCTTCGATTGTTACCGTTCCCCCTAAAACAGCTACCGTCAAGCCATCCCATGAAGGTATAGATCCACCAAATCAAGTAATGGAATAATCGATACCAAGCCGATTATAGGCCTAGCATCAACCCCAAAGTCAGGGAACGAGTAGAACAAATTACCTTTAAAAAGTTGAATTTAGTATAGTTAGCCTGGGGCTCTCTAATTTTCAAGTTGAGGAAGCCGTTGTCTGTTTTCTTTGTTCTAGGCCTATTGTTTAATGCAGATTTTATTTTAGTCATCTTCTTTCTTGTTTTGCATGAGTTGATAGGAATTTATTGATTTCTCCAAGAAATTATGGTGGGAGACCCTCTCTTAGGCCTACAGAACTATAGTGATATTTTGTCAAGCATGAAAATACAGCATACATGGGGGAGGCGCTGGGGGTCTGTGATCGACCTGTCTGTTAAAGGAACATTACATAATTGGTTTTTGCTAACAAAAAAGTTGCTGGCAGTGTAAGCACTTTATGTAATCCACCATATACATAAACTGACAAACCTGTAGAAGTTTGAGATCGATCGGCCATCTGGGTCACGAGAAAATAGTGAAAACCCGATTACACATTTGCATGAAATCAATAGGTTCAACAAATGAATAAAACGCTCACTGAGCGATAAACTCAAATCGCAAAATTAGTTTATTCATTTCTCATCAAATGTGGCATTTCAGACAGAAATATTTCAAGGGATGTTTTCTACTATTCATCATCATTAGACCGTGTAAGTTTTAGGTAAATCTGTGATCAAAAAGTAAGTTTTTTCTTACCAATTCTGTAATGTTCCTTTAAGGAAATATTTAGGCCCAGTAAATTATTTTTTAAAGCCTAATGTTTAACTTGTCCCTTTAACCATAGTAAACACATCTTGGGTAAACCATGAACAGTGTCGGACTGAGCCGTAGTTTGACTAGGTGGTCTGTAAAGTTTTGTAAACGCAACAGATAATTAATGAGTGGATTTAAAATCATACATCAAACCTTTCAACCACAACAGACGTTCTGATACTCTGATACTCGGAACCCTTGTGTGTCGGAAATGTACGTCGGTAATCTTATTACGTCACTACCGGTCTGGTCTCTCAATGTGGGAAACCAAATACGGAAACTGTGAATTTTGTAGACAAAAAGGAAGTGTATAATTTCTGCTTTGTGACACGTATTATAGGCGATAGACTTATGATTCAAGATAAAACGTGCCACATTGTTTCGTGTCACTTCAGGAAACTGTGGCACAGAAAATGTTTGAGTGAGCCAAAGGCACACATAGGCTTATTCTATGAATGGTTGTACCTCGAAATTATAATGAATTATATTTCAAGTTAAATTTATACTGAAATTCCTATAATGTTTTGTCAGTGATATATCATTCAGTCCCGTACTATAATTATGTAGTGATTCAACACCTTTGTCTGACACGAAGTCAAAGACTAGGATCCTCACTTGGTGTTTCCCAACACTATGCATAATAAAATAACAAACCTGTAAATTTTGGCTCAATTGGTCATCGAAGTTGCAAGAAAGTATTGAAGAAAAGAAGAAGAAAAATTGTTGCATAGAATTGTGTGCTTTCAAAAAGTGAGAAATTGCCTCTTTTTCAAAACTATACGGAGACGTTTCTCCAAATGTTTTATACGATCATATCAGCAGGCTCTAAGGTGCTATACGTTTTTATAGTGTGTTTCTTTAGTAAATTCCAAAAGTATCCACTGCCTTTAAAGCATACCGTGCTCCGGGAAGACTCATACAGGTACACACCGGCCTAAACGGGCTATTCTGACTACAAAATAAACACAAACCTGACTCTAAAAAAAGGCTTTCAATAGAATATAGAACGGTCCCTAAAGTAAACCATCAAGTTTTGCCGTTTTCCAGCATTATTTTCCACAAAAATTAAGTCACGTGTTTTAACCGAACCGTACTTTCGGTTCGGATAAATCACCCGATCTTCGGAGTTATACTTCCAGCCGCAAGAAAAAGAGAGGATTGGATTGAACTTCTATTGTTGGGCTTGTTTGAATTTTACACTACGCAATGTGGGGGCATCGTGGATGACAGGCACCCGGAGAAAGATTGCTGGTCAGTATGGACGACCCTGTGGTTGAAGGTGATGATGATTTACAAATAATAGAGACGAAACAATTGGCAAAATCATCGAAAATATCAGAAGCCAGTTTTTCTAAGCCAGTGCGGCAAGTTGCTTCCAAACCCTCTCTCTATCCCATCACAGAAAAAAACGTTTGCCTCTCCCCAACCTACCACCACGATTTATAGACTTGGAGTATTTGTAATTATGTGACATTCCTGTACAATTGTTGAGCATTTAGCGCAGCAGGTTGTGTGTATTACCAAAGGTCAACATGATACTAAATTTCTTCAATACAGTTTAATGAAAACCAACACGTTGATAACAAGAGATCTGGGGGGCGGGGGATGGGGGAGAAAGAACTGCATTTTGCACAACAGCCCTGCATTTCCCACAATAGCGCCCTCCTTTGGTTTGTGAAATTTGACACATGATACTTCATTACCTTGTACACCGAATCTTAAAGGAACATTACAGAATTGGTAAGAACAAAAACTTGTAAAATATACTTTTTTATCACAGATTTACATAAAACTTAAACGGTCTAATGATGATGATAGTAGAAAACATCCTTTGAAATATTTCTGTCTGAAATGCCATATTTGATGAGAAATGAATAAACTAATTTTCCGATTGGAGTTTATCGCTCAGTGAGCGTTTTATTCATTTTGTTGAATCTATATGATTTCATGCAAATGTGTAATCGGTTTTTCACTATTTTGTCTCGTGACCCAGATGGCCGATCGATCTCAAACTTCTACAGGTTTGTCAGTTTATGTATATGGTGGATTACATAAAGTGCTTACACTGCCAGCAACTGTTTTGTTAGCAAAAACCAATTCTGTAATGTTCCTTTAATAAATCTTCTAAACCAAACTTAACTCTGATTTAAAAAAAAAAAAAATTATCCGTAACTATAACAAAAGTGGACATGTATCTACATATTAAAAACTCCAACTCAAGGTTAAAAACTCCAACTCAAAAAATTTGAATTCTGAAAGTCCGTTTAACGGACCGTGGCTCGAACATGTCACAGTGTATCCGTGGGGCTGCAGCGTGTTGAAGATCCCATGACAACAAATCCATAATCTAGATATGTTTTCAACGACAAACTCAAGTGATATGATTTTGTTGAAAAATGTGGAACTCGACCCAATAGTATATATTATGGTACAATAAATAATTAAAGAAATTTTTTTGAATCTGGGACTTCAATATCGTCACTCCTATTTTATTTGGAAGATGGCTCTTTTCGTGTTTGTCATTAAGCTGTAAGTATTAGCCTTTTTGAGATATGGTGGACATCATAGGAGTGCACTGTTTGGTTTTGGTGTATTACAGACAAATTTACCCAAACCTAATAGTGTCATAGTATTGAGTCCCACCATATCTCAAAATGGCTTAGCAGAACACACAACGTAGTCGTACAGAGTATTAGTGCTCATGACCTTCGAAATAGTAAACTGTCGTATCTGGTTGATCCGGGTATCGTGACTGGATGAATTTTCGTGCTTTTTATATTGCAGTCTGGAACCCTGAACCACCAACATTATAGATTCCATGAAGGTAAAACAGAGGACAATTCTTTTTGTGATATGCCTGCATTTTGCGGTGGCGGGATATAGCTGAATTAAGTTTTTCTGTTGTTTATCGTTAATGAGAAGAAATTGTAATTACGTTTTTATGAAAAATTATTCTTTTAATTGGTTCACACAATGTGTACAAGGGCATGTTCAAATGCCTTTAAAAAAGTTTTTACTGAAAAACTTGAGGGCGAATTAAGTGTCCACTGAAAAATCAACCTATACCGTCTAGCCTGCCCGTGAACCCGACTGATAATGTGAAATTGTTCATCTACTAGAAATGCATTTATTCCTGAGGGCAAGTTGATTAAAGGAACATTACAGAATTGGTAAGAAAAAACTTATAAAATATACTTTTGATCACAGATTTACACAAAACTTACACGGTCTAATGATGATGATAGTAGGAAACATCCCTTGAAATATTTCTGTCTGAATGTCATATTTGATGAGAAATGAATAAGCTAATTTTCCGATTGGAGTTTATCGCTCAGTGAGCGTTTTGTTCATTATTTTGTTTTTCTCGTGACCCAGATGGCCGATCGATCTCAAACTTCTACAGGTTTGTCAGTTTATGTATATGGCGGATTGCCTAAAGTGCTTACACTGCCAGCAACTGTTTTGTTAGAAAAAACCAATTCTGTAATGTTCCTTTAATTAATAACAACATTTTTTGTTTTGAAGGCACGTCAATGGATGGTACCCCTGCCTACATCCTTGCGGACTGTGAAGGGGGTAGCCCTGTTTCAGCCCCAGGAGTAGGTGGCAATGTGCCCCTGGTGACAGTTTATTTGGGTCGACAGCCCAAATAAGTTAAGTGTAGCCCTCACCTTGAAGTGGCCGTCCGGCCTTGTGAGTTAGGCGGTATCTCATAAAAAAGAAGGGGGGAGACACATTCAAAACAATCATTTGCTTATTGCTTCATTGCCAACGATAAACCATGGTCTGAATCAAACTTTACAAAATCGATCAAGAAGGCAAACGTGTTGATAACATTTGTAACTAGAAGATATTTTCGGGCATTTACAAGAAAATCTAGTCAACTTGGTGTAAAAACAAGTAACTTGATGCTTCCATTATAGGTCTATGACAAAGTTTCCAACTAACACAATGTTATAAAAAATGTCTATCAAATTTAATTTATTGTAGGCCTATACCAGATTAAAATTGTTGACTTATGAAAAGTGCGGGGGGGGGGTTCATAACCAACCAGCAATATTGGTGGATGGATGGTGGATGGAGATGTTGATTGATGGATGCGGTCATCAACTGAGAAATATTTGGGCACTTTATAGTAACAGTGACAAAATTGTGTTGCTTCGAAAATCATTGAGTTATAGGCATAATTACGTGCAACACCAGGCTGTATAAAAATCCTTCTATAGCGCCCTCAACTGGCAAAGGACCACCAGTAATACTTTGAGCATCCTACCGGCTGAAGTCAAAATCGGAGTTGGGGTGGATCAGAAATGTGCAATACGCGTCTTTCTTGGGGGGGGGGGTGTCTTCACTTTTGTTCATTTTTTGTTTACTCAACAAACTTAGGTTACAGACCCTAAATGGAACACACCATGAAGAAATTGTACACAGGTTTGGAAGAATAAAACAACATCACATAACTATTTTTTTAACAGAAATGGAAGTTTGAAAAACTCAGTTTCGTCCAGTGCTCGAAAACCCCAAAATAATAGATCCACCACATCACAGATAACCCATTTAATTAGATAACTGTTTTGTTTTTGGAAAATAAAACAGTGCACACTTCCAACTAAATGTGTTGGTGTCTAACATGTTAAAGGAACATTACAGAATTGGTAATTGTAAAATATACTTTTGATCACAGATTTACATAAAACTTACACGGTCTAATGATGATGATAGTAAAAAACATCCCTTGAAATATTTCTGTCTGAAATGCCACATTATTGATGAGAAATGAATAAACTAATTTTCCGATTGGAGTTTATCGCTCAGTGAGCGTTTTATTCATTTGTTGAACCTATATGATTTCATATATTACATAGAGTGCTTACACTGCCAGCAACTGTTTTGTTAGCAAAAACCAATTCTGTAATGTTCCTTTAAACCCACAATTTTGGAAAAGAATGGGATCTCCCACCGGCAGCATCAAACGAAAAGACTTGAACCGGAAGGACCTGATCTCGTTCTGAACTCTGATAAATCTCTCCGTTTATTAGGAAAAACAACCCTCTCAAAGTATTAAGTCAAACATAGCAATGTGTCGACAAAAAGTGTTTTAAGGCAGTATGATGATTGTGTGGATTCGGTACCTATCCATTGAAGGCCGAGAGCAGCTGCAGTTTAATCGATCCGACTGACTGAATTGGCATGTAATAAAGGAGAACACATTTGAATAAACGAAAATTGGATTCAGACCCACCTTGTCCCAGCTATATACCTACCCTGGGGGTACCTGACCATGCGGAACATTCATACACATTTTGTCAAAATCGTATTGTGTGCGGGGTTTTTGGTGTGTTGTGTGCGGCAGCTCCTTTGGCGTCAACCCTTGGGCAACAGGGCTCAAAAGAGAAGCCTGGTGATCGTGTACGTCCCATTGACCCGGCTGTGGAAGTCATTTGGTCGGTAGAATAATACCAATCATTGTCTCCAGGTTTCTGTTACCACCCCCTCCCCAATATTTTGACAAACCATTCATCATATTTTACCGATCATTATTTGTATCGTTGTAAGGGTAGGTCTATTTTTTGTGAGGGTGCTAGCGCGAAAGCTGAGGGGTTTTTTGTAAAAATGACAGTTGAAACAGTATACAAAGACCACTCAGTATATAGTTGGACACTTATATACATTTTTTTTCCAATGTGACGTTATTGTACTTTTGCCTATTTCGCGGAGCATGAACAAAGTATAACAACATCTCTAATGAATCTGCTGCAGTGGGTTATCAAGTACAAATTGTCCCCGTGCTCTTTGGTGCTGTTCATCTACATGCTGACGATCTTGGCTGAGAGTGAATTTGCTGGTAAGCTGAGTTTTGGGAAACAGTGCATGAAAATTGCCACACTCGGTTCATCCTGTTCCCCGGTGATTTACTCAACAAAAGCCTCTCCAAGTGAGTCTCCGATGTACAGCTGTATACAATGTATACCGTCACCATTTTAGCACTTTGTGGATGTCTAGGTGCATTTTCCAAATCGCGGCATGGACTGCAGCTCTACTACAAACTGCGTGCTGAGGTCATGCAACTTCAAATTCACGAGCGAAGACCAAGCCCCTAGGAGCCAAGGTTTCGAAAAGACCACGACTGAAAGAAATAAAGAGGGCGCTGTTATAGAACGATATCATTCCGGAATGATGGGTGTGTGATGAAGCGCTTCCCAGCAAACCCTGGATGAGCAAACCCTAGGTTGCCCAAAATAGCTTAATTAACACATTGCTGAGAATGATGAACGAACAAGAAGGTGTGTGGTGCGTGGTAAGCATCTCAGTTTTTAACTTCTTCTTCAAAAGGACAGGTTGTTTTTTCGGTTCACCCAAAATCTCGAGTCACACGACTTAACCTCGTCTCCGCCTCATCTACAAATCTCCAATGAAAAAGTGTTGATGTACACTACGGCTAGACAGTCACCGACCGTACAGTCTTTTTTCTTTGTTAGACTCACGAGTGGTGGACCAATATAGACGATGGTTGTCCCTGGTTTTACGACTTTAATGACCCGTGTCAACCCCCCATGCTCAATGCTCATGAAGAACCACTGTCTCCACCACCGCCCGTGTGCACGCGTCTCATCACGGAGTGTTCAGATCGTCAAACCACCTTGAATTATGGTGGGGAAAAAAAAAATGAATTGATAATTCAAAATAACCGTTTTCAATAATCTCCTTGTTCAGATGATTCCTAATATCATGTTCGATTTCCCGGAGAGCTCAGTTTGAATCAAACGAAGAGGGAGGTTTTGTTTCGTATCTCATCGAACTAGACGATGATCAGGCGGGAAATACGAAGCTTGCTCTGGCATGATTGTTCGCGGTGCTCGGCCGTCGTTTGTCACGACAAAGACGAAGGTCCCGTCGTCGTGCTCATTGGTGGTTCGCCTGACTGTGGAGGATGCATCCCGTGACGACATGGCGGTCTGGGTGCCGTCTCGACTCTCGACTCCGGGTTTGGTTAAGAAAGCTGTCTATATACGTCGACCTCATGTATTCAAAAGGTAAGTATGGTGGTAGAACTGATACTATGCAAAATGACTTGCCCAATTGTTGGTCAAATCAACAATATGTAACTCATATCCGTTCTGGTAACATACAAGTCATTGCCGTTGTTTGAAATTCATTGGTGAAATATTTGAGATACTCAAAGAAACAGCAATTAACTTACTTTCCAAAAATGGCGTCAACATTGCCACATAACCCAGCCTATAGACCTTAATCTCGTAAAAATAAGAAAGAAGAAGTTGGTTTTGAAGTTTTGCTGGCCGGGATCAGTTGGAATATTCATGTTCCTATTAATTTGCAGTATTATAAATACCGAGAAAAAGATCCTTAACATCAGTCTAAACGTGCCAAAGTGTCCTGCAATCGGGTTTTAATTCAAGGCCTTACTGCCAGTGCCCATTTTTAAAATATTCTTGTTATGCAAGTCGCCCCAAACAAGGCTAAAAGCCACTCTAGGTAAGGGGACTACAAGAAGGAAAAACTATTAAATATGAAAAGAACTCAGGGGAGCTGAAGGTAGGAATTGATATTCTTCTTAAAACAGTCTAGATTGTAGGATGGAGGGAAACATGCACCATGCAAGGAGTTCCAAAGAGATGCCCATTTTCATGAAAGAGCATACTTAGGCACAACAATTATTTAAAAAAAGCACACAATACTAATTTGCTAATCAAAAAAGGGTTGCCTGCCAAAATATTATGTCAATGTGTGTCACCAATAAGTGACTGGTTTTGTGCTAATTTTTGCTTAGCAGAAATCTTTTAAAGGTAAACATACTTCCCTGCTTAAAAACAGCACGGTATACTGGTCCAGGCTATTGTTTAAATAAACATATAATAACATGTGCAACAGCATGCAATAAGTGACAGTCTATGAGCCATTTTTCCCCAAAACGCGAGAATTATTTTCAATGAGAATTCTCAAAGGCTGCTTTTTTCCCAGTCTAGTGCAGCTAGACAATTTCAACAAATACTCATCCGATATCAAGTTATGTACCGTCTCCAATTCATAAATTATAGGTGGGATAACAGGTGCTTGTTCACAAAATATATATTACTGCCGCCATCTTTGTTGGATTCCCAGGGAATTGGGAATCAAAGGATAGCCTACAAAAAATCTTCAAGGGGTCGGGCTATTGTTCTCTGATCTCCCAACTTCACTTCGGTTGAATTGATTTGATTTGATTGAAAGAAAACTGGTGCCCTATTCCATGAAGCAAATCTATATCATACTCCTTTGCATTTCTAAATTCTTACCAGATCCGGTTCACAGGATTCGAGACCAAGTTATGTAACCGACTAAGCCATTACGCCAGTACAAGGCTAACCTTTATTACAGCTGGAGCCAATATTTATTGGGCCCTTTTCGAAACCACGGAATTGGCTCGGGGTCAGGCTACGGGCTTGTTTGAAATCTCCGCACCAAAAGCGCACGTTTTCAAAATAACTGACGGAGCCCAAGCCGAAGTCGAAGCAGAATCCGTGATTTCGAAAAGGGCCTGAGTGTGGGGGAAACGGTTGCCGTGATGAGTTATAGAGCCTAAAAGTTACGGGACAGCATAACCCGTTTTTCTAGTTCAACCAGAGAAATCCGGATCAGGAACGTTTTCCCCTGACATCCTAAACAACTCCGGCATAGCAGAACCCGTTGTACGAGTTCAACCTGAGAAATCCGAACTAGGAACATTACGCCCTTGCTACCTGACAAGATCTCTATAACCATGGGCTCAATTTCATAGAGCTGCTAAGCACAACAATTTGCTTAGCATGAAATTTCTTCATTGATAAAAACAGGATTACCAACCAAATTTCCACAGGATTTTCAGGATAAGCAAACAACAGCTGAATACCAGTAACAAGTTATATGCAACACATGGAAATTTGGTTGGTAACCCTCTTTTTATCAATGAAAACAATTTCATGCTAAGCAAATTGTTGTGCTTAGCAGCTCTATGAAATTGGGCCCAGGTCTATACGTGGGCTCTTATTCGGGATTTCGAGCGCACGACGCTGATTAAAATAAAGTTCATTGAAAGATAATCTTATCACACCCAGAAAAACAGCAGACATTTTCATATTTATAAATGAACTGATATAAAAATCCGCATTAGTCTCATTTCGATTGGGGGATAATTTGAGTGGAACGCGCACATGACTTCCAAGGCCAGTTGAAAAGGTTAACTGTTCCGCCATCTTATCGTTCCGCCATCTTGTTTGGTATTGCAAAACTGTATACGAACAGCTGGTCATTCAATACAATATATAATGTGCGCCAAGATTATAACTGCAGCATTTCCCGCCCTTCCCCAAAATGGCACGACAATATTTTCACAGAAGTTACACCATGGACCTATAGTTATACATCATGGAGCTATATAAAAGAAATGAGTTACACAACGTAGAGGTTAAACTTATACAGAATCATATGATAGGTTTTTTAACTGCAAACCGTGGCTTTAGTATTGCAGATTTTGCAGTTTTAAGCCAAGCAATAGCGTAAAATTGTAAATCTCAAATAAGCGTTTGGACATAAGTTGCTCTTCGTGAAAACGGTGACGATATGTAGCAAGGAGCTACTGTTCAACATGTATCACTCAGCATAGAGCTATACATGTATAGTTATTGTATCATGAATTAGCAATTTTCGTTTTGAAATCGTCTTGTGCAATTATTTTGTGTGTTCATTCCACACCTGCTCTCATTCTTTTGGAGGTTTAAATACCATTGGTTTGCCTTTGAGAACAAAAGTATTTTTGCTAAAATAAAACCATCGTGCAACCGTTAATAGCTCAATTTTGTAGTAGGCCTAAAACAATATTATTATTATTTTTAAAGCAGTTTAAGATCTAGCAGTGCATCCAGGAATGGTGGGTTCTGCATTGGAAGTGGCTGAGATTTGTTGTTTCTTATTACAGCCCTGGCTGTTACTGAGAAACATTGAACCAAGTCTTAAAGGAACGTTACAGAATTGGTTTTTGCTAACAAAACAGTTGCTGTCAGTGTAAACACTTATAATGTAATCCACCATATACATAAACTGACAAACCTGTAGAAGTTTGAGATCGATCGGCCATCTGGGTCACGAGAAAATAGTGAAAAACCGATTACACATTTGCATGAAATCGTGTAGATTCAACAAATGAATAAAACGCTCACTGAGCGATAAACTCCAATCGGAAAATTAGTTTATTCATTTCTCATCAAATATGGCATTTCAGACAGAAATATTTCAAGGGATGTTTTCTACTATCATCATCATTAGACCGTGTAAGTTTTATGTAAATCTGTGATCAAAAAGTATATTTTACAAGTTTTTTTCTTACCAATTCCGTAATGTTCCTTTAAGACCCATTTCTGGGTCAGTCTGACCCAGTGTGACCCGGAGTTCGTGTCAAAGTGACCCGGAACCAATTCTGACCGGAGTTGTTGATGATCCATTGGTTCCATTACCAGGGCCCAATTTCATAGAGCTGCTTAAGCACACAAAGTAGCTAAGCACAAAACAATCCTTACTAGAATAATGTTACCAGCCGAAACACCATTCCACATTTATAATTATGTGACTGGTATTCTGCTCATTTTCGCTTAGCAGAAACTCGTTAAGCACTGTTTGCTGCCTTAGAAGCTCTTGGAAACTGGGTCCAGAACACGCAGAACATGAGATTTAGTATTAAAAAAATAATGTAACTACATGTGCGTTCTCGAAATCCAATGCGGTAACCTTACTTTGAAACTTTGCAGTCCAAACTTTCAACTGAGCACATGGAACTTTGGAAGGCACCCGGCCGCCTATAGGCCCAATTTCATAGAGCTGCTTAAGCACAACATATTTCTTAAAAATTGTCTGCTAAGCACAAATGAGCAGGATACAGTCACAAATTGTGCATTGTGACATTATAGTTTGGCTGGTAACCTTATTCTTGTAAATATAACTTGAAATTGGGCCCTAGCCGCATGTCTCTATTGGTCATGACTAACCCTTCCCAAAACTTATTGATCTGAGAGGCCAGAGATGCGTTGGCTCACAAGGGTCAAAGGCCTACATTATTAGGTTGGTGCTAACGCGGGAAATAACTTGAATGACTTGAATCCGATCGGTTACCGGTTATACTTGATCTATCGACAGGGGAACATGTTCACGTCAGGAGATCAGACGCCTTCCGCCGTCAGCTCAGCGATGAGTTAAAGACAAACTATCCAGACTAGTAATTATCGAAGAAGACAAACATAGCTGCAATCTTAAGGCCATGTCACACAGGGCAATTTTTGTCAGGCAACTTGGAGGCAACTACTTGCACTGTATGCAAAAGGAAACACGTCGGCAAATAATGAGAAAACTGAAATGTGATTGAATTTTGTTATTGGAGAATGCCCGTGCAGCTGGTTGCATGTAAAATTGTCTCTTGTGATGACATGTCCCTTAAAGGCACTGGACACTATTGTTAATATCGAAAAACACAAACTCAGATTCACATATAACCGACATGATTTAAAGTAAGTAATGGTAGAAAGGGTTCCTTAAAATATTCCTGCCTAAAATGCTATCGTTTCTGAGAAATGAATAAAACAATAGTTTTTATCGCGCGCGATAATAAACTCGATGTTTGAAAAACAGAAAACACATAAGGTCTCTTTTCACTATTTTCTCGTGACCTCGATGACCAATTGAACTCAAATTTTCACAGGTTTGTTATTTTATGTATATGGTTAATCACACAAAACATGAACTTTGTTTGCGATTGTTTTGTCAGCTCTACCAATCCTGTATAATACCTTTAAAGGCACTGGACACTATTGGTAATTACTCAAAATAATTGTTAGCATAGAAACCTGTAACGAGCAATGGAGAGCTGTTGATAATATAAAACATTGTGAGAAACGGCTCCCTCTGAAGTAACGTAGTTTTTGAGAAAGAAGTAATTTCTCAGTTTGATTTTGAGACCTCACGCGTGAGGTCTCAAAATCAAGCATCTGAAAGCACACAACTTCGTGTGACAAGGGTGTTTTTTCTTCCATTATTATCTCGCAACTTCGACGACCAATTGAGTTCAAATTTTCACAGGTTTGTTATTTTGTGCATATGTTGAGATACACCAAGTGAGAAGACTGGTCTATGACAATTACCAAAGGTGTCCAGTGTCTTTAAAGCTCACTATTATTAAGTTCACACCAGTACCAATCATCTAGAAAAATACGAGTGAGATAGGGTCAAAGTCCAGAAAATAGCCATTTGATGATTCCCTGCAATCATTGTTTATTTCGATCGCGGTAATCGAAATAAAGCCATGGTACGAAAAGGTACACACATTCCCTGACATAACATTTGAAGTAAACAAACAAACCTTGATATTTGAAAGCGAAGATGCTTTCCAAAGATACAAAAATAGTCTGGTTACCTTTACTGAGCATGCAGCGAAGAAAGACTTCATGACTGAGGTGGGCAAATTTATGGTGTAGCAATCTTGTTTTATCTGTCATTTTGATAAATCAATGAACAAACACTATGTTGATGGAATAGTCTACCACTTTTTGATATCATATGAATCAGTATCATGCCGTTGCTATTGCTATTTCGTTTCCTGAAAAGGTGTCACGGTGCAATATGCACTTTGTCGAGCATGGAGTGGAAATGTTGTCGAACACATTTTGTCGACACTCGTGTAGGTCTGCAGTATTCAATGTTGTTATGGGTATTAATTGCACCAGTTGCTATTGAACTTACTGACACGAACTGCACGATAAGAAATGACTTATAATAATATGCATTGGTTTTGGCATTCCATCTCCTACGACGGAATGGGCACACATTTTGCCCTCATCACCAATCACCGTTATATTATGATATACTTACATCAAGTACTTGGACAAACAGACTGTGTGACTGTTGATGAAATCATGCAATGATGGAGTGAAGGAGCACATAGTGGGTGATGGATATGATAAGTGGCTGATGATGTCTGGTTATAAATTTGGGGTTATAATAGACAAACACTCCGCAGAGTCAACAGCGTTGCCAATAACACAGTCGTGTCCCCTGAGTCCACTACAAGCAGGATACACATACAACCAAAAGCGTGTCAGACTATTTTACCCGTCTCACGTCGAACGGTTTGAATGGAAAGGTGAAAAACGAACAAACAAACACCCCCAACAAACAAACAAACAAACCAACTTGTAAGCGCATTGACAAAGGTTTATTCAGCCTTCTTAGACTTGAAACAAGTCGTTAATCATGTTTGCCGCAATCTGACCCCTCCCCTCCAGATGTCATGTTGTATTGTGAGGACATCATAAACTCTTCGGATTGCATGTGCATCTGAACGGAAACGATGTCGACTGACTGGTTAATGCACCACGCAGCAAAGACCAGACATACACGGAGACATTATATTGCCTTGCCAGAAAATGGTTAGCCAATCCAACATGCCACAAAATAAACACAGATAGTTACCTCAAGGTAGGGTGACTACTTTTGGTAATGACCTCGACAAAACAATGCGTGTTTCCTATCCGCGCAAGCTTACTTGTCTGGGGCCCAATTTCATAGAGCTTACAAATTTCTACTAAGCAAAAATAAGCAGGATACCAATCATAAATTGTACTTGTGATATTGTATTTTGGCTGGTTACCTTATTCTGGTAAGCATAAATATTTTGTGCTTAGCTTCTTTTTATGCTTAAGCAGCTCTATGAAATTGGGCCCTGATGGTTATGGTATAAGGCCCCTATAGTGAGCATCGCCAAAATTACTTCGTCTGAAATGCCCCCGTTGATTATAAGTCAAAAGAAGTTTGTCGACAAATTTAAATCTCCAAAACTCACCTCAAGGCGAGTTTTTAAACTCACATTTCCGTGGTGTCCGTTTGTGAATGATGCGCCGGAGGTGCGGTTGGTACCCGGGTTATCTCGCTAAACGTGGATAGGTTTGACGTTTTATGAAAATACCGTGACAGTTTTTTTTTCTGTTTGCTCGACGAGTACACACTTTTTCAGCTGAAACTTTCACATGTGACTTTTATCGTATCTTTCATTATAACTTTGCCTATAAATCTGCATGTAGTTGACAAATACCAATCTATGGCCCTGCACCTTTAACAAATATTCTTAAAGTACTAAAAGCACTTTTTTTTTTACAAACAACCTGATAAAATTTAGCCCTGATGAATTCGGCTTCCCGACGATCGTAATTTAAAGTCACATGACTATAAATGATCCAAAGGGTTGAACTCAAGAATGCTCAGGCAAAGTTGAACTCTCGTTCAATATTCATTACTGGTGGGGATGGAGCTGTCGTATATGCCTGATTAACGTTGTGTGTTGCTGGGTCAGACGTTTGCCTCGATGCCCGGTTTATCAACACTGCTAAATCAGCCAATTATGCAAACAAAAAATGTTGACTTTTAATTAAACACGATCACATTGAATCCCGGAGAGTATATTTTACGCTATAAATATCATTATAATGAATGAAAAAACACTTTTGCCGAATAATGAATGATAGACGAATCTGTATGTACACTTTTACAACAATTTGCTTTTAGGGTTCGGTTCAAATTTTGACCACTACCGTCGGTATGACCATAAAGGTCCAGACTTGATGTTCGGGAATCTTTTATTGGGGTGTAGACAAGAAAGATAGTTGCGCATTTTATTTCAAAAAAAGGCCGGGTTCGCTAGTGTTGGAACATTTCCGCATACGACCATGGGTTCTGTGTGTCGTGAAGCTTCGTATCAAGCTCGCATGTTTTTAAACCATTAGGCCGACCCAAACGGATTTCGCTGGGCCTGTCGATTGTAGCTTGGAGCCATGGCTGGTGGTATAACGACATTGCCAAGTTGTACAACATTTGAGTGAAAATGCACATGTTTCGTCCAAGCAGTATATGCTTCCTCAATGGTCTGCCGTTCCAAGGTTAGGGAAGACTGAATGTGGGAAGAGATGGTTATTAACAGCGAAGTAAAATAACCAGTTATGTGTGTTTTGGGGGCGGTTTTTAGTCTCCGAAAAATAACCAGAGCATGTTCGAAAAAACGAGTTGCTGACGACCTCGCCCTTGTTCTGTTCAGAACACCCACAGCTCATTAGAGTCATAATTAACCTGTAGTTTCTGAATTGTTTTCCCACCATGCAAAAAGCTTTAAATCCCGCTCAGTTCACCAATCTCATTCACAGCAGCATTCCTCTTAAAAAATAAAAACCCAAACACAATCAAAAATTCCCCTCCTTGCCATTTTTTTCCAGGCGACACTGACTTCAAATCCAAGCAGCGATCTGCTGTACTGTGCCTAATAAAGTCAATGAGATGAGTGTGAACCAGTTATTTGCAAGTTCATGCATCACCAGGGGGCATCACTATTTCGACCAGTCTGAAGGCAATGGCAGGATTGCACCAAGTAAGTGATATTTTTGCTCACAATGTTGTTTATGTAGCATTCTTAATTGCACACATTTCTGTAAAACAACGCACTGTTTATGTTACAACTCAGTAGAACTATATTTTTTCACAGTCTGTAATTTATCAAAGTGTTGGACCATTTGATCCCAAATTCTGTAAATACGTGCATATGAGGGTGTACATGCATATACACCGGTACAGTACGGTGCTGCCATCTTGTATTTCGTCATTCCAATCAACCTTGGGTGCGTTTTCGCGGCCGTAACCAATAACTGTTTCGGTGACTGCCCAGTGATTAACCAATGGCCAAGTCAACCGAAACAGTTATTGGTTATAACGACCGCGAAAACGCACCCCAATACTAGGTCCAAGTCTGGAATAAACGGCTTTGGCTAATTGGCTGGATCAAACGAGCCTACTTGGCAACGGCATGCGTGTGCCTGTCCTATCAAGGGCCATAGCCGTAGCCGAAGTCGCTGCCAGCCAACGGCCATAGCCGTGGCCGAAGTCGCTGCCATCCAACGGCCATAGCCGTAGCCGAAGTGGCTGCAAGCCAACGTCCATAGCCGTAGCCGAAGTGGCTGCCAGCCAACGACCATAGCCGTAGCCGAAGTCGCTTCATTCGAACGTGGTCTAAGGCTTGACAGGTGAAAAATAGATGCCAACATGAGATATAGAACTTACAGGGCCATTCATTAAGGATCACGACAGAGTCGGTCACTGTGTGTTGTAATAATGGACGCCTTGTACATTATGTATATATGCCTATGGTGAAATCATAGAGCAAGGAATCAAGGGCACTTTTGCAATGTTTACATTTAGATTAAAGTAGTAAAGTCTCTTATTTACACCTACTTATTATATTCAAATTCAATCAACTGCTCTTGGATCTAAATCAAAATGAATGAAGTGCATCTTCACCTAGTAAGAATTTGCTCGAAAGTTGTTTTCAATTCAGAATATAGGCCCACCTGCGGCTGCATTTATTGTGCAGAAGAATTACAGATTAGAGGCATTTGAGGGCTTTTTCGAAATACGGAATATAGCTCGATCTGCCAGCGATATATTCGAAGGAGCAAAGCAACATTATTCCGTCACATGGTTAATATTGTCCTGACCAGGGCCGCCTACATTCCCCTGAACCCCCCCCCCCCTCCTGAAAATGACTCTCTAAACCAGCTATGATCAGCACAATTGAGGTGTTTTGCTTGCGTCACGGGGTTCAAAATGGCGGACGCACACTCATAGACGTTGCTTCACGTCACATTACGTTTGATCGCGCATGGGGACAAACAGAGCAAGCTAACAGAGCAGCTAATCCAATTTACAGACTTGACACTTCGGATGAGACTGCGACGTCCAAGTTGTGTTCATGCTTCGATATAATATCTGGCTTAAAAGATGTTTCCTGTAAATATATTTAACCATGTTAATGTGATACTACATCACTGCATTCTAAACAGAAGTCTTTTTCATCTTCTGGTTTTCAATTAACGAACAACCAATCTGTGAAAATTGATGATCGTTTTGGACTTTTATATTTTTAAAGTGAAAACAACATGGGTGAGAAATCGCGCATGTTAATAACGGGAATATTTCGATCGCTGCAATCCAACTGCCACTTGAGAGATCTGCAAAACTGTTTCGTCCATCGTATTGATATTGTGCGCCATTTTGTTTTCACTCAGAGGACCACAATGAAAATAAGTCTTTGACTTTTTGTGTTATTTGCATGTATTTTCCTTGTAGTTTGCCATACAAATAAATTCAAATCATGTTTTCCCCCCTACTTAAAAAAGTGTTTACAATTTAACCTTTCTCTGGCGGATTGGTAGGCTGATGGTTGTACGAAATCTATATCATCAGTGAGTTTTCAGTTTGGAATCTTTGTATTTCCCCACTAACTGCCGACCATTTACTTTGTTTTGAACGTAAGCTATAACAGATGCAGTCTTCGGTTTTTGAAGCTTATGTTTAATTAAGTTAGACTCGCTATGTACATTTGCAAAAAAAACAATCTATATTTATTTATTTGTCACCCTCACAAAAAAACAAACAAACAACAACCAAGGAAACGTAACATATAATACAAAAGGAATCATAACTAATGACAAGAACTCAAAACAAAAAGTGAACTAAATGATTTATAATGATAAAATTATTTTTTAATTATTTTTTTGTTATACTTAAAACGCAAAACAAATAATTGTAAACAAGTTATTTTTTGAATATTTGACTGGTGATAGTTTTAAGCACGTCACCCCAAAATATGTTTTTTGCATCTTTGTTTGTAACCGATGCGAGTGAGTGAGATATGTTTTGGAGTATTCATCATTACGGGGGCGAGGTGAAGGGATTGCGAAACCTTCAGACATAGCCGTGTGCTGGAACGATCCACCCCGGCAAAAAAAGACCCACAGATATTATTTGGTCACGCTTCAATACAAGTATGAATTTGCATGTAATTAAATCGATCCCATTGCGTTCCTGGAGAGGAGCTGTTAATGGGCTTATACACACAAGCACAACTTATGCTAAAATCTATTTGTGAATTCTAGTGCTAGACCCTGAGGGGGAATGTGTGCTTATGGTGTGATGAGATGGCTACTCCCTTTTCGCGCTATAGAAAGTGTGTGCAAAACATTTGTTAAAGTAATGACACAAATAAATAGATTAATTTTTTATGGAGGTACATTACGAAAGTCTGCCGTTTTTTTCTTCTTCTTCTCTCCAGTTGACTTTAAAAAGGGGGGTATTATTATCGTACTAGATTGTTATTGGGAATCGATGTACACGACTCGTTTGCATAATAGGTTTTAAAACATGTTCAGTATTTTAGAGTTTATGATGTTTAATAAACCAAACACGTCATTAGGGATGTGTCTGGAGTGATGCAGTTTGAGTCACCCGGCCCACGGCGCGCCCCCACGGTGCCTGGTTTATCCCAGGCCGCGCTGCTGTTGTTGTTGCCCGCTCTTTCGACTGCAGGCGCGTTCAAGGCAGTCGTCAATCAATCATAATGCAGGGCAGTTGCACTTTAAAGAAAATGAAAATGACTAGAATACTGTTTAATTTTTTTCTTCTAATTAGTGGCCAGGGACGGTTCTTTTCCAGATGATGTAAGGATGCTGGCATATATTCATTAAATTGCATTAGAATATTGTATAACATTGATTGATAATGGGATGAAGTAAAATATTTATTAGAGCAGAGTAAAAAACATCCGCCCGTTGCTGTTGTTGATTTAGTCTACGCTGAGTCGAAACTTTGAGTTATTTTTGACATTCGTGCTACATCCATGAAATCATGATAGAGGGCCAGATTGGAGAAAAATAATTTGGAGGAATTGTGCCTTTGGTTTTACAGGAATGAAATTTAGCATACAGTCAGAGTATGTCACGAGAAAGATGTTTGGCTGTAGGGCAATCGCAGATTTGTCTTTTAGAAAAATTATCTGTAACAATTGAATAACAAGCGACTTCTAACATTTTCAAGATGACTGTCATTGCTTGTCATACCTATATATTTTTTTCAAAGGACAAATCTGCGATGAACCTATATAGCCAAATATCTTTCTCAAATCTTTTTTTATAGCTCCATGCTTACATAGCCTACACAGTATATGGATTTATACCCCCATCCTCTGACCGTGTGCAAAATTCCATGCTTGTAATATCATCAAAGGCACAATCCCATCACCTAAGCTGCCGTATGCTACCTACTATGCCAAATAAGAAATATTCTTGATAATGAGAAACAGGTTACCAGCATATTTCTAACTAACCATTGTTCGTTGGTTACCAGCAGCCAACATCTTAACTGACCATAGTTCATTAGTTACAGGCAGTCGACTATAATTACCCATTGTTCGTTGGTTACCAGCAGCCAACATCTTAACTGACCATAGTTCATTAGTTACAGGCAGTCGACTATAATTACCCATTGTTCGTTGGTTACCTGCTGCCAACTTACTAACTAACCATTGTTTGTTGGTTACCAGCAGTCAACTTAGTAACTAACCATTGTTCGCTGGTTACCAGCAGTCAACTTACTAACTAACCATTGTTTGTTGGTTACCAGCAGTCAACTTAGTAACTAACCATTGTTCGTTGGTTACCAGCAGTCAACTTAGTAACTAACCATTGTTCGTTGGTTACCAGCAGTCAACTTACTAACTAACCATTGTTCGTTGGTTACCAGCAGTCAACTTACTAACTAACCATTGTTCGTTGGTTACCAGCAGTCAACTTAGTAACTAACCATTGTTCGTTGGTTACCAGCAGTCAACTTACTAACTAACCATTGTTCGTTGGTTACCAGCAGACTTCAGGCTGATTTAAGACTTAAAACAAAGAAGTCTGCTTATGGGGGGGGGGGGGGTTGCTATTTTCTTTAAATAAAAAAACAAAACAAACTCGTTTAAGTACTTCTCTCGCGCTGTTGATACTGTTCACATAAGTGCCTTGAAATATTTAACTCCAGCGGTTTACGAAAGGGTGGACATGCCATTAGGGCCCATTTCAACATACAGTCCTCACTAAAATTTGGATTCTAATTTCAGACGTTCTTGTCAGCAATGACTCTCACCCCTGGTATTTTAAGCTCATGTGAATAATGTAATTGATTTCAAGATGGCAGCAGTCAGTCGGTTAATTAACCCCTGGGAAAATGAGCAGCACTACACACAGCCCCCAATACTATAACACTATAATGTGACCCCCCCCCCCCCCACACACACACACCAAATGCACATGACATGTTGTGCCGGAAAGTTCATACAGCTAGAAGTGCATGCAATGGTAATTGGTGCTGTCGTTTGGGTTTGGAGTGTGGCATCGATCGGCGGCCGGCGGGGTGGGGGGAAGGCTCTCTGCACGGCACTGGATCTGACAATACGCGATGCTTGATTAACTCCTCCTTACCGACACTGCGCTCTCCCCAACAAATCCTACTCTATATAACCGAATGAATTAATTTCATAACGGTTAATATACTGCGTAATCCGTGGGATCACCAAACTACAAACAGTACACGTCTACATACAACGCACATCGAAGTTATTTTTTTTGGGGTCTAAATCCTTCGGCGCTATTTTGTTTTTCGAAAGCTTCAAGAAACAAAATAGGTACGTGCAAGCTTAGATTTTAAAAAGTATAAATTTAAGTACTGAACATATTTTGAATTAATATACGAAGACTTTTTTCTTGGGACACTATAAATAAACTGCCCTTCGTGAAGCAATCTTGTTTGTACTTTTAAAGAATGGTATCCAAACCGAGGCTGAGGGAAACGGTAGTCTGGTCCTTTGTTAAATCAATGTATGGCTGCTATAAACACACGCTAAGAACCAGAGGTTGTGTCAATTTGGCGAAATTAACCAATAACTGATTCCCCCACGATACCAAACATGGAGTCAATCCATTTTCCCCCACCCAGCCTCGATTTGGTGAGGCCTACATGTATACTTGAGAACAAGAAAAGAAAACCATAACGGCTTCCCCATGGTATTTATTGAATTGTTGGCCTTCGAACGCTGTAAATCAACAAACAATTCAACACTTTCAGTTTATTATCATTTCAGCTTTACAACAACAACAACAACAATCAAACTGTGTAAATGGTTTAGGGGCCTGACCATGAACATCACGAGTGCAGTTAAAGTGTGAACACAATCATGTGCACAGCCATTATAGGTACAATTTTTGCTACAAAGACACCAATATGAACAACCCATAAATATTGAATAACTCTTTGCAGATCTTGTATTTACAAACAACATTGAAATAACTGTTACATCACTGGTTTTCAAACTGTTGTTCATAAAACATGGACACGAACAAAATGTGTACCCGTGGTTGTGGCTGTGCACATATGCAAAAGATCATGTGCATTTGTAATACTTGTGGGCCATTTTGAGGGAAAGCCGTTGAGGTGTTCGGTCTCCTTATACACTCATTTAACACACCATATAGATAGTGCAGAGGAGGTCTTGATCTATGGTGACGCCATTGCCCCATTGCCCCTCAGGGGAAAAGCGCACACGATTTCCAATCAAGAATTTGCCACCTTTAATGAGCGATTAGGATGGAGCCATAGAATTTACCCATCCATTCTTGATGGTGTGTATATATACGGGTCCATTATAATAGTGTATCAACATCGAGGGGGAATGATGCACTGTACCGGTCACCATTGTGCCAAGGTTAAATAACTTTCCTGATGCCATCCCATGCCAGGGGTCAAGTCATGAAGCCAATGTTTCTTAAAGCACATGTACAACATTGGTAAATGTCAAAGACTATAGTATCCGCATTTTATGTGACCCAACATATACATGAAATAACAAACCTGTATATTTCTTAAAAGCCCATGTACAACCTTAGTAAATTTCAAAGTCTAGTATCTGCATTTGATGTAACCCAACATATACATGAAATAACAAACCTGTGAAATGTTAAGCTCAATCGGTATTCGGAGTCATGAGAAGACAGTGAAAAACCTCATTATATGTTTTCACACTATTTTCAAATTTTAGGTTTTTGACACGCGCGATAAAGACTAATTGTTTTGCTGATTTCCTAAAAGCTTTAGCATTTCAAGCAAAACTATTTCAAGGGAACTTTACCCATTATTGGCTCCATCGGTCTTCGGAGTCATGATGAGAAAACAGTGAAAAACCTCATTATATGTTTTCACTGTTTTCAAATATCAGGTTTTTGACACGCGCGATAAAGACTAATTGTTTTGCTGATTTTCCTAAAAGCTATAGCATTTCAAACAAAACTCTTTCAAGGGAAGTTTACTACCATGATCATTTTTATAGTGCAAACCTGTAAACAATTATATTTTTAATTTTACCAATGTTGTACACACCCTTTAATGACAAATAATGACAAGTTTATCTTCTCAGGAATGTTAGTGGGGGAAATTACAAATTTAAAAGTATATTCAGATGTTGCCTCTACAAAAGCCGTCTAACCCTTCCCTCATGCAGTTTCCCCTACGAGTTTGTGCCCTCAAAACGGGGAAAAAAAGCATGCTGGAAATTTGTTTTATGGCTACACCGCTGCTTTTGTCAAAAGAAGGTTTTGTTACAAACTGAAATGCAAATGAGGCATTGTATTTCATTGAATGCCTTGACTTTATGTATAACTGGTATTAAACAAATGAGCATGACGTCTGCATACGTTTTATTATTAATTTTGTAAATTATTATTATAGGGGTATGTTGACATGTAATATTTTAAATTTTGGGTCTGAAGCAAAGATAAATTAAAGAAAGCATCCAAAGTGTAACTGTTTTTCATGTTCAATTCAAGTCCATCTGGATTTGTTATGTGAAGTAAATAGTTATTGATTTTCTTTTCGTGCAAACTAGAAAAGCACTCTGTTTGAATGATATTTACAAGACAGTTTCCGTCGGTCTCTGTGAGATTGCCCCAAATTTAAAAATGGATTTTCTGAAATATTAATTAATGCATATCATTCTCATTCTGTGATGACATCCACAGTTCATTTTCTGTTGTGTGTGTGTGTGTGTGTGTGTGAACAGAATTTAACATCATTTCTACAAAGTTCATCTATCATAACAGAAAACATGACATACTAAAACGCATTTCCACATTTTCTCTTAGCCAAATTACTTGACAGAAAACGCGGAACTCCTGTCGTGTTTTTCACAACAAAATTTACTGCTCATGCGCTCGGATTTGGCAGGGAAATTAACAGCTGCACTCGGAACATGTGTTCATACCATCTTGCCATAATCTTAAAGATGCCTAGGTTCTACACCCCATCCCTTCCGTACGGATCTGTTCTCTATAAAATGTTTTCTTGTTCAAATTTGTGTATTTGTTAATAAAAAAAGGTAGGCTGGTACAAATGAACGAAAATGCTAACCCTGACCATGCCATTACCTAGAGACACTTGGGCGGTGATAGTCACTCCTTGTACTTTGAATAATTAATTAAATGATTAATTAATTGATGGAGAAGAGGGTTTCATCCTTGAGGAAGTTATTATTCTGAAGAAAAACACCGTTTCACTGTCAAGAAAATTAGAAGTGATGTGGTCACATAAATAAAACATTGATTTTGATTTGGGGAAGAATACAATCCTATAACATCCTTCAACTTTCAACAAACGAACCATTAAACCAGGCTGTGAAATTTATTCAAACATATAGGCTAGGGAGGTGTAATTGTTTATTGAAAAAAAAAAAAAAAAAAAACCCCAAAACAAAAACGGGAACCCCCTTTTTCAGGAATTTTCTTCACGGTCGTATCAGGCTGAGACGGTTTTAAGTCCTGAAATCAAAACACACAACGGTGAGTTTCTCTGGAGGTTTGATACTGGTATGGTATGACCTATAATCAGTGAACTTTCTGGTTGAAACTAAAACAAATTATTATCAATTCTGTTATTATCAATTATCAACTTTGTCTATTTAAAGGAACATTACATAGTTGGTTTTTGCTAACAAAACAGTTACTGGCAGTGTAAGCACTTTATGTAATCCACCATATACATAAACTGACAAACCTGTTTATCGCTCATAACTCCAATCAGACAATTAGTTTATTCATTTCTCATCAAATATGGCATTTCAGACAGAAATATTTCAAGGGATGTTTTCTACTATCATCATCATTAGACCGTGTAAGTTTTATGTAAATCTGTGATCAAAAAGTATATTTTACAAGTTCTTTTTTTTTTACCAATTCTGTTATGTTCCTTTAAGCGGAATAGATTCTCTTGAAGAATGTTTAATTGTAAGGAAATTAGTGATTGAAAACAGTAATTTATCGTAGAGAATGAAGCGGTTAAAACCAACTGTGCGATGATGAAATGACGCGACGAATGTGTCTTTAATAATGGCATTAGAACCACTGTAACCCTGAGGGAAAAAGAGTCGCACTGCTTGCCATGACCTTGAGGGGGCTGTGTTGGTGGTGAAATGGCACATATTTGTCACATAGTCGACGCCATTCAGTCTTGGTGACAACAAAAAAAAACGCACGAAGTGCATTGACTCCCACATCTATAAATAATGTGAATGTGTGTGGCTCCGTGTGGCAAATTACAAAGAATGGCGAGCATTTTATTCAAAAATTTGAGAGTTTGCTATACAAAAAAAAAACACCCCACAAACACAAAAAGTATGAAGCTTTTTTTTGGCGCCCGCGCAGTGTAGGTGTGTGACGCTGAATGTCTTGAATGTGACAATGTGTGGATTTATTAAACAAATATCATTGTGTGTTTGTTTGTTTAGATGATCTTCCCAAACGGGGTACTCGGCAAACTCCCACAAGGGGATATAAACGCCAAGCTGGCAACAGCCAATCTCTCCATACAAACATTGGTTAACGTCGTGATTACATTGGTTTAACATTGTGATTATAAAATGCACGCATCAATGAATAGTGATTCTGTAACTAGATGACAATACTAAATAATGATTGTGAAATCAGCGTTAGCTTGGTAGGATTCGAGCCTAGGAGCGTCGTGGTTGTATTAATACATGGCAGAATGAGTGGATGAAACGTGACGTGTGTTACACCAATCAAATGATAAGGATCTCTGTGTAAGGTACATTATGACCAATGTAACATTTGACCAATGTAAAGGTCTATTGATAATTTTTGGGGTTTAATACATGGTCTCGAACGAAACCGAGATGTACCTAAATATTTGAACGTAAACAGCCAGACGCGGCAATTTTTTTTTTAGAGCGTTTGGTTCGTAGAATGCTTTTTTCTTTTATTACGTCCAGACTACACATGCCAGGTACCAATGATGTGTTATTGTTAAAGAAATATTTACGAATTGTGAATCGATGGAGCATAGATCATAAAAGTGCTCCTTTGCTTTACTTTTGGAAACTGTATCCTGAATCTCTCCCGTGAACAATTGACAACAGTTTCTATGCGAGAACATAAATATCATTAAAGTTGTAATACACAGTTGCTATGAAAGAATACATTCACATCTAGTTTTCCGTGGAACATGAAACGAAATACAACCTGAAACTTCGATGAAAATGACATCATTGTAAGCAAGAGTGAAGTGTCGAGGTCCATTGTACATGTATGTTTGGGGTGTTTCTTTAGTCAAGTTTCAAAATAGATTAGAAGTGAGGAATGGGGGAAACGCTCAGGAATATTATTATTATTATTATTATATGACTTTTTCAGGTAGTAATTCACTCAGATCGGTTGGTACTGCCATCGAAAATGATTTATTATTTTTTATTTAGACATGTTTTTTTTCTCCTTTCAATCGTTATCAAATGTTTATTTTAAAAACTAAGAAAAACGGTTGCTTATAAAATTACAAAAGTTATTTATGAAACTAAATAAATTTAACTGGCTTATACTAAGAGCATGCAGGTTTTTTTCCATGAACAAAATAACCAAGAAACCATGATAAATACTAATATCTTAAAGAACATTACAGAATTGGTTTTTGCTAACAAAACAGTTGCTGGCAGTGTAGCACTTTATGTAATCCACCATATACATAAAGTGACAAACCTGTAGAAGTTTGAGATCGATCGGCCATCTGGGTCACGAGAAAATAGTGAAAAACCGATTACACATTTGCATGAAATCATATAGGGGTTTAACAAATGAATAAAACGCTCACTGAGCGATAAACTCCAATCGGAAAATTAGTTTATTAATTTCTCATCAAATTGGCATTTCAGACAGAAATATTTCAAGGGATGTTTTCTACTATCATCATCATTAGACCGTGTAAGTTTTATGTTAAATCTGTGATCAAAAAGTATATTTTCACAAGTTTTTTCTTACCAATTCTGTAATGTTCCTTTAATAGAATATGTACCCATTTTGAGAGGAGGTTTATGTCTCATGTAAATGGTTGCTCACGGTTGGTATAGCACGCCAAACCTTACAAATTGTGCACCCAAAGTATCGTCTTACTTTCCCCAAACCCTGAAATGTGTACATGGAGGGAATTTTACGGTTTATTTAGTTGCCACTTGGAATGAATCAAGCGATTGGGATCTTCAATAAAACAATCTCGTGAGTTGATCATTAATATCTTGTGAGAGTATTATAATAGCTCATATAAATAATTGTTAGTTGTATTTTCCCCTTTCAGATGTTTAAAGGTAGATTTGCAGACATGGAAAAAAATGCACTTCCAAGTACTACCAAAAAAACATAGTGAAACAAAATTTTGCTTAGTTTTGCATTTTGGTGAACTTTTAAGTGTGCGCCAGTTTTTGAGACCCCAAACTTTTCAAGAAAGCCTTTCGTCCTATATAAAACATTTGTTTATACAGTGGATACATAATTATGTCAAGTATTAAAATGACTCTTAGAGGGTGTGTAAAACATTGGTAAGATTGAAAATATAATTCTTCACAGAACTTACATGGTATAAAGATGGTCATGGTGCAAAACGTCCCTTGAAATAGTTTTGCTTGAAATGCTATAGTTTTTTTTAGGAAATGAGAAAAAACAACAACTAGTCTTTATCGCGCGTGTCCAAACCCAATGTTTGAAAACATTGACCGAAGACCGATTGTTATTTCATGTACATGTTGGGTCACATAAAGTGCGGATACTAGTCTTTGAAAATAACCAATGTTGTACATGTGTTTTAAAGGATGAAATTCATTTAAATTCTCAACTAACCTGTTGAGGTGTTTGTTTGTTGTTTTGTTTTCCTCCTTTCTGAAAGTACGGAAGCATTAGAGGGACACTGAGAAAAAATACAAGACATTCATAGTTATGACTTATATTTCAGTCAAAAAGAACCCAGAACACTTATCATGGAGGAGTATAGGGGTTAACCCAGGTGTGTCACTTATCATGGAGGAGTATAGAGGTTAACCCAGGTGTGTAACTTATCATGGAGGAGTATAGGGGTTAACCCAGGTGTGTCACTTATCATGGAGGAGTATAGAGGTTAACCCAGGTGTGTAACTTATCATGGAGGAGTATAGTGGTTAACCCAGGTGTCACTTATCATGGAGGAGTATAGAGGTTAACCAATGTGTGTCACTTATCATGGAGGAGAATAGGGGTTAACCCAGGTGTGTCACTTATCATGGAGGAGTATAGGGGTCAACCCAGGTGTGTCACTTATCATGGAGGAGTATAGGGGTCAACCCAGGTGTGTCACTTATCATGGAGGAGTATAGGGGTTAACCCAGGTGTGTTGAGTTCACGTAGCAAGCACCTTTTTACGGCCGGTTTCCGCATCCTTGGTTTCGTTATCAAATCTTTCATAATGACGTTTGGCAACTGTCCAACATTCCTTGGAAATTGTTCTATAACGATATAACAACGCTGAAAAGTAAGTAGGATTTGAAACTTTCAAGAGACAGTTTTACATGTTGTCACCGCAAACCCTTTTCCATAACGCTGAAAAGGAAGTTGTTGTCACATTTTTCCATTTTCGATCCCACAATGAATGTATACAATTTCATCACCGCAAGCATATTCTTTGTCGTGTGTCCGGTATGCTATATATCAATCAACAGTAGTGTTTCCTGCTGTAAAGAGAACCAGACCATTCCTCCTTCCAGACCTTCGTGTATAATTTAGCGGCTGCGACTGTGGCTTGATCGTCACTAGAACAAGCGTTGAAGCATAGCATGACACAGCAATTAAACCTCCCCAGCAACAGCCGCAGCCCGGCGTAGCCGCCAATTCGGACACGGCATCAGTCTGAAACCTGCAGCCGTAGCCGCAAATTCGGACAGGGCATCAATCTGAAACCTGATGATAAAGATGTTTTTTTCAGAAATGGTGGATACAGCTATACGGCTACGACTGTTGCTAAGGGTGCTGCTAAGGGCGTCCTATACTTCAATGAATGATGACTTGGAAATCTAGCCGTTGCCGTAGTCGTGGCCGTTGCCGTATTCGGACGGCCTTAGACTTGGCAACTTACCTTTACCCGACCATCTTTGTCTATAACTCTTGTTCCCTGTGTTTCAAATAGCAATGAAGTTAATAATTCTGATAGTCTAAAGAGGCACCACACTATTTTGAATAGATAACAAGATAGCTGGTGTATATAGCTAGCACGTTTTCCGCCTTCTCTGACGTCAAGGAACTATGCTTAAAGTTTATGATGTAAATAATACAAAAGAGTCACAGAGCCTGGAGTTCCTGCAGGCACAATTTGTACAAAGCCCAACGGAAGAAAACATCAAATCTTATATTTTATTGAGATTGCACTCGCTGATTTTTTATCAACTTTTGATATGAAGAAAGGGTGCACGTCTCAAACCTTGTCCAGCTGTTATTTGTTATAACTGTTGAATCGATGCGGAAATTATTACACGTAATGTAAAATTTCCCACGGCCACAGTGTAGCATCTTGCCTGCCAGGAAGTGCCATGGAATGTACAAGATCACTCTTCTTGTAAGCCGAGGTTATAACATATAGTTCATAGTTACCACTCATATAAACATTTGAGGAATTATACCCACCCCGAACTGTTGAGCTCGAGTCATATAAGAAATTAGAATTATGGTCGTATATGTAGAAGCCAAATCTCGAGATAAAATAACTGTGAGAAAAAAGGGACACGGGATCCATGTAACAGCTGCCCGTGGACCACTCGACATCATTCATCCATTGAGTGGTTATTAACGAGGGGTTATTCTTGACAACCCCAATCTCGACAGTTTCTGCTTGGCATTGGGCACTTATAATTTCGCTTTGCGTAAAAGGTGGATTTTGTTTGTTTGCCACGATAACCGATTCTGACGAAGAGCAGTGAGAATGAGTGTAACTGATGCATGATTGTACAGTGAATTAAATAAGTATTGTTGTATAAGGAACTGTTCTGATGGCATTACGTTGTTTTGAGTTCTAAACATTTCAAAACAACACTCTTGAAAATAACACAAGTAAAGGTTATCGTTTTCCCTATTTAAAGTATGATGAGGTGTGCACAAATAACAACATTTAAATAAAAACTACTGTCATCCCAAACCAAACTTCAAACATCTCTTTAACAACACCACTAATGGGCGCCCTTTAAAATCATAAAAGGCCCTCGTGGTGCTACAAAAGGAAACAAATTAACAAAAACCAATATACTAAAAGTATGTACAGTCTGACGGGAGAAATTTATGCTCTGGTATTGTAGGCTAAATTGTATTGTTGTGAGTTTTTGAGAGACGATTTCAAAGACTTGAGAGATGTGCTAGATCGAATGTTTAGGCTATGGGGAGATTAAAGGTTACCAGTCAAAACACCATCCCGGTATCATGTGAAGTTCTAGGACTGGTACCCCGGTACCTTAAATATGGCTTCCCTTTATAGAAGAAGCTGGCGAGGCTTGCTATGAAATTGCTGAGTTTTTTTTGCGGTTGCACCGGGTGAATGTCTTTTACAAGAATTGTAATTGCGCCGAAAGGAGCCGGTGGTGTAACAACGCCACGTTTCCATTTATAGTTTGATGTTCTTCATGATTTATGACATTGCGTGAGGTATATAACCGGCCAGACGTATGAAGCTCAACCACGAACGACAACCATGCACGGTCTATGGTAGCTGCCACTGGTTCCCTGTTTCTCAGCTGGTAACCCTAACTTTTTTTTTAACCCTACCCTAACCCTATATAAATCCTTCCCCTAACCCTAACCCTACCCCTACCCCTACCCCTTCCCCTACCCCTATCTACCCGTACCCCTACCCCTACAGCTACCATAGAACGTGCACGATTGTTGTGATTCGTGGTTTAGCTTCATAATATGTCTGTTTGGTTATATATCTCCTCCCGTTGCGTGGAGCTCTGTTGCGGAAATATACATGTGACCGTCTCAAACCTCACTGGATCGCATGTTAAGGTTTCAATTCCAACAATGATTGCATTTATTATGTGGACTTGACCGATCCCAGCTATATAACATACCAGCCAGCCATAATGTCAATTCCAGATTGCCAACCAGGCATCAAGGTCACCGTATGTGAATTATTAGGCACCGGTTTCGCATTCGCCAATGCTGATGTAACAAATTGGAAATCTGCTCGCGTGCAACTCAAGGTTTTCTAAAAATGAATGGCAGGAAAGTTTAGCAAGCGAAAGTGTCCTGTGTGCTATGTGGTGCCAAGATAAGATGAGTGAAAAAGATTCGCTTACTTTCAGTTATGGACTTTACAAAAAAAAAAAAAAAATACAGACGTGGTATTGGATCGGTTATCATGGCCAACAAATTGTGTATTTTTTCTGGAATGGTATATCAATCATTTTTGAGAAATATATTCATGTGAAATGCTGTCCTTGTCGATATGTATTTTTTTCTCGATCAAATCTTACTTGATTTTTCTGGCCAATGAGCATTACGGAAAAAACACGTGACACAAACATGTCAACCGTTATTATGCACTGTTTTTTTAAACGTGAGCTCTAACTTATTGAAATTGTCCACGGGCTACAAGATTGGTTACAGTTAGATAAGTTGCAGTTAAGAGTGGTTAAAATTAAGATTGGTTAAAATTAGGATTGGTTACAGTTAAGATTGGTTGCAGTTGAGATTGGTTACAGTTAAGATTGGTTACAGTTAAGATTGGTTACAGTTGAGATTGGTTAAAGCTAAGATAAGTTGCAGGTAAGATTGGTTATAGGTAAGATTGGTTACAGTTAAGATTGGTTACAGTTAAGATGTGTTACAGTTAATATAATTATAAAGTCTGTTACAGTTAAGATAAGTAACAGTTAAAATTGGTAACAGTTAAGATTGTTTACAGGGACAGTTAGCGTGGAGCAAGAAAGTTAATATTTCTTGGAGTTAAGGTTTGTTACAGATTAGATTGGTTAAAGTAAAGGTTGGTTAAAGTCAAGATTGGTTAACAGTTAAGATTTGTTGCAGTAAATTTTGTCAGTTAAGATTGGTACAAACTGTGTACGTCATACTCTAAAAAAACAACAAGTTTTGCTCCTTTTTCTGCAGATATAAAGATAACAAATGCAGCACATTTGATCTTTTTACCTTAAAGGAACATTACAGAATTGGTTTTTGCTAACAAAACATTTGCTGGCAGTGTAGGGACTTTATGTAATCCACCATACACATAAACTGACAAACCTGTAGAAGTTTGAGATCGATCGGCCGTCTGGGTCACGAGAAAACAGTGAGAAACTGAGTACACATTTGCATGAAATCATATTGATTCAACAAATGAATAAAACGCTCACTGAGCGATAAACTCCAATCGGAAAATTAGTTTATTCATTTCTCATCAAATATGGCATTTCAGACAGAAATATTTCAAGGGATGTTTTCTACTATCATCATCATTAGACCGTGTAAGTTTTATGTAAATCTGTTGTCAAAGAGTGAATTTTACAAGTTTTTTTCTTACCAATTCTGTTATGTTCCTTTAAACCATAAAAAATCGTCACCAAGTGTATATTTATTTATTATTGTGAATTTATTTATTTATTTGTTCTGTTGGGGGTGATGACAGCTTGATAACTAGTCTGCACTGTATGAGAATGCGTTTATGGTTTGCTTTTAAGAAGCTGTTATTTAAAAAAAGAATTATGAACGTTATCATAATTACGATATCTCCAAAAAGGAAATAATGATGGCCTTGAGCAAGGAAACACGCGACCTCGAGGATTGCGCAATTTGTGTCTCTAGGTTTTGAAAGCAAGGAAAATACATTATTTGGTTTGTTGGCTATTACGACTCTTGTCATTGACGAATGGTGGACCTCAGACGGGGCAGACCTTATAGCAATCAGGTACCAACATGGCTTGGCATCAGGAAATAGACTCTTCCCCGATGCGTTTTGATTTCAACCAAACGAAACAAGGAAAGATTTGAACTCAAACAGATAATGAGGTGGAAGTTATATTCCTCCCGATTTCTTCATTTCTATCCTTCAGTTTTCAATAAACTTCCACTCACAACAGACCTAAAGATGTCACCAATTACAGTATTGGTTGAATGAAACAAACAAACGTTAACAGATTTTAACATAACTCACATTGTATAAAGATGTCACGGTGGAAAACTTCCCTTGAAATACTTCAGCCTGAAATGCTACCAGTATTTGAGAAATGTGTAAAACCATTAGCTTTGATCTCGCGAGAGCAAACTCGATGTTCAAAAGCAGTGAAAACATAAGAATGTTTCAGTGCACAGCCACAATCAAGGGTACACTTTTTGTTACAAAGACACCAGATGAACAACACAAAAACATTGAGTAACTCTTTGCAGATCTTGTATTCGACAAACTCAAGTACTTTCTACTCTTCATTCACACAGCGCTGGTTAATTAATTTACAAACACCATTGAATAACTGTTACATCACTGGTTTTCAAACTGTTGTTCATAACCTGGACAAGAAAAAAATGTGTACCCATGATTGTGGCTGTGCACTATTTTTTCTCGTGACTCCGATGAGCCAAAATTTTCACAGGTTTGTTATTTCATGTAAATTTTGGGTAACATAACGTGAGGATACTGGTTTTTGACAATTACCAATGATGCAAAAAATAGTTAATGGCCTGACGTTTCGACCCTACCAGAGTCTTTCTCGACCCAAGAAGGAGTCTATAGCCTTCGAGAAAGACTCTGCTAGGGTCAGGCCATTAACTATTTTTTGCATTTATACCACAGGTCCTTTTGGTTGGTAAAAGCAGTTTGCGACAGCTAATTCTTGTTTTCTCAATTACCAATGGTGTGTGCTTTAAAGGGAAGGTATACGATTGGTAATCACTCTAAAATTTAATGGCAATAAATACTGACTTGGTTAGAAGTACAGCAACTTTCGATTATATAAAGCATTTTGAGAAATATTTCAATTCAAAATAATGTGGATATGGAAAAAGATGTCAGTTTTTATCCCCCCAAATTTGAATCTGAGAAACGTTTCTGTCAGAGACGTTTCTCAGATCGTGTATTCCTATTAGGGATTATTCTTTATACGGCTTAGTGGCGATATTTCAAAAACGCGACTACCTTTTGAAATGAAATTTTCACAGGTTAGTTTTATTGGGATATCTACATTTATGTAGGAATAAAACAATCAAACGGTCCCCAAAACCAAAGGTATACTTTGCCTTTAAGGTGTTCACGTTTTCGAAAAACTACAACAGTCAGCTAAGCTCCCAAAGTAGATAGGGTCAATCGGTCCCCGGTGGAAAGATGAAGTATGACTATACTGTCCTGCAAAACACGCACGACGCAGGTCATGCATTCTTGTGGTTAAGGATACGAGGTTGAAGGGTCCCATGCCCGAGGACGAATACAGGATTTTCTCGTCACATCATCTTTCCCCGGGCCCGATTACACGGCACTACCTATACCTCCGAATAAAAATGGGCTTTTTTTGAAGCCGTATAAAACCACAGGACAGCCTGGCATGGATTGGGCAGATATTTACTAGAATGTGTACGAAAGCAGCAAGGGGTTGCAAACCACGCGGCCTTCAGAAACCACGCCTTTTTGGATTACTGTTTCGTCTATGCTGTAGATGAAACATTAAACAGTGCTGATAGGTACAACATGACCCTTTTGATGGGGGGGGGGGGGGGGGGGTGAAAAACGCAAATTGGGCCCCAAAAAGCATGTTTTGCGTAACGAATAAACAAATTAGGCAGGTCGGATTTGTTTTCTTCCTATTTTTAATTATGTTTATTATTTGATCAATCATTTTGAACGGTCTTGAAAGTGTTTTTTTTTTTTTAGTTTAAAGGCACTGGACACTTTTGGTAATTACTTAAAATAATTGTTAGCATAAAAACTTACTTGGTAACGAGCAATGGAGAGCTGTTGATAGTGTAAAACATTGTGAGAAACGGCTCCCTCTGAAGTAACGTAGTTTTTGATAATAAAAAACTTCAACTAAAGCCTTTTATTTTGCATCTGAAAGCACACAAAGTAATGCAACAAAGGTGTTTTTTCTTTCATTATTCTCTTGCAAATTCGATGACCAATATTGAGCCCAAATTTTCACAGGTTTTATACATATGTCGGGATACACCAAGTGAGAATACTGGTCTTTGACAGTTACCAAACATGTCCAGTGCCTTTAAAAATATTACATGTCAACATACCGTCTATAATAATAATTTACAAACTTAATAATAAAACATATGCAGACGTCATGCTCATTTGTTTAATACCAGTTATACATAAATTCAAGGCATTCAATGAAATACAATGCCTCATTTGCAATTCATTTGAAACAAAACCTTCTTTTGACAAAAGCAGCGATGTAGCCAGAATTTGTTTTTATTACGTTTTTTCCCGTTTTTAGGGCACTATATAAACTCTTGGGGGAAACTGCATGAGGGAAGGGTTAAACTGCTTTTGAAAGGGCAACATCTGAGTATATACTTTTAAATTCGTACTTTCCCCCACTAACATTCCTGAGAAGATAAACTTGTCATTATTGTCATTAAAGGGTGTGTACAACATTGGTAAAATTAAAAATATAATTGTTCACAGGTTTGCACTATAAAAATTATCATGGTGGTAAACTTCCCTTGAAAGAGTTTTGCTTGAAATGCTATAGTTTTTAGGAAATCAGCATTCGTACTTAATTTGAGTCCAATTTTAGGATCGCCGCATCATCACGCGTTGAAGTATGGGACGTCCTAAGCAACAGTCGTAGGACACCAATTGTAGCTTTATTGATTATGTGTAATTTGAATTCCATGATCAAATTGAGCTTCAACAGTTATAGGTTGTCGATTTCCATTATGTATGTTTGTACGGACTTGTACGTTAGATATTTGGATACATTATCCAACACACATCTGCCATGTACATCAAAATCATTATCACAAATAGCATTAATTACACTTAATATGTATTTATTATATTTAATTAGATTATCCATAAAAAACAACTGGTAGATTTCGTGAATTTTAGACCAAGCAGTCTGTCTAAGGTATGGTTTCCAGTCTCCATCAGTTTGTGTTGAATCATAGACGCGAGGGATCGGAGACCACGCCTACATGAGCGGCGCTAAACCAGTTATTCACAGTATGCTAAAAAATAAATAAATAAAGGGACGGCACATCACTGTGTTTTCGCAGATTAAATTAATTTCTATCTTCTGAATAAATACCCAGAATACCCTGCATGTGAAATGTTGTTTCGAACAACACAATGGTTTACAACTGTTGAGAATTTTGTGTATACGGTCTTATTTCGATTGCAGTATCGAATAAGTCACGGTGATTTTTTGAGGGTCTTCAAACACTATTTTCCCAACTTTGACTTTTTGGTAATAATTTTTGTTTTTTTTTTTTTTTTTTTACATTTTTTCCCCCCAATAATCACTTATCAGTATCACTTTAAACCATATGAGTGGAGAGCACAGCTCGAAAACCGCAACTATTCTACTGGCGACAACACGGCCTGGGTCACGCATGCAGTCATGGGCTCGGCAGCCCCGGACTATACAAAACCTATAGTGTCACACATGGCTTAGCCTTTTAGAGTTAATTTCGCAAAGCAGATTTTACACACTGACTGATATTCTCGTATGCCAATATTTCTCTCTCTCTCTCTCTCTTTTTGCCCATTGAATAGCAGCCGTGATTATAATAGACGAAATAAAGTGAACCCAGCCAGAGAAAAAAGGCCGAGGGGCGGGGCTTGGTGTCCCTGAACTCTTCGACTGGTAATGCTCGACTGCCTCGGCCAATACACTCTTAGTCAACTTCGTTCTGTTCTGTTTTTTTTTCCATATTTCTGAAGCCACTCATAACGTAGTGGCTATTTTCTATTCTACGCAGGGTCGTTAGAGAGGCGCCAAACTCAGAGGATGCATGCAGTAAAGGCGACCGGGTGATGCGTACCAAGCATTATCGGTTAGTCTCTGTATTGTTGGTGTTTTGACATCAGCAGTGCAGCCATCCAGCATCCAGTAAAATACACAGTCATTAACCACATTTGGACTTCTTTTCCGTGGCCTGGCCGGCCCCATAAGCTCTCCATCAGCCCACGGGACGGGCGGCGGGCGATGAGCCAGCATGTTGGAACCGCTATTTGGACCAATATCCTCCACAACGTTTCTCGGTGTTTCGCGGCCATGAGAAGACAGAAACCAAGCTAGTTATGGACACAGACATCGGCCCCGGTATACGCAAGGGCCGAACTTATGGCGGGAATTGGCATCTACCTTATTGACTGCAAGTACAACACTGCCCAGCCTCGACAAACCATAACAACATGCCTGCGCCTTTCCCGCACAGAAATCAATGACAGCGGCAGACCCCTGGATGTCCTCCATTGTGGTAAGTTCTGTAGTAGTTCAGTTGATATAAGAGAAGCGTTAACTTAACCCAATGTAGCCTCGTTTTCTATAATATCATAGTATCAGTATCACACCCAAAATGTTGTTATGAACTAGGGCCATGCGTGTTATTTCGGAAGGCAGTGCTAGTGAAAATATGACCCGAATTGTAGACTGACTCCTTTCCATTGGTACATGATCGGCAAGCACCAATCTATTTTCAGTTTGCTTCTTGCTGTCGATTATTTTTTGGAAGAGCCACTTAATTCCAATCCTAGTTTTTTTTCCCTCATCACAACCTATCAGTGCGTTTCGGCGAAAATTTGTTTATTTTGTACACGTTCTGTTGCACGCTTGTTTTGGTTGTGCAATCGAAATATTCCACGGTGTTTTGCCGAGTCTTATCAAATACTATTTTCTCAACGCTGACAGTATAGTTCAGCCGCGAATATATCTCTGGAGGGTTGGCACTAGATCATAACCACTCAGGTTTCTGACTGAAACTGACCTGTTTTAGATAAGAGTCCATTTACGTAATTTGTCTGTAACAGCCGTGAAAAAAAATAATAACACTAAGCAGCACCCTACTTACCTATTCACAAATACACCAAAGACAACGTTTGAAGGCGCGTACATCACCAGATTATGGGTCATAGTAGATTGACACTTCGAGGGATATTGGTCATGTTTTTTGGGGATCACATTGGGGATCACATTTGAATAAATGCTTCGGCCTTACGACTGCAACTGGGGTTTGAAACGGTTACCGAAATAAACGAAACAAACTGATCGAATAACCCAAATCGCGTTGTATTAAAATCAATCTGCCCCAAATCATCTTACTTGGCTTGTGGGTCCATTAACCTGATTTGTGTCTTCCAGTTGTGACTTCCTTTGATGAGTTGAAGTTTTTTTCAGAAGCCACCTTGTCTTTTGACAATGCTCTTATCACGATTAACACTTTTAACCGTTGGCAGTGTTCACGAACTACAATTTTGGCTTCACACAATGAGATTGTCACTAATTCTAATTAGGGCATTTTATGTTTGGAATTCCAAAAGGCAGCGGTTGGAATATGCACAGACCACTCTATAATTTAGGGCATGCTATGTGGTAGTTTTTTTTCTTGTTAAAATGATGAGTACATTTATCAATCGTTCATTAAAAATTTAGTTTTTTCCCGCGTTATTTAATCTGATTACATCAACATGTGCCACGCCCTTGCTGGAAATATTCAGCCTGGTCATGTTATGCCAATAGAGGGCATTTGAATATTAGTTCATGGTTACTGTTTGCATAAGTCGGTGTTTTAACGAAGATTAAATTTCAATTGACCACAACAAATTTGTTGTCAATTTTCCGTCGTCGGAGAACACAGTTGTCTTTTTTTCTTCTTCAAAGAGACCCCGGGACAATACACCAGTACATTGATTTGTTTTTATCTAAAAGAAAACTTGAATAATTACTAGAAATGTGTTTTTAACTATATTAAACAATTGCTTGTGTGCAAGGTGTAATTCCAGGCGTGTTGTGGGCTGAGCGGTGAAGAGCGCCGGACTCAAGCTCTGGTGTTTCTGATCAATGTGGGTTCCAGTCCCAGTGTAGTGACACTTATGTCCTTGAGCAAGATACTTTTTGGATGGGACATTAAGCCACATAGGTCCCGTGTACCAGGATTGGTACTGCACGTAAAAGAACCCAGAACACTTATCGCAGGGGTTAACCCTGGTGTTTCTGGTGCATTGCAAGCACCCTTGTCTACAAGTTTCCTCGGGCTTGTGAGCTACAGTGATTAAGTTCACAATATGAGGCATCATTGGATTCATTACCAGATATATAATACCAATAATAAGAATCGGACACAGGTTACGTGTGAATCGTAAATGATTATGGTCAAGCAAGCTGCTTTGCCAACCGTACCAAAAAGCTTGATATCATCTTTGGCATAATACACACTCACTCTGCTGCATATAATTACTACAAGTCAACCATGATGCACAATATTGGTTGATGCTGAATTTAAAGATGGCGACTATTGGCAGCTGAGCTGGCATGGAGCGGAACAGAGTGGAATGATCTCATGGCTTTGCGACTTTTTAATTCGGCTCGTTCCGTTCCGAAAATTAAGCCCTCATTTATACTGAACTGGGCTTCAAATTTAAATGCAACAAATCATTTCTTGGTAAACATTTAGTGGACAATATTCTTAGGTGTGTGTGTGAGGTGTGGTTGGAGCTCAAAATGTTCCCCTCGCTACTGAGATATGTGTCTAATTATTAAAGATGTTAAGCAACTTCGGCTACGGCTACACCCGTTGGCTTCAAATGGCTTTCAGCGACCCAGCCATAGCCACTTCCGAAGCCGTCAATTTGGACTCTCTGCCACAGGGCAGCAAACACGCTCGTATACCACGAAGTGACCTTATCTTGAACACGGCCGGAAAAAAAACGTGTTTGGAAAAAATCACTATTTTTTCAAACTGCTGTTTTGGAGTCTGCCTTACTATTTTTATTTTATTTTAAAGACAAAAATAAAGCTGACTACTGTATTCGTTCAGAACTGCCAATGTGTTTCCTTTCCTTTCCTGCAACTATTTTAATTAGTAATTAAGTCCGTCCGCCATGTGAACATAGGCGTGGCTAGCAGTCATAGCGTGGTCTTTAAGCTAAAAACAAAGTTTTCTTCTTTAAAAAAAAACATCGTGTGTGATAAACAGCTCTATAAAAAAAGTGTCGAATCGGTGTTGATATTTTTGGTACTGCTGTTTTCTTAAGCCCTTTTCACATCCGATCTGATTGTAACTTGAATCAATTGATTATAAAAGTTGTGTTTAAAGGCAAGTTATATGAGAACATGCCCGCCTCCTCTATTACCAGTTAGTTTGGCATCGTCACTGTTTTATTTTAGAACTAGGGTGAATCATTTTAATCCAGGCTAAAAATATATATTGAGTAATAAATCCAATGAAAATGTCAGACTGAGTACGGGACCCTTCTGTGTGTTTTGGGCATTGGTTATAAAGACACTAGGGTAGATCACAGCGTTGTAAAGGTGCCCTTGCAAAGGTTCTTTTGAGACAGGTCAGGAAGTTTCGACCATCATGGCATGGTTTGATTTGGTTCCTCTAAGTATAACGAGTCATGGCTGCTAGTCAGATTGCCGTAAAGCGCCGGGGTTGCGACGTCCACGCTCAGTGCAACGCGTCAGTGACATGCCCCCCGACCATGCCTCGTTCGGCACCCACAACGCCATCCTGTCGCCTCACCGCCCCGTGTCTCGATCCTCCAACCAGCACCTACTGGAGCCTCCGTTGTTAACCCTCCCCCTAAAACTGCTCCAACCACAGAGTGGGGGTACCCAGGAGCGCCCGGCCTTGGTCAGGGGTCAATGTTTGGTGTGGCAGAAATCGTCAAGGTGAAGCGCACTTTTTGTCATCTCACTCTGCCTCCCCCCCCGCTAATGAACAGCACACAGAATCCCGAATCGTGTAGGGAAAAATACATATACGTGTGAATAAGCCGACTAATTCATATCGCGTTTGTGATGACAACAGTGTATCAGTCCCTGCGCATGGATTGCTCACACACACAGAGAGAGAGGTTAGAAAAGGAGACGGCCGCGGTAGAGTTGGTGAGTCAACATATCCAGCGCCAGTGAAGCACATCTGCACAGAAGTAGCCCTATTGGACGAATGGTACTACTACTGTGAGATCGATAGCACTGGAGAGCTGCATCCACTGGGATTATTTTCCATTGGAATGGATGGATAGGGGGGACAAGCCCATGGTGCGTCATGGCCGGCCCGATGATGATGATGATGATGACGATAATAATGATCGCATACAGCACGCTCAATCTTGCTAAATCGCCATTGGGCTAAATGGGCCCAACCATACCACACAAGCCCATCAACTCTACACTCCCCCGTCGGATGGGGCCTCCTTCTACTACATTGACACAACCTTGGACAAGTGCTTTTGGCTGCCATTGAATCATCGTACAGCAATATAGTAAGCATGCAGCTATAGAGCGTGGATGCTCGTTAATCCTGCCCCAGTGGGTCCGGTGAGGTTGCAGTCATTGAGCGGGCATCTAAGGACATGACCTGACCCGTAGAGTCCCCCTCATATCACAGTGACTCCGTGAATACTATAAAGTCAAGTGCCAGGCGCACCGAAGCGGGGGATTCACTTCACAAGAACACGGCAAGATTTCAACCTACGATATAAATATCCCCTTCGCCATATATGGGCACAGGTACTGATGGCAACTTTTCCGTCCAAGCTCCCTGGAAAAATTGACGCAGGTTCGGTGTGGTGAGTGTGGTTTTTAGGAGGGGTGTATGTTTGCCAAACAACCGCGGGAGAATCGACATGAGCCCTTCGAAACAATGTAGGGGATCCTAATTTTGATTGATGTGTTCATTTCGGTTATTATCATGGTGATTTTATGCATACTATAAGCTAACAGCAGTTGTTTCTGCTAATCATAATATATTACGTAGATATTGAATTGAGTATGATATATTTTTGCTATTTCGTTAACAGCTATTGTTGTGGGCATCCCAATTTCTATACATTTGTCAATCATTATTACAGAAACTATATTTCTCACTTGAAACTAAGGCTATATCTGTAGAGCTACAATTATACTTATTTATACATTAACAATTTCCTGGTTACACTGTGTTTAACATGCAAACATTGCTTCAACTCGTGCTCAACTAAAACAACTGCCAATGCCATGAAATTAACCGTTGTCTAAAGAGATTGTGGCGTTTAACAGAATTGCATCACAAGCGAGTCCGATACTAGACATCTGGTGTACTACTATAGATAGTGCATAGTATCGCGCGAATTCAAACGTTTTGGGTCACCGTGGATTCCCACCACATACAGTGCTCATGTGAAGGACATAAAATCGCGCACTTTAACATGATAAAACGCGCGAGACCTATACAGTGCAGTGTGTGACCCTGAATTGAGAACCAGTCCACATTTTTCTGATCGAATTTACACATGGCCGGAAGTAGAAGGGAAAAGGAAGCCAGTCTAAAAATCACAGAGCATGGAGGGTAAAGAATGCTTAGGCGGTGAGATCGCCCGATGTAGCCGGGGCGTTTGTCAAGGCCGCCGTTGTAGGTCGACTCAAACCCTCGAACAGTGCATCGGTTTCAATCAACTGAATGCGTTCTGCAGCAGTCGACTGCATTTTTTTTGCAGCATTGTACAAAGGGGCCCTCACGTGTTCCGTAAAACATATTGGTAAAATGCACAATAGATCTACATTGTAAAAAAATTATGAAATAACCATCCTGTACGAAAAAAAGCCACACGGAAATATTCCGGTGGAGGTTTGGTATACTCGTTCTACAGAGTATAGTGTTGATCATTGTGTGCTGATTATTGCCGGTTTTACCTTAATAGGATTAGTGCATTACTCCGAAGCTATGCTATGAATACCATCAATGTCTTTCACATATTAAGATTATTCAATGCACAATCCATTGGTTTACACTTTTGGGGGGGGGATTATCTTCTGGTTCAAGTACTCCAACAACAACATTCATATTTTAACTCAACTTTCTATTTCATTCACCGTAGGGGCCTACATTAAAACGCCGCTACCCACGGCTATTTTATCACCCTCGTAAACATTTCTGCTTTCATTTTCCCCTCGATACAAATCCTATCGGAAGACGTAGCGTACCATACAGCAAGGAGAGTAGCGCAATAAATCTCAATTGTGACATATTTTGTACAAGTGGGGTAATTTTCTTTCACATACACTTTCATTTTTTTGTCCCCGTTTGCCTTCCTTGCATTCAAGCCGTCCAGCCCAATAGAAAAGACATTATACCAAAATCTTCGTTTAAAACGCCGGGGTAGTGAGCCTATTTTATTGATGGAGATATTTCATTACATTAATGGAGTTATAAAACAGACAGGAAGTTTGAAAATAATGTTAGATATTATCGAGCGGGCTATAACTATAAATAGTGATATATAGTTATTTCTATTTCGATTGTTCAACTGTTTTGCAACAGTAGAAATTGAAACGGTTGATTAATGTGAAATAAATCACGAAATTATGAATGATCAACTATGGAGTTCAGATTATATTAATCTTTAAAATACCTTTTACATATAAGTGTTGACTCATTGTAAAGTGTTAACCCTCAATGGTCAAAATGTGATTAAGACAAACTCAAGAAAGAAGTTGTGCTGATGCAAAAAGAAATAATTATCTTTGTTTTCAATTTGGTCAATGGTCAAAATGGGGTTAAGACAAACTCAAGAAAGAAGTTGTGCTTATGCAAAAAAAATATATAATAATATCGGGAAATCTTTATCTTCAGTGTTTTAAATTTGGTCAAAGGTCAAAATGGGATTAAGACAAACTCAAGAAAGAAGTTGTGCTTTTGCAAACAAAAACATAAAAATTACCGGGAAATCGTTATTTTGTTTTAAAACTGTATGATGCTTGGTATCATTTTAGCAATGACTTTCCATTAATATTCTTTATCGTATTGTTTTTAGTATTATGATAAGATATTATCTAGGGTCGAGTTTATTTTCCTGGTTGGAATAACGCCAAAAATAACGGGAACCCAAAGCATCAAGTCGGACAGAATTCACCTCGCGTCGTTCGCTTGCACGCAATCTAGGCCGTGTCACAAGGAGAAAAAAAACCCGATTCTCCTTAAACGCACATTTTGTTTCAATCTTTCTCTCAATTTATTCCAATTATTTCGACCCAAACCAAAAGAGGAAGCAGCCATTTAGACTGACACATGCTAGACTTGTAAAATTAGGGTGAGCCTCTTTGGTTACACACAGGAACCCTTTATCTATCCCCCATGGCAATTATAATATTGACCGGAAGCCATTTTAATTTGACCTCTGCTTTACTGAGGTCAACCTCGAACTGAAATGCTACTATAATAACTACGAAATGTTTATGGCATGCATCGCCCAGCACGTGATTTGCCATGGCATACCAATGTCTAAATATAAACCAGATTCTTGTTAAAAGCATGATGGTTTTGTTGTGTACCATTATCATTGATGCAGACTGATGCATTAAAAAAGGTTTTATAAATATTGGTTCTAGGCAGAGTAAGCTCATTTCAATCTACAGTTTTCAAGAATCCAACTTATTCTTTAAAAATGTAATCAGATTAAAGTAAGCCACAGAAAGTAGTGGTCCTGTTGAAGTTAAAACAACGAAAAACTGTTTGGATTTTGTCAGGGGCTTTGTGTACGTTTATACACGTATCTATTTTGATTTGCTGTGATCAAAATAAGAATTCGGGAGATCATAAAATTATATTTTTTCTTTATAAATTTTGAGTTGTGTTTTGCGGGAAAGCTGCACTCTCCGGTGTTGACATGAATGGGGTTTGATTTACACACAAGTTACCCTTCCTACCTACATGGTTTTACCTAGGTTACCGGTAGAATGGCAGTAATGTTAATTTTCTCGCTATTTTAATCCATTATTTGCTCCAATTAGCGGGCCTTCAATGAACACAACCCTATCTCGAAGGTCGTGGTGTAGCATTGATGAAATAATATTTGGTAACGTTCCCAAGACCGGACATTAATTTTTCATAATGTTTGTTAATTTGGTGGATCGTGATACTTTGTCAGTTGGTAACGAATAAGTAAATAAATTGTATTCATCCTGAAAATAATTGCACATAACACAAGAACGACGACACTACATATTCCAAATGTATTCCTGCTTTTCAATCATCAAGATTTCTTTCCATTCGAGAATTTTTCAGAACTTTCAAAAGACACAGTCAACTTTATCTGGGCTCAATCAATATCAGAGACAGAAAGAAACCCAGGTACTGAACTGGTTTATTCTACGTGTGAAATGACCGGAAATAATGCCCTCTCCAGTGGTGAGTCTTTGCCCCATGTCAGTCTGCACATTGACCAGGGGCAGTGTAATCCACACTGGGACCCGACTATTGCTAATGACTTTGCCTCGTGTTTGACCTACGACCTTCTGACCCATGAGTTCTTGAAATGACCTCCGTGATTATAGTCTTGAAACTTCACTCTTTTTGTGCGTGTCTGTTTAGGTAAGATCTAACTCTCTTATTAAAGGATGGCACGGCATTGGTTTTGTTAAGATGTTATTCTTTGTCAATATTCTAGCTTTCAATAATTACACCAAACACTAATATATATTTAACTTTTGTGAATTGGGTTATCGTGTTTTTGAGGGGACAAGGTTAATATCATAGGAACTTTAATGCAAGTTTAAGTTAGCTGATCGTTGGGCATAATTTATTTCCACATGGAAGCATTTCATCAGATAAAAACCTTCCTAAACTTGCGTTTAGGTTATACTGTATGATAAATTGAACCTTTTATATATGAACGACAACAACATTTTCCTTATTTCTCGTTAGAAACAAAACAACTGGTCTTACGTTCCATGCGTTGTATATTACGATTAAAAACGCACAAACGCCGAGTGCTATAGCCTACATTGGTCGTGTGTGGTCGCCGCATGAAAGGTAAAATATGTTTATAAATTTACTGAAACAGAGCATGATTAGAAACAGCCAATAATCTGAAGTGTACCTACAGGTGAGTGTGCCTGCTCACGTAATCAGTTCATCAATGAAACTGAGTTATTGCGGCATTGATACAATTTGATTCGGGAAAGATGAAATTTATTCACCGGTGAGGTCGCGGGGGAACGCAGTTATCAATATGTCAGTTATCATAATGCAAAGGATAACTCTTCGTAAACACCCTATAGGCCTTTGTCATGCTGCCATCACCTTTGGTCGTGTTCCCTGTATCCAAAACCAGCAATGAATAATAAAATTCGTTGTACAAAAAAGGAACCAGACTAATTTCCCCTCCAGCCTCGGTTTGGTTACATTGATTTGAATGGGAGAAACTCAAGATGGCCGCTCCATGACAAAAGTCTATTCCTTTGTTACTGTACAGACTCCAAGTTAACGCATTGAGGTATAACATACTTCTTTTATGTGTGAGATACAACTAGCGTAACCAGATCCCTCGTGGTGTCGGCTATATACGTGTGACTACAGTCAACAAACAAACAAAGATTGCCTTCAACTCTCGACTTGTCCACACGTACAATGGCCGCTTAGCCCACAAATGACCCCCCTTGGACAGGAAAGCCAGTAAATTGGACTAAAGTGGTTGATTCCTTTTGGCTCTGTCATGTCTTGAGACATCCATGGATGTTTTAAACGGAAACAAGCCATCTTGGTTGTTGCTGGAACGAGTGTGAGCGGACGAATCAACACGATGTTGGATTACAATTTTAGACTTTTTAAATCCGAACCATTGTCTGAAATTTGACTGTTTGATGTCTGCTGTGTGAAAATTATCTCTTATTATCATTATATATCAAGACATTTCTCTTTGATCTACTTCTCTAGCACTGAGGACACTGCTCCCAAAAGCTCCTTGGAATCTATAACTCCAGGGGTTACCAAAAGGTGGAGAGTGCCATCGTTTCAACCAAACTCCTAACATGTTGATCCTAATCCTAGTTTCAGACGTTTTTGTCAGCGACGACTCTCACCCCTGAGTCTGTAGGATAAAAGCTGCGAAAATGCTAACGTGTAAAAATATTGTCTAAACCACCCTAAAAAACTTTAAAATCCAGCACTCATAAAATCACTCCTTTGGGTTGGCTTTCTGACTGACGATCCATTTCTGGCTTTAAAATGCACATCTTTTTGCTCAAGTGCAACTTTACTCAAATTTTGAGAAAGATAAACGGTTGAAGTTGGCCTATACTCTGCAATCAAGTAAAGCTTATATACACTGTGTGATGAAACAGCGTACGAATTTACAAAATGGCTGACACAAGTATTGCGGTTCCAAGGTGTGATTGTACAGCTCAATATGAAGCCATTAGTGTGGTTTAATACCCAGTAGAGCAATGCAGATTGTTTTTTGCAGGTTATGGGTCGCCCGAATGAAACCACAACCCCTCCATGCCCTCTGCCGTTATAAGTGTGGGCCCAACGCAGGCGTCCCTGCATCTATTTATTCTTCAGTTGATTTTACCGCGTGAATTAACAGAGGTGTGAGTTCATGCATACACCACGGTTAAAGATAACATGTACGCTTGTTAATCATCAAAACATAAGACCAGGGTTGGTAATTATATGTTTTTTTTAAATTGTATATTCTGGACTCTCACTGATTATAAAGGATACCAGTGTCAATTCTCTGGTGAACTTTTTTCGTCTGAAAGTCAAGAAAATAGCATTTTAAATACTTCCTAATTACTACTAGTTATTTCTACTGCTGCAATATTGTATTATCAGAATAATTATTATTAAACGTGGACAAATCCCTCACAAAACATACAGGTTTTTTTTCTCGATTGTTTCACTGGAACGCGACTGTCGAAATCGGTGGAATTTTCACTGTGGTTTTTTTGATTGGAAAACTGGAGGTTTGAAAAATGAAGTCCTCTTCAACAAACACAACGAGGAATCACCCCTTTATATCGCGTGTGGGCCTATCCGTTTTATGAAATATCCGCAAATGCTTCCACACTTTGTGTTTATTCAGTTATAATAATTCCCAGACCCTAACGCATGACATGTTTCAGATAATTCCAATGTTGCCGTTCGCAACAAATTGGCTCATAATAATTCAAAGCCAAACATTTATAAAGACGTACGACTTGTCAATCGAGTTTGACCTTCTCGGTACCATACAACACTGAATATCTCTTGTACAAAAAACAATGTATTTTCCCGCCGCTATAGGTAAACTGTTGTATTTGTATTTAGGACAGTTCTGTGGGGAACGTGAGTGTTGTCAATTCCGAATGGCATGGCATCCATTTTGAATGACGTCATGCGTGTGTAGTAGTCGCAGTTGCAGATGCTCTTGGGTCACAAGACGGTATGTGTGTCTGCTTCACGGCAGCCTGGACGGTTACAGCAAATTCATCAACACCACTGGGAGTTCGAAGAGTAGCTATAACAAAAATCTATTACAAAATGTCAAACATAATTTAAATGTTGTAAATGTTTTACTGAATTCAGTTTTTTTTAAGCCGCTCTTTTCAATAATATTCATTAAGCCATGAACAAAATAGGCCTAGGGGGATTTTATGTGATCAATCGAGACTCGAGACCTTATCACGTGGGAGTGTTTAAAATTTAAAAAGGTAACTCTAGAGATCGCCATTTGCAAAACAGTAAATTGACTGAAAGTTGATATCGTTGAAGTCGAATTGATCGTCACCAGCAGAGGACCGACCAATCAGAGTGCAAGAAACCATGCCTTTCCCGGAGTGCCTCAGTAGCCACGCCCCTTCAGTGTTTTACCACGTGACCCTCTTGGTGATGCAATTCTCTTTGGTTATCTAGCTGTATGAGTAGCCATTTTGCGTCATAAAGCTAGGTTACCAAAGATAAATGTACTTTGCCGTCTACACCGTTGAAACTTCGTTCCAGACGTGATACGACGAGAGTCAGCTCCCTTATAATAGGTATACCCAAGGATTGCCGTCTACATCATTGAAATCTCGTTGCAAGACGAGAAATGACGAGACTGAACACGTCGAGAATGTGACTGTGGCGGAGTTGCTTGTAGTCTAATGGAAATAAAATTATGCAGCACTATCAAAGATTCCCGGATCATCCAAAACCGGGGTGGGGGTCCAGACTCATTTCCGGGTCAGACAACATTTCCGGGTCAGCATTATCCAATTTTACGGGTCAATCTAATCCATAAGCGGGGTCAGTAAATGTGTTTATGGTTTAGACTCCGGAACATTCTAACACGAAGTCCAGCTCAAAACTGGCACCACAGGATTCCTAGTCTGGATTAACCAGAAGTTCCGATATATTCTGGCCTGAAAGTCTGGAGCCATTGGATCCGGATTATTGGCCGGGATACTTTGAAGGATATAAGCATAATGTGAGGGCTACTTGAGACATTTAAAGGTATAGGGTCATAGACTGGTTTTTCGTCAAATTAATGCTGGTTTTAAAGGAAAAACTATCAAGAAAGATACAATAAAAGTCACCTGTGAAAGTTTCAGCTGAATACAGTGTCTACTTGCTGAGAAATCAGCAAAAAACTGACACGGTAATTTCATCAAGAACATCGAATCCATCCACGTTAAACGAGGTGACAGCGGGTACCAACCGTATCTCTGGCCGTATTGAGGGCAGCCTTCAAACGGACACCATGGACATTTGCGAAGGTCGCCTGCAGGCGGTCTTTTGAAAATTCAAATTTGGTGTCATACTTTTTTGATTTCTAATCAACGGGGGGGGGGGGGTATTTCAGACACAATAATTTCTCTGGATGCTAACTTGCTATACCACGACCATCTTTATAACAAGTATAGGCACCAACATTAACACAATTTATTTTTGGGGTCATTACCGAACTACAACCCTACTTTATCACAACGAAATTTACCCCCATTTAACATGAATGTCACGGTAACCGAATAAATACAAAGTACATGTACATGGCAAATGTTTTTTTCTTTCTTTTATAATAATGCCATTGAAAACGCAAAAGCACTCGAAAAATTTCAGTTTGGTGGGCCATTTCCTCTTGTATATAATACGAAGTTGCATATCTGCATATAATTCTACATCTTTCTTTTGTTAACAACCACCACCTTGAGTATCACAAATTGATTGCCACGAATCTGCCCTATTTAATAAAACATATAAACAAACTTATAAAAATAGCTGAAGAATATCAGGTATACTATTTGTTTTGGATAGTACATTTATTTATCAGTGACATGGGTAATTTGATAGCATCATTGTAATGATAAATTGTTGTATTTTCTTTGTCCATACTTTTAAGAAACTGGTTGGCAAAACTCACGGCTGTGACATTGTAAAACAAAGGTCTATTAATGTCACGGAATAGTTTCAAGGTACATTTTGTTGTCAGGATACAGGGAACAGACTCCATCGCTTTTGTTGTATCATACTCGCCAAGTCGACTGCACAGAAAGTAAAATGGCGACTTGTCCCGGTAATTATCTTGCCAAAATCAGGACTAGTCGACTTTACTGAAAGTAAAATGGCGACTTGTCCAGATAATAATTTAGCCAAGATCAGGACAAGTCGACTTTACTGAAAGTAAAATGGCGACTTGTCCCGGTAATTATCTTGCCAAGATCAGGACAAGTCGACTTTACTGAAAAGTAAAACTGCGACTTGTCCCAATGATTATTTTGCCAAAATCAGGACTAGTCGACCTTACTGAAAGTAAAATGGCGACTTGTCCAGATAATAATTAAGCCAAGATCAGGACAAGTCGACTTTATTGAAAGTACAATGGCGATGATTGTATCGATAAAACTCGCCAAGATCAGTACAAGTCGACTTTCTAAACCAAAGAAGCCGACTTACAGAGAAGTAATTTGTCCTGAATATTTTTAAGGAATGTTTTCTCTGAACGAAGTTTGACAGATGATTCTGTTTCAAAACAACAAAACATACGAAACATTTCGCATGTTCCACGGACCATTCACAAAATACTTGTAACATGCAAAAATGCTTGCAAGTTGCACATGACTGATGGACGTAAATAATATGTGTACATTATGCATATTTTAAAAACCTGGTTTCCTCTCTTGGAAAGTTCTGACCGAGTGAGTATAGAAAATTGAAACACACTGCAAACCAAAATTGTGTTATCTCGATCTAGGCAACTTCCTCTCTTTTTTTTTTTTTTTTTTTTTAATTTCAAAGTTAAATACTAGGCCTAGACAAAGCCTCAGTTTTTTCAGTGTGAAATAGTTTAAACTGGATTGTAGAACTTGGCAAGCACACTTCCGATTACATGGAAAGGTCATGAAAATGAAGGGTTGTGCATGTTAACTATAATTTTAAAACATGTTTTATCGAGGAAGTCATCAAAGCATTACCCGCGTGCAGTTGTTTAAAACACGTTCATGTTGTTTCACAAAGTTCACACTGGACTACGCTTTGCTTTCCACCAGGCTTTCCGCTATTATTATTGGATGTATTTTTAATCTTGTTATATTTTTCGTCTGGAAGGTAGGGCGAAAAGATGTGTTACGATAAGATACAAATGTATATCCATGATGAATGGATTGTTCGCCAGGCACCACGACACTTGCAATACACGGCTTTATTTTAATAAATGAATGGCCGTCAGTCGGTATAAAAACTGTCCCACTGTTATGGAACGCCATTCAGTCAAACAGATCTGAGTAATACAGAATTTTGTATATTATTCAGTTTGCAGGAACACCTTGTGTATAATATCTACTTTGCTGTATAGATTTGTTCTTTGAGAACTTGCCTTGCTGTTTTATTCTACTGCCGCGGAGTGGGTTTTCAGAATTCGGGAGACTAACAGATGTGTTTGATTCATTATTTATTAACAACAATGGTTTGAGTGTCAGTTTTTTAAAAACATATGTATCTATATTTAATTCTGTTTTTTTCGAATAAAAAAGCTTGATTATCGCTGGAGTAGCCTTGTTCGGATCTCTTTACTCGAGCCCACCTGCATCGATGCATCCGGTCGTGCAGAGACGAAGCGAGCAGCCAGGGGAATTATGCAGCATTACGTTTGCGCGGCTTTTTGCGTATCGTGACAGTACATGTGGGTACGATGCAGCTTTGCTAAAACCTCGTACCCTGAGGATTGGCTATAGAACAATTTATTTGATGTATTGTACATCAACACTTTTGAAAATTCATTGTCTTTCGATATGTATTTTCAGCAAAGACTGAAACACACATATTATAGTATTTTCTTGTGGACCAAGATTAGCGTGTTATACTAAAGAGGGAGGGGTGTGTCTAAAAATAATAAGTAAGACTTATAAGATCTTATATATCTTGTGGGGGGGGGGGGGACTCAGCACATCTGCTTCACTAGCAAAGTTTTCCGAACCGAGAACAAAGTTGAACATTGGGTACAAAAAGTGTATTGCACAGCACTCCATGGGAAAGAAAAGGGGTCGGGTCCCTAACGTGAAAAACAGAGATATAGGGATCAGCTTCAATACTGAACCGGTAACCACGGTAAGGCAGTTCACGACAACCGTTAAAACCATCATCACTGTTTTGCAATAATTTAATGGGAAATGCAGGAATCTGTAAATTAAGCTGAATACTAATGAAAAATATACTCTGTTATAATATTTATGTAGATTACATGAACAAAATCTGTTCACAATACATGTGGAGGTTTTGGTTTTAGGATATAAGGCCCATTACCTGTATGCGTAGTGGAGTGCCTTTTAGAGAAACAAAACCTATTCAGAATTAATAATACTAAAACATGAAGGGGAAATTGAACGAAAACAAGGCATTGACATCTGTGATTCAGTCCTATAACTGAAACTCGCAATGATAACATTACAGTTGGATTTTATAATGGAATACGCATTTCCGCAAAAAAAAATCTGCAGTCGGACACAATCATTTCTCTCTAATTTCTTGTGGTATGTTTTCTCATAAAGCACATCTGCGGTGAAGTATTTCGACAGGCTGTGTTATGCATGTAGCATGATCTTGCTTATACATGCGATCCGTTCTTCAACGCACTCACAGCCACATGGTAATGAAATTGGAATATAAATCTAGTTGCCAACGGTCATTTCAGATAAACACACCCATTACACATGCCGCAGTGTGTTTAGACGGGCTCTGCACTCACCTTTAAAGGAACATTACAGAACTGGTTTTTGCTAACAAAACAGTTGCTGGCAGTGTAAGCACTTTATGTAGTCCACCATATACATAAACTGACAAACCTATAGAAGTTCGAGATCGATCGGCCATCTTGGTCACGAGAAAATAGTGAAAAACCGATTACACATTTGCATGAAATCATATAGATTCAACAAATGAATAAAACGCTCACTGAGCGATAAACTCCAATCGGAAAATTAGTTTATTCATTTCTCATCAAATATGGCATTTCAGACAGAAATATTTCAAGGGATGTTTTCTACTATCATCATCATTAGACCGTGTAAGTTTTATGTAAATCTTTGATCAAAAAGTATATTTTACAAGTTTTTTTCTTACCAATTCTGTAATGTTCCTTTAAACACTATAATCACAGAGATATTTGAAATGTTCGTTACATTTCAAATGTTAAGGTCGAAATAGACAACCAGAAATTCTGGAAGAATTCAAAAGAAAACTTAAACAATTCATTACCTCCGAATAATGGAAGGGCCGTTTCCGAATTGGCGGCTACATCAGCTACGGCTATGGCTAGAGTTTTGCGTCCTCATGCGTTGAAGTACTAGTAGATCCTTGGCAACACTCTTAGCAACAGTCTTAGCCGTAGCTGTAGCCACCAATTCGGATACGGCCTTTGATTCAACGAGGAAAAGTTTGTAATGATGTGTACACACAAAGCAAAGCTACCTGCGAAGTCAAAAAGAAACTCCCTTAGTTCAACTTGTAAGTAGAGCATGTTTTTCTATACTGTTCTACATGAGTATCCTTATAGTCTTATTAGCTGTTCCGACATAATATCAGTCGGAACAGTTCCGACATATCAGTCGGAACAGGTGTTGTTTCTGTTGGGATTCTTTTCCTTCTTCTAATTATTCTTTCTTCCTAAAATAAAGAAACCTCATTGACTTAATATGTGAGTTATCTCAAAGGCATATGCCCTATGCATTCTTAGAATATCAGAAGTAGACAAATAATATACCATGAAAGCTTATGCCTTGACTTAAAATTGTTAGTTGCATCAGATTAAAATTACTAACTAATTAACCGCGTGACAGCAATATGAATATTTAATTAGTCAGTCTTGTTCCTACACCATATCTCAAGAGGTATACATCCGATCCTCAAGTATTTTTAGTTATGGACTTGTTGTTATTATTATTTTGTGTCATTGTATAATAAAGTAAGTTCATCAGTTTTGTATATTAATTTAATTCATGAATTTTGTCTATCCACCCTAATGTTGAAGTAGTAACCACTTGTTCTCAAAGTAACAACCATTATTATTCCAAATTTTGACTACTATTAACCCCTTTAACAAACTTAAAAAGAGCCGCGTGACTATTTCTTGGCTGTTCGAACTTGGCTGACGAACTGCCTCTGCTGACATGTTTAAAGAACTGAATTAGTTATCTATTGCAGAAAAAAAGTTTGTTTGAAAAAGCAACTCCCACTGTGCTTGCATTATTTGTGCCCCGAGTATCGTGGCACACCTATTTTCCTGTACCCAACACAGCCAACCCTTAAAGGCCCTGTACACTATTGGTAAGATCGAAAAACACAATGTTCACAGATTCACACATAACTTACATGATTTAAAGTAAGTAATGGTAGAAAGGGTTCCTTAAAATATTTCTGCCTAAAATGCTATCGTTTCTGAGAAACGAGTAAAACAATAGTAATTATCGCGCGCGATAATTTGAAAAAACAGAAAACACATAAGATCTCTTTTCACTATTTTCTCGTGACCTCGATGACCAATTGAGCTCAAACTTTCACAGGTTCGTTTGTTCGTGCATATGTTTAATCACACAAAATGTGGACACTGATTTTGAGCTGTTACCAAAAGTGTACAATACCTTTAAGACAAAATACTGATTGAGCTCTCAGAGTTTCCACATGGCAAGAAATGAAGGCTTCATTTTATATAGCCTTGCAATTTCTGGTGCTAGACTGTGGAACGAAATGCCTAAAGTGTTTGAGGAAAATTAAACCCCTTGCAGTTTTTAAGTCACAAAAGTGTTAATCTTTTAGCTTTTGTGCTGTTTTATTTCGACCATTTACTTCACCGTTCTCAATTAACTTTTGTTTGATATTGTGTTGTAGAAAGTGCAAATATAATTTCATCCTTTTTATAACTTGTCATATTTTTAATCTTGGTTTCCCACTTTTTAACATTTTTTATTAGTCTTTACCTGACTTAAATCTGGTTTTTAAAATTATTTTTAACCTAGTATATGTTTTAGTGTTTTAAATTTTATGATGCAGGGTCCAAATGGAAATCAGTTAAAAGTGATTTTGCTTACCTTGGGTAAACAAAGGAAATAAGTAAATAGATAAATACATGTAAATATTTTGTTTAATGTTCAAGTTTTGCTGCAACAAGAGAAGCGTTAGTAATAAATGGAACCACAATGGTCACAAATAACAAAGGGAACAAACATTGTGCTCCTTGGAAGGCTTGGATTGAGGATTTTGCTGGCGTATTTTGCGTATTTTGCGTATTTTGCTGGTCCAAAGAGGTGGCTGTAATATTTGATATTCAGTTTATCCGGAGGTTGTTGGTTCAAAATCGCAACAGTCAATTTTTATTTGCTCAACCCCAAACTATTTAAAACTTACCCACAGTCAGTTTCCCCTGTGGTTTGTTACTTGACAAATTCAGTTTAAAATACATTGTTCTGTGTCCTTATAGTCACATTGCCTTGCCCGAAAAATGTGTGAAAATATGACCTTTTCTAAATTGAGACGATGGTTAAGTTTACTTATAATTCAGTCCCAGTTATGACAAATCATAGTTTTGTTTGTAAGAGTAAATTCATTCCCATACTCTAGTATACAGTCAACACACGTATGGCCACGTTTGAGTGAAAACGATCAGTTAACACACGATGTGGTTACCAGTGAAAACGTCATCTCATTCGATGGCCACGTTTTATTGAAAACATTCAGTTAACGCACGATATGGTTACCAGTGAAAACGTCATCTCATTCGATGGCCACGTTTTATTGAAAACATTCAGTTAACATACTATATGCAACCTCGTCCCCAGGGTGTGTCGAGCAGTACGAGGTTGACCGCTCTCTCACCCTGGTATTGGATCATTTGCATATCCAAAATTTGTGGATACGCATGCAAATTAAAATAGTTTGGCTGCTTTTCGAAATTCACATCTTCGTCATAGTCTCGTGGTCCGGTACCAGATTTAATAGCCTGTTTGTACATTGGTTGCCGGTCGGCTGTTTTGACAAAGGTTAACATTTGGTTTTGTCCAATCAGGGTCCAAGTAAGGAGTTTCCCTCCCAATGGTTGGAAATAAAGTAAAGCATGGGGACGAGGTTGCACTATATGGTAACCAGTGAAAACGTCATCTCATTCAATGAACACGTTTTAGTGAAAACACTGACAAACGGCTTTGCCAGGATTTGCACGCTCATATTGTTTCGATTGCTGCAATCAAATTAAAGGGAGTGTACAACATTTGTAAGATTGAAAGTATAAATGTTCACATGTGGTAACATTCCCTTGTTTTGCTTGAAATGCTAGGCCCTAGTCTTTATTGCGCGTGTCCAAAACCTGATGTTTGAAAACAGTGAAAACCGAAGACCGATTGAACTTAACATTTCACAGGTTTGCTTTTTCATGTATATGTTGGGTCACATAAAGTTCGAATACTGGTCTTTAACTAGCAAGGTTATCGTTTGACCAGTCATTTCGGCTGGCCATGAATAAATTTGCATAATTCCATTGATAGCTCGTTAGGTTTTGAATGAAACGGCCTGGATTACACACAAGCTAGATTAATGACAGCATTGTATGCAGATTGGATGGCGGTATTTTCTCTTGCTGTGATACTCCAGCAATTGAAACCCAGTGTCATGCAGGTCGGAAATTATCTTACATATAATATTAACAAATACTATTAAATCAGACATTTTGTTGGGGATGTTCCCTGCCCGCGATTTTTCTTCTTCTGCAGCACACGTCGGCTATGGAGTCAACAGTTACGGGATAGGCTGTTCTTCCCTATCCCTTAACTGTTGACTCCATAGCCGACGTGTGCTGCAGAACATAAATTTGCCCCCTGCCCAGTAAGGTCCCATGGCACTTGGCGGGTGTAACGCCACCTCAAACCCACCCACCCACTCGTCACCAACATAGTTATATTGTGTTCGTTGTATGTTTTTAATACAAAGGCATCCGTATTCAACAGCCATGTCTGGGGAAAATACTTATCTGCAGAACCCCGAATCCCCCCCTTACCCACTCTACACCATCACCGGGTTCACAAACTCTGGGAACGTCACTGGTCCGTGGTCTGTGAATGCGTGGTTGCCCCAACACAATAAGGCACTAGCATTTCTTGAATATCAACCCCACCCCCCATCGAAAAAATACCTTTTCTTCTTTTTTCATTAAACCAAGCTTGAAAATACAAATTGAAAGGGGAAAACGAGATATCCTGGTTAGACCAATGTCATTTTAAAGGCACAGTACACGTTTGATAATTGGAGCCTACTGATTGTGTATAAATCCATACATACAATACAACTAACCTGTGAAAATTTCACTTCAAAAGGTGGTCGCGTTTTTGAGATATTACCGAAAAACCGGAGCGAATATTTCCACGCAGGAAGAATATTCCCCATAGGAATACACAGTCTGAGAAGCGTTTCTGACAGAAACGCTTCTCAGATTCAAATTTCGGGGAATAAAAAGTGATATATTTTCCATAACCGTAGTACTTCGAAGTTAAATGTTTCTCAAAATACTTCATACACCCAAGGCTGCTGTACTTCTTACCAAGTAAGTTTTTATTGCCATTAGTTTTCAGAGTCATTACCAAACGTGGACTGTGCCTTTAAGTAACCAGTCTTAAACTTCAAACCAAAACAGGTTTTTTTCATATAAAAAGTTTTAGTTATGAGTCTTCATAGTAAGAAATCAATCATCATAATTGTAGGAGAAAGGGAGAGGGGAACTAAATTATTGTTCTGATTTTAATTTTACCCCAATTCTTAGCTTCATAATAACGCCATGTGATCTGCGAGAGCTTAAAAATGTTGAGCTCTTTTCTGAGTACGATAATAACGCAGACACACTCATGTCATGTAAATTGCCTATAGTGCTTGCTCATGTTGCCTGGTGCGCTGCAAGGCGGTTGGAATTTGATTACGAGTGAAATCGAATTTCGTGTTTATTCCATTTACAAGCACTTCAATAGAAATGGTACTTGCACAATTGAGCGGCTGCCTTTGACAGCGAGTCTACAAGGGAAGTAAATTATGTCATCAATTAAACTGCCTTGTTGCATTATCCTTCTAGTCAAACTTCAGAGCTGCTTATATAAGCACCGAAATTGTCCATCAATTTCGCTTTCAAGAGAAAGGTACCGGGTACCAGCAAAAAATACCATGTCAGAAGTCATGGACTGTTGGTGAATGGTTCCCCGCAATTTGCTTTAAAAATTGTGAGTTTGTACAGCTTTAAAGGAACATTACAGAATTGGTTTTTGCTAACAAAACAGTTGCTGGCAGTGTAAGCACTATATGTAATCCACCATATACATAAACTGACAAACCTGTAGAAGTTTGAGATCGATCGGCCATCTGGGTCACGAGAAAATAGTGAAAAACCGATTACACATTTTGCATGAAATCATATAGACTTAACAAATGAATAAAACGCTCACTGAGCGATAAAATTCGTTTATTCATTTCTCATCAAATATGGCATTTCAGACAGAAATATTTCAAGGGATGTTTTCTACTATCATCATCATTACACCGTGTAAGTTTTATGTAAATCTGTGATCAAAAGTATATTTTACAAGTTTTTTTCTTACCAATTCTGTAATGTTCCTTTAAAGGCAGAATATACACTTGGTATAATATTGTCAAAGACCAGTATCCTCACTTGGTGTATCCCTACATGTGCATAAAATAATAAACCTGTGAAAAATTGGGCTCAATTGTTCATCGAAGTTGCAAGGAAATAATATAAAAAAAATACCCTTGTTATATAGAATTGTGTGCTTTCAAATGCCTGAGAAAGGCTTCTCAGATTCAAATATTTGAGTGAGAAATTACCTCTTTCTCAAAAACTACATTACTTCAGAGGGAGTCGTTTCTCACAATGTTTTATACTATCAGCAGCTCTCAGGTGGCTACTTACCAAGTACATTGTTTATGGTAATAATGTATTTATTGAGTAATTACCAAAGGTATCCACTGCCTTTAACGGCCTGATCATGAGGTAATTTGGAGGCAGCCGGCTGCAGTGCGTGCACAAGAAACTATTTGGTATCACATGAGTAATTTTTCCCAACAGTTTCTTATAATATCCCCGAGAAAAATATGTAAAAATGACACGTTTTTTTTCTTTAAAGGAACATTACAGAATTGTTTTTTGCTAACAAAACAGTTGCTGGCAGTGTAAGCACTTTATGTAATCCACCATATACATAAACTGACAAACCTGTAGAAGTTTGGGATCGATCGGCCATATGGGTCACGAGAAAATAGTGAAAAACCGATTACACATTGCATGAAATCATATAGATTCAACAAGTGAATAAAACGCTCACTGAGCGATAAACTCCAATCGGAAAATTAGTTTATTCATTTCTCATCAAATATGGCATTTCAGACAGAAATATTTCAAGGGATGTTTTCTACTATCATCATCATTAGACCGTGTAAGTTTTATGTAAATCTGTGATCAAAAAGTATATTTTACAAGTTTTTTTCTTACCAATTCTGTAATGTTCATTTAAGAATTTTTGGCTGTAAAGATTTCCAATGCAACACTTTTGGAATCAGATGTTTCCACAACTCTTGTGCCTTGTTTAGACAGAGCTATTAACATAGCAGGGATTGTTTTATTTATTTATTTATTTTATTATTATTTATTTTGGGGGGGGGCACGGCATGCTAAAAGAACCCCTTTTGTAGCACATAATCATTCTTTTGAACAGAGTCTTACCGACCCCAAGCAAATAAAGAGAACATTGAATCGGGAATATTTTTCATGTTTCCGTGGAAGTTATCAACTGGAACTGGTAGCCTTGGTAATGCGTGGCCCTTGGATGTGTTTTCTATACGCTGCGACCCAAACATGGCTCTGACATGCAATGAAAAATCATATGTCAAAATTATCATAGCTGAGTGCATTGTGGAGGGGATAAAAAAAACGCAGGGACAAAACAACAACAACAGACAGACAGCTTTTTCAGATGGCATTTATACAGGTTTACTGTGTACACTACCAGCATCCTTCATCACCCTGTAGTTGCAATCATCCCCCCCCCCCCCCCACACACACACGACAGTCATACTGGCGTCGGTTATCGTTCAAGTTGAGCGGTTTAGACCTGAAACACACCTCTCGCAGCGTCATTTTGCATATAGATAGCTGCCAATTAACAAAAGGCAAAACGGAGACATGCGGATAATGGTGGTGCAGAAGATAATATATTCACATTGGCCGTGATCAATGCAATTACAGAAGTGTACCCACCTTTGAGCCGCAAAACGTGACCGGCAACAAGGAGAGCTACATGTTTAATGAACGGGGCAAGCAAGGTCAACATTAAACAATTCACCACGAACTGTTTTCTAGAAATTTTAATTAGAAAACTACTCAGATTTGCAACCGGAACAACAAACGAAACGTTTACTGTTACAAACCAATTGTAAACATGAACATTACTGTATAGAGGCAACCGACCCGACCGATTTTGGTATGATACGTGATACACAAACACGATTTGAACAATGGTTTAGTGTAATTATAAAATACGTCATTTGCATTTTAATAAGAATAGTACTTTTCGTTCAACACATGGCCCGATAAATCTGGGAACATTTCATCAAATGGGATGGTCAAGGTTGGAAGAAAACACCGACAGCAAGTTCACGTCGAAATGACTACGAAGAATCGAGCATTTCAGATGGAACTAACCCCAAGAAAATTGGTAACGGCGTCAGTTTTGCTTTCAATTATCGTCAATTATCGTCAATGACCAGTTATGTATCATGCCGTAATTGCGTTCATAGTAGTCATGCAATTTCTGAATCAAATACGTTCAGAGAAGAGTGTTTAAGATGGTATAATGGGACTCAACCACTGCATGACGTCATGTCACCCTTATTCATCCCCCCAAATGAGTAATATATTAATTATTATATATATAAAAAAGTGTGGATTATTTTTAGTTTATCTGGGTGTACTATTTCTGTCCTAGAAGTAGGGCATACTTTGCCGAGACGGCGTCTGGTGTACGCGACACCCTGTTCATGGTTCCTTGCTAGTGGGGAAATCTCTCTTTTAGGAATCAATTTAGTGGGAAATTACTCAGGAAATCTGAAGGAAACCCATCTATCTGCCAACATTTTGGCAAGTCATAGTGAATGGTGAAAAAGCAATGTATAGAATACGTCAACCACCAATGGCATACCCCTATAGTACTCCCACTCAACCCGCCCCTTCCAGTTGCCGTAAAAACTGCTGGCAGGTTCAGCTGTTCATAGTCAGGTGCCCCCCCCCTCCAACCTCAAGACCACCACCTATTGAACTAGCACTTCACTAGAACCAATTCCACATATTCAAATCATACAGATCGACTTATAATTTAGTTGATGTAACTTTGTGTCGAATAACAAGTGTTAAAGGCTTTCCATCACATTGGTAAGATCGAAGAAAACAAAAATGTAAAAACGAACACACAAAACTCACATGGTTTAAAGGATGGTCATGGTGGAAAACTTCCCTTGAAATATTATTACCTGAAACGCCAGTTTTTGAAGACTAAATTCATGTCCATCCATTGGTTTTTCTATAATCAGAAAAAAACATACATCCTCTATAACCGACCAGTGAATATTTCAGCAAAATTCGTTTCAGTGAAAAAGAAAAGGAAAGAAATTTCTTGTTGTTTGTCAAAGGGTTTTTGTGCACATTCATATTCGTGTTTATTTCGATCTCTCCAATCGAAATAAGCAAAGGTGACTCTTTGGTCTTCAAACTGGGCCAATGTATCGACTTGGATAGTAATTTAGATTGAAATATTACACTGGATGTTTGGTATTGATGTGAAAATGTTCAATCAGTAAGTTTTCAGATTAGAATGAATAATTCTTTTCTCGATAATTCTGAATATATATATATATATATATATTGTCTTTTACTTAAACCTGCCCACCGCCACATTGGCTTAAGTGTTGTAAGAGTACCTGTACGACGGGGGGGGGGGGGGGGGAGTTAACTGAAGTTGCAGATGTGGCAACTGGACACCACGGTATCAAAATCAGCCATAAAATGCATCTGTCCTTATTTGCCGATAGTTCTTAGGATTCAATAATGTCGTCATTATGAGGTCATGGGCCGTCAAGACAGAGATCTTCAGTTTTCATAATTATTTAACTTTTTCCTAATGTCTTATATTATGATGGACAACATTGGTAATTGTCAAAGACCAGTATCCACAGTTTATGGACCCAACATAATATATATGAAATAACAAACCTGTGAAAGTTTGAGCTTAGTCGATCATCAGAAGCACGAGGAAATTGTGCAAAAAAGGCAAATTTTGGACTGTTTTGAAACATCAGGTTTTTGGACTCGCGAGATTGTTTGACTGATTTATCCAAAAACTATAACATTTCAAGCAAAACATTTTCAAGGGAAGTTTTCCACCACGACTGTCTTTATACCATGAAAAGTAATGTGCAAATCTGCGAAAAACTTGTTTCTTTCAATCTTACCAAAGTTTTAAATGAACATGTACATGAGAAAGGTTAAAAAGGTAAATCAACATTCAAAAAATGACGTCATCGCACAGGTCTGCAGCCAAAATGTTTGCCTGTTCCTATTATCTCAGAAGTTTTGTTTTTATGTTATTTAAAAAAAAATTAAGTTCGCCCCTAACAAGGCTTCAAGGCACGTTTGGTAATTGTCGAAGACCAGTATTCTCACTTGTATTATCACTGTATTCCAACATATGCATAAAATACCAAACCTGTGAAAATTTGGGCTCAATCGGTCATCGAATTTGCAAGAGAATAGTGAAAGAAAAAACATCCTTGTTGCATTACTATGTGTGCTTTCAGATGCATAATAAAAGGCTTCAGAGAAATTACCTCTTTCTCAAAAACTACGTTACTTCAGAGGGAGCCGTTTCTCACAATGTTTTATACTATCAACAGCTCTCCATTGCTCGTTACCAAGTAAGTTTTTATGCTAACAATTTTTTTGAGTAATTACCAGTAGTGTCCAGTGCCTTTAAAGCCATTCTTGGTAAGGGGCTACTAGAAGAAAAATGATTAAATGTGAAAATAACTCAGGGGAGCTGAAGGTAGGAATTGATATTCCTCTTAAAACAGTCTAGATTGTAGGATGGAGGGGAAAATGCACCAGGCAAGTTCCAAAGAAATGCAGTATGTGGAATAAAGCTGTTGGAATGGCTCTTTGTTCTACATCTCAGCAAAGCGAGAGTGTATGGGTGAGAAGAAGCAGAAAGCCTGGTTATATACTTTGCATTTGGTTTGGACTATATCTAGCAATACATGTGAATATCGTCGATTTTTTCTGATTTCAATTCTATTTTGTTTTCACTGTTTAACTTTAGGGCCTATGCTCAAGCAATAAAATGTGAAATGCTGAGTTTACTTTTTTACTACCATATCAATCTATCGAAAATGATGGGATTTCAAATTAAGATTGGCACCTGCACCAAGTGAGCCTACAGATTAAAAAATCAACTAACCTACCCAATAATGTGTCTTTATACTGATTTTTCTGCAAACCGCTGTCAAACGACATTAACAAACCATGCGTTTTGTCATAGCGTATAGTTTAAGGGTGGAGCGGAGCAGGACATCGTTGTTCGAAAGTGGATTTCTGGTTATCATAGAGCAACTATTTTAATCGACTCTGGCATTTTGATTTACAGTGGCTTTTCCTATAAGCGAAGACAAGCTTGGTTTATAGACCGGGGTCGAGTTGGTGAGGCAGGCTCTCCTTCAATGTGTACCGTTCACTCTGATCACCGGTAATTTGATTTTGAGTTGACTTTAAACGAAGGGTATACGGTATATTTGAAAACGAACAAGCTCTAAACGAAGGGTACAGAATAACTGAAAACGAGCAAGCTATTATTTTTAAACTTAATAAAAGTGATACCCAGTGGGAAGCACAACACTTCATTTTTCATTCTCGAAGGTCTCATTAATTCTTTGAAAAAGTAAAGTCATTCATCAAAACACGAATGTCATCATCCTAACTTAGACTATAATGCTTTAAAAAAATATATATATACAAACATGTGGAATAAATTATAACTTCCAATACAGAGCGACGGCGTTGTGGGGTTCAGGTATCCCCTTTAACCCCCACTGGACTGGCCTCTGTTCTTTACTTAAAATCCCCTACACCAATCAAACTAGGTCATTTTGTTTAGCTTGTACACGTGACACATTGTCTTCGAGATTTTTTATTTATTTATTATTATTATTTTTTTTTACGGTGCGACCACTTTTATACAATTCCCCCAATCGTATGACTTACCGTCAGGGTGCATCCCCTCTAAATAGGGAGAAAACAGAGCGCCGGCCTCATTTTAGGCCCTCAAAATATTCTTTATCAGACATAGGCCTACTTGGGAGCCCAATAAAAGGTGTACGGTGTAAAATATTTGCCCAATTGTGACCTGGGGGTTGTTGACTTCCAACTTGAGGTATTTTGGATGACATAGGCCCTGAAAAAAAGTTCGTCCTATTTGCCGGAGGTGTAGGGACATTTTTTTCAAGATTGATGCTCGGACGTTTGGAAAATTACACTGGTGTAGGGGTGTTTTTATTTGGAGGGGAATAATTCGCTGGGCCTTGAGACTCCCCATATCAAATTGAGCAGAGGATACAAGTTCAAGAGTCAGTGGACAATTTTCCCTTTACTGTAAAAAGCTGTGAGCCTTCTAAGTATTTTTAAAAAGTATTTTTGAAAACTTAGCATTTTGCACTGTATGCTATAAGAGTTTGTTTTAGTGGGGTGCACCCGTCAGGGTGATTCAACACGACGTAAACAGGTTGTACCGCCACCTGTGAGCAATGTGAGCCAGGTAATGAAACAGAACGCCCCCATTGTTCATTTGATCTGCTAAATTTGTGAAACACTGACATGTCATTTAAATTCACCCACATTCTAACAACACTACCTGAAACATCCGTCAAATTTAACTGACCAATATTCGACTTACTTCCTTAAACTGAAAGTAAAATTTATTTGAGAAAGTTCGACCGAGAATCTTGTTTGGCTTTACCATTTCGTTATAGATTAAAATTGTTTAAAGGAACATTACAGAATTGGTGATTGTAAAATATACTTTTGATCACAGATTTACATAAAACTTACACGGTCTAATGATGATGATAGTAGAAAACATCCCTTGAAATATTTCTGTCTGAAATGCCATATTTGATGAGAAATGAATAAACTAATTTTCCGTTTGGAGTTTATCGCTCAGTGAGCGTTTTATTCATTTGTTGAACCTATATGATTTCATGCAAATGTGTAATCGGTTTTTCACTATTTTCTCGTGACCCAGAGGGGCGATCGATCTCATACTTCCACAGGTTTGTCAGTTTATGTATATGGTGGGTTACATAAAGTGCTTACACTGCCCAGCAACTGTTTTGTTAGCAAAAACCAATTCTGTAATGTTCCTTTAAATGGGGTTGGTTTTGTTTGGGCTTGTTGGGGGCTCTGCTTCAAAAGACTAATGTTCTGAGAGTGTTTAATAATTCAGTTCCGGAAATGTACTCCTTTTTAAAAATTCATTCGGCAGAAGAGCTGAAATTCTCATTAAAAAAGATTCCACGTGGAAAGCATCCATAGCATACCACAAAGTCGGTTATTTAATTATTTATTTATTTTCTTGTTTATTTATTTATATTCCGAACCCGTGACAGCTAGCACTACGTACTTCTTCATGAAAGTCAATGCTCTATGTGCATAAAGGGTGTACAAGACAGGCAAAGCTAATAATTGTTTATTTTTGAAATTAATATTGGCGCACTGAACTTGCCAAGCTCAAGTTGTTTTGACACAAGAACTTGAAACCGGTGGTTCGTGGCCCGTTAATCTGTTTTTGAAAACTTATACGTTAATCCTAAACTAGAATTGTCGGGAAATTTTTTGGACATGGCTCGATTGATCACGGGGAACATAAAAAAAAAAAAAAAAAAAAAAAAAAAATTACATCAGACAAAATACTTTCATTTACTGGAGGCTCCAATACATGCACATTTATTAAGATCAATTAATACAAAAGGGAGGGGGGGGGGTTCTGGGTTCTATTGCAGGAACTAATAATGACTAATTATCAAATATGATTTTTTAAAAACTATCTTGAAAGGAAGGTAAACCAGTTTGCTTTCACACGGTAAAGATGCTTAGATTCGTTTTTAGGCCAATTTGAGAATTCGATGAGCTTTTATTTGAAGTGATGCACGGAAGAAAATCCGCCAATGAAAAGTGGTAGTTAATTAATAATAAAAAAAACTTATTTTAATACGAATCATTGTTGGGATCCCGACACTAATCAAGTCCATCAGCCATGTACACAAACAATCAGCATAACACTCATGCATTTGATGCATTGTCCGTGGCATTTATATGAAAGTTTGTGTATGTTTTCAGTTTTGAAACGGCATCATCTGGGAAAAAATTCGTTCAGAGAAAAAATTAAATCGTGACCAAAGTCCTCCCTCATCACCCCACAACAACAAAAGTTCAAATACACAGTCGATATGGCTCTTTTCGAAATCTGCCCCGATATGGGGCAGAAGAAACCCACCCCCTATGTTCCCATACTTCAACACACTATTCTTCTCTTGTACAGAAGTAAACCCCCCCCCCCTAAAATCATCTAAAGAATTCCTGAGATTCCAACCACACAATGAAGACACAATAGGTGGGAGGTTGGGGGAGGAGTACACCATGCCCCGCCCCCCCATATGGAGCACCAAATGTCTTATTTTGTTTCTGTAAGAAACATCATTGGTTGAGAAAAATAGTAATTCCAATCCTCTATTTTTTCCAAATAACCACACCGTGCAAACAACCAATAAAAATATCATGAAAAACGATTTAAAACAATCATTTAAACAACTTATTGACTACTGACTGCCCCCCCCCCGCCCCGAACAAAGATAATGACAAACAGGGAGACAACAAACCTTTATAGGGCTAGATGGATCAGGTGGTGAAGCACCGGCAAATTAACCCGACGTTCTCAGGTTCAAATCCCGCTCTAGTCAATTTGTCTTTGTTCAACCCCAAAATTGATTTACAATGATTACTCAGTCAGTTTCCCCTTCACAGCAAGCACGTCAAACTTGACTGATACGATAGCCATGTATTGTATTTCTACACCAGTGAAAAAAAACATAATACCAACAAAATTCCAAGTAATATAAACACATTCAGTTTCCCCTGTGGTTTATTACTTGATATAATATACGAATTCAAAACTTTAACATTTGGTTCTTGTCTATACATAGAGTGTTTACCACACATACACATACAGAAATAACTAATTGTATTTACTTTATCCCTGATGTAATTATTAAAACACTTACTACATTTTTGTCTTGTTTTCCAAAAAAGTGTTCTGTTTTCCTTAAATACACTGGACACCTTTGGTAATTGTCAAAGACCAGTCTTCTCACTTGGTGTATCTCAACACATGCACAAAATAACAAACCTGTGAAAATTTGAACTCAATTGGTCGTCGAAGTTGCAAGATAATAATGGAAGAAGAAAAAAATCCTGTCACACGAAAGTTGTGTGCTTTCAGATGCTTGATTTCGAGACCTCACGCGTGAGGTCTCAAAATCAATTCAAATATTTTACTGAGAAATTACTTCTTTCTCAAAAACTACGTTACTTCAGAGGGAGCCGTTTCTCACATGTTTTATACTATCAACAGCTCTCCATTGCTCGTTACCAAGTAGAGTAATTACCAATAGTGTCCAGTGCCTTTAATGGCTTTTGTTTGATCAGCCATGGGGGTGGTTTGTTCACAGCCAAATGTCATATTGGGCTACTTAAAGGGGAATGGAAAACAGTGCGAAGCAAAGCAAGTGTTCTTCTGAACAAAACAAAATACGGGAGGACCAGTGGAAAAAATATACATGTCACAGATTAATTTTTTATGATAAGCTGAATCGGAAAGCTAGATTTGGGCATTCGGGGGGGGGGGGAGGGTGTCTGAGGTTGGTTTCTTCCCTGCCTTTCACCTCTGTGGACCCCGGTTGGAATCCTGAACCAGAGCCTTGCATGTGGATTGGGTTTTCAGTCCCTACGACGGGTTTCCCTGTTTGGGGTTTTCCTAAATCTAAAACTGACATTTCCTCATCTTGTCGATCGACACAGGTATCTTCAGCGCGAGTCACTTGTAAGGAACCCTTGGTTTCAATACCAGAAAGATATACACTGTAGGCCTAATTATAATAAACTTCAGATGTGTGTTCATTTGCAAATGAAACACAAGAGCTGTTCCGTGTAAAACTGTACCTTTAATGAGACGTCACGTGACATTTAATGACGTCATTATAACGGGACCTTAAATTTTGGATGTAACACATCCCGTCATGAATACATGCAAGGTTTCAGCTTGACTGCGCATTTATTCTGTGCATACAGATCTTGTAAAACTGCACCCTCAAGTTGTCATCATGTGACACTTGATGACATCATCGTGACGTGACCTCAAATCCTAATTATAATAAACTTCAGATGTGTGTTCATTTGCAAATGAAACACAAGAGCTGTTCCGTGTAAAACTGTACCTTTAATGAGACGTCACGTGACATTTGATGACGTCATTATAACAGGACCTTAAATTTTGGATGTCACATATACCAGCTTGAATACAAGTAACGTTTCAGCTTGATTGCGCATTTATTCTGTACATATAGATCTTGTAAAACTGCAGATTTATGGTGACATCACCTGACACTTGATGACATCATTAAAACATGACCTAAAATCTTTAGACGTCACATATCCAGACTTGAATAAATACAAAGTTTCAGCTTGATCATGCATTCCTTCTGTATCTATAGATCTTGTAAAACTGCAGATTTATGGTGACATCACCTGACACTTGATGACATCGTTAAAACAGGACCTAAAATCTTAGGTGTTACATATCCCGGCTTGAGTACATGCAAGGCTTCAGCTTGATCGTGCATTTTATCCTGTAAATATAAATCTTTAAAAAGTGCACCTTTAAGGTGGCGTCACGCGATGCTTGATGAACGAGGTCTAATCAAGGTCTTAACATGGTGTAGATTTGAAGTTGACCCGATGTGTAGTAGTTTGGATTTTGGCCCAGAAAAACTTTGACCTCCAGGTACGACCGGAAGTAAAGGTCAAAGGCCAAAAGAAAGAAGAATCAGCGAGAAGAAAACAAATAATAATGATAATAAATAGGGGGAAAAAAAAGAAAAACAATAGCTGTTCCAGCGTGCTGCTCTTGAATAACAAGAAGACACTTCTTTGTGTGCCCGTCAGCTGTATCTGAAATCAAACTTCATAAAGCCCATTAAGGACAAACAAATTGCTAAGCACTGACAAAATCTAGCTAAGCAGGAACGGGTTACCAGCCATATTGTTTGTGACTGGTGCCTGGCACATTTTTGCTTAGCACCACTTTAAGTGGGCCCAATTTCATAAAAACCTACAATTGTTAAGTAAACGTTTTCTACTTACTACGCAGTCCTTAGATGAATTTCCATTTCATAATCTCTGCTTTAACCAGACACAAAGCAAAAGGCTCGCTAATTGCTCTCAATCTGCTGCTCTCATTAGACGATGAGTGACGAACACCACACATGCAGTCAAATCTTCTTGCTTGTTTTATAATAAAATACAATTATGTAATGTCGGCTTCAAAAAATGTCCTCTGGTTCTACTAACCAAGACGTCTCATTTCTGCTAAGCAAGTTTCTTCCTTGCTTAGCAAATGTGTGTGGTAATTAGCTCAGAGAGATCCCAATCCAGGCATTAGGCCTCCTCCAGCTCAATAAGAACACCACTGCAGTCCTTTGGATTCAAAAACACAACCGGTTTGCCGTGAGCGCCAATTTTGGGTTCAGGGTTCAACACCTTCACACCCTTGTCCAGTAATGTTTTCACCGCTTCTTGTATATTATCTACCTGCGAGACAAAACAAACACAAATGCTGATTTTTGATTTGATTTAGTAGTCATGTTTATATAATAATAATAATGGCTTCTTATATAGCACGCATATCTGTCACTCAGTGACACTCAAGGCTCTTCAACATTCAGAATTTCCCTACAAGGTATTTTGGAGCTACGTTTTGAAGTATTAGACCTGTTCCTTTACACAGCACCAAGTAATGGTTTACAAGGTGCTGTGGCCCCAATATGCTGCCAATTAAACCAGGAACACCGGGGTGAACCCCTTCTCTTTTCAATAAGTGCACTGGGTTCTTTCCTGCATTACACAACACAAGGGACCAATGGCTTTACGTCCCATCCGAGGGATGCAGCATTAATGGTTAAGGACACAAGTGGCACGACCGGGACTCGAACCCCACACTCTGCTGAACAGAAACACCAGAGCTTGAGTCCGGTGCTCTCATCCGCTAGGCCACAAAACACCCAAGTAGATCCTTGACGTTTGATTGGAGGATTGTATAGATCACACGGAATTCATTAATCAAACGTCACAAGCCATGCATTTTGGTTCTCTTCGATGAGCATTTTCGTCCCTTCCTTTTATGACTATTTCACGCTGGACCACAACATACGTTAAACACACCAGGGCCCAATTTCATGGCTCTGCTTACCGTAAGCAAAGAATCGGCGCTTGCGGAAGCAGGGAATTCCGCGCTTACGTCAAGCGTATTTCACGGGTTAGCGGGGAATTTCGGGTTGTGCGCGTGCGTACTCCACGTTACTAGACATTCTACGCTTACACAGCTAGTGCAGAAATTCGGCGCTTGAACAGTAAGCGGAGAATGGTCACCGCAAGCGCAGAATTCGGCGGTAAGCAGAGCCATGAAATTGGGCCCAGTACAAAAACGCCCCTTGAGTCATAGTTAATGCCAGAACACACTCTCGTCCAGTTTGTTCATTCTTACTATAGTTTCATCCTCAAATCAAATGACCAAGATCTACTTTGATGTTACATGAAACAAATAACAAATGTTTTGCATTCAGGCAATGGAGAGAATATTTCCATTCGTTGAAAGACGGAATGTTCCATTCAACTCGGCTTTGCCTGGTTGAATTAAACACTCCATATTTGAACTCATAATTGACAATATTCTCACTACTACATGCATTCATTATTTGTATACTATTTGCATATTATCGACCTTAAGACAAAAGGGAACAGGTTCCTAATTTGACTAATTAAGAAGTCTTATGTATTCATCCAGACAGACAAGTATGTAGAATAAGTATTTACCACAAAGTACTGTGTTTTATTTTTAAGGTTCACTCAATAAAACATTGGTTCACGTATTAAATAGAGCACCAGTCGAGCAGGCCAGATACTTTCCTGTTTAGGGCAAGGCCGTTTTTCCTTAAAGGGCATGCACCCTCGGGAGGGAAATTCTACGGGAACATTTTAAGGGGCACCAAGGCAATGATCACTTGATCAGGAGGCATAGAGACAATTGTCTCCACCGCCTCCGTAGAGTATCAGACCTCAGGTCCCAATTTCATGCATCAACTAGGTTGGACTGAAAACCCCAATCCACCTGCAAGGCTCAGGTCTGAGGTGGAATTCGAACCGGGGTCCACAGAGGTGAAAGGCAGGAAAATAAACCACTGAGCCAACCTGATCCCATTGCAGCCACAAACGGCCAAAGATTTAACCTACTTACATGTACATGTACAGTACATTCAACCAAAAGATCACAGTAAAGGTCATGTCCCAAATTAACACTTTCCGATGTTTTGTCATGTTAACATACAATCAACAATTCTGAAACAAAACCATGAATTTCTGTTTATCAATGTTTTTTCAGACACTTTTCCAAAAAAGTTTGAGTAAAGAAAATCGACAAACTTGGCCATGCCTGGCCATACATTGGAGTCTGAAGGGTTGTTAGTCAATAATTATTGGATAGTCTTAACCATGCTAGGTCTGTTTGTAAAAGATTTGACCCAAGAATTAAGATTTAAACTTTAAAAAGCTTTTTTTTATGGATTTGGGAAAATTGCAAGCTTTTATTTAAGGTGTTGCATGAACAATCCACCAATGACTAGTAGTAAGTTACTAAAAAACCCAAATGAATTATTGTCAACATAAATTGTTCATATTAGTATTATTGTGTTTTATTTCCTAGTTCGTGCCCTTCAAAATTCAAAAACAAAGATATTTGATGTTACTATGGCTGCCTACTCTTTCAAAATTTGTTTGCTTGAGAAATTTAAGAATTTTACTTTTTGGACTGAAAATCGGGCCATGGAAATTTTGGGTTATTCACATTTCGTTTACATAAAATAAAATAAAAACACAAAAAGAGCACACCAGACAGACAAACTGAAAAAAAAAATTCCCCTCGTAATAAGTAAACAGTAGTAAGTGGTCAGTTTAGCTTTTATATTATTCAACTCTCCATAAATTGCCTCTGGGCTTTTTTCCAACATTCACCCTTTGCTGTCAGTTGTTTCTTTCAAAAATTAACGACAAGAAAAATATCGTCAGTACCAGTTCAAGCCGATGATAGCCATGGGACACACTCCGATATGCATCGCCTTCATGCACTGCTGGGCCCACGAATAGCAGTCTTCAGACATGACCTTCAACTTTATCATTTATTAATCCTGAAAGGCCGATGGAGTGATGCAGAAACTCTATAAATATGCACATGGCATTACTAGAGGATCATGATGAAAGAGTCTGACCCCCCATACACAAAAAGCTTAATGTTTTTAAAAACGGTTTTACCAAGAAGTCACAGGCCTGGAATCAAACGGAGACCATCCCCCTGGTCTTAGCCTTGGTACCCCCTTCAAAAGTTTCCCGTAGACTTTAAGATTTTCCGATGGAAGAGCCCTTTGCAAAATGAAAATGGCCTTGCCCTCTCAAAAATGAAATCCCAGGCTTGACGTCAGACACTGTTGGCCAGACTTTGGTCAATGATCCAGCAAATTGACTTGTCTCCACGAAGTAAAAAAAAAAAAAAGGACAAACGTGATTTGATTTCACTGGAGTGTCTACGATTAAAAGTTGACTCAACTTGAGTCAGACCCTTAGAGAGTCATCAAATGTAGCTGCCGTGCATATTTCAAAATAGAAAGTTGTACCATGCACTTAAAGGTATTGTACACTTTTGGTAACAGCTCAAAATCAGTGTCCACATTTTGTGTGATTAAACATATGCATGAACAAACAAACCTGTGAAAGTTTGAGCTCAATTGGTCATCGAGGTCACGAGAAAATAGTGAAAAGAGATCTTATGTGTTTTCTGTTTTTTCAAATTATCGCGCGCGATAATTACTATTGTTTTACTCGTTTCTCAGAAACGATTGCATTTTAGGCAGAAATATTTTAAGGAACCCTTTCTACCATTACTTACTTTAAATCATGTAAGTTATGTGTGAATCTGTGAACATTGTGTTTTTCGATCTTACCAATAGTGTACAGGGCCTTTAAAGGTTCACCAGTAGTTTTCGTTATACAAGTGCAACCGACAAGCTTTCCGCTATAAACTTTATCTTTTGACTAGTCCTCTGGGCTTTAGTCAGCTGTTCATTTGACTAGCCCACGTCAGTGTTGACAGGCCGAGTGGTCAGGTGCACCAGACACAAGCTCTGGTGTTTCTGATCAGCAGGGTTTGGGTTCGAGCCCCGGTCATGACATTTGACCATTATTGCTTTGTCCTTTGAATGGGACGTAAAGCTGCAGAAGGGTTGAATGCATACACTCTAGGTCGCATTTGGCGTGGCGTGACGTGGCCGAGCAGTCTAGTTCATCGGACCCAAGCTCTGGTGTTGTCAGCAGCAGAGTGTGGGTTCGAATCCCGGTCATGACACTTGTGCCCTTGAGCAAGGCACTTAACCATATTTCCCATAATTGCAAGTCAATTTACAACGAATTCAGAAGAAATTGTTTTTTAGTTTGTAAAGACTTTCTTCAAACCAAGCCTAACCAAGCCCCAAAACTTGGTTACAGTTTGGTCGGAACAGCCACATCACCGCTGCACAAATGAACTGACGAAAATGCCTAACCGATGACCGAAGCTTGAACACGTTTCTGATCATGGTTGCTAAAATGCGCCTAAGATCTAGCTGTGATCATGGTACATGTGTGGACTTAGCCTTCAGTCAAGGTGCTCACAGCTTCCAATATGAACAGCACCACCACTGCTAACACGAAAAAAAGACTGGTGCAAGCGACATTTCATGTTAATAATGGTGGCGTGGTTGAGAGTTGCATTTGTTTCTTTTAAAACTTGATTTTTTTTTCAAATACAAAATCCCTAAGCTAAACAGGCAAAACATTTGTCCCTTGGGAAAAAAAGTAGGAAGACTTCATTGAGTACATGGGAAGACCTTCATGTACACATGGTGTCTCTAATAGATTTTTCCAGGTTGCTTAATAAACAATTTGCTAATTTTTCAAAGGCCCCCAAAATGGGATATCAGACTTTAGTAGGAAGAACATTTATGCCTGCCTTAAAACTTATTAAACAGGAACCTGCACTGGAGTTGCGTTTTTTGGTGTTTTTTTTTTTGTACTCTAAAACTGCAGAATAGTAAAAGCCATTTGAGATACGGCGGACTCAATACTATGACACTATTAGGTTTGGGTAAATTTGTCTGTAAACACCCAAACCAAACAGTGCACTCCTATAGTGTCCGCCATATCTCGAAAAGGCTAATGGGCCTAGCTAATGTTTCTGGATGGATTAGCAGCAAAATGCGCCAGAAAAAAATGCCCTGAATACAGCATGATGACAGGTTTTTAGTGAGTGCTGGGGTTATTTTTCGAGTAGACATTTTTGGGGACTACTGCGAGTAACAAAAAAACACAAAGCATCTAAACACACTCCCAGCAGGTTGCACTTTGCTCAACTTACTGCATGGCTAGTCACATTCACACCAAAAATTTCCCTCGTTAATAACTGTGCCCATGTGCATTGGAACAGAGCTTTTTTTTTTTTTTTCCTTTCATAAAAAAAATTCACAGGAACCTTGACTTTCAAAGGAGCTTTTCTTATTATACAGTAATATATTTGTGTGGGCGTTTGGGGTACCATTTTAACAATAATTAGGTAGTCTCCCTAATCCCTACTGTCACCTCTGAGCCGGAAGCTAATACCATGGATCAGAATTTGTTTAAAATAGACCAATTCATGGTCGAATGTCCACAAACATGAGTGAGCCATTCATAAACTAGTTATTTAATTGGTTACCAAATTCTACCAAAAATTTACCGCAATATTATGTTACAGGCAGTTACAAACTGCACGTTCACCAACTACACCACTAAAAACCGGTTTCGCATAAACACAAATTTTTCTGGCTTCGAAAGCCATTAAACTTTAAAAATTCAGACCCACAGATTATTGGTCATGGTTGTAGTCACTCATACTGGTTGACTATGATCAAAAAAGCTTGAATTCTGGCTTTTTCACTATTTTCTCATGACCCAGAAGGCCGATCGATCTCAAACTTCTACAGTTGTCAGTTTATGTATATGGTGGATTACATAAAGTGCTTACACTGCCAGCAACTGTTTCGTTAGCAAAAACCAATTCTGTAATGTTCCTTTAAATTAGAGAATAACAGTGTGTGGACCCGGTCCAACTTCATAGAGCTACTTCTGCATAAAAATTAGCTTAGCACAACAAAATCATGCTTGCTCAAATATGGTCACCAGCCAAAACAAAATTTCTCAAAAACAATCTGTGACTGGTATCATGCTAATTTCGGCTGAGCAGAAAATTGTTCAGCAATAATTAATTTCTGCTTAAGCAGCTCCACGAAATTGGGTCCTGTTTCATGGAGCTGCTTAACTGCACGATTTCTATTTCATAGCGCTGCTAACCGTAAGCACACGAAAAGGCATGCTAACCTCCCGATGCTTACTGCACGGAAATGAATGACGTAACAATGCAAATACATGGTGAACGCGCAAGATACCGCCTTATTTTCTTGCTAACCTGTGAAATACGCTTATGCTTGAGCAAATTTTTCTGCTACAGTTAGCACGAAAATTTGCTTACCGTTAAGCAGCGCTATGAAATTGGGCCCTGCTCTTCAACCGCATAGTAACAACTGTGATTGTGGCTGGCCACTGTTAATGGACCCAGGCAAACCATTAGGCCTAACAGCAGCCAGCCACCAACCAAGGTCATTACCAGTCAGTGAAGACCAGGTCCATCACTATTATTCCCATCAATAATTACCTTCAACGGAAAAAAAACCCTCAAATGATCAAAAATTGTGATTTGTCTTTCACAGATATTTTTTTAGAATTGTTCTATTCCATGTTCAAGGGCGATTCTTTAGGCTGTTCATGTTTTCTGCGTGGCACCTAACCTCTTCGAATAATTAACTATTTATGCATCTTTTCAAGAACCAGACTATGAGCTTTGAAAATTAACAATACCACATAAATATGCAAATACTTTGGTATTCGGCTTTGCATTATATAGGTTTCATGTGCATACTGCGCATTCACGCATACGCCTGGTATGCACGCACACGGGGAACCAACCATCTCTTGCCAAAATAAATTTTAAAAACAAAAAATAAGCACAAAGAAAACAGTTGATTTGATAGTTCCCCACACAACATGCACAGTGCATGAAGAACGTAAAAAAAAAATATATATATGATATGCTTGTTTAGGGGCTAGTTATATGTATTGTACATTTACCTGCAAGTTCACAGAGCCTGTCTTTGCAATGCATCACATGTTGATACACCCCGACATGACCAGGGCCCAATTTCATGGCTCTGCTTACCGTAAGCAAAGAATCGGGAATTTTGGCTTGTGCGCGTGCGTACTCCATGTTACTAGGCATTCTACGCTTAAACAGCTAGTGCAGAAATTCGGCGCTTGCCGTGCAAGCAAAGAATGGTGATCGTTACCGCAGAATTTGGCGGTTAGCAGAGCCATGAAATTGGGCCCAGTCTTTGACCATAAGTGCATATACTCTCTGAGGTATTGATTAATTTACTCAAATTAATTGTTTCCTCTGTTTTTGCAAGGTAAGAGAAAATAACCACATGCGAAACATATCACAACATATAACTGATACATAGGCCTATGAAATTTTTCTCTCTCAAACAAAATCGGACGGTCTGCATCAATTAACTTGATTGTATTTGAATTATTATTATTTTTTTTAAATGACAGGTGCTCTTCTAAAACCAAAGTACTCATATCAAACATGTACCTCCCAGGTTTCTCCCCAGGATTTGTCAAAACTGTGGGGCATTCTGGGCCCAAATTGTGGAAGTTTGGCCTACACTGAATTGAAACCGCGGTCCTCAGAATTTGTTTTACTTGGTGCTTATCTTTTGTTTGAAAAGCCCTACTGTGCAATCTGGGCATTCAATGGTTTTTATCTTTACAATTTTTGTAAATTTGATCTGAAGTATAAACAAAGTATATATATTTATTTTGGTTTATTTGTAATTAGGCAACAACAGTGTGAGGAGCTGGTCTTCACTGCTGGTAATGACCAGAATGGTGGCTGGCCGCTTTTAATGGCATCGACCCTGATGCAAGTTATACTTCATTTCAAATCCCTCTTTGAATATTATTGAGAAGATGGACTTTTAATCCGAACACCAAATTTTCTCTGAAGAAAAAAGAAAGAAAGATGCCCTACATACTCACAGCTAACAGCCCAACGACAGAAGGTTTAAATCACTTCAGGAAAAACTCTCCGACGCGTCAGGTAATTCAATGTGGCACAACCGAAACAGTGAAATCCGTAAGTTCCCTTTTGTTTTTCCCCTGCGTGCGCCAGGAAATCTGGCAGACTGGCTGAGGATGCCCCGACTGTCAGCGTGTGAGACAAACCAGATAGCGACCCCGTGGAGAACTGGGATTAATGATGTTATCGGCAAAATTATAAGCGCATCAATCAAACCAAATATCAAGAATAAGTCAACATCCTTTTTCTTGACTTCAGAGTTTCAACGATATGACTTACAGCTTTATTCTGAGAATCAATCAACATGGATTTGGGGGATATATTTCTTAGGAAGCCATCTTGTTTTGCCACTCCCCCGACACAAGCCACGAAAGGAAGGGTACAGAGGGCTGAACTTGCAGTAAAGCCCAACTAATACTTCATGAGAATGCATATTAAATGAGACCAAGTACTACGTACCGATTAGAATCTGTAATATTTACTGTTATGCTACACAGGGACCAGAATAAGTTTTAATGATAATGAAGATTCAAAGGTGGAACACACCACAAAGTTGCTGTCGGAACAATTTGAGTTTTTTCACCCCAAAATGACAGCATGACCGTTAATAAAAATGACCGTCAACAAAGTTGTGTCCGAGCAGTCTCGCACATCAAACAAACAATCCTTGTAATGGCTTTAGTCACTAGATAGTGTGTTCGAATCCTGGCTTGGTTGGTCACTGCAAGAGTGTCCTTAAGCAAGACACAATATTTTTGTCTGCCAGAAAATACCCTGGTCTCGACTTCACAAAGCAATTTCGTCTTAAAGATGAGTTGTCATTATCGCCATAGTAACCTGTATTGTGACATCACACTCTGCTCAGCAATCAAGATTGACACACATTTTTAAGATCAATCTTATCCTTTTCAGAAATCGAGCCCAGGAGTTCTCAAGGTCACTCCTTTTGTAACCATGGTGACAGGGGAAATGGTCAGATTTTAACAAGAGAAACAAGGCACAGTGAAAATTTCTTGGGCTTTAGTTTAATTTGTTTTCAGTTTGGGGTCTCTCCTGACTCGGCCTTTAACAGCTATTTCTTCCCCTAAAGAAGCGTGCGAGTAATATGACCACATGGGTGATCAAGATGTGAAGAAAAGTATGTCATTGACCTTTAAGTTCAAACTAACACCACCCCATCATTTTGATAACTGGGACTCGAAGTTGAAGTCGATTAATTTGAGACTTGACTTCAGCCTTGCCCTTCAGGGACTTGTTGATTATCTTCGTGATTATTGAGGTAATTCTTTCGATGCCATGAATTGACAACATTTAGAAAGTTGCTCAGCATCAATTACTCCCGAGTCGATTCTGTTTCAAAGCCGTGGGTAGGAAACTAAAGTGATCTGTCGTATCAAATAGATGAGAATAAGAACTTAATAAGGGTCTCTATAGACGATGTGACCTCTGTTTACATTCAAACTGCCCTCTGTTGACAAGTCTGTTGTCCAAGTCATGTTCCGCCGGGCAGAAAGACGCATAGTCATGGTAATACTGCGTGTACTTTCTAGCTGATAGATGTACGTATGTATTTCTCAGCATATAGAATGTTTAGGACATGACATCATAATTGACATCAAGGCTGATGTTTCGGTTGTCTTTTCGGTTGTCTTCTAATACCATTTTCACTATTTCTGAGAAGTGCTCCATTTTGATATGGGGCGCCGTATGCAAACATTTTGTTCCAAGGAAAATACCACAGTCACTGTCATGAAACAACTTTAAGTTGCCTTTGCTATTAGTCAAACACTGGAGACCTGATTTGAGTATGTAACTTTGTACCCTTAAAGGTTGTGTACAACATTGGTAAGGTTGAAAATATAAATGTTCACAGATTTGCACATAACTTACATGGTACAAAGACGGTCATGGTGGAAAACTTCCCTTGAAATAGTTTTGCTTAAAATGCTATAGTTTTTGGGAAATGAGTAAAACAATTAGTTGTTAAGCTGAAAATACTGTTCAGCAAAATAGACCCTTCCCATGAAATATGCAAATTGAACATCGCGCGTGCGCACTCTCCCTACTGGTTGGCAAAATGAGTGAACATCGCGCTCTTTTGCATGTGACTCATGGTGGCGTGACGCACACGCGTTTGTGCGTCTGCCTTGTGCACAACTCTATGGCGTTTGCCAACCAGCAGCGTCTGTACGCATGCGTGAATGTAATTTACATATTTCATGGGAAGGGTCTATTGTCTGCAATTTGCAGAGGACCAGGCACACACAATGTGAACATGGTATACTGACTGGTAACCAATCTTCCACGCTCAACAGTGCTATAAAATTCACCCTGTGTTTATCCATCCTTGAATCTCCTTAACCAATGTAGACCTGTCAACTTGCTAGTGAAGCTATTCTACCTAACGGTGTCTGAAAGAAAACTCCTCAACAAGCGGTTTGCTGTTGGGCTCCAATGCTGTCCAAATTCATGAAGACGTTTTGAAATCTTTTGTGACAAAAACAAGGGTCCATGAATCTGTTGCCGAGTGCATGTCATTTTGGCCCCGAATCTACCATTGGACACCCTGCGGGTTCATTTTGCCCTCATTTCGTTCCCTTTTCAGGAAGGAAAGCTTATTTTCAAATTACCCTTCTCAACATGAGTTGACTGCTACAAGCTTAGCGTTCCCCCGCATTCTCAGCAGACAGGAAATTTAATTGGCCAAAGATGGATAACTAGAACTTGAATAGTTTCCTAAGTGTCCCATAGCGTGCTCTTTCTGTACTGTTGTTGAAATGTAGTTGTCAGACGGTGAAAAAAGCCAGCTTACGTATTAATCTGCCACTGATGAGCGATTGTTCCAATCGATCACAACGGATTAATCCAAACATTCTCAAGATGAAATTGTGTACGTCACTTTATAGTCATCCTGCTGGAAGTAACATTTTATTAACCGACTAGACATTCCGCGGGGCAAAGGATCTCCGAAAAGAAAAAAAAACCTTCAGGACATGCGTGCTTCACTATTGCCTAACTCTCTTTGGTACTACATTACCCACTGTCTGACTGTAGACCGATTGATAAGGCTCCGCCCCCTTAATCCAGTGACCAACCACAACCACGAACATGTGTCTAAAGTAAAAGTCTGACATGTTAAAATTCCGCACTAGGGAGACCACCAACATAGGGCTAGATAGCTTAGTTTGTAGAGCGTTGGCACGTTCATGAGGCAGGTTCAAAGTCCCGGTCTAGTCAACTTTTCTTTGTTCAACCCCAATTTATTTAAAGTTAACCCAGTCAGTTTCCCTTATGGTTTTTTTACTTGATAAGTTGATATGTTCAAATCCAATAAGAAAAGCTAAACAAGTTCCCATCAACAGCACATCAAGGAAAGATTCTAGTGACTTATTGCTCCGTAGAAATATTACACAAAAAGTTGAATGGCGAGAGTAAAACTCCAATGCTTTCCCCTTGAAACCTCTGAATATAAATCCATATACTTGCTGCACATCGGTGATGGACTTGGTCGTCCAGCACTGTTCACAAACAACTCACATCATATTTAAGTCTGTCTGGGGATAGTTTAGCAAGCCAGGGGTCGATTTCACAAAACTCTTCCTAACTTAGGACTAGTCCTAGGCAATGCTAAGAGATAGGACTAGTCCTAAATACTGGTCCTAACTTAGGACTAGTCCTATCTCTTAGCATTGCCTAGGACTAGTCCTAAGTTAGGAAGAGTTTTGTGAAATCGACCCCTGGAATTTCATCATTTCTCGTAGGGCACTTCCATTTGAAAATCTTAAAGTCTATGGGGAACTTTTGAAGGGGCACCAAGGCCAAGACCAGGGGCAACAGAGGCCATGGCCTACGTGGCCTGCTTGTAAATCCAGGCCTGGTTTAGAATGAAGCTTTTCATGGTGTTGTACGTCAGAAAACAGCTAGTTTGTGAGGTGACAACCCTGTGAAATGAGTATCTTCAGGGGGGAAGTGATGGTTCTGAGAAGAACTGGGGCTGAGATAATGTTGAGTCTCTCAACCTTGGTCCTTCCCAGAAACAACACTTCATGCCAGATGAGGTTAATTTCACACGGTTGTCAACCCCAACCTACATGTAGTTAATGTCTTTCCTCTTTATACTGAGTAAATGCACAGAGCTTCCTTTTTTCCCGATAGTTACTATTCCTGTACTAACCCTCCTATCTGCCTGACCATTCAATATCATTCACATGGTTTTGAAAGATACATGTACAATGTACATGTTGCAGATAAACTATGCCAGCCTGCAATATGATATAATGAATGCAAACAGTACATGGTCAACCCTCCTACTGTCTGACCATTAAATATCATTTCGGTTCTGATTGACATGTCAACTACTTGCCAGCCTGCAATATGATATCATGTAGTGAATGCATCTACACAGTACACATCAACAGTCATCCAATATCATTCACATGGTTTTGCTTGATAGGTAAACTCTGCAAGTCTACAATATGATATCACATGGTGAATGCATCTACACAGTACACAGTCAACCCTCCTACTGCCTGACCATTAAATATCATTTCGGTTCTGATTGATATGTCAACTACTTGCCAGCCTGCAATATGATATCATGTAGTGAATGCATCTACACAGTACACATCAACAGTCATCCAATATCATTCACATGGTTTTGCTTGATAGGTAAACTCTGCAAGTCTACAATATGATATCACATGGTGAATGCATCTACACAGTCAACCCTCCTACTGCCTGACCATTAAATATCATTTGGCTCTGAATGATACTTGTAGGTAAACTACCTGCCAGCCTGCAATATGATATGATAAATGCAAACAGTACACAGTCAACCCTCCTACTGCCTGACCATTAAATATCATTCGGTTCTGAATGATAGGTAAACTACCTGCCAGCCTGCAATATGATATGATAAATGCAAACAGTACACAGTCAACCCTCCTACTGTCCGACTATTCAATATCGTCTGCTGTGGTTAGATAAACTAGCCAGCCAACAACATAATACCATGTGGTGAAAGAATTCATAACACCATAGTTATAGTTACGTTGTGCACAGTTGTGCCACCATACACAACCCATGCAGTTGACTGGTTTAAAATGGTTTAACCAACCCGCTGGAAAATGTTACCAAGAGTACGAGAATGTTAATATAATTAAGGTGATTTTTTGATGAGACAGTCCTACAATGAAGCAACCTCCACTCCAGGCTACACTTCTAACTATTGCCTCGATCTGGCCTTATATATAGTGGACAACACTTCCTCTAAAAAAAACAACAGGAAGCAGTCCATCCATCACTGACTTATAGTCTTCATAGTGCCGTGAGGGAGTGGCTAAACATGTAGATGATGTCAAAACCTACGGAGGAGGAAATGTCCTGCGGAGTGGCTCTGATGCGCTGCTACCGACACCCGGGGGAAGATATAGCTGCCCGGGATACCAGACTGACATCAAATATCAATCTGGCCTTGCGCTCTAAACCTGACCATAAATCACATGTCTTCCTCTCTGCTTTATTGTTTGCTGCATCTTTAACTGTTGAACTGCACTCTGCTCAAGGTTTCATTAAAACTGCCCGCAGTCTCAGTGTGCAGTCACTGTAACTCCCCATTATGATCACGGATGCCAACGGTAGAGGTTTTCACATTTCCCGTCTACATCTATCACGCTCAATGTTTACACACAGACTTACTAGATGCCATGGATTGCATTTCATAAATAATAAATAATAATAATATGCGGGTCTTATATAGCGCTTGATCACACCCGAGGGCGTTTCAAAGCGGTCATTATTATTATTTTGTTTGATAAGGTATGCTGAGCTATGCTCGGAGATAAGACCCATTTATTTACACCATGTAACGGTTTTCAAGGTGCTTTTATGATGCAATCTGCAGCCAACCGTACCAGAAAACACCGTGGCAAACCCCTTCTCTTAATGATAAGTGTACATTTACTGTTTTTTTTTTACGTGCATTACACAAACACACGGGACCAAAGACTTAACGTCCCATCCAAAGGACAAAGCAATAACGGTTAAGTGCCAAGTTATGTGTCAAGTCCGTCGGGACTCAAACCAACACTCTGATGAGCAGAAACACCAGAGCTTGAGTCCGGTGCGCTTGACCGCTAGCCCAAGACACACCACCAGTTTCTCCTTGGAAAATGGTTTTTTTTTTACGTGCATTACACAAACACACGGGACCAAAGACTTAACGTCCCATCCAAAGGACAAAGCAATAACGGTTAAGTGCCAAGTTATGTGTCAAGTCCGTCGGGACTCAAACCAACACTCTGATGAGCAGAAACACCAGAGCTTGAGTCCGGTGCGCTTGACCGCTAGCCCAAGACACGCCACCAGTTTCTCCTTGGAAAATGGTTTTTTTTTTACGTGCATTACACAAACACACGGGACCAAAGACTTAACGTCCCATCCAAAGGACAAAGCAATAACGGTTAAGTGCCAAGTTATGTGTCAAGTCCGTCGGGACTCAAACCAACACTCTGATGAGCAGAAACACCAGAGCTTGAGTCCGGTGCGCTTGACCGCTCAGCCCAAGACACGCCACCAGTTTCAAACCAACACTCTGATGAGCAGAAACACCAGAGCTTGAGTCCGGTGCGCTTGACCGCTAGCCCAAGACACGCCACCAGTTTCAAACCAACACTCTGATGAGCAGAAACACCAGAGCTTGAGTCCGGTGCGCTTGACCGCTAGCCCAAGACACGCCACCAGTTTCAAACCAACACTCTGATGAGCAGAAACACCAGAGCTTGAGTCCGGTGCGCTTGACCGCTAGCCCAAGACACGCCACCAGTTTCAAACCAACACTCTGATGAGCAGAAACACCAGAGCTTGAGTCCGGTGCGCTTGACCGCTAGCCCAAGACACGCCACCAGTTTCAAACCAACACTCTGATGAGCAGAAACACCAGAGCTTGAGTCCGGTGCGCTTGACCGCTAGCCCAAGACACGCCACCAGTTTCAAACCAACACTCTGATGAGCAGAAACACCAGAGCTTGAGTCCGGTGCGCTTGACCGCTAGCCCAAGACACGCCACCAGTTTCAAACCAACACTCTGATGAGCAGAAACACCAGAGCTTGAGTCCGGTGCGCTTGACCGCTAGCCCAAGACACGCCACCAGTTTCAAACCAACACTCTGATGAGCAGAAACACCAGAGCTTGAGTCCGGTGCGCTTGACCGCTAGCCCAAGACACGCCACCAGTTTCAAACCAACACTCTGATGAGCAGAAACACCAGAGCTTGAGTCCGGTGCGCTTGACCGCTAGCCCAAGACACGCCACCAGTTTCAAACCAACACTCTGATGAGCAGAAACACCAGAGCTTGAGTCCGGTGCGCTTGACCGCTAGCCCAAGACACGCCACCAGTTTCAAACCAACACTCTGATGAGCAGAAACACCAGAGCTTGAGTCCGGTGCGCTTGACCGCTAGCCCAAGACACGCCACCAGTTTCAAACCAACACTCTGATGAGCAGAAACACCAGAGCTTGAGTCCGGTGCGCTTGACCGCTAGCCCAAGACACGCCACCAGTTTCAAACCAACACTCTGATGAGCAGAAACACCAGAGCTTGAGTCCGGTGTGCTTGACCGCTAGCCCAAGACACGCCACGTGTTTCTCCTTGGAAAATGATCTGAAAAGTAGGCAGTAGGTAAACTCTGGAGCTACAGAAATACATGTTGGTTTCACTGAAAACCCTTTAGGGTTCCCCGTTTTGTTGTTGTTGTTTTTTTTTTTTTTTTTTTTTTTTTTTTTGGAGGGGGGTCTTTTTGGCAATGTTGGTGTGTCAGCCCAATACGTGCTAGCTTGTGGGGAGAACCGTGTTCTTCGTGTATATTTGCGAGTTTTTGCATGAGGTCCATAAGAATCTTTACACAGATATACGTACAAGCTTTTTTATTTAAACCAACCAAAAGCAAAAAACAAACAATTGTAGATCCAAAAGCAAAAATTTTCTTTTTGAAGGCTTTGAATAATTAAAAGAGAACCGACCAGGGGACCAGGTTTGATATTTGGATGCCATGTTCCCAAGATGTACACTAGCTAGTGTGAATACTAATCCAAGTGACCATAAAAAGGTAACAGACTATTTCTCCATCCTGCCTCGGTTTGGCTTTTCACTCAATTAAGGTGAGAGATCTTCAAAATGGCCGCCCCTTTGATGAAGCAGAAATTTTAAGCAACCCATTGTTTATGACATCAATACTTGCTATTCACAAAATGATGCAGGATGGAACTAGTCACTCATTCAGGAACCGTTTATTGTTAAAAGAACATTACAGAATTGGTTTTTGCTAACAAAACAGTTGCTGGCAGTGTAAGCACTTTATGTAATCCACCATATACATAAACTGACAAACCTGTAGAAGTTTGAGATCGATCGGCCATCTGGGTCACGAGAAAATAGTGAAAAACCGATTACACATTTGCATGAATTCATATGGGTTCAACAAATTAATAAAACGCTCACTGAGCGATAAACTCCGATCGGAAAACTAGTTTATTCATTTCTCATCAAATATGGCATTTCAGACAGAAATATTTCAAGGGATGTTTTCTACTATCATCATCATTAGACCGTGTAAGTTTTATGTAAATCTGTGATAAAAAAGTATATTTTACAAGTTTTTTTCTTACCAATTCTGTAATGTTCCTTTAAACTCTCCAACAAAAGACATCACCGTTTTCAGCCTCCTGAGCGAGAACCAGCCATCAATTGGGGGGAGGGGGGGGATCGGGTTGGCTTAGTGGTACAACATTTTCCCCACCCTTTCACCCCTGTGGACCGCTGTTCCGAGTCCCACCTTGGAAGAACGCTTTCAGTCCCTACCTGATTGCGTGGATTTTCCCTACTGTATGTGGGGTTTTCCTCCCACATCTAGAACTGAACATTTCTTCATCTGCTTCTTACTACACAGGTATCGTCAAACCTAAGGGTTACAATCCCTCACCACTTTGAGATTCCCTTGGTTTCCTTACCAGAAAGATTAAAATTTAAATAAATCAAAACCTCAATATACATGTAACCATTTAAAGGAACATAACAGAATTGGTAAGAAAAAAACTTGTAAAATATACTTTTTGATCACAGATTTACATAAAACTTACACGGTCTAATGATGATGATAGTAGAAAACATCCCTTGAAATATTTCTGTCTGAAATGCCATATTTGATGAGAAATGAATAAACTAATTTTCCGATTGGAGTTTATCGCTCAGTGAGCGTTTTATTCATTTGTTGAATCTTTATGATTTCATGCAAATGTGTAATCGGTTTTTTCACTATTTTCTTGTGACCCAGATGGCCGATCGATCTCAAACTTCTACAGGTTTGTCAGTTTATGTTTATGGTGGATTCTTAGTGGATTACATAAAGTGCTTACACTGCCAGCAACTGTTTTGTTAGCAAAAACCAATTCTGTAATGTTCCTTTAAAATCCTGATGTAAAATCATCAGCAAATATAACTGAATCCTGAAGATCCAAAATCTCAACAACAAAAACTAGAACAGCGAAGCTGCCATGGTGAGCTGCCGATTGCTCGATGAAAACAATGACTAATAGAAAAACCAATCCTTTGATCAACTAATGTTGGGAGTTGGGACATTGCACATGACCACTGACTTCTTGGTTTGAAATGGGAGTGACAGAGGGGCTCAGGATGGGCGAGGGCCGACTCCAAAAAGGTGAAGAACAAATGATAAGATTCATTCACACACCCAACATATTGTACACATCATGTGTACAACGTGTTTGAGGTGTGAACATGTTCATGTATGCACAGGTAATGTCACCTAACTTAGAACTGGAACATTTGTCATACTTATGAATTTATTATTATTTTAGATTAATCTGTATGTCATTTGCAAAAATTTGACATACACTTCATGTCAGTACATCATTGCAATATAGAGTTATGGACATTCAAGGTCTCTATTGTTGTAGCCCATTCAACTGAAACATTAATGTCATACTAATTAGTTTTAGTCTTTTAAATTTATCTGCATGTCATTTGCAAAAACAAATTACATACATTTCATGTCCATACATTATTGCAATATGGAGTTATGGACAATCAATGCATATATTGTTTTAGCCCACTCAACTGGAACATTAATGTCATATTAATGAGTGTTATTCTTTTATATGAATCTGTAAGTCATTTGTGAAATTTGACATACATTTCATGTCCATACATCATTGCAATACGGAGTTATGGACATTCAAGGTCTCCACGTATATTGTTTTAGCCCATTCGCTAGAACCATTGTCATACTTACATGAGTTTCATTCTTTTGTAGTGAATCTGCATTTTAGTGGCAGAATTTGATACAAGTTTCATTGCAATGAGGAGTTATGGACATTCAAGATTTATCCTTGTTTTACCTCACTCATCTGGAACCAGAAACTATATGTCAGGGATTTTACATTTTGATTGAAGCAATCAAACTATGCATTGGTTTGTTTCATGGATGTTGGGGTTGGGGTTAAATTCCACTTTCTCAGACTTTGACAGTATTTCGGACAGAATTTTTGTTCAGAATGTTCGATCTCTCATAAACATTGTAACAATGAGAGAGTCAATGCTAAGAGAGGTTTGCGGTAACACCATGTTCAAAATCTCTTTTGAGTAACTGTTGGTTCTGAAAAGAACCGGTTGTTTTCAGTTACTCACAAAAGATTTTAACACTGGTGTTACCGCAAACCTCTCTTTAGTTATACTCCCACCATGCAAAGCTTCAAATCCATATTTAGAGTCAATGCTGACAAAAAGGCCTGAAAATGGCCTCGACATTTCAGAAAGTGACATTTTAAAATGGTGACATTTCAGCCTTTTATTTAACACCTGGAGCTATAGATTTCAAAACAACATTTTCTAAACAGTATCCTCAGCTTCGAACAAGCCAACGAGATAACATGACTACTTCATTTCCGAAGAAAAATAACAGCTGCTTTTGTCACCAAAAAGACAACAAAAAAACAAAAAATTATAGTAGTAAACTTGCAGGAGTACAGCCATGTGTAAAACTGTTTTAGGAGAAGTGTTGGCTCTGAGATGAACCCGTGAGAACCAGAAGAAACAGTGTACTCTGCTCGTCTTCAGGAAAAAACATTGAGAAGAGCAGAGTATACTGTTTGAAGCGTCGAGACCATACCGGTTCCTCTCAGAACCCAAACTTCTCCCAAAAGGCAGTTTTCAAGGCAAGGTTGTATGGTTGTACCCAAAAAGTTTACTACTAAAGTTCTTCTTATAATCCTCACTATGTAAAGCTTCAAACACATCACTTAGACAAAACAAATCTGAATTAAGATAAGAGTCTGAAATTTCTCATCCCTGCTTATAATCAGTGATAATTTCAGAGTGAAACGACTCAATCATTATTTTTTGATAATCACAAGTCCTGTGCTTTGTGTACACGTTTTGGGTTGAATCTTGTTGGAAACACACTTTAATGAATTGCAAACTGTAACACTGAGACAAAATTGGGGACAAAGGGTTTTGATCGATGATTCGAGTCTTCTTTATTCACTTGTCAGGCTCAAATTTGGAGGTCCTATCATTCTGACTCTTCTAGCGGGGCTGGTTATGAGTTATACACTATACAGTGGCATCCCTGACTGAGCCTGCAGCAGCTAAAAACCAACTGCCCACCCAAAACTGCCATATAAAACCAGCCGAGCATATCATAATGAGCAGATGGAATCCAGTCAACAAAGCAAGAATGATAAACGAGTCTACAGCAGCCCTACAGAGGGGGGACTGATGGCTGATACCCTAAATGCCCATAAATTAACGGCAGTCTCCTTGGAAGTTGAAATTAAAATGATACAAAAGCAGGGGGGGGGCCTGTGATTGAAGGATGCATTCGCTAAAAGGTCTGCATGCATCAAATGTGCTACTACTCCCCGCGCACACCACACACTGATAATTGTCAAAAGATAGCAAAGGTCATTTTGTGGAAAGCAGGTGGGTTCTGCATTACAGGGGGATTGCGTGTCAACCATAAATATTATGCGTAGAAAGCCATCAGTTGAGGGAATACGTTACATGTGGACAATGGCCCACTAATACATGTGTAATGCACATCTGTGTAGCATTATGTTGGAAGGAGTACTCACTGCTACACAGTTCCCACCTTGGTAACTTCGATTGTACATATCATTGTTGATTGTCATCAAAGTGTGTTTCATATTGCATGATCGTTAACAAAAATATGAAATTAATTGAATAATATGAGAGAAAAAAAATTACCCACATTATACACATGTTGTATGCAGGCCATACCACTCTGATGTACATTCAAGAGCCAGTTGAGTATGGAAAATGGATTAACACAGCCCTTCTTCAAAAGTTGTAAACATTTTGATAGTACAAAAATGTCATTAAAGGCGGGATATAGGGACTTTTTGGTAACCGTCAAAGACTTGTTTCCTCACTTGGTGTATCCCAACATATATGCATAAAATGACAAACCTGTGAAAAACACCCTTGTTGCATAGAATTAGAGGATTTGAAGGGGCACCATGGCCAAGACCAAGGCGTGGCCTCCGTTTAAATCCAGGCCTGATGGGACATTTTTGAAGGGGCACCAATGCCAAGACCAGGGCAACAGAGCCTCCATGGCCTCTGCGAGTCCAAGTCTCAAATAATTTGGTTCGAATCAGTGTCTGAGTAATGGGTCACTTTGCCATTATTTATAAAATCTTCAGAAACTGTACAAAATTAGTGTTGGTTTAGATGAGCAAATAAATTTGCTAACAAACCAAATTAAGAATCAGATATGACAAAAAGTGTCATTTCTTATTCTGTGTTTGATATAACTTAATGAATACCTGCAAACTGCAAAGCCATTCATGATGATCACAAAATGTATCTGTTAATATCATTTTGGTCGAAATTGTTGTTGGAAAAAAATATGTGGCTCGTGAGTCATGAGTATTTCTCAGGTACAGTTCAAGTCATGATAGATAAGTCAAGTCTTTGTCCGAGTCCCAAGTCTTTTTGCCAGTGTGACTTGAGTTTGGTAAATCTAGTCCGACTCTGGCTCCAATACCTAGACTCTAGTCCTACAATACTGGTCTAAAGTCAACCATCACTCGTGGCAAAACAATGTTCATGTCTCCAAACTAGGCATTTCTATTGCACACATGGCTTGACATTCGAGGTACCCATACATCATGTAGTGTACACGTGTACAGTACATGTTGCTTGCAGCTTATAGCACAGTAACAAGCCATATCTACACTCAAAACCAAGTACAAGTTTCCATTTACTATTCCCATGAATGCTGCCCTCTATGGTGGTTTAAGGCAATGGTTTCTGACTGAAAATGGAGGTGTTCAGTTTAAATAAAGTATTTGTCCATACTCAGTGAGATGTAAATGTACACTTTTAATAAAAATCACGAAAAAAATATCAAAATTAATACAGATAATGTAAACGTTTTTACTTGTTGGAGCTCAGTTAGTTCAATTTTTATTTTTTGACACTATTTGAAATGTGAGGTCCCGACTTTCACAGCAACCTTAACTCTTTAGAGATTCTCACATCGCAAACTTTTCAACTCTTAGGTTTTTATGGTTCATTGTTCCTGGTTTGTGTACATCCGAAGCATCTGAACAAAGACACATCTGAACCGCTTGTCACGTTTTTGTCTCATCTCGATAATAGATACGGGGCAAACCCTTGTTCTGTGGTGTCACAAATTGTCAGCTTAGCCAACTAACATGAACACAAAACATGGCTGCCAGGATTGTCACACTCACCAAAACCAGGGAGAAAATCACACTTGTACAAAACACGCTCTATCGTTCCCTGCATGTGACTAATACATGTTTTAAGGGTCGATGACAACTTCTTCAATACATTGTACACTGGCTTCCAGTTAGTCATGATTAGCGAAGCTTGTTTTGTTAACGTAGTCGCCGATAGAGCAACACGAATTACTGGAGAAGAGATATCTGTATCACACAAACATCCGGCTCAAAACGACTGTCTCAATGCTTTGGCACTTAGGACCTGCCCACGTTTTTGTTCTGACCGTGATTTGAATATTCATGAAATGACTCAGACGCTCACGATGGTAAGCGAACCGTGACCAAGCCTCCATGCCTAGACTGTCCCCTTGTCTCCCTCTATGTGAATGGTGGACTTATTCTTGAACGATAATTGCCAATCTCGCAATTATCGTTCTAGAACTGATTGTGTATGCTGTGAGCCGTAGAGTATTTATTCATCATAATGAAATGGCGACGACGATTGTATCATCAACTATTATTTGTGATCAGCAGTTAATAACAAATCTGCAAACGATACGTGTATACTGTCCACAGATTTTAAAACCCAGTTTACTTCTTACAAATGCTAATGCTGGTGTGTCGCATCACAGGGGATCCAGTTTGGCTTGTTTATTTCCGTTCGATTCTGACTGTAAAGCAGCTTCTCCCCACGTACAAGCTAGCGTATCGGCCCGATACGCTAGTTTGTTTTTTGTCGATTGACTGAAAAAAAGGCACGACGCCCAACCAATTTTTTTGCCGCAAAACCGATACGCTTTTCAATTTTTGAATACCTTTTTTCATTGACCGCAACAAACGGTCATATTATCACAGTCTCTGTCCAGTGCCTTGGCCAACGTAATTTATAATCCATCAGTAATGCTTTCTTCGTGTGTGTCTTTGATCTACGTCGTCCCGCCGCTGAAATCAATCACGATCACACACAGAAAACAACACATTTCTTTCTTGTGTGCAGCGAACATTGAGAAAAGCACACATGGCCACTGAAGTCAGTTAACTGTTTCCCTTCGATGCCGCGTGCACCTTTTTCCGAAGATGGGTACCAGCGAAACCATGTTCATTCTCGACTCCAAAAGAGCAAGCACGTTGATCGCTCGCTCAACCCACATGTGTAATCCGTGCTACAAAAAAACATGTGCATACATGTTTAGAGCGGTGTTAGAGCAGGTCCGTTTTATTATGTTTTTATACTTGGGGCTACTTGAGGAAATTTAATTGACAAACAATATATCATGTATGTGAACAAATTATTTTGACTTCTTTTTAATTTACAGAGAATCTTTTTTTCTGTGTAAACTGAAAATAAATCGGAATAAATCAGTTGAAATGGGTTCACCACCCGTAGGGAAACCCCTGGCCAATTTTTTTTTTAATGAAACATCTATTTATACTAAAATTAAATAAAAATGCCTTTGTTTGCCATTATATTGCAATTTCAAAGCTCTAAAATGCACCAGAATGCAGCAGAGAGCATCTAGAACTTCAAATTTTCCCTTAGCCAGATTAAAAAGCCCCACAGTTTTTTTTAATCCTGGGGAGAACCCAGATCCAGTGCAAAAAAAACCCAGGTAATACACAGTCTGACCATGGAGGTAGAAATAACCGGATCAGAGCCTGCTTTGGCTCAGCGTGTCCGGAGACAACATGTAATTAACGAGAAATGATCGAAAAAAACAAAAGCGATCAAAAGTCAGCATACGCAGCGTATACAAGACCAAAATTTGTCAAATCAACGAGCAAAAAGTCCCAGAAAGGATGAACACTCTAAAGAGATAAACGTGCTACTATTGTTGTTACAAGTACTACTACACTAGCCGAGCCAAAAGTAGTTGAACTGCAACAATCGCATCCTTCCATCCACCCGACGGTCGTAGACCGGCGGATTGCAACGAACCACGAGTTATACTTTTGGCATTTTTTTCACAATTTTTTTGTTTAACACCTTAAAGGCAAAGTAGACCTTTGGTTTTGGGATCGTTCGATTGTTTTAATTCTATGTAAATGTAGATATATACAATAAAACTAAACTGTGAAAATTTCATTTTTGCGTTTTTGAAATATCGCCAAAATCCCCAGTAATTATGTCCACCAGCTGATGTCCACGCATAAAGAATAATCTCTAATAGCAATACACGATCTGAGAAACGTTTCTGACAGAACTGTTTCTCAGATTAACATTTTTGGGGATAAAAACTGACACATTTTTCCATATCCACATTGTTTTGAAGTGAAATATTTCTCAAAATGCTTTATACTATCGAAAGCTGATGTACTTCAGTTTTTATTGCCATGATTTGTAGAGTGATTACCAATCGTGTACCTTCCCTTAAAATGTACACAATTGCACCATCACTATCACAAAAGTGGTCTTCATACGTATTGGCAATTTTTAACTTGTCCAACAGCACTTAATCCTGCCTGCAGGAAGTACTGTCTTTGTTTCATCTTCTTTAGTTTTGTTTTTTCCATTGGCGTTAAGTTTCCACTTTGTACCATAGTTTAATTTCTTTACGTCATTTCAAATTGTGCAATGCGCCGGCACTTAATAATCCGGAGGTTGTTGGTTCAAATCCCGCTCTAGTAAATTTTTCTTTGCTCAACCCGGAAACATATTTATCACATTTTTATCACAATACATAAAATAAAAAAATCATATGAAAATACATCAGAAGTGAAACGCAATTGAAACAAGCCTCACCTCTAGGCAGATGTGGTGTATACCACCACCTGGTTTCTTCTTGAGGAAACCATGGATGGGTGTCTCATCACCCAGTGGATGTAACAGCTCCAACTTGGCATTCGGCAACTCCACGAAGACGGCCGTCACTCCGTGTTCAGGCAGGGCCTACATGCAACAACAAACGCAGGGTAGTTTTTGTTTAAAAATCTCTCTGCTTTTAATCCTTCTAAAATATGGGATTCAAACGGTCTCTAGCTACCGGGCAAGCTCGGTGGTCTAGTGGTCATCTTGTCTAGAATGGTAAAGGTAGGGTGCCATGGCCGAGCGGTATTAGAGCATCAGTTTCAACTTCTGGTGGTTGAGACATCGAGTCATCAGGGTGTTGGTTCGAATCTCGGTCGTGACACTTGTGTCCTTGAGCAAGATGCTTTACTATAATTGCTTCTCTTCACCCAGGGGTATAAATGGGTACCTGCGAGGGTAGAGGTTGTAATTGTGTTTGAAAAAGCCTTTCGGAGTGCCACGGCAGCCCAGGGCTGTATACTCCCCAGGGAGCCGAGAAAGATTACAGGAATGTTATTATTGGCCCAATGACCAGGGAACTAATGTAAAGCGCATTGATACGTTATTGTAAAATGCGCTATTTTGTTCAAAAGCCTCTGGACAGTACTGCTTATCCACTTCATGTCGGTACTAAAACATCTTTATCATGCCTCTGTGGGGTATTGTTTTTCTTAACTTTCCAGAACTTCTGAAGTATTATTATTTTTTTATTAAAGAAAATCGTTGACACAATGAAACCATAACTAAACAAAGTAAAGACAAATGTTCTCATAACAAGCACCAATGAATAAGTCATAACATTGGTCGTAGGCTGTGGCCAATAATAGGCTCGAATCTCGAACTTGCGTGCCATATGCCAAATACAACTGCTCTCGTAATCCTTGTTTTGTACAAGAAAAGGACAAAGGTCTGGAATCAGGGATTACACAATATAACATGATTTTTAGGACTGCGTTCTCGATTGACTGCCTGTCTGCTTGAGTGGTGTGCCATGGCCGAGCACTTAAGACCGCTAGACTCAAGCTCTGGTGTGGTGTTTCTGATCAGCAGAGTGTGGGTTCGAGTCCCAGTCTTTACACTTGTGTCCTTGAGCAAGATAGTTTACCATAATTGCTTTGTCCTTCGGATGGTACACTAAAGACACTGGACACCTTTGGTAATTGTCAAAGACCAGAATTCTCAGTTGGTGTATCTCAACATACATGTATGCACAAAATAACAAACCTCTGAAAATTTGAACTCAATTGTTGTCGAAGTTGCGAGATAATAATGGAAGAAAAAACACCCTCGTCACACGAAGTTGTGTGCTTTCAGGTGCTTGATTTCACGCGTGAGGTGTCAAAATCAATTCAAATATTTTACTTCTTTCTCAAAAACAACGTTACTTCAGAGGGAGCCGTTTCTCACAATGTTTTATACTATCAGCTCTCCATTGCTCGTTACCAAGTAAATTTTTATGCTAACAATTATTTTGAGTAATTACCAATAGTGTCCAGTGCCTTTAAAAAGTGTTTCTCTTTGTTCCAGCGCCTTGAGCACCTTATTGGTGGATACATGCACTATATAAAAATCCAGTATTGGAGCACAAAGGTCAAAACAAAGAGAATAAACAACAGGCTCTTCTCAGAGCCAACACCTGTACTTAAGAGATTTTTAGATCATGGTGTACTCAAAAGAGTACTTAGACATTACAGTCTTGAATTGGAATTACCACGAGTGAACCAATTAACAAGCTGTTATTTTGTGCCACTTTTAGTCCAGCATTTTCTTTGAAACAGTTTAACTTAATTTTACGGACACAGAGGGAGGAATAAGATGATCATCTGTCACGATTGTCAACACTAAGCCCCTATGACATCCTTATTTTGTCGTTATGGGCAGATTGCCAGCCTGAAAAAAAACCTGTTGCATCATATCCTGCTGTGGTTAAAATAGATACAATGTGACGTAATGGATTGGTTACTTTGGCAATGTGTACTTCACTGGAAGTTTGATCTCATTACACTGCATTTACAATGTACAACAGTCTATTAGCCCTCCCGCTGCTCTAACATTCAATGTCATCCGCTGTGATTTTTGAATGGTAGATAAACTATGCCAGCCTGCAATATTATGATATCAGGTGGCGACAGTACACTGTCAACCCTCACACTGCCTGACCATTTAATATCATCCACTGTGGTTTTGTGTGACAGATAAACCATGCCCGCCTGAGATATGATATTAGTATTATTATTATTATTATTATATATTTCTGGTAATGAAACCAAGGATGCCTCATAAGTGAACTTAATCGCTGTAGCTCGCAAGCCTGAGGAAACCTGTTGGTCGTCGAAGTTGCGAGATAATAATGGAAGAAAAAACACCCTTGTCACACAAAGTTGTGTGCTTTCAGATGCTTGATAAGTTGGTTTTGAGACCTCACACGTGAGGTCTCAAAATCAATTCAATATTTTACTGAGAAATTACTTCTTTCTCAAACTACGTTACTTCAGAGGGAACCGTTTCTCACAATGTTTTATACTATCAACAGCTCTCCATTGCTCGTTACCAAGTCAGTTTTTATGCTAACAATTATTTTGAGTAATTACCGATAGTGTCCAGTGCCTTTAAGCCTTAGGTCCTGTGTACTAGGATTGGCACTGCACATAAAAAAACCCCAGAACACTATCTTGGAAGGGTAGTGGTCAACCCGGGTGTTTCTGGTTCACACAGCAAGCACCCTTGTGTACAGGGCCCAATTTCATGGCTCTGCTTACCGCCGAATTCTGCGCTTGCGGTGACCATTCAACGCTTACTGTTCAAGCGCCGAATTTCTGCGCTAGCTGTGTAAGTGTAGACTACCTAGTAACGTGGAGTACGCATGCGCACAAGCCGAAATTCCCCGCTAACCCGTGAAATACGCTTGACGTAAGCGCGGAATTCCCTGCTTCCGCAAGCGCCGATTCTTTGCTTACGGTAAGCAGAGCTATGAAATTGGGCCCAGGTTTCCTCAGGATTGCGAGCTACAGTGATTAAGTTCAATTATGAACTGGTTTCATAACCAGAAATATCTAATAATAATAAGTAATAACAATAATTGTTTCAGATACTCACTTGTGGTTCACCGACTGTTGCTTGGAATACATTCTTGTAAAGATTACTCGCTTCTTCTAAAAACGGTACAACAAATAAAGCAAATATAGGTAAGTTTAATATTGAAAGGTATCTTTTTCAAATGAGTCATAACAGAATGTTTTAGATACTGTATTCAACTTTGACTTTTTATTAGGGAAAATATATAATTTGTGACCCGCTCTGTGAAAATGAGTCTGATTTTTAACAATTTAAAGAATTGGATTATATACATGGCTGGAAAGAACATACCAACAGCAATAATTTGGTATATGCAGGGCTCGAATTTGGGGGGGAAATCCACAAGACCACAGGACTTGTATCTCAAAATGTTTACTGGACCAGAAATAATTTTACAAGACCAGATTTAAACTGAGAAAAGACTTCCTTGCACAGTTTAACTTGCATTTAATTGAACAAGCACTAAGACATACAGGTATAAGAGAAGATTTACCTATTTTAGGGTATTAGGCCTTACTATATTTCTAATCATTACTCAAAGTCAACATTTGAACATAATTTGTTTCTGTTCCCAAGATATTATAGAGTGAGTTACATAAATTGTTATTGAATTGAAAACACAAGACCGCCGGACTTGTCCGGTCATGAGTTTACTGGCCCAGTACTAAAATCACTGGCCTCGGGCCTGCGGTCCAGTGTCAAATTCGAGCCCTGATATGTCTAAGCTCTGGGGTGTATTGCGTTGCTGAGTTACATTTTTTGTTGAAAACAAATTACAAGTAAATTGATGTTTAAAATTACCATTTCGCTCTACATATAAGCAAAAGGACACAAGTGAGACAAAGTATGATCACAAAATTGTTGTTTTCATAGCTTTATTGACTAAAATTGAGTGTTCTGAAAGTTTACCATGCATAAAAAGATCTTAAACAAGTAACAAAAAATAAACAATAACGCATTGGGCGACATCGGACTCATATTCACAGAGCGGGTCACATTTAATTTTGTGAGAAATATTCAAAATAACCAATGTTTAAAATTTGTCAATTTTTTCTCTCTCAAAATTGTGGGTAGGTGAGTCAAAGGGAATACAGTAGTTAAAATTTGAAAAAAAAATTAAATAGAAAATATTTTTAAATATTCATGACAGCCTCTCTCAGTGTCTGTCATTTTCTGTTCCACTTTCATTGGTCAGTCTCGTCTTGATAGTAACCCTCATTCCAATGGCAGATTCAAAAACATTGTACAAAGTTTTGTGTTCTTGGCAATGTCCTGAGCTGGGAGAGCAATGATCTAAAATATCTGCTTCATTTGAGGCATTACTTTGTCCTACGGTATGTGTATACATGTAGTAGGATAGAGGCCTATCAGGTAGTCAGTCAAACATTTCAAAAACAAAATTAGAGGGAGGGGGAAAAATCGAAATTTCCTGTCTCGTAAAATACTTTTGAGCACTTCCCATTGGATACACTTCCACCAAAAATTAACCTTCATTGAAGAAATTCTTTCTCCGGTGGGGAAAGAATCGGATTTTGGTTACATAAAAACGAACAATACTTACCGAGATTGGGCACAACTATTGCCACATGGTTTATTCGTCCAAGTTTCCACAGGTTTTCTGAAGAGTAGGGCCTTGACAAAGATACCCTCTACAGTAAAATAAGAAATATTTTTGTCTGCGTTAGTGACTAATAACACAGGAGACCATGTGCAGCTTTTTGGTGCAAATCAATTCTGAACACCACTGTACTGAAGTGTTTAAACCCAATTTGGCTGCACATTTTGTATTCAGAAGACTGGATGGTTAATCAAGTGAACGATGGAACAACATCCAATCAATGTGCTCATTGCATTCTAGCTTCAACCACAGGCAAATCATATCAGAAATTATCATTAATTATAAGCGGTTGATTTATGCCAGGTACCCTCAGCGTGTTCTTCAGGGCAAATACTGGGCAATATTTGCAATCGGTTGTTGTGTGAACGAACTAAGTTGGCCGTGGCAATGAAATTCTTACTTTTTTTTTTATAAATAATAATAATTTGGAGGCTTATCATCCTTTACTCACAGCTGAGAAGCTGAATTGGGAAGGAGGGGGCTACAATGTGTTCAAGCCGTACAAACGCAAGGGTACCTTTGGCAGCCAGCCACATCAACCCCTATACATGTATGACCACAGAGCCAGCCAGAGATTAAATGTGTTTGATTTTTCTGAAGGGAGGAAAACTGGAGGGCCTGCAGAAAAACCGGAGGGCCAGTAGAAAACTTGGAGGGCCCGGAAAAAAAACCTTTGTGACATAATGAGAGAACTAATGCACAACTCCGCTCATGTGGCCCTTGCCAAGAATCAAACCAGTGCCAAACAGGTGGAAGGCAAGCACTTTACCCACGAGCCACCCATGTATAGTTTGTCATGTAGTTGCATCATGATGGAATGATCCTTCCTCCAGGGTTTGTACAGCCTAAGCAGTGTTGTTGTGACAAGTTTGACCATATAAACTAAAATTACTGAATCAGGCCTTGCGCTTAACCCTTTCAGCCCCAAGGGCGACTATAGTCGACTGTGCACTATACCCTGCTTGAGCCCCAAGGGCGACTATAGTCGCCCAAGATAACACACAACAAAGCACTCAAGCCTGGGCACAAAGGTCATTTGTTAAAAAGCTGTAGTTTTGTCCATGTTCACCCTCCATACCCAAGCTTACCATCATTGGAAAGAGAGAGATCGGATCTTTCCAATGAGGGTAAAATAAAATAGGGTTGTTATTTTGCAATTACTTCAAATTAGAGTAGAAAGATCCGAAATGCAAAACACCTACGGAGCGCCATAAGGTTGTGTGCAAAAAATGTGTTTGGGTTTTCAGAACACACTGAGGAAACAAAGACCAAGAACTTGGACATTGTTTGGCTGATTTCAATGATTTTTGAATTACATGAAAGGAAATTCAATAAGTAAGACAATTTTTATTACTAATTATGCTCTAAAATAAAATCTTCAAGGTAATAATAGAGTTTGTAAAATCAAACTTTGAACACCAGCTTCCTGTTGTGTGAGGAAGTGTGCTTCACGCTTGAGTGGTCAAAGAACTTGGGCTCCAGCGGTTGTTTATGTCAAAAGAACTTGGGGCTGAAAGGGTTAAGCTTTTTGTAAAGTAGCTTGCGGGGCCAGTAAACTGTGCATTTTACTTGCCCCCAGGAAGTTTTAGTAGCCCGGATATTAAACAGGAATTGCCAAAAATGTAATGTTCTGATGTGTTAATGTTAACGATCACAACCAGTTAAATGATCAAAATGAAGTTATAGTCACACACTCAATAATGGTTATCACATTTTAAACATTAATTATTCACATCTGAAAAGGAAGAAATGAGCATTCTAAACAAGTACAGTAGGTTGCACAGTTTTTAGTAGCCCACAGGGCAAGTTGAGAAGTGGTGTTTACTAGCCCAGAGCATTTTTTACTAGATAGTGTACGCCGGGCTAGTGTTAAGGGCGAGCCCTGTAAAATGAATAACGAAGATAATTTTTTAAAATGTTTTAAAGATAATTTAAATATATTACGATGGTTTAAAAAAAAACTATTGGGTATTAAATTTGTTTCATTATCATTCATGGTCTACACTTTGTATCCTAGACCTAGGAATAGGATATGATGTGACTCGTTCAGAAACTATGACTGGCCTAGTTATTAATAAAATGTGGATGTTCATATTATAGACTTGACTGAAATCAGACTTTCGTTGAGTCCTTGTTCGTCTAATCCACTGCATTCCACATAAATGTCGCAGCTTTACTTCACCACTTTGTTGTGCACCCTCACTTGCCAGGAATGTGCCAATCAACTGTGCTATCGCCGCGATCCACAACTGACTGGATTGGCAATTAATTGACACTAGAGGGCATACCTTACAAAAGCTCATACATTGATGACTCGATTAGCACAAGACCTGACTTGAACCAAGTCTAATGTTGATATTACTTCCACACCGTGACCTTACCAAGGCTGATCGTGCAATGTAGATGCAATAATTGTAGGCTCTTGGTCACATCCCTTAAACCTACCACCGTCAGGGGATGGAGGGTTACGATTACCGCAACCAGTCAGTGTTAACATGAAAACTTCTTGACTCAGCACTTTCAACGTGTCCTCACTGATTGGTCATTCTTCAGATTGGGTACCAGTATACATCTGGTGTACCCCAGGGAATTGTCCTTGGACCACAGCTTTTCCCTCACCTTCATCCTTGATTTGACAACCGGGATCACCTCCGAACTGCTTTTGTTTGCAGATGACTGCCTAATCTACAAATAAATTTCTACCAATGACAGCATCAACTTGCAGCAGGTTCATAGAAAAGATGTAGGTTCACTAAAAGATGTAGCCCACAAACAAAAAATTTTCATCTCACTTAATTTTTGTTTGGCTGAACTTGAAAATTTGTCCCATCCATCCCTGTAGAGCGGGAGACATGATTCTCTGTATGTTTTCTGTATATCATTAACCTTTGCCTCCGTGGCTGCCCTGTCGCTCATTGTATTTTTTATTTGACACAAAATTTTGTTACCAGTATTATTGCCTGTTTCACTATCTGGTGCCACTTCATTACAGATTTCAGTGATGTCGTCAAGAATGGTCTTTAGTGTGCTGAGAGTGTCTTCTGCACTCTTTGAAACTATTTCCCCGAACCCTAACACATAAGACTTGTCATCGTCATTGACAATGTATGTCATATAGATATAGATTGGGCTTGTCGGCAAGTTCCTGCATCTGTCTCTGTGAGATCAGTAACCGCTCATCATTCATGTGTGATACAGTAGTACGCCCTGAAGGTAACTGGTCAGCTTTTTTTCCCACAAGGCCCAGTACAGCATTGATAGCTTTACCAACATTATCAAACCCTAAGTGCAACGACAAAAGCTGATAGACACATAAGCGGGCTTCAGCACTGTAACACATGTATCCTTTCTCGTTTTTCATTAGACTTACCACGGTCGACTCCTTCTTATTAAGCTGATGCTGCAGTTCGGCATTTACTTCTTGCAACTCTAGAACTTGATTTTTGGCTATGTTGAGTTGTTCTTCGAGGGGGTCCTGTGGCTGTGGCTGATCTAACTTTCGAGTCTTCCTTTGAAGGCGGTCCCTTTCAGAGCTCAGTGAACGTTTTGTCTTTTTCAAGGACGACAGTCTTTTGTCTTTCGATTGAAGCTCAAAATTTAGTTTCTTGAGACTATCCTTCTGTTTCCTGATGAGTTGTTGGTGTCGCTTTTCTTTCCGAGTCATTACCTTAAGTTTGTGTGGTGATGGTCTCTCCTTCATTAGTGTGTCTTTCTCCTCAGTCAGTTTCTTTACTTCTTTTGCAAGGGATAAGTTAGTATCATGCAATGCTTGCATATCTGACAGGCTTGGTGATGTTATACTTTTCCTGGGACCTTTGGGTCTGGGTCCTGTTGTAACAGGCAACGTGTACTGGCTTTCTTCCCACTCTTCAATCTTCTCTGGATTCTGACGGACAGATTTACCCAGGGATAGTTTTTCTTTCTTCAGTCGATACCACTGACCCTGAATTGCAGGCACGCTGGGTAGTTCAGTCACTTGCTTGTCCATCAGTTGTGCAAGCCACAGCGTAACGTCTCCCCATGTTATTGACTTGTTTTGCGTCTTCAGATGGTTCAACTGGAAGATATGCTTGTTGAGGAGCGGCGACGGTTTTTCGACCAACTCTTCCCCCGACTTGAGAGCTTGAAGGTCATCAGCACTGAAGAGCGGCGTTGGTCCCGGGTTTGTCTCCACATCACCAGCCAAAAGAAGATCCATTCGCAAATACGGGTTGAATGATTGATTGCCATCCATCTCAAAACCATGATTTGCATGTACATGTATGTCTTGTGTACATGGCTGATGTACCACCAGATGAACTCCCATTACTAAGGTAACCGGAAGATAGATCAAAGCACTTGCTGGTGGTGCCGAAACATCACTATGCCACTCATGTAGCTGGCCAAGTTTCCGAGACAACTTGGATGGAGGCATTTTGAACTTTCCTACATGTACTTTCATACGCCATACATCAATAGAAACCGGCATCTAAAAAGAGAAGGAGGGGGAGTAAATTTATTAATGCCCGCTTAAAAAGTGTATTTTGATATTGAGCAAAAAACACATTAGGTAGAGGAGTACGAAAATAACATTTGTATTAAAACACGCTTTCATTAAATATTGAAGAAGAACAAAATTCAGAAAACCAGGTGTTTTATATTACAGAATTATCAAAATAATGCATAAGTGCAGATCTGTACTGTAGGTAGGAAGAGAGGATTCATTTTGAAAACATGCCTTCATTAAAAAAATTGTCTAATGCCTACTGAGAAGATACATAAAATCATAAGCTTGAGCTGGGAAAATATCATTGAAACTAAAAAAAACCGCTTATATTAATTTTTTTTAATATATTTTAAATTTAACAAAAATTACAAGGGTGGGCAAAAATGAGAAGTTAACAGATTTATAATCAACATGACATTGATACTAAGATTAAGGGAAAATAGTGTAAAGAAACATTATCTTTGCAAGTATTAATAGATGACTAGATAGACTAGTTTGTAATTAAAACATGTAACACCGGAAGCCGCGCACCGAAGCGTGCGTAAGCGGCAGGCATACCGTGAGCTCCAACTTGTGACGGTAGCGGAATCACGGTGCGTTCAGCTAAGTTTGTCCGACCATCGCAACGAATCGTAACAGTATAAGATAAAACAACTACGTTTCCTGGATAGTTTGAACCTCTAAATCTAATTTTTTGTTATTAAAACAAATTAGTACTTGTATAAATGTCCGAATTGTGCAAAATAAAAACTTACCGTTTTGTACAGACCGTCAAATCCTCTGAATTTTTGGCGATTCTGCTTTGGAGTTTCGATGAACAGCGTTGTTTCTCTGTACAGAATCGCTCGGGGATGCACATTTAGTCCTTTGCCATCATATGGAAACAAATCGCGCTTAACAGAATTTCGTGTAGGTCGATGTGCGTGCGCTATGAAAGTCAGAGAAATTCATGAGGAAAGTGGCAGTAGTTTGAGTACAAATGACTTATTAGACAACTACTTACCGAGTACTTCCAGGCTTGTTGAATTCCTAACCTGACCCAGGCACCTGCCATTCTTGTTTTTTCACATTCTTTACAAACTACTCAATTTGGGACTTTAGATTGACTGTACACAGTCTCCACAGCGAACAAGATGACACGCTCGTGTTATTGTCTATGTGATGTAATTGATTGCGGGCTCGATTGAGGGCGCACTACACTAAAATAACAGTGCGCGCAGGGTGGGGGCGTGCCTGGTCACAGATTATGTCGGGGTGGGGTACATTGAACATGTAGGTGTCACAGGTTGATTTCTGCCCAAAACTGGCCGAAAAAGGATTTCAGTTTCCCTTTTTTCCCCTTGTGATTTAAGACCAAGATCTGTCCAAAACAATACAAATAAAGTTGAACATCTTGTTTAAAAATTATACATAAATATTAGAGTCCTCTAAAAATTATTTTTTTAAAGAATTTGAAGATGACACACCCACACTTTGGGATATTTCAAGGTAAAATTGATGTAAACCATTAAAATCGATTTTCCTGTAGTTAGGAAGTTACAAACTTTCATACTGAGCGAAAAGACCTGTTATTGATTAGTATCAACAGTTATACTTAAAAAACCCAACTTAGTTTTTTGTCATCAGGACCCCACACAATTACCTGCAGCCATTTTATATTTAAAAAAATGTGTATGTTAAGTAGGATTTGATGCTTTGAATGGCAGAAATAAAATCTAGTAATATTTGCAGTAACACCATGTACATGAATATCTCAGTCATACAGTCATACACTTTTCGATCAGTATACTCTAATCATCTTCAGGATAAATTTGTAGCTCTTAGTATTTCACGTGTTCTGATGCATTATGTGAAGTTAGATTCATCTGACAAAACCTTTTTTTGAAAACAAATATTCTAAATATTTAGATGCAACAAAAATGGGCCCTATTATCAGGCGCGGATCCAGGGGGGGGGGGGGCAGGGGGCCCGTGCCCCCGGGTAAAATATATATTATATATATTTTTTGTACACTATCTGCCTGCATAAAAAATTAGCCACAAGTGTGTGTGGTGTCTTCCCCCCAGCGGCATGATGGATTTCTTTTTCATCCTAAGCCTAATTTTTTTATTTTTTTCTGCCAAACTGAATATTTCATGATATGTCACTTGCAATTGCTTAGATTTGCACGATAACATAAGCGTTTGAAACCTGACGTGCCAATTTGTCCTGGATAAAATATATTCATGTCGTCCTGGCATTCAAGTGTAAAGACTACACTTAGCTTGAACTATATTTTTTGAATGAATGAATATGCATAAAACCAGATATTGCAGCGTCCAGATCCAAACGCGAGATTTGTGGGATTGAAATTTTCTTTGAGTAAAGTTAGAAGATTGGTATGGATCAGAAGTGCTTAAAAAGTGTGTCTTTTTCTCGGTTTCAGGCACACAGAGGCTTGATTTTTTTACCCCTCAAAATGCCAAAAGCTCAGAGCTTCCGGGGGCTTCGCCTCCTGGACCCCATGGGGGCCTCACCCCTGGACCCCACCATCGATGTTACCCAAATTTTTCCAGTAAACTTAGAAGATTTATATCGATCTGATTTCCAATAGGAGTGTGTCTATTTCTCTGTTTTAGGCACATGGAGGCTTGATTTTTCACCCCTCAAAAAGCCAAAAGCTCAGAGCTTCCGGGGGCTTCGCCCCCTGGACCCCCAACAGGGCTTTACCCCTGGACCCCCACTATCGATGATACAGATTTTCCAGTAAATTTAGAAGATTTATATGGATCTGATAAACAACAAGAGTGTGTCTATTTCTCTTTTTTAGGCACATGGAGGCTTGATTTTTCACCCCACAGAACGCCAAAGGCTCAGAGCTTTGCCCCTGGACCCCACCAGGGGCCGTAAGGCCGGCCCCTGGACCCCACCCATTTTTTTTTGTTTACCCTCTAAAATAAAATCCTGGTTGCATCGTTGTGCCCCCCGGTTTAAAAAATCCTAGATCCGCCCCTGATTATTATTATCTTTCTGGTAATGAAGCAAAAAAGGACCCTCAAAAATAACCTACCACTTTGACCCAAAGATACCTTTGTAGAGAAGAGGACGAAAAAATATCAGTTTTTAGACGTTGGAGGAAAACCCCAAAGAGGGAAAACCCATGCAATCAGGTAGGGACTGAAAAACCCAATGCACATGCAAGGCTACGGTCTGAGGTGAGATTCGAACTAGGGTCCACAGAGGTGAAAGGTGAAAAAACCACCGAGCCAGCCCGAACGCCATAAAGTAAGAATGAGCGCATGGGTAAAAAAAATGTGTCTTGTTTGGCTTTACTTTAATAAATTTAGTTTTTAGAAAAACATTTTTTAGAAGAAAAACAAATTCTTTTAAAAACTAGGAACAGAAAATTGAAGACATAAAGCTAAGGGGAATAAACATTGCAAGGGAGACAGGTATTAAATAATGTACATTTGAAAAAAGTATAAGACCAACTGTGAGTTTTTATCAGTGAGAAAAAAAACCACACAAAACTAAAATATACTTTTGATCACAGATTTACATAAAACTTACACGGTCTAATGATCATGATAGTAGAAAACATCCCTGAAATATTTCTGTCTGAAATGCCATATTTGATGAGAAATGAATAAACTAATTTCCCGATTTGAGTTTATCGCTCAGTGAGCGTTTTATTCATTTGTTGAACCTATATGATTTCATGCAAATGTGTAATCGGTTTTTCACTATTTTCTCGTGACCCAGATGGCCGATCGATCTCAAACTTCTACAGGTTTGTCAGTTTATGTAAATGGTGGATTACATAAAGTGCTTAAACTGCCAGCAACTGTTTTGTTAGCAACAACCAATTCTGTAATGTTCCTTTAAACTTAAGATACAGACATATTGTGTTAGTTTTTTGACTTGTAATTTCATTACATCTCTCCAGCTAGCCCTCCGAACCAGATGACTGCCACAAAGTACCATACCTTCCACGCTAGCACTAGGTGCATGGGTTTCTACTGTTTGTATAGTTAGTATCATGATGAAACCTCATGGCTTAAAGACACTGGACACCTTTGGTAATTGTCAAAGACCAGTCTTCTCACTTGGTGTATCTCAACATATGCACAAAATAACAAACCTGTGAAAATTTGAACTCAATTGGTCGTCGAAGTTGCGAGATAGTATGGAAGAAAAAACACCCTTGTCACACGAAGTTGTGTGCTTTCAGATGCTTGATTTCGAGACCTCACGCGTGAGGGTCTCGAAATCAATCCAAATATTTTACTTCTTTCTCAAAAACTACGTTACTTCAGAGGGAGCCGTTTCTCACAATGTTTTATAATATCAACAGCTCTCCATTGCTCGTTACTAAGTAAGTTTTTATGCTAACAATTATTTTGAGTAATTACCAATAGTGTCCAGTGCCTTTAAGTACTTCGGACCTACTCTTCACAGTCTCTTTGTGGTATTTTGTGGCAAGAGCCAGTTGGGAGGAAGAGTTCAACGATAGTAATAGGGCTAGCTGGTAAGCTTATTTAACTTAAGAAGGAAAATTACATCACAATACAAATAACATGAAATATGAGGCATTTCAAAATGATACTTTTGATAATCAACTTAAGGCGGTCTTCCTTAGAAAATCAGAACATCCCATTTTTAATTATCTAGGCTCAAGAAAAGGTTCATCAACAGCATCAGAAGTAGATAAATAATGCCATTTTCTGACAAAAACTTAAATTATCAAAACAAAATATAGTAAGACGTACATGTAACTACATGTCTGTAACTGTAACTGAAAGTGGTAAGCCAAATAACGGTGATATGCCATTGTAGGTTGGGTAGGCTTGATCCTTTGAGGATCTCATTGTTTATGCATGGGTCAATACTCAAGTCTATGGAACTCAAAACACCCAAATACTTGAAGTTTGATAAGATTAGTGTGTGTTGCTGAATTTTTATTTTATTTTTTTTGTGTGCGAAATTGCCAAACTCACAAGGCCGAATGACTACTTCAAGGTAAGTGCTACACTTAACTGATTTTGGGCTATCAACCCAAATCAGCTGACACCAAGGGCACGTTGCCACCTACTCCTGGGGCTGAAACAGGGTTACCCCCTTCACAGTCTGTAAGGATGTAGGCATGGGTATCATCCACTAGGAGCCTGGCTAGTAGAGCAGAATGCACTACCTCCCAAACGTTCTATAAAGCAATTATGGTTGAGTCCTCGCTCAAGGGCACAAGTGTCTTGACCGGGAATCGAACCCACACTCTGCTGCTGACAACATTAGAGCTTGGGTCGGGTGAACTAGACCGCTCGGCCACGACACGTCACAAGTGCGGGTATTTGGGGTACAGGGTCAACCGCAAGCAAAACCATGTGGTAGATTTTGGAGGATTTGGGGTTGGGGTTGTTTAAATGTTTGTTTCCGTCTCCATCTTCATATTCTAATTGGGTTTTTCGTCTCCTTCTTCATATCCTAATTCGATTCCTCCATCACTAGAGTCCGTTACCTGTAATCTCACCAGACCGTTCAAGAATGCATAGCTCACCATGGCTGTCAGTGCAATAGTGCAGCCAGCACCTGATTGCGTCTCTTGTGCTGGTCTTCGAAGGCGTCATCCGTTGAAGTCTTGGAGGTAGATTGCTGATTATCTGTAGATGGAGGTTCAAAAAAAGGAAATTACATTGCAAATCACTGATGCATAAGCCTTTTGTTTAATAGATATGGTGGACACTATAGAAGTGCACTCTTTGGTTTGGGTGTAGACGACCAATTTTACCCAGACCTAATTTCACAAGACCACAGGGCTTGTTGCTCAAATATTCTACCGGACCAGAATATATATTTTACAGGACCAGAATCAAAATAAGAAAAAACTTTCCACAGTTTACCGAATAATCTGTTTTTATTTGAACAAGCACTAAAAGAAGATTGGTCTCATTTGTATTATAGGAAAGTATACTGCCATACTCAACAGAATTGACAGATATTTATCAGACTCAAAGTCAACATTTGTGCGACGACACCTTTTTTCTGTCTCAGTTGAATAATTGAACGTTTACTACTGGGTAAAACAGCCAAGACTTTACTTTTTAAAGGCACAGTACACGTTTGTAATTGGAACCTAATAATTGTGTTAATCCTATATAAATGTAGGTACATACAATAAAACCTGTGAAAATTTCACTACAAAAGGTGGTTGTGTTTTTGAGATATCACCGAAAAACCGGAGCGAATATTTCCACCAGAAAGAATATTCCCCATAGGAATACACAGTCTGCTGAGGAAACGCTTCTCAGATTTAAATTTGGGGAATCAAAAGTGATATATTTTCCATAACCGTAGTACTTCGAAGTTAAAAGTTTCTCAAAATTCATTAAACTACCCAAGGCTGCTTAGCTGTACTTCTTACCAAGTAAGTTTTTATTACCATTAATTTTCATTACCAAACGTGTACTGTGCCTTTAAATAATAATTAAATGCTGATGTTCACTGTACACTCAGTGCTTTCTGAGAACCAAGTACGTTATACTCTAGTGCTTTACCATACATTCCCACTGGATAAAAAACATGAAACTAAATTGGGTCTAGTGATTATCTTCTTGGGGTCGTGGGTTCCAGTAGGCCTGGTGCTTCATTCATGTAAACAGCAAGGCAGTGTTTATTAAGTACGACCTCTAGCTACCGGGCAAGCTGGGTGGTCTAGTGGTGAGACATCTGCTCTAGAATGGCAAAGGTCTTGGGTTCGAATCCCACCCGAGTAATGTGCCTGTGGTTTTTTGTTCACAGGATTAGGGAATGAGTATACAGTGCTTTACAAACATCGGTGTATGAGTAGAATCAAATAATAAAAGTCCCCTCTTTGAGGGAATTGTAAATTTCTACTGGAACTTTTCAAGGGGCACCGAGGCAATGACAAGGGGGCATGGTAGCAATTGCCTCCGTTGCCGCTAAGAAGTATCAGGCCTGACCGAGCATAGTGCTTTACAAACATCAGTGTATGGGTAAAACCAAGTAATAAACAGCACCTCTTTGAGGGACATGTCATTTTCTCCTGGAACATTTCAAGGGGCACCGAGGCAATGACAAGGGGCATGGAAGCAATTGCCTCCATGAAGTATCAGGCCAGACCGAGTATACAGTGTTTTTATCAAACATTGGCGGAAATGTAAAAAGCCAAAATGATACAACGGTTTGATTTTACCTTGAGGCTCCTCGGGGAAGTACCTCAGCAAGATGCGGGAGCAGAATCTACAGAGGTTGTCTGCTCCTTTAAGATGCATCTGAAGTTGGTTACTAGGGAGTGGTGCTCGTAGTAATGGAGCGATGTAACTGAATACCAAGGCATCTAAAGATGTAGGTCTGAAATACAACAATACAATCATTGGATTATTTTGAAGTTGTTTTATCACGTAACAAATACACAGCGCAAAAATGTATGCAAATATTCTAAGAAAGTACACACGCACTACATCAAAAAAATGTTACACCTACAACAATTAATGAACACAATCTAGATGGCTGTATCAAGGGTACGGTCAACTGCAATTTAACCATGTGCATGATAGTTTATAAATAATGTCTGGTACAATGACTTGAATGGTCACAATTTGAACATTCAAATTGGATTCCCCTGACTAAGGACAATTCTGCAATGGCACCGTTCGGGGAGAGCTTTTGATAGCAACCTCCTATACATGTGACATGGTAGTTTGACCGGTAACCTTATTCTGGTAAGCATAATTTTGTTGTGCTTAGCTACTTTTTGTGCTTAAGCAGCTATATGAAATTGGGCCCTGGAGGTCCAGAACCATGTGACATAGCAACTGTCTCTAGTCAGAGGAATTCAAATTTAAGCAATCACATGTGACCAACCAAGTCGTTGTACCAGACATTATTCAAATCTCACTCACAAAAAGGCTTATTGACCAGTGGTGTAAGTATTGCAGTATGCATCGGCAACTTAGACCACCACTTCAAAAATTTCAATTTTCTCATCTCTTACAATTCTGATACTTACACTTTACCGAAGAAGAAGTCTTCTTCTCCAAGTCTGACTGAGAGTAGATTCAAACATTCTTTTGCGTCATCGCATACCTGTTAGTTAAAAAAATAACATACTAAAAAATCACAGGAGGCTGACCCAAGTCAAAGATGAGACAATGTAAAATCACCGAGTGTTATTATTATAAATATTAAATCTCAGCTCCTCAAGACCAACAGATTGAAGAATTCCTTTCTACCTAAGCGCAATTAACCTTTTTAACAGTAGTTGGTCGAGATAACGTGGTACATTGAAAAAAATGTTAAAATATAAAATTGTACATTCTTGCGCATTTTATGTTCTGTATTTATATGACCTCACCCTTTGTCTGTAATTTTGTAAACTTTTATTCGTGTTCTCTTGTTTGTTATGCTTTTACTTGTATTGAATCTCCTTACACACAGGGATGAGAAATTTCATGCTTTTTATCATGACAATAAATATTTTGAATCTTGAATCTTGAATCTTGTGTCTCTTGCAACACTTACTCTGTTCGTGACTTCTTGGGGCTCCATGTGGCTGCCTCCCCTCGTCATCTCCACTCTAGTCTCTGCCTCTCGATGCCATTGTCCGGGGATGAAGTAATTCAGGGGGAAGTGGAGGGCTCTTGCGTACCACGGCCTTGTAAATTCTACATAGTTTTTAGCATCTATCCACCAAACATGAAGCTGCAATCAATGAGGTACAAAAATGTTCATGATTTTTGTATGAGTACATTCATTCCTATTCTCTAATCGGTGAAGATTTTGAAATTGAGTTTACAGAAAGTAAAATTTTCATATTGAAAGTCGTTTCTCAGTTTTGTTAAGCATAAAAATCATAACAGTGTACTGAAATTTTTAAAAGATGAATCATAAATTCTATTGATTAATAATATTGTATCTGATTGTTATATCATCGTGGCAGTGCAAAAACATTGTATCTCCTAAAATAGCATTTACATTACACATGAGTTTGAAAGTGTCAAAATTTAATCCTGTCTTGCTTAAAATAACCCAGATGTATTAAACATGAAACAGATACAAGCCGGAATACAACATTTTTGCGCGGAGCATTTTGGGGAAGATACCACGTTGTTGTACAATCGAGATCAGGCCTGGAATTACACAGAGGCCACGAAGGCCATGGCCCCTGTTGCCCTGGTCTTGGCCTTGGTGCCCCTTCAAAAGTTTCCCATAGACTTTAAAATTTTCTAATGGAAGTGCCCTTTGCAAAATGAAAATGGCCTTGCCTTCTCAAAAATGAAATTCCAGGCCTGCGAGATACAATGTTTTTGCATTGATGCTTCCTTGCAGCTCTGTGTTGCATACCCTCTGTGGGTATTCCTTTGTTCTGTGCACTTAACGTGTTCTTCAACACTGGTAAAAACACTGTGTGGACGTAAAGAAGTCCACATAGTGTTTCAGAACCCTGCCTTGTGTGGACCTCTTTTGTTCTCAGGTCCACACTTCGTATGTCATGCTTGCTCACTACCACTAACTGGGTGTTTTAGCGTATTAATCCTTCTACTTATATGATTTCTTTTGCCACACATTGACCAACCAGTCCAAACCATTCCACTGCATGGGCTGTGCATATGGTAGCACAACTAAGCACTGACCTATAAGTGTACTGTGAAGATGCGTTCAAAACATGATGTCACATTGCAGGCTGCATTGTGCACTATCCGAACCTGGAATTTCATCATTCAAAGGGCAAGGCCATTTTCATTTTGCACAGGAAACTTCCGTTGGGAAAAGTCTTGAAGTCTACAGAAATTTTGAAGGGGCACCAAGGTTGAAAGGGTTTACTCCTAACATTGCCTCAAAAAAACTGCTCTGGGCTAGTAAACACCACTTCTAAACTACCCTGTGGGCTACTAAAACTGTGCAAACTGCTTGTTTAAAATGCACACATTTCTTCCTTTTCAGATGTGAATAATACCATTTTTAAAATGTGTTAATTTCTTTACTTTGCGTGGGTGAATGTAACTTCATTTGACCATTAAACTGGTTGGGATTGCTACCATTAGTTAATATTCATCAGAAAGACACATTTATGACAGTATGTGTTTAAAATCTGGGCTGCTAAAACTTCCTGGGGGCAAGTAAAGCGCACAGTTTACGAGCCCAGTGGGCTACTTTACAAAAAAGCTTAAGCACAAGGCCTGGCCTAGGCCATGGCCTTCCAGGCCTGCAGCTGTTTTCACAAAACTTTACGCAACTGCACAAGTCCAGTTGTGCAAGATTGCTTGTGTTAGTGGTGCACAACTTATGCAATAAATGTTGCGAGAAGTTTTCGTGAAATCGTCGGCTGATATTATCATTCAAGACCATGTGGATGATACTGAAAGGTCAGCAGAAGTAAATAATTGAACTGTACCAATCCAGGTAGGAATTTCTCTTCCATCAACGCCTGAAACGCCAACACATCTGCCCTCTGTTGGTCCGTCAACTCTTCATCTAGATCCAATTGGTTCTCTTGGAAGTACTGGATGACTTGAGTGTCTGACTTAAGGACCTCTTGGGCAGCCGGAAAACTGGAAAATGGCCTGATGAGAAAATAATAATTTGAGATGACTATGATCATTGTATATTTGGTTTGCGGTAACACCATGTGTATATCTACTGTGCTGTGTAGATTTTTGTAATTCAGAGAACTTGTCTTGCTATTTGTTCTACCACTGTGGAGTAGATTTTGGAATTCGGAGACTTCTCAGTTCTGAAAGAACGGTCCTGCTTATTAAAACTACCTGGGGGAAGGTAGGAATTGGCCGGGACTGCTACTTTGGCATAGTGGATGGGGGACTTCAGGTAGTTAACTGCACTGCCGCGGAGTGAGGTCTATGATCACACTTTTTATTTGAATCTTAACCCTAGGCAGTGCCCTGTATTAAACGTTTTCATGCCATGCGTTTTGAATTCTTACCATCTCAAATCTTTCTATTTCCTCTTTGCCAAAATGAAGGATTCAGAATGACCGGGGCTGTGGGTCTAGATAACAATTGCTTATCACGGTCAGAACCGTCAGGCTTCAGTGTTATGTAAGTCAACACAATTCGGTGTAAGTGACAAAAGAGAGTAAAATTGCATACTTGCTTTAAAGTGTCAAAGTTTGTCATTTCTAAAAAATTAATCAACTGAAAATATACATTTTACGACCCCCTTTATGTTTTTTTGGGGGGTGATCGGACTCAAATTTGATGGCTGAATCAATGGAGTGTGGATTCGACCTATACAATGCGTCTTCCTGGAACAAGGCATCAACATAATCGCTTTCTAACCAGGTGTTAAGTGGATTCTGCTTGACTGGAACAGTTACCCCTTGGCACTATCATGCAGATTGGATTGTACGCTCCCATTCCAACCGGGAGTTAAGTAAGTGCGATGAATGGTTTGAGTATGCTTAATGAACAGATAATAATAATGCAAAATTGTTGTAAACAAAATTTGATCTAGCTACTAGGATATGCGCTATATAAAAACCTCACTTGTATTATTAATATTTTAAGTATTCATTGAAGTTAGCTTCTTTTAATTGCTGAATATTCTCATCATCGGTAACATCCTACAAAAAAATCAGCCAAAAATATACCAAGTTGAAATTAAAACAAAGAGTGTCAATTAACAATGCAGGATGCTTGATAAGAATAGATGAATGTACCTGAAGGATTTCTCCACAAGTTTCCTTCTTGTTAACATTCAGGGATGCACCAGCGAATTGTCCATATGTCTGTCAACAAATAACAAATAAATATAACGAAGAATTCAATTAGCAAACTTTATTCAGCTCACAAATTGTACAGTGCCCTCTTTTAATGCGTACATGAGAAGCCAACTTTATCAAGGTATTAAGTTACTGAGTTTTTCACCCACATTGGCGCAGATGAGAGGAAACAAAACCTCATTTAAACCAATGTATCACAGGTTCGATTCTCAATTTGTTTTTCACATTGCTTGGGGTGAAAAAAAGAAAAAATATATTCATCTTTTTAATAGTATTAAAAAAATGACTTCTAGATTCTACATTTATCCAATGAATCCCTGGATAAATTTAAATATCGTATTTGTTAACTAAAAGGCGATGGCCCGATGCTGATTGAGGATTCTGAATGAGGGTAAGATTAAGAATTTATTGGTTTTTGCAAATTTGTTTCTTGCGGAGGGGAATATTTTGACCCACGCCAAGCTCACTAAACAAAGAACATTTGGTTTATTACTTGACATTTAAACAAAGAACACATAGAGCCTAATTTTGGCAAGATCCGGTTTCAAAAAAGGAACTGCAGATGCATAAACGTAACGGGCATTATTCAATTGTATTGTTAAAGACGGTCGTGGTCGTTGACGTGGAAACCAGTCATCTCGCCCCCCGGCAAAGTCACCCCCCGGCAAAATCGCCCCCCACAAAGTCGCCCACTGCAAAGTCGCCCCCCAGCAAGCTCGCCCCCTCCAGGTACAAACTCGCCCCCTCACAATGTCGCCCCCTACAAAGTCTCCCCCTACAAAGTCGCCCCCCACCAAAGTCGCCCCCCCGCCACAGTCGCCCCCCTTGGTATTTGCGTGAAAGTTTATGTAAGCGCAGCGGTCCCAGCGTGCAGAGCCCAAAAAAGAGCATGCAGTACCAGAATTGTGATGGAGCATGTAGAAGTTAAAGTAAAATTAATATTCATGTGTTTTTAATAATTTTCTTTTTGAGAGTTTCTTCTTAAAGGCACAGTACACGTTTGGTAATAGAGCCTACCGATTGTGTTAATCCTATATAATTATGTAGGTACATAAAAAACATTACAGTGCAAGATTTATTTATTTATTATGTCTCCTGTAAATTTGTCTATTCGTCTTTTGATAGTTTTTAAAGTATATACATCTGTATGATATGTTTTTTACGTTATTTATCCTCAACAAAAATGTATAAAGTCTTTTAGGATTAAATAAATAAATCATTAATTTCTTTTTAAGAGTTACAACGGGAATTTTTTTTGTTGTTTTTCAATTGGTAAAAGTTATTAAGTTATTTACCCTCAACAAAAATGTGAAAAAGTCTTTAAGGATTCCCTTTCTTGAAACAAGTTAAAAAAAACAAAATTTCCCCTTAGGAAATCATTGCAACAAAAATGTGTAAAGTCTTTAAGGATTCCCTTTCTTGAATCAAGTTAAAAACAACAAAAATGTTCCCTTAGAAAATAATTGAAACAATAGCCAAAAAATGCATAGGGCCTAGGGGGCAACTGTGTCGGGCGACTTTGTTAGGGGGCGACTTTGTAGGGGGCGACATTGCGAGGGGGCGAGTTTGTACCTGAAGAGTGAAGGGGGCGAGCTTGCAAGGGGGCAACTTTGCAGGGGGCGACTTTGCCGGGGGGCGACTTTGCCAGGGGGGAGATGACTGGCAATCGTTGACGTTATTCATTGACTGTTTGTAACACTATTATGATTGAGTCTTTTCTTATGCCAAATGGTTGTTGAAATATGAATATATGAATGATCTTTTCATACCAAAATATTCAGGCACTTCCTGTCTACAGAAGGTATACCCCAGTCGCCTTTTAAACAAGTAAGTTCCATCGCAGTCTGTCCACCATTCGCCGCACCGTTGCGTTGGTTGTTGGGTTCCATGTTCCCCGCCATGATCTTCAACTTTGACCTGTATGCCGGCTAGGTCAAAGTGTTTATTAATTTTTACAAATATTTTCGTCAAATACCGTCAAGTCACGTCACTTTGTCCTTGAATGAATTTTCTCAACTTACGAAAGTTGTAGCATTTTCGGAACTACATTATGACTCTAGATGATTTATTTTGATATGAACTTCATAAATTAATTAGCGAGAGTGCAGATTAACTGAAACAAAATAGTTTTTTCTTTTGTTTTGTTGTTTAATCATTCTATGATACCACCAAACCCATCGTAGGCTTAGCCCCTTTCCAAATGGAGACTGCATGTATTGAATGACGGAAATGTGCGATTTTTGACGAAAACTTTTGTGGGAGGCACTAAAGTAGTTTTGGCTCAAATTTGGTGTTCACTAAACATCCCATCCCATCAATAATAAGCCGACTGTTTGAAGGAGCCGGCATTTTAAAGCACTGTGACAGTGTGAGCTGGCTGAGGCAGTGACCGAGTCTGCAGAGAAAGAGCTGAGCTGACTGGGTAAATATTGGTGTTTTTTTTCAATTTCAATTATTTCTCAAATCCATTCCTAAATATTTCATAATGTTTTTGCCTACAAAAATTGTTTTTATAAAGTTTGAACATTTGTAGAACACCCTACAGATAAACTTTTAATAAGCCTTATTTTTGTAATCATAATTTTTAAAATCATCAGTCAATCATGTGCCTTAATAACTTAAACTAGGGTTAAATTAATTTTGGGTCTTAAGTTAGGTTAGGCCTGGGCGATGTTACTCAGCTGGTGAAACACCGGAAAACACTAGACAATACCGAAAAAACTACAGGAAGCACTGGAAAACACCGGAAAACTTCTCTAATTGCACAAAAACACTGGAAAACAGTAAGTTGTAGGTTTTTATTTATCGGCTTTTTAACACATCATTCAGCAATCAATTGTTTTACATCAGAGTCACTTTTTGACACTCTATTGAGTTTGGACAGTTTTTGTACACAAGATGAACACATCTTTGAGAGTGCAAGACCACTTTAAAGGCACAGTACACGTTTGGTAATGACTCTGAAAATTAATGGCAATAAAAACTTACTTGGTAAGAAGTACAGCAGCCTTGGGTAGTATAATGAATTTTGAGAAACTCTAAACTTTTAAGTACTACGGTTATGGAAAATATATCACTTTTTATTCCCCAAAATTTGAATCTGAGAAGCGTTTCTGTCTCAGACTGTGTATTCCTATGGGGAATATTCTTCCTGCGTTGAAATATTCGCTCCAGTTTTTCGGTGATATCTTAAAAACGCGACCACCTTTTGAAGTGAAATTTTCACAGGTTAGTTTCATTGTATGTACCTACATTTATATGGGATTAACACAATCAGTAGGCTCCAACTACCAAACGTATACAGCACCTTTAAAAGGTTATTTCCATTGGAAAATCTGAAAGTTTATGGGAAACATTTGAAGTGGCACCAAGGCCAAGACCAGGGCCCGTGGCATCCGTGTAATTTCAGGACTGGGTGTACTGTATCATTTTCATAAAATCATCAATTTTTGCACCATGTTTCTAAATCTGGCAAAAACTATATGTTTTTGATTGAATCATTGTGCACAGGTCAGATTTTTTCACCACCATGGAATGGGGTCCACTTATCCTAGCCTTTGCACTGATAGCAGTTGCTTATTTGTACGACCACAACCCGCTTTCTCTACATGAGACCTCATCGGCTGAGACACAAGTCATCCAAGGATGGTCTACTGGTATTAAAGATCCGGCCGAGAAGGTCAAACGCGTTGCTGTTGGGTGAGGCATCCTTAACTGTGCTGTGATATTTTTAGTTATCGCACAAGCGCGAGTGGAATACGGAAAAGTATAGCGCATCTGCAACCCACATCCATTTCGGCCTTCGGCCTCCTTGGATACGGAACGCTGACATGTTTTCTGTATTCCACGAGCGCGTGTGTGATAATGAATTTATCTTCAAGCGAACTTGACGCGCAGATTAACGCAATACGCCCGGTGTTGGAACAGCTGTATTTTTTGCGTAAACTTGGCTTCAAATAACGCAATACGCAGGGTGTGGTTTTATTCCCAATTATTTAGCCTACAAAGTGTGTTTCATATCAGTGGTGCAGTAATCTCCCACAATGTTATGGTATCATTTACCCCTAAACAGCTTAAGCTGTAATCTCTCCCTGGCTATCCCCTTAATTAGCATATAACTGGTGGTGCAACAAACCTAAAACCCCTCCCCCTCCCCCCTCCCCCTCCAAACTGTAAACACTGTGGTAACTCAGGTTGTTTTGTGTAACAAAGCTTCTTATGTTTATATACATACAATCTATGCCTAACCTGTTACAGTTTTCATATTTTGGTTTCCTCTCTTTCAAATTTTCTTGTATATTTTTAGTATTTTTATACATGTGTTGTTTATTTGTAATGCTCCTTCATTGTCTGGGTAACAACTCTTGTCCTTTTTATTGTTCTACTGTGAAATTTTTAGTAGTTTTACTGATATTTATAATTGTACATTTCCTTGCGCCTCTGAACAGCCTTGTCTGAAAATGATTATCAAGTTATTATTATACAAAAAATATTCAATTGCTTATATCATCATTAATAATTTATATCACAGACTAAACATAAATGCTGATCTGATAGTCTCCGCCACAGCTCTGCTGGACAAACTCAACATCAAGCAAGGCGCAACCCAAGATCATGCCTTGCTCAACTCACTGACTGATCTTCAAGAAAGCTTTGGCAATTTCTTTGGGTCCGGCGCTGCAGCTGAGAGATATTTTGCCAACGGCGATGTGTACCAGACTGTTATACAGGCTGCAGACAAGCTTGATATCAAAGAGGTAGGGTAAAGAATCGGATTAACTTATGGAACCCTCTCCTTGTGCCCTAGAGGTTGAGTAAAGAATCGGATTAGCTTATGGAAACCTCTCCTTGTGGCCTAGAGGTTGAGTAAAGAATCGGATTAGCTTATGGAACCCTCTCCTTGTGGCCTAGAGGTTGAGTAAAGAATTGGATTAGCTTATGGAACCCTCTCCTTGTGGCCTAGAGGTTGAGTAAAGAATCGGATTAGCTTATGGAACCCTCTCCTTGTGGCCTAGAGGTTGAGTAAAGAATCGGATTAGCTTATGGAAGCCTCTCCTTGTGGCCTACAGGTCGGGTTAAGAAAAATTAATTTTTAATTTTTTAATGAGATATCGCCTAACATCACAAGGCTGGACAGCCACTTCAAGGGAAGGGCTACACTTAACTGATTTTGGGCTGTCGACCCAAATCAACTGTCACCAGGGGCACGTTGCCACCTACTCCTGGGGCTGAAACATGGCTACCCCCTTCATAGTCTGTTAGGATGTAGGCATTGGTATCATCCGCTGGGAGCCTGGCTGGTAGAGCAAGTGCTTTGCTCAAGGGCACAAGCATCATGACCTGGATTTGAACCCACACTCCGCTGCTGACAACGCCAGAGCTTGGGTCTGGTGATCTAGACCGCCCGGCCATGATACGCCTCAAACTGCATACTCCTTAGGAGTTAAGATGTTTTTTTAGGAATTTTAATGAACCGGGGTGGTAATAGTAGAAAGCATGTTGGCATGTGGTAAACTTATGTTCCCATTGAGTGTGTACACAAAATTCTTAAAGAGGTTGGGCCACGCTAGGGGTCACTCTTAAAAAAAAGTTTTACATTCCTAAATACACCTATATCTACCAAGAAAACACTGTGACAGAGTTATAGAATGAATGGTTATTCGTTTACAACGCAGTTTCCAAGCCTCTTTTCACCCCCGCCTTCAGGCAAAATCGGCTCTGTCAAAGGTTGTTTGCTGTTACTCATTAAAGCATTGCTCAGTGCAGACCATCCGGGGATTCAGTACGTACAGTGATGTCATGTTTTGTTTGCTGCCCTCATTTACGGTGGGCTAGTGAAAGGAGTAAAAACTCTCTGCAAATATCACTTCTTTTGTTAATGTAATATTACAAAAGATGCAACAAATTCTAGAAAGCAGAATACTAAAAAATAACGTCAACTTCAACCACCATGGCCCATCCTCTTTAATTTGCTTTAACTTATGTCCTCGTCCTAGAAAGTCTTTCTTATTTATATTTACAGTATAGCATAGGAGGCAATGCAGCGTTGATGGCGTACATGATGGCACAGCTGACTGATGATGTACAGGTGAGAACATCAGGGCCCAATTTCATGACTCTGCTTACCGCAGAATTATGCGCTTACGTCTCATAGAATAATGTGCTTTAAAGGCACGGGACACTATTGGTAATTACTCAAAATAATTGTTAGCATAAAAACTTACTTGGTAACGAGCAATGGAGAGCTGTTGATGGTATAAAACATTGTGAGAAATGGCTCCCTCTGAAGTAACGTAGTTTTTGAGAAAGAAGTAATTTCTCAGTGAAATATTGAATTGATTTCGAGACCTCACGTGTGAGGTCTCGAAATCAAGCATCTGAAAGCACACAAACTGAGTAAACATATAAACAAGTTTGATGAAACCTAAGAAAAACGCTATAAATCAATCAATTTGTTAATTATATAATTATATCAATTAATAAGTAAATAAATGAATAAACAAGTAAATAGGTAAACAAATAAATAAATATGTGAATGATTAAAAATAAGTAAATGAATCGGCAAGTAAATGCAAATGAATAAATAATGTATGTTAAATTTTCCTTGTGGATTTACCGACGAATGCTTTCTCTGGGCGGTCAAGAATGAAGTTCAACTCATGCTTTCCTTCATTTCGTAACAATTTAGATTCTTCTTGTTGGGCCAGCTGGACCGATAGTCCGGTCATTGATGCCCAGTAAAGTCAAGATATCAGAGTCAAGTGTCCGAGATAAAGATGAGGTCCATCTGATCATGGAGTATGGCAAAGGCGAACGATGGGGTGAGCTGACCACGCCCATAGCAACACGCTTCATTACGTCACATGATGTCGCTAATGCTGAACTAGAAGGATTGGATGTCTTCACCGCAAGCATCAAAGGTAGTCATAAGCAACTCGTCGTTATTTGTTTCATTCGTACCTATAGACTGTGCAAGTCTCGCGTGTATCGAAAACGAAAAAGCAAATCCAACAAAGACTATATTTTTATGAAATGAAATCTTTTGAAATTCTTTTGACACAAAATTCATGAAATAAAAACACTCATAGCAATTTTCTTAACAATTTATATATAATTAAAATAGTTTGTTAAAAAATAACATTGAAACAAACTGAAAACTTGGGACGACGATGCTTATTTGACCTCAATGATTCTAGACTGCGATTCACACCCGAGTTTGTGCAATCATTACATCGGTTTAATGATAACGTGAACTTCAGTTGGGCGAAATTCTTAATCGGATTACAATTCACAAGAAATGGAGGTCAAGACTTATTCCCGTTTTGTTGTTGATTTGTTAAATTTAATTTACTTTCATATATTTACTTATAATCTGCAGGCATGTTTGTTTTTGTTTTGTCGTGGTTGTTTTGATTTTTGTTGTCATTTTTTTAAAAGTGACAAATAATTTTAGGAATTAATAATCATTTACCAGTTAGCTTCTGGATTTTAAATCCTTTGCCTATTCCAATGCAGGAGTGCTATCAGTCAAAAAGGTTTCTTTCTAGCCATTAATAATTTGTTTCGTCACAGAAACTCAGTTTGGACACCCATACAAAGACACTTTCTCATTGACATTTATGAAGAAGTCGATTTTATTTTAGTAGTAAAAATTTAAAGATAAAACGGTAAGCAGACTCTAAAAAGAGCAGTTTGAAAAAATAGTTCTTGTGTAAAATATGTGATTTTTCTCAAAACATGGAATTGTGGCTGTGGGGCGGAGTCAGCACTTGGGAAAACAATGACGTCCATTTCACAGAGAATCTCAAATCCTCGTTGGAACACGGTTTACTTTCGTTCATTCCTCTTCAGATTTCCAGCCGGACGTTGTGATGTTCTCGGGTCTTCATCTGCTAGACAGCAGCAGTCTCGCAAAACAGATTGAAAAAGTAAGCGCCATGGCCGGTGAGCTCAGCAAGCTTCCCGATAGTCTACCCGTGCATCTGGAGTTGGCCAGCATGGCCAATGAGCAACTGGTTCGACTTATAGCCAAAAAGGTATGGAGTTAACCCTAACTGTGCCCTGTATGGGTGTCATGGCCGAGCGGTTTAAAGCATCGGATTCGAGTTCTGGTGGTTGAGTCATTGGGGTGTGGGTTCGAATCCCGGTTGTGGCATTTGTGTTCTTGAGCAAGATGCTTTACTATAATTGCTTCTTGTCACCCAGGGGTATAAATGGGTAACTGCGAGGGTAGAGGTCGATATTGTATTTGAAAAAGCCTTCGGAGCTCCACGGCAGCCAAGGGCTGTATACTCCCCAGGGAGCTGAGAAAGATTACAGGAATGTTTTATTGGCCCAATGTCCAGGGCACTAATGTAAAGCGCATTGACGCATTATTGTAAAATGCGTTTTATAAGAACCAGTTATTATTGTTATTATTATGGTAATGCCATGCATTTTTAAGCTAGGGCCCAATTTCATAAAGCTGCTTAAACAGAAAAAAAGTAGCTATACACAACAAAATTATGCTTACCAGGAAGAGGTTACCACCCAAATACCATGTGGCATGTAGCTTCTGTGACTGGTTTCCTGCTCATTTTTGCTTAGTAGAAGGTTTTAAAGAAACATTTCCTGCACAATTCAAAATTGGGTCCTGGTTTGAATCCAGGCCTGGCTGGTCACGATGCTTGTGCCTTTGAGCAAGATACTTTACCATAATTGATTTTTCCTTTGGGACATAAAGCCATAGGTCCAAGGCACTAGGATAGGTAGTACACGTGAAAGAACCCAGAATACTTACTGTGGTAGGGGTTTATACCTTGGTGTTTCTGGTTCAATGCAAGCACCCTTGTCTACAGGTTTCCTCGGGCTTCTGTGTTACAGAGACTAGGTTTCGGTTTTTCTTTTGAAAATGAAACGAAGGATGCTTCATAAATAAACTTAATCGCTGTAGCTTCCAAGCCTGAGGAATTCTGTAAACAAGGGTGCTTGCTATGTGAACCAGAAACACCGGGGTTAACCCCTACTCTTCCATGATAAGTGTTCTGGGTTCTTTTATGTACAGTACCAATCCAAGTGCATGGGACCTACGGCTTAATGTCCTATCAGAAGGACAAATCAATTATGGTAAGGAATCTTTACCATAATTGCAGCCAACCATTCCAGAAAACACCGGGGCAAACCCCTTCTCTTAACGATTAATGTACTGGGTTCTTTAACGTGCCTTACATCCCATCTTTACGGCTTTACAGCCCATCCGAAGGCGAAGCAATAATGGTTAAGTGCCTCGCTCAAGGACACAAGTGCCACGACCAGAACTCAAACCCACACACTGTTGATCAGAAAGACCATAGCTTGAGTCCGGTGCTCTCAGCTGCTTGGCCTCGACACACTGCATCTGATTTGTTTGCTGTCCAGTTTATTGGGAGTGTATGAGCTTCACATGACACATTTAGTATATGCTTTTTAGACTAAGTACTCAATGGTAACATGTCTTTTCCTATTTTTTATCTCTTGTTTCCTTGTCAGCTCTTGCCAGGGGTTCATTCCTTGGGCCTGAATGAGCAAGAAATTGGGCTGGTGTCCCGTTCCAACCAGGGTCCCCACTCGGACCTCACAGCTGATGAAAATGGCTACCCTGAAATCGGCGCTGTGGCCGACATTCTTTACTGGATTCTAACCGCTCTGGTTGAAGGTCAGAGGTCAATGCTGACTAGAGTGCATTTCCATTCGTTAACATTTCACATTATAGCTACGTTACCTAACCACTGGGAGAACAGTCTGTCTGCTGTCGGGGTCGGTGCCCGTATTGCAGGGCGCCAGGCATGCGGTGATGTACCCATCGATCCAGCTAAAGTAGATTTGCGTATACCGAAAGCATTTTCATTGTCGGTAAACTTCGCTCCGTTGAGGAAACAAGTTATAACCTTTGACCCCAGTCAGCCTCTTCTAAAATGGCAGAGAGGTGATGTTACTTTTCATTTCAGCCCGGTACTCGTATGCAAGAGACCGGGGAAAACTGTCGGACTTGGAGATGCAATATCAGCAACTGGAATGTATTACTCGCAATTTATACCAATATAAAAATGTCAATTAGACAAATCCACATACCGGTATACCTTCTGTAAAGGTGCTCATTTGTAAATGCTTCAGCATTCAAGAATTAAGAGATACAAGCACAATTAGTTTGTCTGAGTAAAAGTTCTCTTCACTTTTTTTTAGAGAATGGTAAAGAATTGGCCAGTGTAACTCATAAAAACATAATATTTTTCAAATTTTAAAGTTAATTTTGGGTTGAACAAAGAAAAATTTACTACAGTGGGATTTGAACCCGTGACCTCCAGATTAACATGCAGGTGCTCTACCAACTGAGCCATCTAACATGCTGTCCCCCTACCCCCCCCCCAAAAAAAGAAAAAGATATTGACAAAGTAGAGAGACAGCCAACATTGAGAGTAAAATTGGCTCAGTTGTTAGAGTGCCGGCACGTTAATCCGGAGGACACAGTTTCAAATCCTGCTCTTGTCAATTTTTCTTTGTTCAACCCCAAATTATTTAAAATTTACGCTGTCAGTTTCCCTAGTGGTTTATTACCTGAAAATTTTTAAGTTGTCAAATGACGTTCAGTCACACCAAGTTGCCTATTTTATAACTATAGTAGTTGCTTTGTTGTTGTTGTTGTGTTTGTTTTCATTGTTGGGGGTTGGATATGTTGTACATGCCATTGATCTGCATACATAGATTAAAGTGTAGCTTGCCAATTAGTTTCTTTTACTTCATAAAGTATGTATGAAATATCCTAAATTGTATCTTGAAATACTCTTCAACTATTAAGGAAGTTTTGTCTAAGAATTGTCCCAAAATCAATCATTCCACCACAAAAATGGAAAATATGGTACAGTGTCAAACTAGCCAATTTATCCTGTTGATGAATCATTGCGTCAGGCGGGCGTATCTGCTGCACGCACAAAGTTTTTTACTACTTCCAAATCTGACATATGTTTGTACAATTTCTAAATATATATATTCCTCTCTACAACTGTCATTATACATCAGGTACAGTTTTAGTAGCTAGAAATACTGTAGTCAGGCATGATTAAGTCTGATTTCCGATTCTTTTCGCCCCCAGAAAAATCAGGAAAATTGTGTTGAAATTATAGCGTGCAAAGTCTATGAAAGCCCGCATCCATGTGTACATGTAGGTCAGCCCTTGTACTCAATACAATTGTTTATGGCTAGATAGCTCAGTTGGTAGAGCGCCTGTACGTTAATCTGGAGGTCGTTGGTTCAAATCCCACTCTAGTCAATTTTTCTTTGCTTCAACCCAAAACCATTTGAAATTTACCGAGTCAGTTTCCCTTGTGATCCATTACTTGACATTTTCAATAAAATTGTCAAACTTTTTTTCCAAGAACCAAATATCATGCCTGTGTAATTTCATTTCCTAAGGCTTTAACAAATTCTGAAATAAGTCATAATGAAACAAAAAATTATGACCAAAAAAAATCGTTTTGTTGAGAGGTTTTTAATAATAAATATACATGTGTGTGTAGTTGTGGTTTTATCATCAGCATTATTTTGACAATCATACTGACTTTATTTTATGCTTTCATTCATGACTCAATGTTCAAAAACTGACGCGGAATGATATTGTTCACATGTAATTGTCTGTCATACTTTGATTGTTAGTACTTTGTAGCTTTGTAAATTAATAGCTAATACTGGTGCAAATGTCCCTCGGCAAGACAGCATTTGAATTGTGTTTTTTGCGAGGAAGGTTTCGTATTTCCACCTTTTGGTAACCCCTGGAGTTAAAGATTTCAAGGAGCTTCTGGGAACAGTATCCTCAACACTAGAGAAGTAGACCAAAGAGCTTAATTTCTTCATATATGAAGAAAAATTACGGCAACTTTGTGTTCACTTGGCGATATAAAAAGACTGAAATTGGATTAATCAGAAATCCATGTTATTCTAGTTTGTATAAAAATTTGAAAACAAATTCATGTTATATTAAGGTTATTTAGATTTTTAAAATGTTTCTAGCCCAATGTTTTTGCCATACCAGGGGTCGATTTCACAACGAGCTAAGAGTGGTCTTTACTGTGTATCACTATCAGTCTTAACTGCTAAGCAAATTGTTATGTCACAATACATGTCACAATACAAATCACCATGGTGATATGGACAATACTCATCTTTAGATGAATCTTAGTGCTTTGTGAAATTGAGCCCAAGTCTTTATAAGGAGACTTGTGTCTTTCTCAGAGCAGGCATGAAATTCTTCCTACTTTAGTCCGATTTCCATGTTTTGGCTCTTGGAAAAATTAGGAAAATTGTTATTAAGCAACCTGAAAAGTCTATTAGAGACACATGTGTACATAAGGTCTTTCTTGTACTCAATGAAGTATCCTATATTTTTCCCAAGGGCCAAATATCTGTTAAAAGGCTAAATCAGCTTTGCTGAGACTCTTTTAGTAACAATGTATTCTTTTGTTTCAACAAATCTTTCCTACTATTTGTAACTTCACAAAAGCAGTACAAGCTCACAACCAAAATTCTTTCATATATGTTTTTAAATTTTTTATTAATACTATGTATTTACACTGTTAAACAACATTACTGTTACATCAACATACTTTTGTTACAATCATTTTAAAGTAGGTGTAATCACTGTTATGGGTGTACATGTAAATCCATTCACAAACTTGACGCTTAAATTTGACACGTACCTCAAAGAAAAACACAAAATTCCTAGCCCAACCATAAGAGTATAGACTAATCCTCAATAAGTGTAAATGTTTGACCTTTATACATTAAAACTGACCTTTTTATGATTTCAGCTCAAGAATTGAAGTTATTGCCAGCTTTTTAATCAAAATCTACGCTCATTTTTTTTTAGCAGAGAACTTTGGTGTTGTCACTTGCTTCCTGCTACATGTTCTTAGTAACACTTTGAGCTTTTCCAAAGGTGTGACTTTGATTAACCCTAGCCCCTAGTGTTTAAAGGCCCTCCCACATCCTCCAAAATATCCCACTTTATAACACCCCTTACAAATATTCTGCCTTATGATTGGTCAAGAGTGTGTCACATGATATGTCTTACTTTACTAGAAAGCCACAAGACGCAACAGTTACCAATATACTATACCCATAGCAACAGCGCTTCTTGGTACCTATCATACTCAACACTTGAATATTTGAACTTGGACAATGATAAGCAAATGTTATTTAGGCCTGCAGCATAAAATCCGTGGGATTTTGGAGAATTTGGGACCAATTGGGTTCGTCATCGTTCAGAGTAGTTGCGCCCTTTTTTTTAGGAAACTTAAAAATACATCAATGATTAACCCTCCCACTATTAGTGTGTTTCCCATGACAACCAACCCATCTCAGACATGTGGTCTGAGATCTGGGTACTTAGTATGGAGTGCTGTTGTGATGGAATTTGGGCCAATGGGCTACAGTTACGGCTACGGCTAGATTTCCGCGTCATTATGCGTTGAAGTATAGGACGTCCTTGGCAACACCCTTAGCAACAGTCGTAGCTGTCGCTGAAGCCGCCAATTCGGATACGGCCTAAGGTTCTCAACCTTGGTCCATTTCTGCAGTGGTTCTCCACTGATCACCAATTCATACAAATACAATGAATGGCACAGGTTACTTCACCATTATGTGCATAGTATATTTTGGGAGGTTTTGTGACATCTTGGAATATGTACCTACAGGCTGGTTAATCATAACATCCTGTGTGATATTAATTAGACTGGTCACTTAATAATACTCCAATAGTGTAATGTGACTTTACATTCAAGATATAAGGTGTACCACCTGAAAATACAAATATGTCTGAGGATGTTTGTAACCACAACCAACTTCGTCAGCATAAATAGAAATAAGGTATTTCCTTAAAATGTGGTCCTTTAGTTGAAGACTGCCCTATGTGTAACACATCCTGCGAAAATTGTTCAGGACAAATCCCTCATTAAGTTGCATGTTACTGTCCCAAAGTAAAAACTTAATAAAAGAAAAAATAGACTCAAGGAGACTGGTGTCGTAAAGTTTCTCGACGGTCAATGTGTTTCCCATGAAATAAAAACCCAATGTTTTCCAGCCTGCGTAATGGCGCCAAGCACGGAAGAATCATGCTCAGCAGAAATAGGTTACCAGCCAAGAATGCCATAAAGTTTACAACTGCGACTGGTACCCCACTCATTTTGTTTGCTAAGCAAAGACATTTTCTGCTTAGCAGCTTTAGGAAACTAGGAACAGATGAGACATCAAAGTAAATACAGTATATTATACAGTAGTTATCTGCACATTTAAAAAAACCTCACTTTTGACTGGAATGTACATGCGTTGGTTCAAATAGCTATAACATATTCCGATAGAAATGACCACAGCCCAATTTATTAGAGCTGTTCAAATAGAAAATTGTGCTTAACTATTTACTGCTGAGCAAACAAAAAAAGCAGGATACCTCACAGATTGTGCATGTGAAATGACATTTTGGCTGGTAACCTTATTCTGGTAAGCATAATTTTGTTGTGCTAAGCTACTTTTAGCGCTTAAGCAGCTCTATGAAATTGGGCCCAGGGTGGTTCAGGGCAGGGGGAGGGTCAGAAGAACTTTGTATAATAATAACTAGTTCTTATATAGCGCATTATTTTTACAATAACGTTTCAATGCGCTTTACATTAGTTCCCTGGTCATTGGGCCAATAATAACATTCCTGTAATCTTTCTCAGCTCCCTGGGGAGTATACAGCCCTGGGCTGCCGTGGTGCTCTGAAGGCTTTTTCATACACAATATCAACCTATACCCTGGCAGGTACCCATTTACCCATTTATACCCCTGGGTGGAGAGGAGCAATTATAGTAAAGCACCTGCTCAACAACACAAGTGTCATGACCGGGATTCGAACCCACACCCTGATGACTCAACCACCAGAACTTGAATCCGATGCTCTAAACCACTCGGCCATGACACCCTATTATCATATGATTGGTGCATCCGATTTATTCCGATAAGCAACCACTGGGTATTAGTGAGGCTTGAGGTGCTCAATAGACCATGCAAGTCTTGCATGTATCGAAAACAATGAAAACCAAGACTGTTTTTTTCTTAAATCAAATCTTCTTTTTAAATTCTATTTATAAAAAATTCTTGCAACTAAAAATACCCAAAACAGGTTTTTATAAATACAATTTCAGTTTTTATATAATACAAATAATTTGTTAAAATTAACATTGAAACAAAACTAAAACTTGGGACGTCAAGGATGGTTATTTTTTTTGAAATCCCATTTGTGAATAGTGCCTGAATTAGTGCAACCGTTACATAGGTTTACAGATTAACATAAACGTCAGTTGGGCAAATTCTTAATAATTTACGGCGGTCAAGTTTCTGGTTTTCTTCGTGATTTTTTAAATTTATTTTTACTTTCAAATGTTTCATTGCCGAATTTTACTTTCCCAACAATATAAAACAATTTTGATAGCGTGAACTATTTTAAACTAAAGTACTTGAAGAAACAGAATCACGTAGAGTAAACTCAATATGGTTGGGACCAACTTGGTCCTGGAAGTTCAAATACTCACGAGACTTGCACAGTCCATAGTCACATGACAAGTCAGTCAGTGATAGATCGTGCTATCATGTGATAAACCTTTACTGTGTACATGTACTTGTATACCTCCGGAAGTTGTAGCAGTCTGTCTGGGGCCTATCTCATGACATATGCTGAGCCATGGCAACCTCTTCAAGGTACCTGTTCAAAAATGAAACCATGCATAAATACTTTGAGCTGCCTGCTTTGATTTAACTTTTGAGTAATAGACTTCTAATGACTGGTTTACAGGAACAATCTGCCCCTTGAACAATCTATGCCTCAAACGATCCCAGTTTTCATTCAAACCTAACCTCAAAACCCATCTGTTTTTCCATAATTTTCATAGTTAATGTTTTTCTTTGTTTTTATGTGCCCCAAGTGTCATGTTTGGCAAATACCAGCAGTTCCCTTTAACCCAAAAACGGTTAACAATTATCAAGATTTTTCTTTCGCCGATATTTTTTGCATTATTGCTCTCGTGACAAAAACAATCATGTACCATCCCTTAGTTGGAAGATGAGTTTATGGTGTGCCAATGCCAGTCTTGAGTTCAAACACAGATGTTATGAGAAAACTTACGTCTGTGAGTTGTGTACTGTGGTTCCACCCAGGACGATCCTTACACCTGGTGTTGATTTGTTGATGTTATGTACGGCAAGCGCCTCTTCATATGTGATCCCTCCGACCATGAACACCACAATATCCTGAGGTCTGCAAAAAAACAGATGAAAAATGGTTTGATCGTGCCGTCATTACCTTTAGTCTGGTACCCTGAATGCAACTGAACACAGGACTACTGATTCCCATTTAACCAAGGAAAAGAGGCCAGACTAGAAATAATAATAATAAGGCTGGGTCCGAATTGGCGGCTACAGCTACGGCTACAACTGGATTGCCGTGTCAACATGCATTGAAGAATAGGACGTCCTTAGCAACACCCATAGCAACAGTCGTAGCTGTAGCCGTAGCCGTAGCCGTCAATTCGGATATGGCCCAACAGTGGCTTCAACTGCAACGACTATCAATGCATTACACAACACACGGAACCTCCATCCAGAGGACACAGCAATAATGGTTAAGTGTCTTGCTTAAGGACACAAGTGTCATGACAGGGACTCGAACCCACACTCTGCTGAACAGAAACACCAGAGCTTGAGTCCGGTGTTCTTATCCATTCGGCCACGACACGCCACTATGAAATATAAATTCTGCTAATGGCCGCTCCATAAGCAGAAAACGTCTGCTAACAGGCTTCATAAAAATTGGGTCCAGATTTAAAGTTTGACACTCTTCTAGATCACTGGGCCATGACATGCTTACTTGTCTTTGAGTTGACTTGGCCCAAGGTATGGGTAGCTTCCTTCCTTCAGCTTTCCCTTGATCAACTGATCCAGTGTCTCCTGCAGTAGTGGTGTGTGCTGGGTGTAGATGTTCTCAACACCCTACGATGAACACGCAAATCAAATGAAAGCTTTCAAAACGTACGTTGAGTTGGATTAAAGGAAGGGTATACCTTTGGTAATTACTCCAACAATTAATGACCGTAAAAACCTACTTGGTAAGAAGCACTGCAGCTGTTGATATGTATAACATTTTAAGAAACAATTCCCTTCAAAGGAATGTGTTTTAGAGAGAGGGATTCAAAAACATTTCAATCTGAGAAACGTTTCTGCATGAAACCTTTCTCAGATTGCGTATTCCAATTACGGATTATTCTTCATGCGTTTCATGCGTAGACATAACTGCAACAGATTTTCGGCAATACCTCAAAAATGCTACAAACTTTTGAAATGAAGTTTTCACAGGTTACTTTTATTGTATACATCTACGTTTATACAGGATTAAAACGAATTGAACAACTCAAGATACCAATGATATACTTTGCCTTTAAAATACTGAACAGGAATTCTTTTTTTTTAAGGATTCATAAACAATCCAGAAACACTATTCTATCCTCTAAATTATTTGTGTGTCTATCTTTGTTAACACGTTGGCTGCCGCCTACGAGTATATTCGTAGCAACAGGTGTAACAGATTCTGCCACTAGGAGTATACTCGTAGAGAATGAAAGGGCTTTGTATTGTTATTTAAATACACTGGCATCACTGAGCATGCAACACATATGCTTCTGGCAGTGGCATCCTAAGAATGTGCATGCTAAATTTTGGGGGGGTATAGTACCTGTTTAGTATGCGCGCATGCGCACCGCACTTGGCAAATGGGAACGCCCTACGAATATATGACCGGCAGTCAACGTGTTAACTCTTTCACTAAAATCTGCAAGATCCACAACTTTGCTACATTGGACATACGCACGATTGGGAAAAGAACACAAAAAGCAGTCAACATTTTCCGATATGGAGCATCACAGCACTATATACATGACCAAAAAACAAGATGACACGCGATGCGTGTTCCACCAATCAAATGGCAAGGATCTGTGTGTGCAGTATAATAATAAGTAATAATAATAGTGGCTTCTTATATAGCGCTCATATCCGTCACTCAGTGATGCTCAAGGCGCTTCAACATTCAGTATTTTCCTGCAAGGTATTGTGGAGCCACGTTTTGAAGTATTAGACCTATTCCTTTACATAGCACCATGTAATGGTTTCCAAGGTGCCAACAAATGTTATTAGTACATGTAAACGCTTAGCAAAGTAAAGAGAATAACGTCTTGCTGGTTAGAATACCTTGAGTCCCTTGAAGAACCGTCTTGTTCTTGAGATGGGATTATTTTGTCCGAATAGATCGGTCCCACGGCTACGTTCACCACCATACTCGACAACAGCTCTCACCAACTGAGAAAATAAATATCAGAAGCACCAACTAAGTTACAGCACATTTTTTTTAAAGGGTGTGCACAACAAGGGTTCTAGAGCCGTACTTCCTTCTGCCGGGTACCTGACATATTGTGCACAGTGAGAGTGTGTAAAGGGGTATTGTGATTGGTTCAGATGATATACAAGTAGGTAGAGGGGTGTTGTGATTGGTTCAGCTGATATACGAGTAGGTAAAGGGGTATTGCCATTGGTTCAGCTGATATACGAGTAGGTAGAGGGGTGTTGTGATTGGTGCAGATGATATACAAGTAGGTAAAGCGATATGCGATTGGTTCAGCTGATATACGAGTAGGTAGAGGGGTGTTGTGATTGGTGCAGATGATATACAAGTAGGTAAAGGGCTATGCGATTGGTTCAGCTGATATACGAGTAGGTAAAGGGGTGTTGTGATTGGTGCAGACGATATACAAACCCTCTTGTTTCTTTCACTGACTCCCTTCCTGGTGAGCGCACTCAATAACGTCATGAAGTCATTGTTACTATGTCGTTCGTAGCGGAGGCCATACAATGCAACAAGACAGCATGCATCCAGCTCCTTGACTCGATCACTCATTACAAGGCTACGCACTTTCTGCTCAGAGTAAACAAAAAAACAGTTCAAAGTTAATATACAAAGAAATATTGAATCATGTGTGGGCTATGCGGCACCAAATTTATCACGAGACCTTAGTGTAAGTGTAGCCCTTCCCTGTACCTACAACTAAACTAATAATAATACAAAGTTCTAATATAGCCCTTTATCAATTGTGACAGGTTTCTCTTATTATTTATAAGATCCCTGGGTCTCATCTTATCCCTGGGTCTCATCTGATCCCTGGGTCTCATCTGCTCCCTGGGTCTCATCTGATCCCTGAGTCTCATCTGATCCCTGGGTCTCATCTGATCCCTGGGTCTCATCTCATCTCTGGGTCTTATCTCATCCCTGGGTCTCCCCGCGTCTTATCTCATCCCTGGGTCTTATCTCATCCCTGGGTCTTATCTCATCCCCGGATCTTATCTCATCTTATCTCATCTCTTCCTTCCCCTTGGCCCCCAACAATTGCTTTACCTTCAGAGACTCATTGTGGTCACTCTGGCAAGCTAGTTCCTGCTGTACTTCAGACACCTCTAGTAGATTGTTTGAACCAACGAGCCTTGATAACTCTCCAACTACCGTCACATGCTTGGCAACAGTACCTGACATCTTCTTAAACTGTGGGTAATTCTCAACAAACGCCTGCAAGATGTAAGACAGAAATGCGTTTCATTTTAGAGAATACGTCGCCTGATTTATGTGATGGTATCAAAGCGCTTTTAGTTTACCCACCATCCTGTACATGTAGGTGCATGCTAATGCGCATTACCGTGAAGTAACCTATTCCACACTTTCCTGTCATTGTGTTTGTATGTATGGTCGATCAGTGCCACAGATTGCCACTGCAAATATTGACCAATTGACCTAACAATGCCGCTGTTGTGGCATACTGAGGTATGGGTTGGTTGTCTCGAGAAACACACTGATGGTTAAGGAGAGCTAAACAGCCGTTTTCCTTTAGTAAAGGAAGTTATAAACCTTCATTTAAAAACACTGAAAAGATCCGTCCAAGATTAGTAATTAGGCAATAACAGATGTAAGGAGCCAGTCTTCACTGTGCGGTAATGACCGGAATGGTGGCTGGCCGCTGTTAATGGACCAAGCCCAAGGTGAGGTCCATTAACAGCGGCCAGCCACCAACCAAGTCCAAAGAATATCCAAACACAAATTAAGGCTTTTAAGTCAGTTACATAAACTTTGCATAATTCGTTCAAATGGGGATGATAATATGAAATATCGCGATATCTGTCTGCTGCTATATTGCAATGATAAATTTTGCTTTCGGCACAAGCATGCTGACCTTTCCCCCATGCTGACCTTTCCCTTTCCCCCTTCATGGAGACCTATGAATGCCTTCTTACCTTCATGTCAGCGATGGACTCAATCTTCTTAGTACTTTGACTCTTCTGCTGAAACTCTTCCATCAGTTCCTTGATCCGGCCTCCAATCTCACCAAAATTGTTGTAAACATTCTACACATGTAGTCATACCAGAATCAATCGTGACAAGTTTACAGGTAGGGTCATGGATAGGTTTTTGATAACGTAATGCTTATTTATAGGCAAAATTAGACAAAGGATACAATGAAAGTCACCTGTGAAAGTTTCAGCTAAATACAGAGTCTACTTGCTGGGAAAAGAGCAAAACACTGTCACAGTATTTTCACAAGAAAGATACAATAAAAGTCACATGTGAAAGTTTCAGTCTCTGCTGCAGGGCCTACTATGTGGAACCGATTACCCTACAATATACGCCATTCATATTTATTAGCAGCCTTCAGAAAAGCTCTCAAAACCTATTTATATGACTCTTAATCTTGTTGTATGTTTATTTTGTTTTTGCATTCTTTCTGTGTAAAGCACTGTGATACATTTTTTTTGTAAGAGCGCTTTATAAATGCCTTTGTAGTACAGTATAGTATAGTTATACAGTGTCTACTTGCTGAGAAAACAAGAATGTTGAATCCATCCAATCGCATCTCTGGCCGCGGCATTCCCAAACGGACACCAACCCTCAGAAATCTGAGATAGATGCATGCATGAATCTTTCTTGAATTCAAATATTTTGGGGTGGCAAATTTTCCAAACTATATTCCTTCGAAGGAAATCCTTTCTCAAAATACTTCATACAATAAACAGCTGCAGTGCTTCTCACCAAGTACGTTTTTATGGTCATTCATTTTTTTGAGTAATTACCAATCTATGACGCTACCTTTAAGATGTTTATATCTTCTAAAAGCACTTTATCAATACAAGTTACTACAAGCCTCGAATTAACCCATGGCACCAACAGCAATTGCCGTGGTGCCCTGTGCAAAGTTCAAATCCAATTTTCTTTTAGAAGTGCCCCTTAGCAGATGAAAATTGCCGTGCCCCTTCAAGAGAGAAGTTCAAGGCAGGTGTTACTATTTTCATTTTCATTAACTACGGAAGGAAAGGACTTTCTGTCAACATCACATGCACGGGTCCGGGGTTTGAGTGCCACCCATATAGTATGCCGGTGTTTCTTTGCCCTACATCTAACCCTGCCTGTACTTTAAGATAAGGCAGGGGTTCGAATCCCACCCTTATAGTACGCCGGTGTTTCTTTGCCCTACATCTAACCCTGCCTGTACTTTAAGCTAAGCTTGTTACGTACCGCTGCGTAGAATTCATCTTGCTCGGCCGACAAGACAACCTCTTGCAGATCTTTGGTGATGCCAGGTACTTTGGACAAGTCAATGCGATTATTACGAATGCCTAGCAATTCGTGCACCATGGCCTGGTATGTCCACTGTTAACAAAAAATCACATCATCATTACAAATCACATATTATAACTCACAAGGATTGGCTCGGTTCCTATAAAACTATCACAAACAACAAATTTGTCTTAATAACTTTGTCTAAAATATTGCACAAAGAATTTTACATTGCCTCTCAATCCTGGGTTCTAGGCCATCATTCGTTCCCAACAACAATTAATTCAACTACGGCATGGTTCAAATCTGGCTCATGGATTGGACTATTTGCCTGTCCTTGGACCCACAGACACTACTAGAGTCAAACTCGGCTCAGTACGTTGTGACCAATGGTTTTTCCCAAAGCATGAAGTTCATCTCCCCCATCCAGCAAGATCCTGGACAGCACGTGCAGCCTGATCATGTTTAAGGGCGATGGCGTTAAGGTCAGCTATGATCTAAGAAATTTAGGTGCGGCGCTCTGGATGGATTTCTGATGGTTGGTTTTGTGAGATCAAGAAGATAGAGAGAGAGTCTTAAGCCTTGTTCCTACGTCACACAAATCAGAATGCAATGCGAATTCTTTAAGCGTGAAACGATCAATTCCTGATGTTTCCCTGATGTAAAATTTGCTTCTCTTTAAAAATTTGAGTGAAGTTTGAACCGGCTTAACTCGACAGAGAGAGATACTGAGGATGATGATTGTAAAGAACAAGAAGCACTGGACTCACCTGATGGAGGAGAGGTGTCACTGCATCACTATGACGATCTAAGACGATCAACAATGGCGGCACGTCTGTCCGTCTGAAGTCGAACAAGCCAGCATCTTTTGATATCACTTGCTGTAATCAAAATCAAAATCAAAACCTGCACTGTAACTCATGGGAAATATACATTTCTCAAAATGGCACAATCAAGATTTATCTTGGGTGATGACGTGAGGTGAACTGGGGTCTATATTACAGGAACCCACCTTGACATTTTCAGCTAATCGTTTTGCCAACTCAGATGAATTCTGGTACCGGATCATGGGACACTTCTTGAGGGATAAAAGTACTGCTGTAAGTCCGGCACAGATCCTGTTCAGAACGCCAGTCTTCCACACGTTTCCCTACCAAAGGAATGACAATTTAACCATTATTAATCAAATCTCATCTCTAGAAGGTAATGACTTTCCCAACTGATGACATCGTCATGTGCCGGGAATAAGGGCACAAGGATCTACGCCCTTCTTTCCAGGCACACAAAGCACTTTTTCCAGTAACAGAATGTCGTGAGCACTACAATGGCTCCAGACAAAACAATGGTATTACTGTTTTCCCATTTCCATGCAGAATTTAACCCTTTCTATAATGACTTATGAATGGCAGAAAACCAATCCAACTTTCACACTCAGTTTTCTTGAAACATACATTTTTGCACAATGATTGCTTGTGAACCTTTTCTTGGGTATTTTTCATTAGGTCCTCCTTCCAGCACACACCGATATATCAAATCCTCTAATTATACCTACAGCACTGTCATCACTCTACGTACAAGAAAACCTATTATATGAACAATAAGTTAAGTGTCTTTCTTTATATTCTTATTACTATTGCTATGAGATGGGAAACATGGGCAAAATATCAATCAAATTAAAGAGAATTATGCACTCTTTCCACCAGTATACAGTTTTGTTGGGGTAAGTTTATTTGCAAGGCAGTAAATAATAATTGTTTATTGAAGTGCAGGGGTGAAAAATGTGTGCAAGTGGAATCAAGAGATAGCACTCTAGTCACTACATAGAGCTCTGAGGTTTACAAACATTTAAATTTTGCTGTTCCGTCTCTTCTAGGGTCAAACGTTACCTGTGAGCATCCCACAATGTTGAACGAGAAGATATGAGGACTAACTGCGATGAAATCACCATAGAACTCCTACAATAAAAAAAAAGTTTTGCAGTGAAAATAACAAGTAAAAGTATTTAAAAATCTGCTTCACAACTAACAGGACTCAAAATTTTCACTGGACCGCAGGCCCGAGGCCAGTGATTTTAACGATTGGCTAGTAAACTCATGACTTGACAAATCCGTCAGTCCTGTGTTTTTGTTCAAATGTTGAATTTCAGCCTGATAGATGTCTTTCAGTTCTGTTGAGTACAGAAGAATACTTACCCATTAACAAATGAGATAAATCTTCTCTTCGTGCTTGTTCAAAGTAAAACAGTTCAAATGTTAAACTGTGTACGTTTTTTCCCATTTATATGCTTGTTTTGTAAAAAGAATTCTGGTCCATTAACCTCTTGCTGTCTGACCATTCAATGCCATTCACTGTGGTTTTGAATGATAGATAAACTATGCCATGAGGGAATGCAACCTTGGCAGTCGAATGGTTTCAAATGGTTGGTCAACTCACTGGAAAATGTTGCCAAGAGTCACTGACAGTAGGAGGGTTAAACAATCCAGCCTACAAGCCTGTGGATTTTCCCCCAAAATAAATATGTAATCGATATATATATTGTATTTATTTGATAGAATAACTGCAACAGGGATAAAGAATATTGTTTTACCCTGATGCTGATATGTGTGCAATGAATACAACATTCTGAAACCAGTAAAAAAAAACCTGCTCAATCTCCTGCCTGAGATTGGACATGTCCGTACTTACCTGGACCTCTCTGACCACCTCCTGCTCATCTGCCTCAGCTAACCTCTTCACGTCACTCTTGCTTACTACGTTGCTAAAATCTATTCAGTCCAAAACACATACATGTACATATTCATTTCAACTCAATAACGATTACATATAATTCTTGGATTTTCCAAGCATAAAGCTTTAATAAATAGCATTAGATAGGAAACACTACAAAGGCGACCACTTTGCTTCCGTAAAAAAAAAAACACCCGAAAAGTATTTCACTTTGTGAATCAACTTGCAGGTTTATACTGAAAATAATATTTTTTTTCTTTAACACCCTCAAGTTTTAATCAAATAAAGAACGGTATAAATAGGTAACTTTCCTCGTCCCTTTTTGAAAGAAATTTGAGGGTGATTCTTTTTTTTGGTTTAAACCAACAAAAAGGAACCAATTATTTTCAGTTGACGCCTTCATGTCCATTCTCTTGTTGGAACACTTTTTGGTTGGTTTTTGATAACAAAATTACAACCGTTGGAAAAAACTGCTACCATGACGGATGCAAAGTGGTCCCCATTATCGTGTTTCTTGTAACATTCTTCAGGACTGTAAAAAATAACACTGTGTGGGCGTGTGTAAGTCCACATAGTGTTCCAAGTTCCTACATTGTGTGGGCCTCTTTTTTTCTCAGGGCCACACTTGGTATGTAGCACTTAAACACCAACCTATACACACAATTCAATTCAAATCAATTCAATTTATTATAAATGTCACGTTAAAAAACATAAAAAATTGTTTTCCAGTGTGCATCTTACAAAAAAAACACGTAGAGATCAATTTGTAAAACAGAAAGAAGAAGTTAAGAAAATAAAAGTAAAAAAATAAAATAAATAACAGGCCAAATTACACAGTGACAGAGTACTTAACAGCCATCGAAAATTAAAAGGATGACGACCAACAAATTAAAACTACTGAAAGTTTAAAAGGAACAGTTAAAAATACAAGCAATTGGGCAACTTCTTCTGTCCCTCTTTTGTATACCTTTTTTTGCAACAGCTCCCAACTTTTGTACGTACTTTCCAACTGGAGACCTATACCCAACTGGGGGACCCTATTGTCCTCTTTTGTTTTAAAAAGGTCCCGGTTTGAATGTGTATACCTACCCATGCACACACATGGAAGGACAAGGCAAACACTATATGCCGCTTTGTTTTTTGCCGGCGGGGCATAAAAATTAGTCTCTAAAAAAGGAAGTCACTTACAGATGCAGTAAATTCCATACTTTGGACTCTTCAGTTCTTGGCATAAGAGATCAATGTTTTCCTGCGGCAGAATAATTAGTGGATACAAAATAATGTCAGTGTAGAAGTTTGATTCATAATATAATGCCACCATTTCTGTCATGTTCCCTGCATTCAGTTACAATAATCAATACTGATTTACCTGTCACAAAAATGGGCCCAACTACCTTTTCCGATCAAGCTTAGATTTGGTGGCATTGATTTGAATGGAAGAAATGGGACATGGTAACCTCATCATTTAGGCCTCTATAATTCAGCCTTGATGTATGAATTAAAGAAATATTCATATATAATATTCATGCTAAACTTGATGACTTGATGTTTCTGCCAAAGTTAACAAAATTCTGTTTCATAGTGATTTGCAATTAAGATCAATCTTAGTTCTTTATGAAACCGAACGTATTGTCAAACTTCTGTCTAGTCTTTCTAGACAACGGACTCAGGATTAATACCTTGGTTGGACGGACATAGCAAATACATCTAAGATGCTTCATCATTTCTCTGGCATTGGAGTTAAGTAACTCAAAGAGATACACTTCCTTCTGCAGAATCTCTGACTGAGCATACACCATACTCACATAGCTGATCTAAAAAACATGGAAGATAAAAACAGCTCATTGTGGAAGCTTTAGATAATTATGATTAAATCTTGCAATAGATTGTGCTAGACTGGTGGGCCAGGGTTCTCCCCAGGATTTGTAAACAACTGTGAGGCATTCTAGAACAAAATTTTGGAAGTAAGGCAAAAGCACACTGCATTAAAAACAAGATCCTCGGAATGTTTTTTATTTGGTGTTTATCTTTGATTTGAAACAATAAGAGCCCCCACTGTGTAATCTGGGGCATTCTGAATGGTTTTATCTTTATGATATTTGTGATCTGATGTCAACAAATAATAAAATAATCCCACCATCCCATTCAGAACCTTTCCCCCCCCCTCCTCACTCTTGCCCACACCAAATGAAAGTGAACAAAATGCATAAATGACTGCCACTGGTTCCAAACAGTTAATGGGTCCCCCCCCACAAAAAAAGAAACAACAACAACAACACAACAACAAACAAAAGTAAAATATGTTTTTCCTCGCTTGGTAGATGTACCCCCCCCCCCCTTGAAAATGTCTCGTTTTGCCACTACGACTGGTGGTCCAGATCTTAGAGGTCAGACCATCATGGAGGTACCAGGTACTTCCATGGATATGGTCAAACAATGTATTGTTTGTAATTATAGTTTTTACAGTAGATTTCTTACGGTATCTCGGTCCATCAGAAGCACTTTCATTCCTGGACCACTCTCTTCGATCATCTTCGCCACATATTGCTTCACTGCAAGGATCACGTTCATCGTGACTTCACTTCTGTTCGTCCCGTCTTTGACCACTTTCTTAAGCAAATGAAAGACGTTTTGAGCTTCCTTTTTCTTGAATTAATCAGTATTTAATGCATCTGACTATCACACACACCGTAGAGTATTAAATAACACGGAACCCAATGGCATGAACTATAAAGTAAATCTAGTATATTTTAACAGCGCCCTCATTGGATGAGACTTGACCCCGAACGGGACGCAATTTTTGTTTTTGTACCACACGCTGGCTAAAGGGTCAACAGTGAAGGGAATCCGGGCCCATATCTTATGCGTGTATGCCACAGCCAGCGTGTGATATGGAAACAAATTGCAAACGGGACACGCGCGTAATGGCACTCTATTTTTCCACATTTACTACCGCACTTGGGGACACGGACGATCAATCAATGGGCCGCTTTAATGGTAGTAACTCAAGTTTTCAAACTAACTAACATTTCCGGGTTTAAACTCTGTAGTCTGGTTCGGGAAAACTTTCTTCAATAATTCTTGATGGTCAGAGAGGCTGCAATCAGACTCTACGCGGAAATGTTCAGTGGTGGTTGGTCTTGTTTTGATTTCACGTTGGTAGCGTTATTGTTATCTGAGTTCTAATTCTTATGTAGTTTCAATTTTGTGTGTTTCCTTGTTGTCTGTTGAGGCATAAATAACAACCAGTGATGACTACTCCAGCAAGAAGTGCACCACCTCCACCCAAGCCAGTTCCGAAACCAGGTAGTTCAACCAAAACAATTACCAATTTTGTCTATCTGTGTCTAGACGAATTTCACTCAGTAACTGGGCGCTGTACTCATTTTTCAAAATGTTGACATTTGCGGTCGTACTCGTCGTAGTAAACATAAAAAAACATAGTACAGCGCCCCAGTTACTGGTTGTATCAGTATTTGTCTGTGCTGAAAACCCATATCAAGTGTACAAACATTGTTACAGTTACACTTTTTGAACTGTAAACCTATGGTGGCAACAATCACTAAATTTTAGCATTTTATTATAGTATTATAATTTTATGTTACTTATTATATTAATATTAGCAATAGCCAAATACTAAGTAAATACCAGAACCATTGTTATATACTAAATATTCTTCCTGGCGGGTGCTGCTGGCTCTATCTGTCCTTTCTCTATGCTCTATTGTATATTCTTTTGTCATTTTATTCATTGTCTTCACCGTTTGTTTTATTGTTTTGTGAATTATGCCAAATAAATAAAAATAATAATAATAAACAAAATAGACCATTATCATGCTGCTACCATCTTCGTGATCATATTCCTTGTATCCAATAACAGTAATGAATGCTAATAATTCATTGCACTAAAAGGAACCAGACTGTTTCTCCTTCCAGCCTCAGCTTGATTGCATTGATCTGAAGAAAACAACTAACTATAGATTTATTAATGATTCTGAATTGTTACATAAATTTAAGCATGGGGCGCCAGGAATTAATTATAAACTGTATTATGCTGCATCAAAAAAAGAGTCAGTGGCCACTGTGTGTTGGGAGGAATTTTGTAGGGGACGACTTTGTTGGGGGGGGGGGACTTGCGAGGGGGCAACTTTAGGTGACTTTGTTAGGGGGGACCCGGGACTTTGGATGGGGTGGCTTTGCTTGGGGACGACTTTGTAGGAGGCGACTTTGCTGGGTGGCGAGATGACTGGCTTTCATTATGGCTCTCTTTTTTTATGATCACTCTTAGTCTCATCAATGGGGACGATGTTAAAAAGAGAGCCATAACTTCCCAACAACGTGGGCTAACAAACTACTACTAGCATTATAAGAGCAATTCCAAAAATGTGGGCTAACAAACTACTATAGCATTATAAGAGCATAACAACCCAACAATGTGGGCTAACAAACTACTACTAGCATTATAAGAGCATAACTTCCCAACAATGTGGGCTAACAAACTACTACTAGCATTATAAGAGCATAACTTCCCAACAATGTGGGCTAACAAACTACTACTAGCATTATAAGAGCATAACTTCCCAACAATGTGGCTAACAAACTACTACTAGCATTATAGAAGCATCAAAATGTGCTACAAACTACTATAGCATTAAGGCATAACAACAAAATGGGCTACAACTACTTAGCATTATAAGAGCATAATCCCAACAATGTGGGCTAACAAACTACTACTAGCATTATAAGAGCATAATTTCCCAACAATGTGGGCTAACAAACTACTACTAGCATTATAAGAGCAATCCCAACAATGTGGGCTAACAAACTACTACTAGCATTATAAGAGCAATTCCAACAATGTGGGCTAACAAACTACTACTAGCATTATAAGAGCAATCCCAACAATGTGGGCTAACAAACTACTACTAGCATTATAAGAGCAATCCCAACAATGTGGGCTAACAAACTACTACTAGCATTATAAGAGCATAACATCCCAACAATGTGGGCTAACAAACTACTACTAGCTCATTATAAGAGCAATTCCAACAATGTGGGCTAACAAACTACTACTAGCACTAGAAGAGCATTCCAACAATGTGGGCTAACAAACTACTACTAGCATTATAAGAGCATCAACATCCCAACAATGTAGGCTAACAAACTAAAACTAGCATTATAAAGAGCATAACTTCCACAATTGGGTAACAACTACTCTACATTATAAGAGCATTCACAATGTGGCTAACAAATATACTAGCATTATAAGACCATTTTAACTGTGGGCTACAACTACTACTAGCATTATAAGGCATACTTCCACATGTTGGGTAACAAATACTATAGCTTATAAGAGATAACTTTTGACACTTTGGTGTTATTGTATTTTTATGTATTTTTTTTGTAAGTTCCAAGTTACTGGGACTGCTGTAAACCAATCAACAAATCATATAATCATTCATTACCTCGGACAGTTTTTGTTTGTTTGTAATGTATGTTTTGTGAGGATTTTTTCCGTTCCAGCTTAAAGAGATGATACAGAGTCGATATCAAACTTGATTTTGGCAAATTTTTTATTTTTTTTTCCAAGAAAGACACCCCAGGCACGCAGTTGTGAAGGACAAAAAGTTCTCTTACAGTTTTACAAAGGAAAAAAACCTACTTTGTAAAGTTGGTCAAATTTGAAAAGATTTTTTAAAAGTCGCGTCTCCTTAAGGTGATCCCCTGGCTGCCGCTTTCCAGGGTGTATCGTGAACTTGGGTGTCCCTGACTAAAAAAGGTATTGACAAAATAGGGAGACTGTCAACATAGGGCTAGATAGCTCAGTTGGTAGAGCGCCGGCAGGTATAAAATACTATTTTATAGAAGACTAGGCCGTAAGCAGAACCTCGCACGCTGAAGGTATAGGTCCTTTTTGTTAAAGCGTTACGAGTTAGGATGAATGGGAGAGTCTTCTAAATGAATAAGGATCTTTATTGATGTACACCTGGCTGCGTCTTCGGGCCATTCATCAAAAGAAAAGGAAGACTTCACTACACTTTAAATTATTTCATTCTGCAATTTTATGCTGTGCGATTGTAAATAGTTCACAATTTTATACACGTCTACATCGATACAATTAAGTTTGTGTGTTGTTGTGGAGACAGCTCAAGTAGTAAACAATGTTGCACGTTGATCTGGACTACATCATCAGAGATGAAATTAAATAAATGAATAAATGATTTTTTTTTCTTCAGGTCAGGTGAAGGTTTTCAGGGCTCTGTACAACTACCAGGCTCAGCATGTGAGTATGTTGAAGTGTTATTAGAATCATATTTAGACAGCAGAAATAATTATACACCTTGCAGACATTATATCAGACTGTTTATATACTGTTTTATGGGTTAGTTAAGTTATTTGGATTCACAGTTTCTTTGTAACATCGCATCAAAAAAAAAAGTAATTGTTGGGGATTTGGCAAAACTTGTAAGCATTTGGACGCTGAGGGCGTTTGATTGGTTGGAAAATTCATGACGTCACAAGGCGGTAGAGGTTGCTGATGATATTACCCGATCACTGACTACGTGTGTGAAAACATGCAGCAAAGTCCTGCAGAAGCACAGACCTCATGCTTTTGAAGTGCAAATAAGAAGTTGTGTGCTTTTGGAGGCTGCACAAGGAACAACGATAAAAAACCTAAGCTCAGCTTCCAATAATGTCCGGCTGGTTCAGCTCTTTAGGAAGGAATGGGTATTTTTGTAAACTGAAACGTGATCCAACTACAGCGTTTCAAAGTTGATCGTGGATGTGTAGTTTTAAAAACCGATGTCTGCCTGGATACCTCATCCACACTCCTCGCAAACTGTCCAGAAAAAGGGTGCAGTTCCACACTGAAGGTCCCAAATAATTGGATCGTGGATGTGTAGTTTTAAAAACCGATGTCTGCCTGGATACCTCATCCACACTCCTCGCAAACTGTCCAGAAAAAGGGTGCAGTTCCACACTGAAGGTCCCAAATAATTGGATCGTGGATGTGTAGTTTTAAAAACCGATGTCTGCCTGGATACCTCGTCCACACTCCTCGCAAACTGTCCAGAAAAAGGGTGCAGTTCCACACTGAAGGTCCCAAATAATTGGATCGTGGATGTGTAGTTTTAAAAACCGATGACTGCCTGGATACCTCGTCCACACTCCTCGCAAACTGTCCAGAAAAAGGGTGCAGTTCCACACTGAAGGTCCCAAATAATTGGATCGTGGATGTGTAGTTTTAAAAACCGATGTCTGCCTGGATACCTCATCCACACTCCTCGCAAACTGTCCAGAAAAAGGGTGCAGTTCCACACTGAAGGTCCCAAATAATTGGATCGTGGATGTGTAGTTTTAAAAACCGATGTCTGCCTGGATACCTCGTCCACACTCCTCGCAAACTGTCCAGAAAAAGGGTGCAGTTCCACACTGAAGGTCCCAAATAATTGGATCGTGGATGTGTAGTTTTAAAAACCGATGTCTGCCTGGATACCTCGTCCACACTCCTCGCAAACTGTCCAGAAAAAGGGTGCAGTTCCACACTGAAGGTCCCAAATAAATGGGTAGGGGTGTAACGCCAGTAGGGGTGTAACGATACGATATAAGCACAATGCACCACGGTTTGTTTCATGAGGAATAAAAATAAGGTTAGAAAATGACATTTGGGAATAATTCTAAAACACGGCAATGAAAAAAGCACACTAACTTTCTGTGTTAGCATAAACTTATGTACTGTGAAAAATGTGTGTAGAACAAACACACTGCCGTCATAATAAAGTTATCAACGCTGAATCACAGCATTCTTTTATCATGTTTATCGTCAATGTATCGTTATATATCCCTAATAGCATGCGTACTATGAAATTTCACTCTGATGAGTTAGATTGTGTATAAAGGCATGTAATATCTCTTCCTGTACAGGACCATAGAAAACTGGAAAACACTTTTTAATATGCACATTTCTGTTTGCTCTGCATTTTATTTATTATTTTTTTTTGTTCTTCAAAATTGCATGTCCATGTCTAAGGTGAAATTAAACAGCCAGATAATTATGAAGAAATACATGTTCATGAAAAGTGCAGCCACAGGGCTGAGTAAGAAAGATTTTAATCCAGTTCGGGATAGCTCATGAAGCCTTTGTACATGCAGGTTGCATGTACAGTATGTCCCACCTGGGTTTGGATACATCTGTTGGATTGTATTTAAATTACACAGGATGGGAGTGGAACACGGTTGAATCTTCCCAAAAATCCCCAACACCATGATATTTTGACTTGACGATAAGCCACATGTTAATATTTCCTGGAGATTAATGAGAAATAAATATGGAACAAATCAGTACCATTTGAGGAAACTCAGTATCAGTGTTGTAGTCGAGACCTGGGAGTCCGAGACCGAGACCGAGACTGAGACGTGGAGGTCCGAGACCGAGACCGAGACCCTAAGGTCCGATTCAAGACCGAGACCTTTTGGTCCGAGACTGAGACCTGGAGGTCCGAGACCGAGACCGAGACCGAGACCTGGAGGTCCGAGACCGAGACCGAGACCCTAAGGTCCGATTCAAGACCGAGACCTTTTGGTCCGAGACCGAGACCGAGACCGAGACCTCAAGACCACATGTGTAAATTACATACATGTAATAAAATTAGACACATAATAAATGAAATGAAAGTCTTTTATTGATGTAAAACAAGCTGAGTATGTCTTTTGCTGCTAGATAATTACTGTGAAATCTTTTGTGTACTTGTTTTACAACAATACTGTACTGGATAATACAATATTGATCAACAATCAAATATAATAAGTTTGTTCTGTCGGATTCAGGAATGTGCCAAAACAGTTGTTTTTTGTATAGGTACCTGTCCATTTACAGAATATCTTCATTGCACTTCAGCTCAGAAACAGCAACATGGACAAACGTGCATTGTCAATGGGGTTGTTCTTGTCATAATGTAAAAACGTTACATTGTATCCACTTTCATGAATATCATATACAACAGTGAAACTAAGATATGGCTTAATCAGTGTTATAATTACATTCAATTTGCAGTTTACTGAGAATCATGAGCAATGAAATCAATTTGAGTAATGTTAATTGTGTTACTTACTTGGCTTTATGGGCCCAACTTAAAATGCATAGTGAATACTGAACTTGTCCCGATAATCCGTGATTCGATTTGTCGTTGAGCAAAAAATGCAAACTGCAGAATGTTTCTTGTTACCTTCTTTGGTGTTCATGATCTCTTATGGACCTTACAACAAATCTTATCACAGCAGAATTACTGGACATCTTGTGATATACGTTTAAAAAAAAAAGCGAAACTTTATTTTATCATGCCACTCTAGCGAATCGTACTGTAGTGTATGCACCTGTTTGCACCATGCGCAATGCACCTGTTTACCTTTCCATCGAGTAGTGCGTGTTTTGGTCATAGCTAGAAACTCGCTCCAATTTTATTGAACTCATGATGGGTAAAGCCGATGGCACAAGCACACACATGGCACTATGTACATGTGCATTACAGTACATAGTACATGGCACTATGTACATGTACATGTACAGTACATGTAAAGTACATATAGCTCTCTGTGTGCAAGCTCACACAACCACAAGCGAGGTTGTCTGTACAAACTGCAAGTTTTCTTAAACTATTTGCTATCTGAATAAATCAAATAAATTTGCATATTTGCTGGTCTCGAAGCGAGACCAGGCAAATATTCGAGACCCGAAGGGTCCGAGACCGAGACAAGACGAGCCCACAGGGTATCGAGACCGAGACGAGACCGAGACCAGCAAAAAGTTGGTCTCGAGACCGAGACCGAGACCGAGACCAGTCTCGAGACCTACAACACTGCTCAGTTTAATATACAGTTTCTAGCCAATTATTTTGCAGTCAGTCAAGGAAAGATAAATTTCATCTACTTGTTCATTACACAAACAGTTTAATTCACAAATGGAGGGATAGTTGTAGATTTCCCTCTATCTGTGTAATGGATATTTTTCTTATCAGATTCTATGTTCAATTTTATTTCATGCAGTGCACTTTCACAATCATAATAATAGTGTTCAAACTACACGATGCAGATGGTCTTTTGTGGCATGTCGTGGCCGAGCGGTTTAGTTCACCGGACCCAAGCTCCGGTGTTGTCAGCAGCACAGTGTGGGCTCGAATCCCGGTCATGACACTTGTGCCCTTGAGCAAGGCACTTAACCATAAATGTAATTGCTCGTAAAAAGTTGGGAAGGTAGTGCATTCTACTCTACCAGCCAGGCTCCTAGTAGCTGATACCCATGCCGACATCCTTACGGACTATGAAGGGGGTATAACCCTGTTTCAGCCCCAGGAGTAGGTGACATTGTGGCGTGTCGTGGCCGAGCGGTCGAGTTCACCAGACCAAAGCTCTGGTGTGATCAGCAGCAGAGTGTGGGTTCGAATCCTGGTCATGACACTTGTGCCCTTGAGCAAGGCACTTAACCATTGTTGCTTTGTAAAAAGTTGGGAAGGATTCTGCTCTACCAGCCAGGCTCTTAGTGGATGATACCCATGCCTACATCCTTACGGACTGTGAAGGGGGTAACCCTGTTTCAGCCCCAGGAGTAGGTGACAACGTGCCCCTGGGGACAGTTGGTTTGGTTCTACAGCCCAAATCAGTTAAGTGTAGCCCTCACCTTGAAGTGGCCCTCTGGCCTTGTGAGTTGGATGATATCCCATTAAAAAAAATATTTAAAAAACCTGGTAGTAAAAGTTGAGAGTTTTAAATTGTATACAATCACTTTTGTCTTGAAACACTACTTACTGGTCAACTGTTCCTTGTACACCCCCTTCTCCCATGTTGAGCCTGATACTGCAAATGTGCTGTCTAGTGTCTGCAAAACTGCTGGATGCACAGCACGCTTTAAACCACCATGCTGGCTAGAACATATGTCCTGATCATATATAGGTCTATCCCTAAATCAGTCATATTCAGTTTGCTACAAGTTGTTGGATGACGTAAGGTCCACAAGTACACCTGGATTAGGAGGGGGGGAAACAATAATTGAATGTTGTCTTCCAGTTTTTGTGGGCAAGTACGGGGGGGGGGGGGGTTGGTATTTTTAAAATATTTTTTTATGGTTTCCTTTTTCTTCAAAGGTTTGTTTGTGTGTGTTGGTGGGGGGAGGGGGAGGGGGTGGGGCATGACCCTGATAATTTATATCTCTGGATGACTCATCCATACATGTACCTACATGTAAGATGCTTAAAAGTATTTCTCCCCACATTGTACACAACTTGTTTAGCCAAGGTTACTGTTAACCTTGGGTTGGGGAAAGCATGCAGCATACAGAACTTGATAGGAATCCTGGGTAAGGTCAAGGGTTACAAACGACATGTACTCCGTACTCACACCCTTGTGGGCCCGTCAAAGCTGAGCGGTCTAGTGCACGGGTCTCAAGTTCTGGTAGCTGAGACACCGGGGTTCGGGTTCGAAGAGTATCGGTCATGACTTTGTGTCCTTGAGCAAGACACTTAACTCTAATTGCTTCTCTTCACCCCTGGTTGAAGGGGTGGCTGTGAGGTGAGAGCGATGGTTCTTGTGATTGATTAAGCTTGATGTGCGACATAGGCCTACTGGGCAGCACGGGCTGTCAACTCCCAGAGGGAGCTGAGATGGTTTTAAAAAGAATGAAATAGTTTGCCCAATGATGTGGGTAGTAATGTTTGATTGTAATGAACGTGACTGCTTGGCAGATTTGAGTGCTTCACATGAAGTCACTATTTTTTATTATTGTTAAAGGAACATTACAGAATTGGTTTTTGCTAACAAAACAGTTGCTGGCAGTGTAAGCACTTTATGTGATCCACCATATACATAAACTGACAAACCTGTAGAAGTTTGAGATCGATCGGCCATCTGGCCTCTAGGTCACGAGATAATAGTGAAAAACCGATTACACATTTGCATGAAATCATATAGATTCAACAAATGAATAAAACGCTCACTGAGCGATAAACTCCAATCGGAAAATTAGTTTATTCATTTCTCATCAAATATATGGCATTTCAGACAGAAATATTTCAAGGGATGTTTTCTACTATCATCATCATTATACCGTGTAAGTTTTATGTAAATCTGTGATCAAAAAGTATATTTTAAAAGTTTTGTTCTTACCAATTCTGTAATGTTCCTTTAAGTCTCTCAAGCTCTCTCTCTTGTCTTAATCGTTCGCTCAAGTTTAGTAAAAAGGCCTTCTGTGCTCAACTGTTTAGGCCAACAACAAAAAAGGATCTGTTTCCGGTTTCCCGACCGACCCTAGTTTTAACGCCACGACCCTAAACTTTTTATTCGGCTTTAAAAAAAACAGGGGGTAAACGGGAAAAAAAAGAAAAAGCCAAAACAAAAACCTATTTTACCTGGAAGAAAATGTCTGACTTTGACCAATTTAACATGTTTTAGGCAACATTGAAATAAAAAACAAAACATATCAAGAAAGATTTACAGATATCCCCGTGATTTGAGCCTGCGATGTCCTCGACTATGAGCGAAAAAACAACCACAATTCAATGCGCAGCGCGCACGTGTGTACACGGCGCTGTGTGAAGCGCATTCCATGGGTTTGCGCAATCTGCAGATTGCACACATTACCCTGCTTCAGAGTAGGGGTAAGCCATAAGACCCTGGGGTATTCTTAATCCCCTGGGGTATTCTTAATCCCCCGGGAACAACTGCTAGTGGGAAACGGAAGTGGGTTTTGCTTACCCCTGATTACTGGCGGACAGTGACAGGTCAGATGGCAAAAGATAAACGGCCATGGTCAGGAAATGCATGCTAATTAGATTGTGGGGGTCTGAGTTATAGCGTTTTGGATGTGTAATAAAATAAATACATTAATAAACGTGTAATAAAACACTCTTTACTAACTGTTGCAGTACATTGCACCATGGTGGAAGCCAAGATCATAATGGAGTTATTTATTTAAGAGTGGCAGAAGGGTTGATTTGCCTAAAATTGTACACAGATAAAAACACATCTATTTCTAATACTTGGCAAAATGTCTTTTTTGCTTTCTCTGTCTTTTTTTTGGCCCAAATTTGGAAGGGAAGTTGACCTCCTCCTCACCCCCCCCCCCCGAATGTACGCCCATGGCGGAAGAAAGCAGTCTTCCTCTATGATTGTACACAGCAGGATTGTGGTCTGAAAGAGATATTTTAAAAAAGGATTCAGAATCTACACAAACATATCTAAAAGATGGCAAAAAACGTCACACCTGTTTATGAAATTATCAGGAAAAGAGAGTGCCAGACTTGGGGTAATCATTATAAATTAATAGGAATTTGTAGTAATAAAATTATTTTGTCTCTTTTTTTTTTAGCATGATGAGCTGACATTTGATGAAGGGGACTTGTTTATGTGACAGATATGGTGAGTTTTTGATAAGTGCCACAATTGTGGCTATTTGTAGAGATGCCATTATCTGTTGGCAAAATCTTGGTGGCTGTAATTTTTGGACTATAAGCTGCTCGGAATTTAGACCACAGTGACGAAAAATTTTAAGAGGTCATTATTTAAGCCGCCCAGAATATAAGCTGCATCAGAATGTGACAAATTTTCGTATCATCAGGCACAGAAGGATTTGAAACAGCAGTGGGTGAGTCAAAACCCTTCCCTCCGTAGTCCCGTTGGCGAGGCAAAAAAAGGGTTCCTTAATTGTCACAGTAAAGAAGGGGTACAGTGGTCAAATCTATTAATAGCAAGTTTATTTTCAAGTTCTTAAAAGGTTTGACAAGCCTTTTTATTTGCTACGCACAACACATCATGGATACAGTTCATGCAGCACATACACAGCGGGTCAAAAGTTCAACAGTCGCCACGCTGTGATTGGCTGTTGATAATTATTCATATTCATAGAAAAGCTTGGCTAGACTCTAAAACTCCTCACATGTACGTTCGTGAGCCAAGGGAAAAAACAGTGTGTGTAGGCCTGAGGAAAGTGTGGTGCCCTTTTTGTAGAACGTATTTGCTAAGTTCAATAAGCTTAATGTTCAAATGAGTAATGAACCAGACTGATGAGTACATTGTCGTACATTGTCGTACATTGTTGCGTGAGCACTGTACACAATAACCTGTTGCCAAGGCAAGTACAGAACTGAAACGAGAATCTGCGATTGTTTGTGTTTTCTCCTGATTATTAAAAAAAGTTGTAAATATATTCTGAGAACTTTGCCATTTTAATTTTAGTCAAAATTACCAAAGCTAACTTTACATGTCAGTGTATAAGCCGAGTACATTGAAGGCCTGAAAATCAATTCAGCTTGTGGTCCGAAGATTACAGTGTTATATTTCTTTCATATTGCACGTTCATAGGGGTTATCAAATTGCTGTGTGTTATTCTAAAATGTATTAATGGCTATAAACCACAATTGCATTGATTTGATGCACTACATTAGGCTCATATGTTTACCTCATTTAATAATGTTTGAATGTGTCAACATTTCTAAAGTTTAACTTTTCAGATGCTGTGACGCTTTTGATTCTTTGCCCAGTTTTATTGTTTTATTTGCTTCTGTCATCTCATTTGTGATTTGCCATTCTTGCATGATTTGTGCATCTTAAATATTTCATGTTGATTTTGTTGAAAATATTTGTTGTTGTCACTCTGTTGCATTAGAACCCTTAAATATAATTTTCTATCATTTTGTATCTATTTTTTAAGCCTATACAGGGTTTTCCTCAGAATTTTTCAAAACTGGGGGTATTCTGGACCCAAATTTGGGAAGTTTGGCCTAAGCACGCTGAATTGAAACAAGGTCCTCGCAATGCTGTTGACTTAATGTTTATCTTTGGTTTTAAAAGCCCTACTGTGTATTCTGGGGCATTTTAAATGGTTTTATCTTTATGATGTTTTGTTCATTTAATCATTTTCTTTTTAAAAAAAATATTGGTTTGGATTATTATAAGTTTTTTTTTCAGTGATAGATTTTTGCATCAGGGATAAAGAATATTATTCATATTTTGGTTTGACCCTTTTTAGTGCAGGATTAAGACAGTAAAATAAAAATAATCAAACTCAGATAAAATTACGATAAATTATTTAAACCATCAGAGAGTGTAACTGAGAAATATTTCCATATTTTGGTTGATTCAGAAAGTGCCGAAGGTTTAAAAACTCTGTCTTCTGTTTTTTCCAGAAAAACAAGGATTGGTACACAGCAAGATGTGGAAAGAACAAGGGGCTGATTCCCAGCAATTACAGTACGTATACCGATCAGATCCTTGTGACTGCTCTTTGTGGCGATCGGGGTTGGTGCAGTGGTATCTTCCCTCGCCTTCCACCTCTGGGACCTTAGTTCGAATCCCGCCGGGGGACACTGTGTGGATTGGGTTTTCAGTTCCTACCGGTGTGCGTGGGTTTCCCGTGGAATAATTCTCTGGGGTTTTCCTCCCACATCTAAAACTGAAACTTCCTTCCTTGTCTTCTCTCCATGGGGCTCTTTGCTAGTATAGTGAGTAACTTCGCTTTGCTGAGAGTCCTTGGCTTCACAACCAGAATTAATAAGTCTTGTTTTTTGTGTGTTTTTTTTAAAGCCTTGTGTATTAACTTATTGTCAACCTCTCTCCCATGGGTTTATCGACCTCACCTTACCATTTTTCCCAGCATGCCTTGCTCAATCATAATCCCTAGAGTTGTGTAATTTAATGTGCAAATAAATGGCACAGTTTAAGTAGGCCTGTGGTCGATCCACTCAACACACATGCTTTAAGCATGGTAGCCGGCTAAAGAAGCATCAAGTCATAGAGCAACTGGTGCCCTCTCATTCTCTTTTGAACTTGCTACATGTTTAACTGTATGCAGTTTAGGGTGACCACGTAGAACATCTTTTAATTGACGGATTGCATAAAAATATTTGCATTTTCACATGCGCAAGCTAAGCGCCCATTTGGCGCTAAGCAATTTTTCACAAGCCTGCACGTAAAGCCCAGTTCATACTTCTTGCAAAAGGGAATGCGAAGCAAAATTATGTGACGCAAACAATCTGGTACGCTGTGTTTTCCAATAGGAAACTCGCTTCGCTTTCACAATTCGCGTGAAGTATGAACCAGGCTTTGAAGTAGTTACTTTCGGGAGGCAGTCAGCATTGTTTGTCAGTGTCTCTCTACCAGGGGTTAGAGATGAGAGTGATTGATATGGGGTGCTGCCCATGGGAACGAGGCTGACTTTTCAAAATCTGATGTTTCAGTTGAACAGAATATGGATCGTATCGACAACCCTCTCCACGAAGCATCAAAACGAGGAAATGTGGACTTCTTAAAAGAGTCTCTCGCTAACCTTGTAAGTTCAGTATTTTCTTAAAATCTTAAAGTAGTAATAATAGTGGCTTCTTCTGTAGTGCCCATGCCGTCACTCAGTGACGCTCCAGGCGCTTTAACATTCAGTATTTTCCTGCAAGGTATTGTGGAGCTACATTTTGAAGTATGAGACCTGTTCCTTTACATAGCACCATCTAATGGTTTACAAGGTGCTTTGGCGCAATATGCTGCCAATCAAACCAGGAACACCGGGCGAACCCCTTCTCTTTACAATAAGTGCACTGGGTTCTTTTACATGCATTACACAACACATGGGACTACAGCTTTACGTCCCATCCGAAGGGCGCAGCAATAATGGTTAAGTTTCTTGCTTAAGGACACATGTGTCACGACCGGGACTCGAACCCGCACTCTGCTGAACAGAAACTCCAGAGCGTGAGTTCAGTGTTCTTATCCGCTCGGCCACGACATGCCATAGGGCAAGACAAGAGTCACCTTGTGTCTCCACATAACTTTCAAATGAAATAAACTAAGTTTAGATGTTTGCATCTTACTGCAAACTCTGAAAATCACAGTGTTTTGTCTGCTTAGGCAGCTTTAATAAAATGGGCCCTGGTCTCTCGAAATTTGCACTGGAATGCAAGCCCGAGATTAGTGATTTTAGTGTCAGGCCAGTAAACCTACGTCTGCACAAGTCCAGTAGTCTTGTATTTTTCAAATCAATATCTTTATTTTTTGCAATAATGTTCAAATGTTGACTTTGAGTCTAATAAATATCTTTCAATTCTGTTGAGTATCAAGGTCTACTTACCCATAAGACAAATGAGATCTACTCTTCTAGCATGATACGGTCCACCATTTTGTGGAGTCGATGACATATTACACAAAAGCCACACAATTTCAAGGAATATTTATGTGAATCATTATATTCCACTGTTAAAATATCTTTCCAACCCTGTTCGTTTGATGACAAATGCTTTTTATAGCCCAAAGCGCCCAATCCAAAGGCAATGTGCCCTTCTAAAGGCAGTGTCTGCATTAGTGGCTGTCATTGCAGTGGCTATGGCTGTGGCTGTGGCTATGGCTGTGGCTGTGGCTGTGGCTGTGGCTGTGGCTGTGGCTGTGGCTGCTGCCAAGGGTGTTGTTAAGGGCAGTCCACACATTATTCTGTACATGTAACGATCCTGGCCCAGCCTCTAGTCTGGAAACGGCCTAAGTCATACTATCATGTCAAACAGATATAATGTGTGCTTTATCATACAAAATTATTAGAGTTATATTTATTTATCAGTCATCATCAAATATCCCTCTGATTTATTTTTGTACTTTTTGTTTCCGTTCGTAGGTCTCAGTAAATGGTTTGGATAAGTCTGGTTCCACGCCCCTTTACTGGGCCTCGCATGGGGGTCATGTGGAATGCGTCAAAATCCTGCTGGGCACGCCCAGAGTGGAAGTCAACTCACAGAACAAGATCGGCGACACGGCTTTACATGCAGCGGCATGGAAAGGTCACACCGAGGTCGCCCGAATGTTACTGGCAAAAGGTGAGGACAACTAATCAGAGCCTGAACTTCCTGCAGGCACGAGTTGTACACAACCCAATAAGCCATTTGGAGATATGGGCCACATTACTAAGTACACTATTAGGTTTGGGTAAATTTGTCTGTGTACACCCAAACCAAACAGTGCACTCCTATAGTGTACACCATACCTCAAAAAGGCTACTGGAAGAAAACATGAAATCTTATATTTTATTGAGATTGCACTGTTTGACTTTTATCAACTTTTTAGATGAAGAAAGGGGGCACATCTCAAAACTTGTTCAGCTGTTACTTTTATAACTCTTGAAATTATGTGGAAATTATGACACAAAATGAAAAATTTGTCATAAGACCAGTGTAGTATTTTGCCTGCCAGAAAGGCCTTGGAGTGTACCAGGTCACTCTGTTTGTACACAAAGGATAAAAGGCCTGTATTATTGGTACAAAATTTTCTGATTTAAGCCGTATGCAAGTTAAATTTGAATAATACCTGTGGTTTGTTCCACTTGCGTGAATTTGCATTTGGAAATAATTTCTGGTGGAACAAGCTGTGCACCATCAACTTCTGCAAATGTTGGCAGCAGACAGCAAAGGTATTTCTCGGGTGTTGACTGTAAATTTTTAACATGGCAGAAAGTCAAGTAGACGATATCTTTTTGTTGTCACAAAATAATTAGCGTAACAAACAACAAGGAAAACTGAGTGGGTAGATTTCCACTCAATTTTGGGGTAAACAAAGAAAAATTGACTGGAGCAGGATTTGATTCTGTGACCTATGAATTAACATGCCGGCACTCTACCAACTGAGCTACCAAGCCCTAATGTTGGTGATCCCCTATTTAGATGTACGGAAACTGCCAACATCGGGGCTAGGTAGCTCAGTTGGTAGAGCGCTGGTATGTTAATCTGGAGGTCGCAGGTTCAAGTCCCGCTCTAGCCAATTTTTCTTTGTTCAACCCCAAATTATTTGAACATTGTACTAAGTCAGTTTCCTTGGTGGTATATTGCTTGGCTCAAAAAATAGATACAAAGTCTGTTTCCAGTCAGAAATCCATTCAACCTGTAACTGCCATGTAGCCAGGGATCACACCAAAGTTTACGATACAACCTGTAACTGCCATGTAGCCAGGGATCACACCAAAGTTTACGATACAACCCGGGAAGCGGCAGGAGAGGGATCACTTTAAAGGGGATGCTCATTTTTGTTTCAATTATCAAGTAATAATCCACAAAATATAAACAGAGTACACTGTTTAAAGTGTGGAGACTGACCTCACTGGTGTCTCCCATAAATTTAATTATTTTTTGCTTCACACAATGTGAAAAGCTTTAATCCTTTTTTTTTTTTTTTTTTAACAAAAGAGAAAGCTCGGAGCACACTTTGTAAAATGTCCAGACTGATGTCATTGGTGAGATTATTAAAATGTACATGGCTGCTCCCGTAAATTAATCTCACACCAAATTTTACACTCGTCGCAAAGCGAAAGGGTTTGCCTCTGTGTTTCTGGCAGTGGATGCTGAGTGTGTGCCAAAGCACCTTGTAAACCATTAGAAGTTGCTACATAAATGGGTCTCATCATTCAAAAACAGCTCTGCTTATCCTGTTGAAAAAACAAAATAATGAGCACTTGGATGCGCAGCACTTTATAAGAACCCAGCATTATTATTAGGACTATTTTTTCATTTGATCACAGCATGCAAAAGAACTTGAGTCGGTAACTCCTTGAGTCGGGCTACGTCCCATAGCCTTAGAACCCAAGGGTCTTTCTCAGGGTCCTCGCTGTTCCCAAAAGCGCCTCCTTCTGTAACAGATCTACCCTCAACAGTTGTCCCTCTATCATTTAGATGTTTCCCCGGTGCTTTGGGAATGGTGCCAAGTGCTCCAACCACCACAGGGACTACCTTCACTTTCACCTGCCAAATCCCTATTATTGTTATTGTTATTAACTATTACTTTAAAAACAAATTAAAATTTCTGTACGATTTTCTGTTTCACACCCACTCCTTGTGACTGATAACAGTCCTTTTGAGACTAATGTCCCATATCAAAGTGACCTAGTTTCAACGAGGAAACGCCACACGAATTAAACTAAAACCAAGTAAAATAAAATGACGGATAAAACTGACTGTCCATGATGGTTTGTTCCATGTCTCTTGTTCATGGGTAACAGATATTTCATCAATGGAGGGTTTCAATTAGTTTGTTATTCTGCAAATGTAACAAAACTCTACAGAAGGCCTTGATGCCATGCCCACTTCACACAGACTGTCAGAAAATGCATTAATAATAATAATAATAATAATTTATTCGATTTCTTGTGCGCCCTCTCCATCCAAGGATGTTCGAAGGCGTAATCCAGTTTTTCCTTAAAAGATTGATGTCACAAAATAGGTATATGTGCACAGCCACAATCATGGTACACTTTTGTTACAAAGACACCAAATGAACGACACATAATATTGAGTAACTCTTTGCAGATCTTGTTTTCGACAAACTCAGGTACTTTCTACTCTTCATTCACACACCGCTGGTTATTCAATTTACAAAAAACATTGAAATAACTGTACATCACTGGTTTTCCAAGTGTTGTTCATAACATGGACACGAAAAAATGTTACCATGATTGTGGCTGCGCACATATATAACTTTTCGTTTCTATTTGTTTGTATGTATGACGTATGACCCTAGGTATTGTCAGAATGATAAAGTTTCTGTCATAAAAACACCTGTGTACGATAAAATGAATAAGTTTCTTTTGAAGTATACCCAGCATATGTCTGCTTAGGATCCATAGTGTGGCAGGAGATTCTGCCAGGAGATTACAGGAGATTCAGTTTTCTCCCCCCCTCCCCCCCCCCCACCCCGGAGATTCTGTTCCCTGTACGGCGATTTGTGTTTACCACTTGGGGGACAAAATCCACTCAAGCTTTGAGCACACAATCTAAAATTTAAATCCCTGCGGAGACATCTTTTGTTCTTTTCTTTGTCCCTGAACTTAACATCCTCCCGTATTCTTTGGACACAAAATTCCTTGTGGAGCACCCCAGTCTTTAGAATTCCGTTATAGAGACCTTTTGTCTTTTCCTTTTTTTGTTATGTCCTCATAAGGTAGTGAATATTAAAACAGACACACACGCATGTGTGGCGTCATGACTTGCCAAGAGAATTGTGTGCAGAATGATAGCTTTAATTGCCATGGAAATAGCTGAACAGGCTCCGCCACTAGATGGCAGCATTTCATTGGCCAATAAACTTTAGTGGTAAAGCATGGGAATGAGATTGAAAAGTGTCTGTGTTGGTTTGTGTCAGCAAATGAAAATGAGGAAGTGTTGGATAAAAATCCTGTTTGGAATTTTGTCATGGAAATGTTGTTTTTTATATATTGCTCACTGTTTCATTTGTATTCTGAATGGTAATGCATTTTTTAAAGCTATACTATGAGATTTGATAGGCACTAACTATTGAATGTGTTAAACAAACCCACATCCGCCTGACTGGCCACAGTACATAAACACTGTTCCTGCCGAAGCCCATGTAGCACTCATTGCTGCATTAGAATAAACATTCATTATTTACTGCCTGGCCAATAAACATACCACAACAAACCTGTTTACCGTTGGAAAGAGCACCTCGTTATCTTTAACAGGCATGCAACTTTTCCTCGGATCAGCTGATTTCCTCTTTTTTAATTCTCAGTTTTACCATTCAAAATTGAAAAACACTACAAAATCCTTGAAATTTTGTAATTTCCTCTTTTTTGGTGAAGTTACAGTTGCATGCCTGCTTTAACGTGGTGGATATTTCGAATGAATGAATGAATGAATGGATATTTTGCAGTGTTCCTCGTCTCATATCGCTGGTAATGAGAGTATAAAGAAACCCACTAACTACTTCTTGTTTATCAACAGATTTTCAGCCTTGTTTGTCTATGGAAATTCCTGTAGTTTGGCAGATGTGGGTTAAAGCTGCCTTGAGTTGGGTGGGGGGGGGGGAGTAGTTATGGTTCATGACTAGTGACAACAGTTGTTTGTTCACAAATTTCAGTTGCTTCTTACCAAACCTGACTGCAACTCAATTTGTTCACTTCCTCTAGGTAATTTGACACAATGTAAAGTACAATTTGCACTTTTAGAGGGAGGCTGATTGTATGATGGTAACTGCATAATTCATATCAACTTTTTGTTACAGGAGATTGATTGATGTTGCTCACGTGTATTTATACACTGCATGTTAATTTTTTTTTTTTATTCAGATGCCCGTACAAGTATTAAGAATAAAGAAGGTAAAATAGCACAAGATCTTGCAGCAAAAAACCCAGCAACGGCTGCTCTTCTTGCACCATACACATCAAGTAAGTCTCGCTTTAATGTTGTATCCATGTTGTAGCCATGTTGTAGCCATGGTGTAGCCATGTTGTAGCCATGTTGTGGCCGTGATGTAGCCATGTTGTAGCCATGATGTGGCCGTGATGTAGCCATGATGTACCCATGATGTGGCCGTGATGTAGCCATGATGTAGCCATGTTGTAGCCATATTGTAGCCATGATGTAGCCATATTGTAGCCATATTGTAGCCGTGTTGTGGCCGTGATGTAGCCATGTTGTAGCCATGATGTAGCCATATTGTAGCCATGTTGTAGCCATGATGTAGCCATATTGTAGCCATGATGTAGCCATGATGTAGCCATATTGTAGCCATGATGTAGCCATGATGTAGCCATGATGTAGCCATATTGTAGCCATGTTGTAGCCATGTTTCTTTCCTGTTGACCCGTTTCCCCTTATCACCTCACACATCTTAGTTGTGCCATTGTGGGAGTCAAATTCCCCATGTGTTTCTGTGCAGTGCGCATTTTTGGCGGCACTGATGTGGTTCATAATTACCTTTACATAATAAATAAAACAGTGCAAGTTTTCACTCGCAAAATGGCAGACCTTGAGCAGGCAGTAGTCACGTGTGACCTCAAACCTAATACACCATTCTCTCCATTCTTATATCTAAATGAAGTATACGCCCGTAATTAATGCTGTAGTGACTCCGTACTTGAATTGGGCAAGCGTGTACGTTGACAAATATAAGTGAACAACAAAAGGGAACCATAAAAACAGAACATACACAATTTGTTTTTCTATTTGTGGTTGATTTCTGTGAAATTTCATGTTTGATTGAATTCAACATATTGTCATTTGGATTCACTTTTAATGATCGATTAAAAAATATAGTTAGGGAGGGGGGGGGTTGGAAACTTTGCCACCCCAACCCCAATAAAATGGAAGTGAAACATGGTTTGACTGTTTGACTCTATGCTAAAGTGTGTACTCGGATTGTCTTGTATGCCTTTCACATTGCCTTTAATGTCTGCACTACAACATTTTGTCTTGAATGATTTATACCTCCAGGGCTGGATGATGAGGACTACTTGAACGATGAAGACAGCGATTAGTTCCAGCAATAATGGACACATACTGGAGAGTCATTATCATATTAAGGTTTTTTTTTTTTTTTTTTTTTTAACCCTCACATTGCCGACCGTAATGGTGTACAGTTTGTTCCGCTTAATTTGCCTAATTAAATATATCATCTGACATATCTCATGTTCCCTGCTAGTCACATTTATGTGCAACTAATGTGAACAGTTCCGGCTGTTGACAGTTTTTTTTTTTGGGTAACACTTTCTGTGTCAATTGTAATGAAGCCATGTTTAAAAAACAGGGAGCCAAACAAGGTATCAAATTTTTGACAAATTTCTTTTAGGGATTAATACATCATCGGCTGTCAAACTTTTACAAATAACGTCGTCTACAACTGCGTTGCACTTTTAGGGTTCAAAATCCTGCAGTTTGCATCGTTTTTTTGCCTCACTGTCTTGTGTAACTTAACCCTTCAGAAAGGTGTGCTATGATAATTTGGGGACTAATTCCCAGGTCTATGCACTGGGGGTTTCTGAATAAGCAAAAACAAAAACGCCTAGACATGATGTTTTCTGCGCCATATCTTCGAAATTTCCCTTATTATCAGAACAATGCAATGCTGCTTTTAGATGAGCGAACTTGGTTGAATGGAATAAGATATACCTATTGTTCTTGTCTTGCAGACTATACCATTCACCATTAATGAACCATTGTTTGAAAGAATTGTCTTGCACAGATTGGAGAAGTTGATCAAGAAGGACAATGCACTCTACTTTAAAAAAAATAAATAAATAAAAAAATACGAGAGACAAGTCATTGTTTGACTAAATGAACAATATTAGCAATCTTACACAATCTTAATGGGCACTGTTTCCCACTTTGAATTTTTAGCAGACCTGGAGTTTCATCTTTGAGAGAGCAAGGCCCTTTTTCATTTTGCAAAGGGCACGTCCATTGGATAATCTTAAAGTCTGTGGGAAATTTTTGAAGGAGCACCAAGGCCAAGACCAGGGGCAACAGAGGCCATGGCGTCCGTGGCCTCTGTGTAATTCAGGGCCTGTGATAGTTATGTATATATGTATAATTTTTCTTCTGTTTTGGCTGGCGGGGTCGGGGGGGGGCACTACTTCCTGTGTTGGTTCCTGTTTTTCAATTTTTTTGTAGTGTCTTTTATTGGGGGTTTTTGATGAAGGGTCACTGTTTCTTAGGTTATGTTGATCTTATTCATTGCATCCAGATTTTCTTTGGTTTGTCTTTTTTGTTGAAAGTTTCCCCCATCAGGCATCAAGTTCGTATGTGCCATTCATTGTGATGTGTCAGTAAAAAAATTGGTTTCGCATAAGTTCCGGCTCACATGAAAAAAATGGAAATGTACGACTCACCATATCAGCTGCAATGTATTTTGTTTCAAAGTATCCTGTAAAGTAGCCATATCTTGAACGTCGTCTTGAGGTATTTGCTTTCGTTGGTTGGCTGGATCAGACAAGTAGCCTGGTTTGAAAATGAGAGGTTTTTTTTTTTTTTTTTTTTTTGTGAATGTTAGAACTCAATACAGAAAAATAGATACATGTTTAGTACATGTGCCAATTTCTAAACTAGTTTGAATGCATAGACACCACTTAGTCATCCTTAGTCATCCGACGGTTAGTCGCAGGCAGAACTCATGTCCAGTGGCGGGGAAGGGGGTAACTCCACCCCCTTCTTACAGGTGCAATACACTTGATACCATCAAATTAGTGAGACTTTCCTCCAGAACTGGAAGTTCCAGCTGGATTATTACCTCAGAAATTCTACAATATTTATACATTATCTCCCCTCCTCCACCTTTCGTAAAGAAAAAGCTGTCATTATGACTTTTGTTATTTATTCAATTGTTTATTTAAAAAAATAATAATAATTGGGGGGGTCTTTACCACCTCCTCCCAAACACATGCAGGTTCGATGGATCATATCTATTTATTGCTACTAAAATATTAATCAGTCCCTGTTTTCCTTTTTTCTTCTTGTAACTGCATGGAGGACAGTGTATCTGGCCCTGTCCGAACTGACAGGTTTGGCTGTGGCTACGGCTGGATTGCTGAAGGGGCAATTGTTCAATGCTGTCGCTAGTGTCTTTGTCCGTAGCCGTAGCCATAGTCGCTTGATTTGGATGCTGCCTTATTGGGCAATCAATGGATGATTTTCATTTTTGAAAATGACCATTTTTAGCCCCGCCCCCAATTTTGTTCATGCCTTTCATTGAGCCCATCATAAAGGCAGTGGATACTTTGGGTAATTACTCAAGAAATACATTACCATAAAAACTTACTTGGTAAGGAGCACCTGAGAGCTGCTGATAGTATAAAAACATTGTGAGAAACGACGCCCTCTGGAGTGATGTAGTTTTCGAGAAAGAGGATTTTCTCACTAAAATATTTGAATCTGAGTCTGAGAAAGGCTTCAACCATGAAGCCTTTCTCAGCCATTTGAAAGCACACAATTCTATGCAACAAGGGTGTTTTTTCTTTCATCATTTTCATGCAACTTCGATGACCAATCGAGCCAAAATTATCACAGGTCTGTTACTTTATGCACATGTTGGGATACACCAAGTGAGGATACTAGTCTTTGACAACTACCAAAAGTATATCCCGCCTTTAAAGCGAAGTGTTAAAAAATTCTCCTGGGCCTCTGAAGTTGACACAGTCATCATTTGAAAAGCTTTATTGTTGTATTGCATCTTCTATTAAACAGTTCAAAGGCAATAATTTATACCCATCAACTTATTTTAATAGATAGCAAACACATTTAAATGTAGGCTGTTCACTATGTCTTTCAAATTTCTTGAGAACTTACTTTTCTCCTAATCTCAAATGAAAAGTTTATTTTGACCAGAGCAATACTCCACACAGTGATGACCTTTTCGTCATTGTGTTGTAATCTTTCCTTTAGATTGTGTATTTTTCTACATCATCAAAAAGTGTAAAGATTTCTTGGCCATAGACCTTATGCATATGACGTCATTTGAGTAGGGCGCCCTCGGCTAGAGGTCATCAAAAGAAGGCCGCTCATTGGCGCGTCGCGCATACATAAATGCGTGCTTTCCATTGTTGTGTCATCGTTTTACCTCTAAGATGGCGGTGGGATGACATCATTGCATAAGGTCCATTTTGTAAATAAGCAACTTGGGGCCTCGCTTCGCTCTGGATAAGAATATTTTTCAACCTTTATTTTTTTGTATAGTTGCATGAAGCTGTGTATCTTATTTTTCATCAATTAAAGTAATGTATAATTATTCCATATGGCAACAATTAATGTGAGAGATATTTCGAGAATTGTGAGCAATTTTTGTTTGGTCGGGTCTGAGAACCTGAAGCATGGACATTTGGAAAGCAAAGTTTTTTTTCTTCTTATATCTCTGAATGGGTCAATGGGGAAGTTTAATAAATATTGTTTTGTTTCAATCAAATTGCACTAATCATGTTAGAATCTGTAGGCAGTTTGGTTTCAACTCTCTTTTACTGCTTTGTGTAGACAGGTATGGGTCTAGTTTTTACAAGTCCTTGTCCTAATTGGTTGTAAAGCCATGGACAGAGAATAGTTTTAAAACGTGATCAAAATCAATTCAAAATCATGCGAGGCAATGTTTCTTAAGACTCCATAAGATGTGGGAAATTTTAGGTAAAACTTGGGGCTTTTCTCAAACAAATTGTACATCATACAGAATTTCTTTTGAATATTCCCTTTAAACCATTATGAGTGGTTTGGTTTATGAGTTTTGTCTAACTTTTGAAAACATTCGATAATGTTTTTGTTTTTTCCACCCATGTTAGATTTTCCTCTCAGAGATGCTTACCTACAGAACAACATCTTAATGACTTGTATATCTATACACAGATTGCACAAACATTAACTGTCATTGGTTTAATGTTTTTCTACATAATTACATGACATCTATGTTATTTTTTTTTATTGCAACATACAATCAAGTGAAGCATAACAATGGTCACATTTTAATATAAGGGTAATGAAAAATATACATAAAAGTGAAATAAACTTTTGAAAAAACACTTTCCCAATAATTTCTTTTGTTTTGTCTCTTGTCTTCTGTGTTTAACGTGGTTATTCCCTACGGGCATTCCTGTCGGGTAACCTGACGATACCATAAAGATCAAAATGAGATGAGTCCCAACAAAAGAGGCACCATACTGTTTCTGCAATTGTTACAACCTAGTACATTAACCTTGAGCATTGTCGTCGAAATTTCGTTCGACACCATTTCCAAAACCGTTGAGGTGCCAAAACACTTTTACTAGAAATGGGAATGTTTTACAGAAAAAATGCTGTAATCGTTTTTGAGTGGTATCAAACTAATTATTAACAGGTGGCACACAACAAATTGTTATAGGCATCCTTTCATAGAGACACGTTAATTTTCTGTTGTGTCGATCACGCTTGGTACGGTATGTTCGACAGGGACCATAATGTCGGACAAAATGGTTTGTCGGACACATTGGGCTGGGCATAATGGCTGGTCGGATATAATGGGTCGGTCATAATGGTTTGTCGAACTCGACGGGTAAGATATACCAGTCCAAATCGGTTATCGAACATGACGGTCCGTGTCGGACATAACTTAATGCTCAACAAACGGAGTCGAAAAATTAGATAATTATTAATAACTTCATTATGTTTACTATTCACAATTATGTACAGATCTTTAAAAGTATTTTGAAGAATGACTTGATATAAGTTAAAAGGCTGTAACATATGCCAACATTAACACTGATAAAATGCAAAAATAATATACATTGAAGACGTAGAAGTTACATGTATTACAACACGGTCACAGAGAAAAACCATTATTAAAACATCCACGATATGTAGTTATCACCTAATGAAACGTGGATTTTGTTTTAAAACAAAGCTCTGAGTTTTAGAGTGCTTTTAGAATCCACTTACTACAATTGTGTAATAGAATAAAGAGTGTTTTTCTTTGGTTTATATATAGTTACGAAAATTACATGTACACAGAAGACGAAATTGAAATCACTTCATTGAGTAGTATAATAGGCCCTATACCCTGTCAACGTATCCTCTAAATTTGATCATCAGTCGTATAACCTTCAAGGTGACATTAATTATGCAAACCTTAAGTGCTTATCATTTCTTTCATTAAAATTTCAACGGGCTGCAAATTGGAGACAAAGCTTTTTTTGCGCCAATCTCTTTTTCAAAGCGTAAAATTTAAACATTGATCGTTGCTTTTTTAAGTAAACTTGTCCTCCAAAAACCGCCAGCCGTTTTTTTCTTTTTTTTTCTTCTTCTTTTAATGGCAGATTCATTATCCGTATCATGTTAGTGAATTAAAACGTTTTTAAATTAACAGAAATGAGCATTAAGTCAATTATTGTTTTGTGGCTATTTTACTCCCCAAGAAAAAGCAAAACCAAAATAAATTTTGTCGCTAGGGAAATAGGTTGCACAAGGCAGACATCATCTCTATGGGTGTAAATCCACAAGACGGTTCATTTTAAGAATTGAAGGGCATTTTTTTTTTTTAAATAAAGGTTTTGAAACGTAAAATCCACTAACTGCTTGAATTATAGCCGAAATCTCTGTGGTCTTGAATTCATATAATGCCTACCACGTCATGTCTTCACAATCCCCTCTACGCCATCTTGAATTACAAATGCAACAGCATTCATGTACAGAAAAAAAATATGTGCAAGCACGCATGTTTATACGAAAGCCGATAAGTGCCAACAGAAATACATTGTTACGAATTCACAACCCGTTATTACGGATTCATAATTCGTTATTACGGATTCATAATTCGTTATTACGGATTCATAAACCGTTATTACGGTTTCACAATTGTGAATTCGTAATAACGGATTCAAAATTGTAATAACGGATTCTGAATCTGTTAGTAATCGATTGTGAGTCCGTTATAACAGATTGAGAATCCGTAATAGCGGATTGAGAATCCGTAATAGCGGATTGCAAGTTATTATTTGTGTTGCGCTAATGGGCTGTCGTATGTTTACACTATAGTGCATAATTATTGTTACATTAAAGAAACGAAAGGCAAAGATCTTCAACATGACAAAATTGTTTGATCATAGATTTTGAAAAAAAACCTCTACACGAATCAGAACCTAAGCAGCACTGTATCCGCGCATGCGTGGACACAAACTTTACTTGAAAAAGTGTGACATGTTCATGTAACTGAGCGAATAAGTGTAGAACATCTGTGCTTTTTATTTATATCATTCCATTCTTACGCAATATGTTATGCATAAAGCATACAGTCTGTTGAGTTTCTATATAGGTACTATTTTTCCCATACCAGGAAATTCCTTTATATAGTAAATGTAGTTTCTGCTGCAGCGGCTTTGTTGTTGATAACAATAACGTTATAAAGTTCGTTACCACTGAGTCTTATCATTACTGAATAAGTCGACAGGGACGTTGTATAGGCTAGGCAACGAGGATCAACTGGCACACCAGGCGAGAATGAAATAAACCAAATAAATAATTGAAAAAGACATATTTGTTCTATATGAAAAGTTGTACTTTTGTAAGAACAGGTTTAAAGGAACATTACAGAATTGGTAAGAAAACAACTTGTAAAATATACTTTTTGATCACAGATTTACATAAAACTTACACGGTCTAATGATGATGATAGTAGAAAACATCCCTTGAAATATTTCTGTCTGAAATGCCATATTTGATTAGAAATGAATAAACTAATTTTCTGATTGGAGTTTATCGCTCAGTGAACGTTTTATTCATTTGTTGAATCTATATGATTTCATGCAAATGTGTTATAGTTTTTTTCACTATTTTCTCGTGACCCAGATGGCCGATCGATCTCAAACTTCTACAGGTTTGTCAGTTTATGTATATGGTGGATTACATAAAGAGTTTACACTGCCAGCAACTGTTTTGTTAGCAAAAACCAATTCTGTAATGTTCCTTTAAGCAGGATTGCTAAGCAGATATTCATCATCCTTTTGTTATTGTTCTCTTCAAATGTATTTGTTCTCAGCATAAACAATGAGTTTAACGACACTTTCTCCTCTGCTTGTGTGCTCATAGTGAAGTGTTCGTTATAAATGACTTCGCACAAACAAAAGACGCTGTAAACAGAAAGTCGATATGACTTGTTGATCGTTATAACGACGGTACACTGACGGTTGTAGAATTAACTTGCCGGTCATCGGGTGATGTCGTGGACGGTCAATCCATGCATGTGCCGTGCGAAGACAATATATGGCGGGAAAAATGATTCAGGGCTCCTTGGTTCTCTGCGGAAGAAATAATAGATGGGGAAATTAGTAAGGGGAATAATTGGAGATTCTCGAAAGCGAATTTCTTTTAGGATGCTTCATTGAATTTTTGCAAAAGCTTTAAAAGGTAGGTTTAAGCAAATCGGCATCACTAACTTTTAATTAGGTTATATTAGATTAGATTAGATTCGAAGAATCGTTGATCATTTCGAAGAACATTACAAACCTTTATCCTAAACATAACAAAATCACTCATAAAAACTGCACACCATTGCTACACCTTTTCCACTAAAAGGTGCGTTGGATCAGTTTAATGTAGTTTGTGCCATGCACCAGGTTTTTTCCCGGTCATATACAGCACAAAAAGCAGCCTATTTCACTCTCATGCATTCGTTTCCAAGCTATTTTGCCTCTTCAGTTGAAACCGTTTCACTTTGAGGTATTCCATTTGGTAGCAATATCCAATTAAACTTTTATAAGGTGTTCTTTTGATGAGCGATTCGAAATCGCCGTTCAATTCAGCAGAGTTGGGGGCAACTGGAGATTTCTGCGAAAAAGCTGCCGCAAATTTGAATGCTGTCTGAGTGGAATAGAAGGCCTAATATATCATTTGTGATCGCACGACGCAGAAAGAGAACAACTGGTTACACATTAAGTGAAATTGAATGACTGTTTTGAGGGGCTGTCACTTTCGCGCGAAATAAGAAGAACAACGCAGCGTTTATTGGCTGCCTATTTGCCGAAAATACCCGGAAAAACCCGATAATGACATATTCCACATGAAGCGTATTGCCTGTTGAAACAGTCGTGCTAAATAATGATTCGTGCAGCTGTTCGTGTCCTACTCATTGTAAATCGGAAAGTTATCTTGCATCAAGTTGTGACGATTCCTTTTTCTGGACCGACTTTGTTTTAGCACATGGTTTTTTATGCAAATCTTTCTACAAAAAGTGTTTTTTTTTTTGTGCGTACCTCTGTACTTCTGTTGAGCCGTCAGGTAAGCATTGCGTCTAAGTTCGATCTCTGTACTCAGCTGATGCTCTGTTGGAAAACAATAAGAACAAAGCAATAAGAACAAAACAATAACAACAAAACAACAAGAACAAAACAATAAGAACAAAACAATAAGAACAAATCAACAAGAACAAAACAATAAGAACAAAACACTAAGAACAAATCAATAAGAACAAAACACTTAGAACAAAACAATAAGAACAAATCAACAAGAACAAAACAATAAGAACAAAACACTAAGAACAAAACAATAAGAACAAAACACTAAGAACAAATCAATAAGAACAAAACACTTAGAACAAAACAATAAGAACAAATCAACAAGAACAAAACAATAAGAACAAAACACTAAGAACAAAACAATAAGAACAAAACACTAAGAACAAATCAATAAGAACAAAACACTTAGAACAAAACAATAAGAACAAATCAATAAGAACAAAGCAATAAGAACAACACACTAAGAACAAAACAATAACAACAAAACAACAAGAACAAAACAATAAGAACAAAAGATCAGGACATGAATTGCAATAGTGCCATCTGAAAATAGATTTAGTGTCACCGGCATGTTCTATATACCGACTCTGTTTAAAGCTATCTACTAACTCTTGTACAGTCGTTTGCATCGACCGAAGACTTTGAAAAAATGGATCGCCGGAACCGAGAACGTTCTCGTTTTGATTTGGTGTCAGAACCAAAAACAACGGGAGAACTAAAAGAAGTCCTGGATTTAAAGTGTCCACAAAATTTTGACAACGTGGTCCTGCTTTTGTGACCATATTTTGTCACTGCACGGTGTTCTTCCGGTAGGTTGGGTCGAATGTAGAAGTGACACAGTTGTTGATAAGGGAGCAAAACGGTCATTCAGTAAAGCACATTATACGGCATGGCTTCTAGAAGACAATAATTATATCTAACGATTTAAAAAAAAAACTAAGCCCAACCCCCAATGAAAATGATATTCTTGTTCACTCTGTATCTTTTGTTTAACAAAATGCTAAAGTAAATTGTAGGCTAGCACAAGAGGGGGTCGCATGTGACTCCACGATGGGCGGTCGAAAAGTCATTCCCAAAACAATTCTTTACAATTTAGGATATCGTTTGAAATGACCTTTTGAGCTTGGGCTGATTTCCAATTGCCAATTGGTCGTAACTCAATAGGTCTAATTCCCGTCTCGGAAGACAGCCGTGTCAGCGAAGCCTAACCTTAATATAAAGTGTGTATTATTTTGAAAGTTAACGAAATGCACTCCTACTCTGTCAATTAATCAAGTACGTTTCCTTGTATTTCCTGATGGAATAATGGTCACCAGGTCGCTCTGAATCTGGGTTATTTTTGACATTATACCGAAATTTGCTGACAATGCACATTACACTATCAGTTTGGAATGATATTCATTTAATGCCAAGCGCGGTCGGCATGTAAGCTGATACTGTTTAATTTGGCTGATAAGACCGTAAAAACGGAGAAAATCGTCCAGGTAATTTGAAGTAATTCCATTAAGATATCGGTTACAGCTTACTGTTCTCGCTGTTAAATTGGAACTGATAACATGGGGGTAGTCTTGCAGAAATAAAATATATGTTTAGCTAATCACACGTCGTTTAAAGTGTATTTCAAGTTGAATACCACATCTGAGGGCAGCGGAGCGAGGCCGCAGCGCTGACCGGGTATAACCGCGCGAAGACGGGGACAGATGGAACACTGACGTCCGAGCCTTCCTCGGGGGGCATGGACCCGCACCCCCTGAGTCTATCAAGGGAGACGGGGGGGAAAAAGCTGTAAATCTCCCCTGAAATAATCAATTACTTTTCTGTTCTAGCTTTCATAGAAAGGCATAAAGGAAATGAACATTTTAAGATCGACTTCTAGTATTAATCACAGGTAATGATGCCTGGGAGGGGGTGACTTCTGGCCGGGACCATTTTATTGTGTGCGGCCCGAACAATACAAGTTTAAACATCCCTTGGCTCTCTAAGCGAACCCCGGTCTTAGCTCTGATTACTTGCACCGTCATACCACAATAACTGACGGGGGCCCCGGGCCGGGCTTTGCCGTGATTGTGACCGGCTTAGTGGGGGCCACGTGCGGGCCCTGGTTCATTTTCCGACTCGATCGTTGGGGTGTGAAAATGGTCATAACGGGGGAAAAGTGCCACAGTTATAACAAGAAGAGGGGGGGAAAAAAGAGAGAAAAAAAGAGTAACAGTTTCTTTTCGTCAACACAACCCTGGAGGAAAACACATGACGCTTTGCTGTGGTGAAGTCAATTTCAAGGGTTATTAAATGGGAAAGTTCTTAAATTTACGAGGAGCGCCGTGCAGCGATTAAAATTAGGCGCAATGATTGAGGGGAATTATTCCGCAACATTTCATTGATTAAATTGTTGCGGTATTATTTATCGTGAATTAAAAGAGGCGTAGACACTTTGGTAAAGTATACGATACTTGGATCAAAAGACAGCCATGGAAACTGGTATGTTTGGTGTATCGGTTTACGCATTAAAACAAATCTTTGAAAAAAGATACGCAAGATTCATTAAGAATAATAATAGCTATAATAATATTAATAACAACAAAGCCATTTATAAGGCACTTTTGAACATTAAGTCAAAGCGCCCTATATTGTTACTACCCCATGCTCATCGGGCCTTGAGCATTCCTGAAACCATCTTAACTCCTTTGGAGTATGCAGCACCGGCAGCCAAATGGGCACACAGGTTGCTACTCATTCACAATGCACATCACTCCAATATCTACCATAGCCGGTACTCATGTACTCCTGGGCGATGGGAAGCAATTATGGTTACGTCTCTTGCCCAAGAACACAAGTGCCCCGACTGGAATTCGAGCCCACACACTGATGACCGCTCGGCCACAGCAAGCTATGATAATTTTATATCGGTATTGTGAAGACTATGAGAGCTTGTTTGTAGTATCCCTTTAAGAGCTATTCTGATGATCTTGGAGTAAAACCCATCATATATTCCAGATATTCACCTTTGGTGATTATTAACAAAAAAAAGAGTTGGATTTATTAAATTATTTTTAAATTTTTATTTAATATGTTAATTGTTTGTATTTATTTAATTGATGGTTTATTTATTTATTTAGTTAGTTAGTTATGATTATATTTATTTTATTATTATCTTTAGAAAGTTTTTTTGGGCTGTCTTTACATTGTGATTTCTCACAGCATAACATTATTTCTATAATGATAATAATAATAATAATAGGTATTCATGAAGGACTTTTACAAAAGATAAAAGCGCTGTACAAAATAAGACGAGAAACAAAAAGACAAAGACGGGGTTACGAGAACAAAAATGTTTTAAGACGTTTTCTGAAAATGGCAATAGAAGGAGGATTCGTGACGTTGATGTGGATAGAGATTCACAGTTTGGGACCAGCTAAAGACAATGATCTATCTCTTATTTATTTTATCTATTCATTTATGTATTCATATTATTATTATTATATTTTTCTGAGACCATTGCTTTAAAAGGACATGATTACATCATTGTTTTTGGGGAAGAGTACCGGTAAGGCCTGTATTCATTACTTGGCGTGCCATGGCCGGCCGAGCTGTATGATGCAACGCACTCAATTTCTGGTGGCCAAGTCACGGGGTGTGGGTTCGAGTCTCGGTCATGACACTTGGTACGGTGTCCTTGAGCAAGACACTTAACTCTAATTGCCGCTCTTCACCCATGGGGGTAAAATGGGTAGCTGTGAAGGCATGGTGGTTCTTGCTATTGTACTTGGCAGCACGCGGGGCTGCATACTCCCCAGGGAGCTGAGATGGTTTAAGGAATGAAATAAACGGCATATAGTGTCTGGGTTAATAATGTTCATGTGCCATAAGCGCCAAATTGGTGGATACAGGCGCCATATAAATGTCCATACGCGGTACAAATATGTACAATGAAAGTTGGACTCGTTTTTGAAGAGAGAGAAAAAAGGAAGACTATATAAATGTTTTGTCGGGGTCTGTTGATGCATGTTTAAAACAAAGAAGGGAGTGGTAGCGTTATTTAGACTAACTAAATACATACAAAAAATGCATGAGCTTCCGTAGCAACAACTACTTCACCAGATGCATCTTTGCATCCGATGAAGTAGTTGTTGCTACGAAAACTCATACAGTTTTTTAAATGTAATTAGTTAGTCTTTAAAGACACTGGAGACCAGTCTTCTCACTTGGTGTATCTCAACATATGCACAAAATAACAAACCTGTGAAAATTTGAACTCAATTGGTCGTCGAAGTTGCGAGATAATAATGGAAGAAAAAACACCCTTGTCACACGAAGTTGTGTGCTTTCAGATGCTTGATTTCGAGACCTCACGCGTGAGGTCTCAAAATCAATTTAATATTTTACTGAGAAATTACTTCTTTCTCAAAAACTACGTTACTTTAGAGGGAGCCGTTTCTCACAATGTTTTATACTATCAACAGCTCTCCATTGCTCATTACCAGGTAAATTTTTATGCTAACAATTATTTTGAGTAATTACCAATAGTGTCCAGTGCCTTTAAGTGCTACCACTACCTTCCTTGTTTTATCTATCAGACTAACACACGGCCATTTTTTAGATGCATGTTTCTATGCGAGCTCATCCTCTCCGGAGTTTCATGGAAAAACGACTCGTCGTGATTGATTGTCCTGAGAGTTTAATTAATTAAGTATTGATAAATGAGAGGCACGGTCGTGGCTTCCGTGTCGCTCTTTGATAGCACAACAGATTAATTAATAATAAATTCAGCCATTAACCTTATATGGATTAGTTTATCATTCAGTTCTCAATAAACATATAAACACAATCAACATGTGATTTTTTTTGTTTAAATGCTGATCATGTTTTCGAAAACAAAATGGGCCTGACGGTATATCTTTTGAAGGTGACCTTGTGCATGCTCATGATATGCTTGCCTGGAAATCAAAATAGCAACTGATTATTTTGTGAAAATTATTGTGCAAATTGAAGTATTTCGGACAAATAATTTGCACAATTGGCATACAAAACGGGCACCAAAGACGCACACACAGTTTTCTAATTATTAGATGTTTTCGATCGTAACTAAACAATCATGTAGAAACATGTTTCCCCAAGTAGTAAATCAGCGGTGAATTTTTAAAAGTTGATGCTTTGTTTACTAACTGTATAGCAATGTTTATTTGTTTCTATTAAAAATTCGTTGTGGTATTCTGATATGGGTTCGAACTGCCTCTAGCTATCACAAGGCAAGCTCGGTGGTATAAAGGTGAGACACACTGCTCTAGATTGCAAAAGTCCTGGGTTCGAATCCCCACCTGAGTAATATGCTTGTGGATTGTTTTCACAGGACTCGGGAAAAAGTACTGAGTTTACAGTGACTCGGTGTGCGTGGGTATAACACTTAGTGAAAGCATTCTTCCGGTTGGAATAATTAATTTGGTTTAACTATACTAATCGACACTGAACGGTTGATTTTGTTCTCAGTTACACCCGTGAGTTTTAATTAGTGGATTTAACCAAATTACATCGAACCCCGTTCCTGTAAATTGGACAGGACTGTTGAGTCCTTTTGTGGGTGAGGGGGCGGGGGCATAACCAGGCATTGGGTAGGAATCTTTCTGCGACTGAGTCGGTGTCTTACGACAGGCGTGTGTCGAGGCCGAGCGGGGTCCAGCGCACCGGACTCAAGTTGTGCTGCCGGTGCGGGGTTGATGTCCCGGTAGCGGTTCGGGTCCTGGTAGCGACACACATGTGTCCTCAACCATTTATAGACACTTCACCAATGAGTGAATTGTCCTTCGGATTAGGCGTTTAGTGGGGATCCCATGTGTTGTGTCATGCCCGTGAAATAGCCGAGAACCATTGTCGTGTAAGAGGTCTTTATCGGTGGCAGTGGCAGCAATTTGCGTCACCGCGGCCCTTGAACGCATTAGACACGCATTGGTCATCACAAACCTTATAGCCTATAATATAGAAAAAAAGTATACTTTCTGAATAGCGCGGTGATACCACTGGGTAAGAATGCTAAATAAATACACAGAATAGCACTGCATTACTATTATTAATATCACGAATAAGTCATGGGTGTTACTGGCATACCCACATACGGTAACTCGCCGTGATTTACGGCATCCCACTAGCCCTATACAGGACTCGTCCTCTCTGCTGTAGTGTATTACGAAAGTGAAAGGCCACCAGGGCTAGGCATCCCACCAACGTTGACACGGTGGTTTTTTAAAATGGTGTGCACACGCAGAAATGTATGGGGGAAGTAGCGTAACACTTTCGCAGTTGGGTAGGCCTACCATTTTTCGAAAGGGGGGGGGGGCGTACAATAGACCAATATAGCCCTGAACGCAAACTGTTGGTACACCTGCACCCAAAACAGCCAACCTCGAGCCCCAAAAATGTTGAGTCATCGGTTTAATACTGAGTTCGGAATTACAAATCGAAACACGAATATTTTGTACAAAGCCAATTTGTGGGCGGGGTGCGCGTGGCTCATTATGTTTTAGTCCGGTTCTGTAACGTACTATATGAATCTAAGGCAAGAGAGGCAAGGGAGGGGGTGGGGGATATACATGCCTTCTTCCTATTTAAAACATATTCTCATGTAAAAGTATTTATACTCCAGTCAGCTTAAAATTCCATTGTTTGGTTTTAAAGTTAAGTTTTTAATAATTTCCGGAATGAGTATTCAAACACATTTTGATTTGTGCAATATGTTTTGATGCTTTTTTTTTTACACTCCAGTCAGACTATATCGAACAATAGCCCAGCGGGGACAACCACTAAAACTGTTTTGGGAGGCGTGTTGGCTCTGAGAAGGAACCGATGCGGTCTCAGATATTCATTGTTTAGTTTTGTTTTGCATATAACGCTTTGACTGTTCACGCGCATTATCACCAACCGTGTGAACGGATCATGTCATGCAAAAACACTCCACACGACTACAGATTATTTTTCACAATGGGTGGGGGGTAGATCTTTGTCTCTATTTAGTATTATGCCCTTCTTCTTTTTTTTCGATGAATGTATACGAGTTGAAATATTTTATTTCCGTAGTAGCAATACTTGAGTGCGCGATTTTTAAATTCACCGATATTGCAGTCATTCTATTGATTGACACATACAAAGTAATGTACATACCTCGCGCAATGAGTTGGTGGGCAACCACATTTCTCCTGTGCTGTCTTTCAAGTTTGGCCACACTCTCCACAGCCGACTCTGAGTATACGGACAAAAAAAAACACTAAAGGTCTCACAAAAGATTGTAACAGTAAAATAATCTACGGCTGCTGCATTGTAATCCGTTCGGACGTGATTACAAGAGAAAGGAGCACCGTGGGCGACTTTAATTAAGGATATTTGCCACTAGTTGTTTCTTTAGCAGTTAATCAAGCAGTGAGTAGCTAACGCGCTTAAGGGGTGAACCGAAAATCTGTCGAGGCTGCCGGGGGGAGCTAAGTTTTTGGACCGTCTACCCCCACTCCCACGTGCCGGCAATCGTTGTGGTGCGTTCCGGCTCCTTGCAAACAAAGGAATCTTGGGGATTTTTTTTTTTTTTTTTTTTTTTTTTTTTTGGCACCGGAAAAAAAATATATTATAATAAAAAAGGTTGACTTGAGTGGAAAAACAAAACAAATACATGATATTATAAAATACAGTGTGACTGATGATGATTTTTCGCTACAGCTGTACCTTGTCCTTGAATGCCTCGCTCTAATTGTTGTATTGAATATATCCGAAACCCTAACCCCACCCGCACCCCCCCCAAAAAAAAATGAAAGAACTTTACATTGTCTACCCGATTTTGATATCTTCGTACAGCTTGATGAAGTATTAAAATAGTTTTTTACATACAATGTATATGCACTTAATTGAGAGCACTAATTAAATTCATACAAAAATCTTTGTGTTATCATGGTTTCGCGTCAATTGGCCAGAAAATTCGATATTGAACATTATGAATAGACCGCCGCCTGGGGCGGTGGTTACAATGGAGGGGACGGTTTGCAGCCCAAACATGGCGTAATGATGATTAAAATTTAGCCGTCGAAAATGGAAATTGTGATTAAACTAGCGAAGCTACAAAGGAGAGATTCGTAAATAATGGGGGAGACGACGCTGTAATGCAACCTCCCCGATGAATATTTTAAAATCGTGTAGTCGTGCAAAAAAAAGAAGCTCAACCCTTGGCTGATTGGTACGGTTCCCGTCTCCTCGTCTCTCCAGTCACAAGTAAATGAGGGAATTATTATTGATAACGTATATATGGACCCCCAAGATAATCATGATGATCTTTACAATACTACTGATGCAAAGTGAACGAAGAATGAGAAATATGAGTCAAGTACTATACAAAGTGGCACAAAGAAAGGATTCAAAGGACCCCCAATCAGCACTGTGTGTAGTAGTACAAGAGGGATGCAGACCGGGACAAAGTAAATTAATTTTATAAGTTGCAAATTTTATAGGCTGTTATCAAACAATTAAATTACTGCGTCGAGTCATGCGTCGAGGGTAATCTGTTTTTCATTCATAGCCTGGGCGTCTCTTTTTTTATCTATTGTTTACATTTTCCATTTGGGGGGTAGATTTGGGAGGAAATTGAACTTTCACATTATTCGTATAGAATGAGTAGTTAGGGTTGTTACAACATCGAATTTCGGAAGAGTACATTCGACCGAATTTCGTTGTATCGAAAATCTTGTTATGCTTATTGATTTACTCATTATATCGAACTGCACTCGTTATACCAAACGTTACTCAATTACCGAACATACCTAACAGTGATACCGAAACACCCGTTATACCGCACATTTCGTATGACCGAACTTTCCTCGTTATACCGAAATACTCGTAATATACCGAAGCTCCCATGGAACAAGGAATATGTTTAGAGGACGCTGCGTATATACATTTAACATGCGTAGACTATACTCTTCTTGCCTTTCAAGAAAGTGGAAATAAGATCGGATTCAAAGGCAATTTCCTTGATGAGATGAAAGCGGTTTAGACAGTAATAGATTAAAGACCGAGATTTTAGAGCTCAATTTGCATGGCTCTGCCCACCGTAAGTGGAAACTCGGCATTTACAAACAGCAGAAAAGTCCACATTTCACGTCAGTGTATTTTACAAGCAAGCAATGAGCTTTTGAATTTGCACGTGCCTAAAATCAAGTTAGTAAGCACTGTTCACTTAAACCCAGTAAGCAGAAAATAGTGATCATTTTAAGTGCGAAATTCTTCGTGAAGAAGATGCCATGAAAATGAGGACTAGATCGTTAATTCGTTCGGTTTTACACAGTCACCCAAACTACAAGGTTCTTTGATCAACATGTCTTAGTATGTCATAATTTACAGCTATGTGATAAAAAAGGGACCAAATCGAATGATTTGAATCGGAATTTGAGAGATAATCTACCTTCAGTCTGGCTGTGCACGGCATGCTCTTCATCTTCGCTAGACGGTGATGGAGTGGGGCACGCCTTGATGTTATGAGGTTTTGACGGCGGCAGAAGACCGACTGCCAACAGGGTATCTGGCGATGCCCTCGGACTTTCAATCTTCAAGAAAGAAACATACATTCACGTTTTTACAATCAACTTATTTTTCAAAGGCGTTAGACAAAAGATAGCTTTTTGGAAGAGTGGATGCTTTTCTATCATCTATTTTGTTTTTTAAATAAACATACACGCCAGACAACCAGTCTAGGAAAATTCTTCTGGTGGTTATGTTTTAGTAAAAGCCGGCGAAAAACATCTTTTGCGTTTCCAGGGATTTTATACATTATTATGTCAGGCTTATTTCTACAACAGCAATCGACAAAATTATAGCAACGTTAAATCTTGGAGTCCTCAAGTACAATTTTCTCGTGCTCGACATCATGAAAACAATCTCAGTCTTTTTTTTCACTGGTGTGAACTTTAAAACCAGTGAGCTTACAGATTGAAAAATAGTCATTTTGTTTTGGACGATTACTATTATACCTGTATTTTGTCTTTAATAAATAATTCCGGAAATTTCAGCTCATTAGATTTTTCTGTTTTAGGTGAAAAGATTCCAATGGTATTTGTCAAAGAGTTACGTGTTTGGCAAGTCTTAGTTCCTGTATAGTTAAAGGCACCGGATATACTTTTGGTAGCTACGCAAGAAATACATTACCATGAAAACGTACTTGGTAAAGAGCACCAGAGAGCTGCTGGTAGTATAAAACATTGCGAGAAACGACTCCCTCTGAAGTAATGTAGTTTTTGAGAAAGAGGGTAATTTTCACTAAAATATTTGAATCTGAGCATCAAGTCTTTCTCAGGCATTTGAAAGCACACAATTCTATGCAACAAGTGTTTTTTCTGTCCTTATTTTCTTGCAATTTCGATGACCAATTGAGCACAGGTTTGTTATTTTATGCTTTATGTAGGGGTACACCAAGTTAAGATACTAGTCTTTGACAGTTACCAAAGGTATATCCTGCCTTTAAGCCCCCATTAAAAATCAGTGACAAATATGTCTGACTATTGTTCACTTTACGACTGTTTTGAAAAAAATAAAAAAAAATTGGCGGGATCTTCAACCTGCCATGATTACTGTGCACACATTGTCTGATAATCTTTACCATGGCAGCCTAACTATTTTTACACCATGTTCTTGCTGAACTGTTTATTCTGAACTTTTGATGACTCGTCATCCACAGACTAGGGCAATACCGCGCTCGGTATGTTTAGTTCATTCACCCAAGTCTCTCTTTTTCTTCCTCAGAGTGCATGTACTGTCTGGTGTGTTCATTAATTAAAGTAATTGTCATTTTTTACTTCGAGGATGTGCCGACTTTGTAACGCATGAAAGACGCACTTTCTTGTCTAGATGAATGTATGTTATGTGCAGCTCGTTGTATTATTGGGGGGAGGGGGAGCCGGAGGTGCTGCACATGACGGGGGAACGGGCGATTTGCCATTCCCCCCTTGGCACTTGCAGACTTGCAGGGGGGACCTTGCATACTTTCTTTCTTAATAATTGGACTCAATTACGTCACTGAAAACATGTCTCAGTTGGGAGAGTTTAGGGTAGTTACCGGTCCATCATTCGAAACAATACAGTTTTAACTTGAGTTTAGTAAGATTTATTATTTTATTTTGTTTAAGGGTAGTTACCGGTTCATCATTCGAAACAATACAATTTTAACTTGAGTTAGTAAGGTTGCTATGAACAAATTGTAACGGGGATACTGTGTCAGGTTTGGTTTCGACCCTTACGTCACTGTGCCATTCCGAGTTCTGCGGCAAAGCAGAAAGCACCGAGTAGAATTATACAACGCTTATCATAGATCGGTGTTTAATATAGGGTCCAACCAAAGTCATTATTTAGTTTCTGGCTTATTTTGCGGATTTTTACGAGTTCGTTTCGATATTTATTATATTCATTTCGATAGTTGTAATTCAACATGACAGCCAACCTGTGACTTTATCAACTTTTTTGAAAACATCAAACACGTAGTAATGTCTGTCGGTGCAAGGGTTGAAAATAACCCAAACCACATTCGTTATCCCATAAGCAATTTGTTACTTTGCGGTACCAACTGCTAATGACCAGAACGCTCGATGGTCTAGAGATTGTTAAGACATCTGCTCGAGAATGCGGGATTGTCGTGGGTTAGAATCCCACCCCAGTATTATGCCTAAACATAATGGTGTATGAGTATTTCAACTAACTGCATGGCTTCTTTCTTTTTGCCGGGGTACGCTCGGAGGTTTAACAAAAGAATTGCTGGTTGTTTTTTCGATCATGATCAGTTTCAAGTCCTTCTTTTACTCTTTCCCGCTTTTGTTACAAACAGATATTCAAAACACTCCAATGATGCCACTGACCAGCTGGTTTTAAACTAACTTAGTAGACTCTGAATTAAAAGGAGTAACATGTATTCAGTTTCTTCGATCAATGTGTTCTGCTCCACTGGCGATCTCATTACAAGAGCATTGTAATCTCTTCTTCTTAGTTGTCTAGAAAGAAAAAAAATCGTGGAAATGTGGTAACACCGAAACGCGGGCAAAAACCTCAACTGCCTCAGCTCGCGTCTGAAGAGCCAAAACAACTCTAATCAGATCCGCCTGTTCGAAGCGAATCCAATAATCAGTGGTTTAGTTACCTTGACGAACAGTAATGACGATGTTTCAACAGCTGCGACACAATATAAATACTGGAGACTCATCGACAAACATCAATTAATTACAGGAATAGTTCACTTACCTTTGCAACTGGGGTAGTTTTTTGAGGGCATTCTGCATCGAGGTCGTGCCTCTCGCGGAGGCACTCACCGCGCTCGTCGGGCAAGTCCGCACCTGCGTCGGCCGAGACGGAGCCCCTTGAAGACGGTGTCCTTTTCACGGCCGCGCTGGACTCGTCGTGCTTATCGTTGTGGTCGACCTCGGTGATGAGTTTGCGGGTCAGGTGGTTGAGACTCGACGGTTTGCTCTGGTCGTCTGGCTGGGTGAGAACCTGGTGATGTTTTGACTTGTACGAGAGTGGGTCGCAGCGGTGGTCCTGTGCGGTCGCTACGTAGCACTCTTCCGTGGCTGCTTTTGGCGGGAACATGAAGCGTTCTGCATTTGAGAATGCTCTTTCGGGGTCCAGGCAACCTTTGCTCGTTATCACGGGTCGGAAGGCTGATGTGTAGTACGCTGCCTTTCTGAAATCAGGGAGGTATTGATGTCTGTTCGAGACTCCTTTTGGTTTGACGCCGCCATATTTAGACTCCAAATCATCCCATTGGGTCGTCTTCTTGGAGGGTGTGTTAGTGGGTGAACCTTGATCAATGACTGTATGAATGTCTGAGTCTGGACCCATAAGGGGTTGGTAGTAGCTAGCGTTAGAAACAAAGGGCATTCCAATCGTTTTGGGCCACATGGCAGCAGAGGGGATGGGGCAGCCAGCCCGGCCACCAGACCACAGGAATTCCATGAACGGATGCTGCCTGAAACTCGAGGGCGATAGCTGGCCGTGAAAGACATTCACCGGGTAGGCTGGCATAGAGTTAACAGGCGGATCGTCCGGCAATGTGTCGGCAAAGGACGACGGAGCGGATCGATTAGGGATTGGCATGAGGGGGTACGGCACGTTAGCCGCTGCCATGGGTGTTAGATCATGTTCGTGAGACGGCTCCTGGTCATATCGACCTCTCTTCGGTGGACTGGGGAGCAGCCTTTGTGCCGAGCTGCTCCGCGACATGTTGTCGACAGTGCAGCCGAATGGGGTGGGTGGCATCTTGCTAGAGCTCTCGCAGACTGATCGCTTACGGCTGCCACCGTTAAACATAGCCTTGACGTCTTCCCATGCGTGCAGAAGGTCCTCTGACGGGTTTCTGTCCACCAGCTTGATGTGCCTTCTCCAGGAGTTGAAATTGGGTCCGTCGGGTGGGTGGAACTTGGAGTTGGGCATACGGTGTGCGTGAAAAATGAATTTGTTTGGGGAGGAGAACAGGCTACAGTACGAACATCTGATGCACTTCGCCCGGGAGCTATTGTATCGAGACGGCACGAAGGCACCCTGGCAGCCCCATGTGCACTCATGGTACACCTCGAAGGAGAAGTTCTCCGGCAGTTTGGGTGGACGGTTCTCGGTCAGAAAGGACTTGCACAGCCTCTCTGCCTCCCGTTTGTTAATCATGCCGCAACGGCGGGAGGACACCGGCATCGCGTTGGCGCGCCTGAGAATTTCGAGCTGGACCGGGGTGCACTGCACGCAGGTGATGCCCAGGGCCACGCGACGATTGTGGATCTCGTTGTAGCTGAACTTCTTGAGGAGGGTGTTGGAGATCTGCGCCAGACAGAGTCTCTCCTGGCTGTCTATGATAAGGGCGGCAATCTGGACGCCGAACAGGTTGACCATGTAGCATTGGTTGTTACTGTGGGGGCACTCCGGCTCCGAGGACATGGAAGGGGTGCGATCGTGCTCCCTCATGCCGTGTGGATGACTCGGGCTCGGTGCTGTTTCTGGAGTTTGGCGCGGTGTGTCCTCCATGATGAACGCAAACTGTTGACACAGAAGAGTATAAACAAACAATTGTCACGGAAGCAAATGACTTTCTTCCAAAGTGGTCAGTCAACACAAGCATGAGGTCAATCATGCTTTAGGTCACCTCTTTTTTGAAATAGTTCTTCTGATACTGTCACACAATACGAGATTTATTTTGACTAGCTAAACAAAAGAGTCATCACACTCAAGAGAATGTCAACTTTATTCCAATGCAGTATAATTGACTTAAAATATAATATTACTGCAACAACCAAAACGAGAGATGAAAAGACAATTATAAATAATTGAATAAATATGATAATCAAATTTATAGATAGGCCTAAGGCAAAGTGCCTGACATGATTTTCCTTTCGGTTTTTTTCTTTCTCTTCTACTTCTTCTTCTGTATTATTGTCAAATTGGAGGGAGGGGTTTGCAGGTTTGACTTTTCTAATATAATATAAAAAGGGGGTCCTCGGTGGGTTCGCGCTAAGAAAAAAGGTTTGTTTACATACTACTATGTAGCATCATACAAATAATTAATGTTTGTAAGTGTAATGGTGAGAATATTTTCATGAGTTGATATAATTATGGAACGTTCTATTCAACGAGGCGAAGCCAAGTTAAATGGAACATTCCACCTTTCAACTCATGACAACATTCCCTCCATTGTACGAATGCAAAACATCCATAATTCGTTTGATGTGACAGCCAGGTAGATCTTTGTCATTTTATTTGACTGGGGGTAAAACAAAATACACAAGATTTTATTCTGGCATCCGTCGCGAGGCGTTTGTACTGGTGTGTATAACGTATGGTGGGGGTCTAGCGTGCAATAGTGAAAAGAGGATAGGCGAAAATTCACGGTGGTTAGTACCAAAATGCCCGGTTGATGACGTAGGCCGTGGAATGGTTTGATTATTGGATGCCGCCTGACCAACAATCAGCCAATCAAGTGACAAGGATCTGCTTGGGTGTTGTAAAAATTGTTTACTGTACCTTATCAATCTTTATAAGTTTGACGTGCTGAGTGTCAAGGGACAAAATGGCTACAGTGTGACCCATATAATCATGTATAGGTTTTCCCCTTGCAAATGCTCATATATGGAGAACGATATGGGAGCATATTGGGGGCTAATTATAGGTGTGAAGTTTCTTTCACACGCATTATGCCCAAAAGTGTATAACTGAATACGTTAGTGCAATATGTGTTCAAAACACTATAACTTGCCGAGCTTCGGCGAGAAGCCAGATTTGTCGATCTGTTAATTTAAAAGAGCAGCAAACCATAAAGCTCGTAGGGGTGGGGGGTGCAGAAGACGAACATTTCTTCAATTCTTGAGCGTGCATTTGCCACTCGTCTTAAGGGCACAGTACACGTTTGGTAATTGGAGCCTACTGATTGTGTTAATCCTATGTAAATGTAGGTACATACAATAAAATTATAACCTGTTGTCGCGTTTATGAGGTATCACCGAAAAACCGGAGCGAATATTTCCACGCAGGAAGAATATTCCTCATAGGAATACTCAGTCTGAGAAGCGTTTCTGACGCTTCTTAGATTCAAATTTTGGGGAATAAAAAGTGATGTATTTTCCATAACCGTAGTACTTCGAGGTTAAAAGTTTCTCAAAATTCATTTTACTACCCAAAGCTGCTGTACTTCTTACCAAGTAAGTTTTTATTGCCAGTAATTTTCAGAGTCGTTACCAAACGTGTACCGTGCCTTTAATTCTTTATTTTAAACAAAAATTCATCTTACTTTCCCCTCTCTATTAATAGAGACCAACTAGATTTAACGGAGATTTGAAAAAAAGGAAGGGAAAAAAAATCACAACAAGAGTAGAAGTAAAAGAGTGAATATATTTCTGGACTGGAGTGGAAACAAAAACTTTCCACTCGCCTCACTGCCATGTACACTTCCATCCACACAATAAGCGCATGAGAAATCAGAATGCATGCAAATTATATATCATCGAGTGATACAAAAAACCTCGTTGAATAATTGAGTGAAAAACACACCGCCAGAGTACGGATGAAATCTCCCATAATCGTTAAAAGCTCGTAGTGGGAGGTGCAGAAAACGAGATTAATCTTTGAATGAAATCAAATTTTGCATTTCGTTACCTCCTCCCTACTACCCCCCCCCCTCCTTCCCGGTATTCATTTTCCATGGAAAATGTTAGTGGCGCCTTTTACAATAAAACGGAAATCAAACGGAAAAACAAACAAACCAACGGAAATCATGGAGAAACTTATTCCATGGTCAACGGAAATCTCCGTTGCACAATATAAGCATTTTCTGCCTCATTCACAATGCTTTTTCCGGAGCATAATTGATGTAACTGTAACTCTCATTTTTATTCTCTCTCCCCCAACAAAGTATTTATGGATTCAATGGCAGATAACATACAACAGAATGGTTACATATTTTAACGCCGATGTTCATTGCTTTTTCATGGACATCCACCGCGAGACCCACCGATTGGAGCATATCATCATTGTGCATCATCAGTCGAGATTGTGAAATTATTCAACAGGTTTCTTCCCCGGCTTCATAGCACTTCCATTAGTAAATTACGTTAATTAAACAAAACCGCCGAGTCGCCTGACCAGACAATGTACTTAACTGCTGACATTCACAAACTACACGTCACGCTTCACCGATCTCAGTTTTTTTTCCTCCAGTAGTTTATGTTGAAAGTAAAGTGATGACTCGCATTGACTTTGTTGTATGTAATTAACATTAGTCATTTTGGCTGGATTACTGACACATGGGGATGGATAAGAGAGAGGTTTATATGGGGTGTTTTTTTTTTTTTTTGCGTTTTTTTTTTAGGGGGGGGGTGCTTGTGTTTTTCTTTCTTACAGAAGCAAATGAACTGTATGTGGGGGATGATGTATGGGGAAATGGTCCGGGGAGACTCGAGCGGAGCTGGGTATTGATGATGATTGGGTTTGGGGGTGGTACAATCAAGCCACGGCATCCCCCCCCCCTCCATTTTGGTTGATTAGGTTGTCGCTAGAGTATAGCACAATGGGAGTGACATGTTATTACGAATGATTACCCCATACAAGATGCTCCAGACAACGGGAATGTATATACCTTCATCTAAAATGGAAACAAAATTGGAAAAGATTGGAGTGCCTCAACTTAAAAAAAAAAAAGACTAAAGACCACAGTGTGTGCGTTTATGTGCGAGGCCCAAAACACCGTGCTGTGTAATTAAATAGTAATAATTTTCGCCAAGGCCTGGGTAACTGCAAAGGAAATACAGTCTTTCGATTAGAAGCGTTTTCATTATGGATGAGAAATGGATGAAGATGCTCTCGTGGTGTGGTGAAAAATTTTAACTGGAAATATATTAGTGTATAATTCGCTGATTATCGAGGTAGTTAGAGCGACGTGCATGACGCACGTAGATGTTCACTTGTTTTTTTTCTGAAATAGCGTCATCTGCATGTTTAAAACATTTTTTTTTTTGGGGGGGGGGTAAATGTGGGCATGTATAACATGTGGCTAGCACAAGATATTGCTGTTTTTGCAGAATCCCATCTTCACTCCCTCCAAATTGCCCGTCCCAAAAACCAATCTAATTGATGTCAAGTTTATAATGTGCGAGCCATCTCTTGCCGGCCCAGCCATCAATATCAAATTTCATGCGGCCAGACATTTACAGTTGACAAATACATACAATTTATTAGCCTCATTTATTATATCTCCCAGCCACGCCCCCCTCCCCCCGTTGTCATTGTAGCCTTATACTCCATGATGGAAACTGGGCGATAGGCCATGTGTGATTCTGAACTGTTTATTGTGGTAGCCAATTTGTTTTGGAGAGCGGTATACAGCGAAATCAAACTGCTATATTTTGTTAACGGTCTGATAATAGCAGTTTCAACGGCCTAAGGTCAAGTTCAGTTTTGTGATGCACTAATTTTCAAATCGAGGGAGTCTTAATGAAAGTGCAACACATATTACAACAAGTGTTCATCCTCACGTTAAAAGGGTTTAAAATGCCATTATATTAAGTGCGCAATGTGTTAACAACCCAAAACACCCAAATAACGTCAAATAAATGGGTCTGTTTATTTTTGTGCGGGGGTTTGTTGTCGAAATCCAATGACGTCATGTTCCAAATTTCTCTCGGAAAGATTGTACTAAAATAAAATGATGTTTACTAAACATTTTAAACAAGAGGTTAGAGAATTGTAATTTGTTCCGATTTCGTAACTTTTTATTGCGAGCCGTAAAACGCGGAGACTGCATGGGGTATTGACTTGTGTATGGGAGCGGTACCCCGCGAAGTGTCGATGCTGTTTTAAAAAAATATAGCATTACTTTACTTTAAAACAAATAAAGGGTTTTGGCCAATAATCAAGTGCTGTTATTCAAATTCAATCAACAAAATGGTGTTCTAAGGTTTTGAACGTAGACGTTGGTAGTTTGACTACGTCAGAGCTAATGAACTGACGTCAGAGCTAGCTCCACCCAAATTTTCCGCGCACGACGGTCGTTTCGTAGATTGGCGTAACCACCGACTTTCATTTCATTCCTCATCAAGATGGACCACACTCAGATCCTTGTCATTTGACTGATGGAACACGCTTCACGTTTCATCCATTATTTTGCCCTGTATTTACTGCCGTGACGCTCCAAAATTTAATATTGGTCAGGCACCCGTCCAATATTGATAATTAGTGGACGCTGAATTTGCAGCGTCGTTCCCCGCCCGATTGTCCAAACGGGGCAAGGTCGTGTCAAGTCGGAAGAATTCGGTGTCTAGATGTGCTCGGCCACGTTGGTTAGAAGGGAATTTGGAATTTTCAGAGTTTGGGGTGGATGAGTTTTCAGGTCATTTTTGTGTTCATGGTTACAAGGATTTATGACTGAGTTATATAAAACAAATATTGAATGCATTTATAGTTTGTGAATTTGCTTCTTGAAAATGAAAAAAGCCAGATTTCACGTCGTGATTTATATTCTGCATGAAAGCACTGATATTGCATCCAATATTTGTATAAAGTCTCCCGCAACGAAGGCTCTGTATTTAAAACGGAATACAGTATACACCAATCGAGGATTATATTAAGCATCCAAAAATAATAAACCTGTTCTCACATAGCGACTATTCGGTTACAATACACGATTAGAGTTACGGGGGAGTCGCGGGACGTTATCCGGGTATCGACGAAACAGATGATCCGATGATCTTTTTCAGTTTATCACTTTTGATTTTTTTTCCCTCCCTCTCTCCCCCTCTCTCTCTCCCTCTCTCCCCCTCTTTCTCTCTCTCTCTTTCTCTCTTAATGCTGATGTTTGTCTTCACTGGCTGGGACCGTCTCAAGGGTTAGGCGTGACACACAGCTTCGAGCGGTCCCGTTTCTTCAAAACCTAGCCGATTATGGCGATAGGTTACCGAGATGCTCATCGTTTTGAGTTGCTCTATGGGTTAAGTATTATAAAATTCATGGCGGTCAACGTCTCTGTATCGATGTCAGTGATTTGAAAAAAAGCTAACGATTTCTGATTAAACTGGGCCGGTCATGACCAAATTCGTGTACTCGTTGGATCACAAAGCAACTAGTTTGACACATAAAGGTCTACTTTAAAGGAACATTACAGAATTGGTTTTTGCTAACAAAACAGTTGATGACAGTGTAAGCACTTTATGTAATCCACCATATTATACATAAACTGACAAACCTGTAGAAGTTTGAAAATCGAGCTGCCATCTGGGTCACGAGAAAATAGTGAAAAACCGATTACACATTTGCATGAAATCATATAGATTCAACAAATGAATAAAACGCTCACTGAGCGATAAACTCCAATCGGAAAATTAGTTTATTCATTTCTCATCAAATACGGCATTTCAGACAGAAATACTTCAAGGGATGTTTTCTACTATCATCATCATTAGACCGTGTAAGTTTATGTAAATCTGTGATCAAAAAGTATATTTTACAAGTTTTTTTCTTACCAATTCTGTAATGTTCCTTTAAAAAAAAAAAAAAAATGATATAAATACTTTATTAAAGAGCACAATACAAGACTGGTGATCATCGAAGAAAAAAAGTTACATCTGAGAGCTCATTGACTATGAAATCCATACCGGTACAAATCCTCCTGCCAATGATTTCTGCTTGAGTCGAAAAAAAAATGAAGAAAAACACTGCTCCTTTTTTGGATTTCGGCAATTGAAACGTATAATATGAACGTGCACACAATTCTCTAGAACCAAAGCATAGCACACTTCTCGTTCTTTTCACTAAAAACATTACCAGTGAATTTGATGACCCCGGATTTATCTCATCTAACCCTTCTCTCAAGCATGGATTGTTTCCCGGGAAATGGCTGTTTCCCCGGAGTTTGCCACTGGTTGCAATTCCAGTGTGAAAAGGTCGACCAAAGTTCCCGATGCGCTGGGAAGGTGGTCTAGTGTAAGGTGGGGCACATGCAGTATTCCGGTATTTTTCCCCAACCAAAATTATATCGCTTTCATTATTAAGATGTTTACGAGCTGACAAATTTTGTTTTGAATTGTGAGACCCATTTAAATAGCACCTTGTACGGGTTCAGTGGTGCAGTCTTCATCCAACCATGCTAGAAACACCGAGACAAACCCCCTTCTCTTAACGATAACTGTACTGTTTTTTTTTATGTGCATTACACAAACACAAGGGACCTCGCCTTAATAACGGCCGATCCGAAGGACAAAGCAATTATGGCTAAGTGTCTTGCTCAAGGACACAAATGACCAGGGCCCAGACCCATACTCTGATGACACCAGCCCTTTGAGACAGGTGCACAAGACCGCTCGACCCTTTTTACCGACTATATACTTTGATAATAATTATTCAGCATAAGCATCCATCAAATAAACCAGAGGAAGTCGCTAAAATAAGGTTTATAGAAGGTGTTCACAACGATGTTACTTCATCTAAACAATCAAAGAGAATCACAGTCAAAAATCAACGGGCTTTGGCGTGGCCACTTCGGCTGGGACAGCACCACTCCTTCTCGGGCGCATGCTGTAGCGTTCAAGTTGCCAGAGAATAAAGCAACACGTTGAAACCAAAGTGTTCAAAAACACTGTTAAGACACGCGCGGGAATTTCACGGTCTGTTGATAAACATTTTACAATCTTTACTCAACACACGCGTCTCTATAGAACCAACCGTCGGGTCATTGTTTCAGTTTATTCAGGAAAAAAACTTAAATGGAATCATTTTGGTTTGTTGGAGAAAGTCCCTTCGTTGAAGCTATTATCGTCACTAAGAACAGTCTATAACAAACCGGCCGTAATTTTTTTGAAGTATTTGCTGTCGATTTTTTCTAAATGGTCAATGTTTTTTAATCGACATGCTATAGCAGAGGTATCTTCTTTTCAACGGGGACAATAATAGTTGTAAGATTTGAAATTATTCAAATATATGCACAAATTTCGTGCGGATTACATCATTTAGGTCTGATGTTTGGCCGATTTGACCCCAAATTTTAGATTTGATTTTTTATAAAATTTAAATAGCTACTTTTTAGATTCGAGAAAGTTATCAACTTATTTTTAAGGTATTGGAAAACAGCCAATGATAAGTTAATAAAAAAAAAATTAATAATAATTCTTGTCGGGATCCCAAGATTATCTCACGTCCTTCTGCCATAATTATACAAACAATTTTGCAAGTTAGAGGTATTTTGTGCATTGTCCCTGGCATATGCGAAAGATTGTGTATGTTTTTCGTTTTTGAAACTGCATCATCTGTCATAATTCGTTCAGAGAGAACACAAACATCTTAAACCAAATCTCTTTAGGCCTAATGCAACTTTTAATTAATATAATTGGAAAACAATTTTGTTTTGAACAAAGAGAAATCGACTTAATAAGCGGATTTGAAACTGCGAGCTCCGGATTTAACGTGCCGGCTCTCTCAGTTTCCCTTGTGGTTTATTTATACCAGAACTGGTAACAATTAAAAAGAGAAATGCTTTGTTTCAAGTGAAAAGCTCGATGATCACATTCATACTAGTTCCATTCCTCCTGAAAGCTATACCAATTTGAGGAAATAACAGTTTGACGTTCCCCGAAATCAACGCTGTTTATTTCGATTTATACAATCAAAATAAAAGCCCCCGCTATCGAAAATCACTGAACAAAACATAAATCGTTTGCTCGTTGTTTTTCTCTAAAACGGGATCACCGAATAAACAAAAGTACACACAAGTTGGTTATATGGCCCCTTTTTAAATGATAACAGGAAAGTGTAATTAGTTCACTCCGAAAAACAATGATCCCGCTTTCCGATTAGTAAGCATACTCAGTAAATGTTTAGGTAACAAATTGTTAATTTTATTTCTTCGACAATCACCAAATCATACCAAGTCATTAGACATTTTTTGACGAGGCATCGCTTCTGATTTTGTAAATCCTGAAAGCTTTGTCTAAGTGAGCAGGTTTTTCGTTGATTGTATTCTCGATCTTCGAGATTAAGTTTTATTTTATTGTTTAGCGTTTATGAAGCTGTAAATATTATTAATGTAGACTATATTATTGTTTACAAATTTTGAGGCTTGATGGATAAATGATAATAATAGACATTTATTAAGCGCGTTTAAACATTGTATCAAGGCGCCTTACATTGTTACTACACCTGTTCATTTGGGCCTTTGGCATTCCTTAAACCACATCAGCTCCGTTTAAGTATTTCAGATATCCCCCTGCGCCATGTATTAATATCCTCTATAAAAGAAATTGTGGCCCAGTAAAAAAAATATAAATTGTTGGTTTATTTTCCTCGATGTTTTGACAAGTGTGGTCTGTTCGTTACCAGGACGACAGATTTCGAAGTTGTTTTTTTTTCCTTTTCAAGAAATCGATGTAATTTTGTGATCATTTTTTTGCATCACTGTAGGCCTATATGTGATTACGATTCCCTCTGAGTCTCCAAAATATTCAACTTGCCCTGAAAATGTGATGTGTTTTTGTCTCTTCTAAAAGTCAAAAACAAACGACGGATTGATACAGTGGTTGCAATGAGTTTTAGCGTATAATTTTTCAAACCCAAGTAAGCAAATTTCAACCGATCAGGTTGTTTTTATAATGAGTTTGCACACGAGTCAATTCGTATACAGAACTTATGCACACGAACTATTCTATAAAACAGCATGTTCCATCCCTTTTAAGAAAATTAAGTTCAATCAAAAGTGTGGTTTTGGGTGTGCTCCTTTGCCGACTACCCTATACATTGGTTGTCTGTGAATTTGCCTCTTGTGAGATTAACCCAACGCATTTTATTGATGTTGTGTACAATTCAAATCGACACGTACACGGCAATCCTTTTTGTTGCTCAGCGAAACTTTTTTGTTTTTAAAATACTAGGCGCTTTTGAAGGTTGTTGTTTTCAATGTACCTGTTTTTGTAATTTTCAACACCCAGCCTTTATCAAGCTCACTCTTTATGGTTGACTAATAGTTTAACGAGGGGGATTGCTTAAAATAAAGTACGTCATTAGCAATTTTCGAGACGAAATTCGATTAGTTTGAAATCTGAAATCTCAGCGATAATGTAAGAAAGCGACCCTCCACGGATTATAACCGTCTCTAAGAAGTACTAAGAAACGAAGAGTGGAAGACACCGCGCCCCTCTCTCATCATCACCCCCTTACTTCGATCGCCACAATCGAAATGAACATTATTTGAGCGTAACACAAGAGTTTAATAGGTGATAAATTTGTATTATTTTGTTTTACCCGTTTTACTCAAATGATACTCTTTATCGCAAATTTAACATCTATTAATTAAATTGTTGCGGTACCCGCTCTGCTAAACATTTAGGGATTCGAACTGCCTCGAGCTACCGGGAAATCTCGGCGGTCTAGTCGGTAGGACATTTTCTCTAGAAAGGCAGAGGTCGTGGGTTCGAATCCCACCCGAGTAATATGCGTATGGGTTTGTTCACAGAACTTGGGAGAGTGCTTGATAGTATACAGTGCTTTACACACATCAGTGAAAGGATGAAAACCAAAATAGAACACAAGATTTACTACAAACATAAAGCATTTTTCGTTGGTTTCATAACCGAATCTCCACAGTTGGTGAACATTTAAAAGGACGGTCTTAGTGTTTGAATACTAGAGTTTCATCGAAATATAGGTTCTTTTAAAAAAAATCTATGAATTAACCTTGAACAATGGGGTAGGCCCAAATTGTTTTCTTGTATAAAATTGTACCGTAACGTATAGTTTTTCATTATTATAGGCCTTATTTCTAATGCGAAAAAAATTAAAACAATGACCAAAAAGTAGGAAAGTTTAAATTATTGAGTTCATAAACACACATTAGTTGCAAAAATGTGTAATAGCAAAACACTTTGTATGATAAACACGAAAACGATAGTTCTAGTTGAAAATTGACGTGAACTTGGTACTCACCAAATCCGGCGATCGTGGCGATCTCTTCTGTACCGTGGATTCCGTCAACCACCTGGCGGAGAGAATCCTGCTCCGACACGCTAATCTCGTGGTGATCCCCGTACCGACAGACGACCTAACAGAAAATGGTCTTCCCCCTCCAAATAATACGCTTTAAATACCGCTTCTTCCCCCCCCCCCATACCACACAATTACCATAACAATCTCAGACAGCCGGGCACTTAAGCTTTACGTCGGTGAAATAGGGGGAGAACAGGAAAAATAATAGGTTGATAACAAAACAAACTATGAATTATTCAACAGGTGGGCGTGGTCGTTTGGGGGAAAGCATCCGCTGGATTTATCAGATTGTGTGATGTCATTTGCATTACACACACTGTAATGTTATGATTATGAGTTTATGATAGACCGAAGCATGTGGTTACCGCGATGACATTTTGTTTGTGTGTGTCAGCCAGTACCTGTGTGTGTGCCGGGTGTTGATTGGCGTGTAACTGGATTTAGTCTTGCGCGCGTGGATTGTATAGCAGTGGGGCTGGGGGAGGGGGGTGTATAACGTCAGAATACAAAAGGCAAGTTTCAAGCTCACCGGTAACGCGAATCAACGGTGCAATTCTAAAGACACGTGCTGGACATATGTAAACCGAAGCATCTGCTGGGCGTGTGGTGGTAGTCTGATTAGATCAACTTTATGCTACGTATTGCAGCTGATCATTAAGAACACATAAATCGCCAACCCCCCCCCCGTCTTTTTTCAAAACATCGTCCTATTAATTGTGGCTAAAAAACAGCGATTACATGTATGTGCACTTTGGAATCTTTTTAATAAAGCTAGCTGAGATTGATTGATATAATATATACATATATATTTAAGAAATAACAGGTGTTTTGCTGGCGGAACGATTTTAATTATCAATTATTTGAGGACAACAACGACGGGAGAATAATTGTGTCGTCTGTGTGTGTCCCCACCCCCTTCCCCCTCACACCCAGCCCCATCATCAACAGTCCTCCTACTGCCAAATGAGCGTGGCAGGTTTTGTTTAGGATGGCCTCTGTTTACAACATCTATAATTTAGAAATAATTAGTCTATTCCAGTGATTAGGCTTAATTAAAAGCTGCGCATCACCCGAATTCTGACAGATGATGGTATTTCAAAATGAAAAAAACAAAAACAAAAAACAAGCAACCAATTTTTCGTGGTACCACCACGTATAACGCGCGAAGTGCTTGAAAGTGCGGAGGTGTTTGTACGTGGCCACCGCTTATAATTTGGGATGATTTCAGGTCCACACAATCATTTAATTATCTTTGAACTGATTAATACAGACCGTTAAGATGTTAACTATTAAACGGTAGGTGGTTCAAGCCCAACCGGGGACAAAAGAAATTTGTTCTGGATCAACCATTTTTTTTAGTGGTACCACGTATAATGCACGAAGTGCTTGAAAGTGCGAAGGTGTTTGTACGTGGCCACCGCTTATAATTTGGGATAATTTCAGATCCACACAATCATTTAATTATCTTTGAAAAATGAATTAATACAGACCGTTGAGATGTGGTTCAACCCCAACCGGGGACAAAAGAAATTTGTTCTGGATCGCAGGTTTTGGGGGGCTACAGTAATTAAGATATACAATACATCACATAAAGGGTTGTTCTTCAAGTTTACTCGTGCGATGTTTGTTTGTTTGTTTGTTTGTTTGTTAGCTTTCTGTTCATTTATTGACGTACCTATTTGTATAGACCTTGCTACACTATAATTATTAGTGTTTGTTATACGATAATGGTCGGATGAAGAACACACAGAAGAATGATATAACTTCCTCTACTTAAGGAAAACAATTATCAAATATTTTAAGACAATGTTTTTATCGTAAGTTTAACAACAAATCGGCCGATGAGTTTTTTTTTTTTTTAATACCGGTTCCGTAAATTACCCAACCCGGATCCGCTGTAATGTATTGAGTGAGCAAACAATAAATATCTTAGTTTCCTATTACTGTGATATTTTATTATTTAATTATTTTTTTTATCGGCATTGTACATGGTAGCTCGATTAGTCTAAACAAGAAACATGCCAGCTTAAAGGAACACTACAGAAATGGTTTTTGCTAACAAAACAGTTGCTGGCAGTGTAAGCACTTAATGTAATCCACCATATACATAAATTGAGAAACCTGTAGAAGTTTGAGATCGATCGGCCATCTGGGTCACGAGAAAATAGTGAAAAAACCGATTACACATTTGCATGAAATCATACAGATTCAACAAATGAATAAAACGCTCACTGAGCGATAAACTCCAATCGGAAAATTAGTTTATTCATTTCTCATCAAATACGGCATTTCAGACATAAATATTTCAAGGGATGTTTTCTACTATCATCATCATTAGACCGTGTAAGTTTCATGTAAATCTGTGATCAAAAAGTATATTTTACATGTTTTTTTCTTACCAATTCTGTAATGTTCCTTTAACGGACCTTATGCATACAAATGAAGGCTTGGTCAGCATAGGACTAAATACAACATCTACTCAGTTTTGCTTGTCACCAATATTTTTTTTCAACTGGACAATTCTGCGGTGTCCCTTTTAGCCAAATATCTTTCTCATGACATACTCTGACCGTGTGCCGAATTCACTGCTTGTATCATCCAAGGCACAATCCCATAGCCTATTCTTTACGATGAGGTTTTTTTTCCTTGGTCATTGTTGTTTATAATCGTTCGGGGGTCGATTTCACAAAAATATTCCTTACTTAGGACTAGTCCTATCTAGTCCTAAGTTAGGAAGAGTTTTGTGAAATCGACCCCCTGTATTCTTTGCCGTGTTTCTGAGGTAAATTATCTAAGAATTGCGGAAACTTGTGGCCACACGTAGCCTCCGTAACTTCTTATTCTATGGACAGACCATGAGACCCGTGACGTCACATGTTTACCAAAGAGCAAGAAAGCCTGGACTTCCTGCAGGCACGATTTGTACACAGCCCAATGGAAGAAAACATTAAAATCTTACATTTCATGGAGATTGCACTGTCTGATTTGCATCAACTTTTGATATGAAGAAAGGGGGCACATCTCAAAACTTGTTCAGCTGTTACGTTTATAACTCTTGAATTTATGTGGAAATTATGACACAAAATGCAAAATTGTTCATATGACCAGTGTAGTATCTTGCCTGCCAGGAAATGACATGGAATGTACAAGGTCAGTCTTTTTGTAAACAATGTGACATGGTCTGTAGTAATCGTTCGAGGAACTCAACTGAGCTTTAAAAGATGAAATATACCAACTTTATACCAGGTTAGAATTCGGATTAAATATAGCTGTTGGAAAAACAATCCTCTATGCCATAGTCTACGCCTGACCGTAGCGTGACGTCAAAAATGAATTAATCAAAACGAAACAGAAAAACACGTCTGCGAACCAAGGCGACGTCCGTAATTACATCCTTCACAGAAACGTGCAGTTCAACGCAATTTTACACACATGTATAAAGTAAATATCTATCCAAGAGACTTCTTTTGCCTCACTGCGACTTTTTAGGGGAGCGTCGTCTTGGCGGATATCCGTTATGCAAGAAGTTATTTTACATTAGTTGGCTGATAAACTCCACCGCGCCTGCATTTTTACTGCTCTCGGCATAATGTGCCTGTTAACAACAGTTGTATCCGTAGAGGGCGCTGTTTTCAGTTTTGTTTGCAAGCCCACTTTAATTGTATCAATCACGCTAATCAGCGTCAAGATGGCAGTGAGTCCAGCAGTGTTGTGAGTCAAGTACTTTTCAGTCGAGTATACCAAGGACTGCCGAGTACCAGGGTGGCCGAGTACAGTACTCGAGTATACGAGTGCCGAATACGAGTACTACCACTGTAGTTCAATCACCATAATATACACGAAGTTTTCTATCGAGTAATGTATAGATTTATTACCCAATAATGTAACTTTATGACGATTTGACTACTAAATCGGAATCAGAGCTAGTCATTGTATAGTCATTTTATTGGTGTTGATTCTTCTTCTTGTTCTTGTTAAGTTTCGTTCATGGCGAATGTACCTTTTCACCCCCCCCCCCTTAAAAACCCCACCCAAAACAACAACAACAACAAAAACAATATCGGTATCAACAACCAATACAAAGAGGATAAGGATGCAGTTTCATTCATCCTTAATAAATGTTGAATTATGAAATATTCGTGACATTGACCCCAACAATTCCACTGAAACGACTCTTGGGATTTCCCTCAATGCTCATACAGTTCAAAAGACCTTAATCTTGACCCAAACATCATTTAATTCAATTAAAAGTCACCAAATTGAGGCTGTGTCCGAGTTAGCGTCTACGGCTGAATATAAGGGTGTTGCTATGGGCCTTCATCGTATGTAAACGCAGCGATCAAGCCGGAGCCACAGCCGCCAATTCGGACCAGCCTGAGGCTATATGCAAGGCGGGATACGGCCCTTTTCTTCGAATTCACGGCTTCGGCTCCAAAATCGGCTCAGGCTATAGCTAGGCTCCTCAATTATTTTAACTTATGCATGCTTTGCGGTCAGGGCTTCAGACAAGAAAACTGGGCCTGAAGCCCAATCCGGAGCCGAAGCCGTGGATTCGAAAAGGGCCTTTAGACTCTTCTTGGTTTTAGTTGTTGCTATTGCAAACGGGGAACACGACAGAGATTGTGGCAGCAAGATCATTTTCTATATTTCACATGCTCTAAAAAAAACTCCGGGGTCAATTGACCCGGATTCCAGGTCCCACGGGGTCTGACCCACTTCCGGGTAAGGCTGACCCGGAACGTGGTTAACAATGACATTTTTAAGTCGGATTCGGCGTCATTTCCCCCCTTTTTGGGTCATTTTAACACAGATTCCGGAAATTTTCATAGAGCAGAGAACATATATTTAAACCTGATTTGTGCTTTAAAAAAAAAATCGTAAAAATTTGAGTTATCTTTCAAGTTTTTTGCCACGGTTAGTATATGCAAAAGGAAATGAAGCAAGGCAGGCAAAATAGCTGGTAACCTTTTCTTCAGCAGTAAATAAAGTAAAATAGTGTGAGTGATATTTTCATAGCGGGAAGAGCCTTACAAACTAGTTTGTGACAACTCCTAGCCCCTCCCCCCATCAAGTCCCGCACACTGCCCCCCTCTTTCCCAACTTGTTTTTCTTTCAATCCATCATGACGACTATTTCCCTAAGGATGTTTGATCAGTTTTTCCTCCGTCTTGTTTAATCTCATTCGTTGTATAATTTCTCCTGTTTCCTTCCTTTGAAGATCATCGAAATTTAAGGTTGCAAAATGGTCATTGTCTACCCGGAGTCCCGTTCCAATATAAAGTCGTCCATAAGCCAACAACCTCGTTTGTTTTTTGCCCCCGGCGCAGGTAGCGGCAATGCAGCTAATCTCCCCGACACGCCGGGGAAAGAAATTCATTTACTCCGGCCGCCGAGCCCTATCACGGAGGACTTTGGTGTGCGCCGCGTACTAGTAGGGATGGCGAGCGGGTCGTCTTCCCTTTCTCTCTGTCAGCGTCAGCGTGCGAGGCAATAATATCGGCCGGAGAGAACTACACAGTTCCCGGGTAGAGTAATTGGTCTGAGTTCGCGGTGACTTGCGGACTGAGGGGCTTCCCGGGGGAGCCCCCAATGACGAAGACTTGTCCGGCGAATCAAATTCACCGTACTCGTCGGAATGATTATCGGTAAATGATTACTTATTTTGATGAAAATAAGGCTGCTCTAAAGCGCCTGAGATTAGTTACGTTCATCAACCATGTAGTAGAAGTCGTGGAGGACCTATTTATTATTTAAATCTCATTGTCGCGTCTTGGCAAAACATGAATTTCTTGTGGCTCTTTTGTGGTGGTGGTGGTGGGGGGGGGGGGGCTCTGTATACAAAGGAGTTATCGGACCGGATAAATATTCACAGCTCAGGAGAATAAGGAACAATTTTATCTATAAATGATGAGGTTAGGTGCATTCAGAATATTTTAATTCCACTTAATATTTTCATTTTCTGTATTCATGGGGACGGCCCGTAACCCATTTTACTTGAGGCAGATGTAAAGTTTGAGTAGCGTTGCTATTTTGTGACTGCTATAACCTTTCATTGGAGACTCACACAAACGAAATCAATCATCGCGATTGTAATGATTTATTGTTAGTTTAATATTTAAGGGACACGTGATTCCTAGGGACACCCTCTTTTGTCAAGTGTCCCATCAAATTTGCACAATATTCCTAGCAAGTTGTCCAATAGTGCATTACGACTCGTGTCCACATGAGATTAACGTGTCACAATTGTAATTTTAACTTCTATATTATTGGCTCCCGGTGAAAGAACGCAATCAATTTAAAATATTGGTGCATGTTTATAAATGCTTAAATGGACATGCGCCAGCATATCTTGCATCATGTTTTACTTTTTACAGTCAAACTAAGGGCTGGGCTTCGCTCAGCATCAGGCAGCACCCGTCTTGCTGCAAATAAACCAAGCAGCAAATCTCTTCAATCCGCTGCCTATAAATCCTGTTTTGTTTAGCCGCTCCAGGACTGTGGAACAACCTTCCCACGTACCTCAAATTCGTTGACTATTTTCAAGAAAGCAATTTTGAAAGGTCTTTTTCCTTAGTTGCTTTGTGTAAATTGCTTTTTTTCTTCATTTGTTGTATTATTTACAATGCTGTTGTCTGTTTGCTGAAGCGCTGTAGTCTAAATAAAACGGTGCTATATAAAAGCCCAATGTATGTATGTACTATGTATGTATGTATGTATAAATATTTATTTATTTTTAAATGATACCTGTAAATGGCAGATATCGCTGTTCGATATCGAATCAATAAATAAATAAAATATAAAAAGTGTGCAGAGTATTCAGGGTAGAGACTTCTCAGATTTTTATCCGATTTCAGATTTGTTGTTTCTGTCTGGTGGAAAAAGATAATGCATGTTACTGTCTTCCCATAGTAGAAAACATGCTTTTTAATTGACTTCTCCTATAGCTCTGGGAATACTGTTCCCAGAAGCTCCTTGCAACCAATAACTCCGAGGGGTTACCAAAAGGTGGGAAAACGTCATTATTTCAGCATGCCTCATAAATTTGAATCTTAGTTTTACACAAAGCAACTAAGGAAAAAGACCTTTTAAAATTGCTTTCTTGAAAATAGTCAACGAATTTGAGGTACGTGGGAAGGTTGTTCCACAGTCCTGGAGCGGCTAAAAAAAATAGGATTTATAGGCAGCGGATTGAAGAGATTTGTTGCTTGGTTTATTTGCAGCGAGACGGGTGTTGCCTGATGCTGAGCGAAGCCCAGCCCTTAGTTTGACTGTAAAAAGTAAAACATGATGCAAGATATGCTGGCGCATGTCCATTTAAGCATTTATAAACATGCACCAATATTTTAAATTGATTGCGTTCTTTCACTGGGAGCCAATAATATAGAAGTTAAAATTACAATTGTCCATTTTGTCGGCACTTGCTCTCACCACTGATGAGTATGAATAGTTGCACATTCCACACAAACGGGCAGTAAGATTCTATATGTCATGGAAAACAATGAGACAACATTTAATGAATAATCTTCATGAGTCATTGTCTTAAGATAATTTGTAAAAATTGCGAAAATAAATTGTCTTAAATTGTTTGTTCACTGTTTTTCCAGAGATCGCAGATTCGAGTCCCGCTGTAGTCAATTTGTCTTTGTTCAACCCCAAAAATTGAACCTTTTTTTAAGTACGTCCATCTAACGTCCATACGGTCGATGCAACTTTATCTAAGTTATTTGATCTGCATTATTAGCAAAATGTGCACCAGAAGAAGGGGGGGTCTAAAACACATATAAAGGGTTTCTTCTGAAGACGAGCAGAGTATACTGTTCGAAACGTCGAGACCAAACCGCCTCTTTTCAGAGCCAACACTCAGAGCCACAAAAGAGATTGAATACACGGTTGTACCCGCAACTTTACTGTTTATTTATTAGTTGCGTCAGTCTTACATATGGCTGGTATTTGGCAAACTACCGTTTGATTCACAAATACAACAATTCAATTAAAACAAATGTGACTAATTACGGATTCAAAAAAAAATTAGAAAGCGATGATGATGATTGTCATTATGTAAAGGGTTGGGTGCTTTACAATATATTTGCTTTGCTGTTTTTTTTGGCAGAGTCTCAAGGAAGAAACATGGTAATATTTCGGAGGGAAAAAATAATATTTTTTAAAAACTCTTTTTTTTTTACTGACCATTTTGTGTAGAATTATTGGTTACAAAACATGCACTTGTGTTTACCACATGATACACTTGTCGCATGTAACCAGACACAGGCTGCTGTATTCAAACCTATGGCCTCGTCCTCGATGATTAAAAAGTCCCAACAGTTTTATTGTTACACAACTAAAAAAACCGCTTCAGACCTAGCGCTCTGGCACTAACTACATTCTATGGATATATAGTTGCAATGTGTAATTACAGAAAATCTGCATATGTTTTCTTCCCCTCTCTGTTCCAGGGTTCCACTGAGAACCAATTAGCGAAGAATTAACGAGGTTCATCTGTCACTCTAATTAACTTGTTTTTGAGAAAAATCATCGAATCTGCATAATTCCACCAGGAAATTGCGCGTGAAATGTTCAGCCGGGGATTAAGTGGTCTTGAAAAAAACAATGCGAGGCTGTTTGACCAACCTTATGTCGTCGTTCTATGGAGAGATTTTGCACATGCGTCAGTCTCGGCCGATGATGTTTCGATCTCGCTTGCTCTATAAATGTTGGCGTATATTTTACATGGTTTTGTCCGCCGGAGATTAGGTTTGAGTGTGAATTATAGTAATGGATAGGGGCCTATGTCTTTGTAACGATCAAGAAGCGAAGTCATGCTCGGGGAAAAAACACCTGCATCGTAAAACTTTAAAATAAAATTAAAAAACCACATGAATAATTAGCGGTATTAATAATGTTGACGACATCGGGAAGACAAGTGGACTGGCGTGATTTGCAGAAAATTGTTGTCTAAAAGCATAAAGTTAATTTTGTGTGATTAAAAGCTATGCATTCTACGAAAAAAGCAGTTCTGTATTTGTTTATTCAGGGCTACAGTTACACAATGAACCTTATGAAAAACCTTTCATTTTTAACGTGTACACTTAAAATTCATTGAACAATTATATTTCGTTTTATATCTGTTGATTCATTTGTTTATTGAATTCTTTTGAGAAATTAATCGAACCTCTAGCCTGAATTTGGACAATTGAAATAAAACCATAATACAGAATTACTTTATAACACGTTCCTGTAGGCATTTTGTAATGTACCTTATCTTGACTCAAAGAGAGTATGCGTACCAGTAGCAGTTTTAATTGAGACCCAACCTATTCTTCATTGTACCTTATCTTGACTCAAATAGAGTAAGCGTACCAGTAGCAGCAAGTTGGGGGACCAACATATCCTACGCTGTACCTTATCTTGACTCAAAGACAGTACGCGTTACCGGTAGCAGTCGTGTCAATCTTGTTACGTTAAGTGTGTCGGTACAATAATCACAGGTGTTCATTACGTGGATTGATTGGCTCTAATCGTGTAGCTGTTGTCTCTGTATCAATCCCAGTACGCGCTCAAATTGCCTTGTTTGGACGATTGTCACTCATAGGGACACGTGTAGCAAATTAGCGTTTGCTAAAAAGCGAGCGAAAACACCTACTGTGGATAAAGTGGACATGTCTTGTCTGTTTGTGCGCTCCATTTCGATGGGATTTCTCTTGAGGGCCCGTTGAGCGTTCGCAATTATTTAGGCGTGTTACAATATCTATTTATTTATTTGGCTTTTATTATTTTCAGTTCAGTATTACTTCTCCATTGGTTGATAGTCTTACATCGACGCGTGTAGTTATCCCGTTTCTCCTTTCGCCCTTTCATACTTGTGTTTATTTTATAGTTTACTTGTGTTAGTCTGTTTGTCTTTTGTCATTGGTTTATGTCGTAAATGTTTGTGTTTTTTTTGTGTGTTTTTTTTGGGGGTGATGTTTTGTGATTATAATTGATATTAATTCCCTTGTAAATAATGGTGTTATTTTGTTATAACTTTGAAAGTGGAGGATTTAAAGCTCTGGACATCCTTATCCGACGTTTTGGGAAAGAATTCAGATTAGAACAGGACTTGAACCTGCGAGTAACGTGCCGGTTCTCTTTAACTGAGATATAAATCATATAGCTCAGCAGGTGGGGCGCTGGCATGTTATTCCGGAGGTCGTAGGTTCAAGTCCCGCTCTTGTCAATTTGTCTTTGTTCAAACCAAAATTATTTTAAACTATCCAGTCAGTTTCCCTCGTGGTTTATTACTCAAGGTTAAAGTATTCTATATTTCATATGAATTCCAAGAGTCTCTGTAGATCTGTCCTCCTAATCACATCCTTTTTCTATTTACGGATTCAGTGAGACCCGGTTAAGATTAAACCCTCCTCCGTACACGGCAATGGCCAATTACAAGCTGTTTCATTCATCACGTGCTCATAAAGCTTGGAGGTGGGGTGGCCATGTTTGTTCGTGACTGCCTCTGAAGACTCATGTTCGACGTGATCTCATGCCTCCCTTCGATGGTTGTGAGTCTGCGTTCATTGAAACTGTACGTGAATCTTCTTCTAATCTTACTGTAGAAAATGTCTACAGAGCTCCTGGTACTCAAATTTGACTCAACTTTTAACAATTGGTTTAGAGAGAAGCTTTTGTTAGGGTGATTCGTGCTTTCCCACAGTAGTTGTGTTCTCAGGAAGTGTCCTCTCTAATCGGGATAATTTTGAATCAATTTCATGTAACGCCTGGGCAGATTCCTCACAACGAGACATCATCTCCCGGGAAACGAAATCAGCGGTCCGGGGTTGATTTCACAAAACTCTTCCTAACTTAGGACTAGTCCTAGGCAATGCTAAGAGATAGGACTAGTCCTAAGTTAGGACCAGTACTTAGGACTAGTCCTATCTCTTAGCATTGCCTAGGACTAGTCCTAAGTTAGGAAGAGTTTTGTGAAATCGACCCCAGGTTGGCTCAGTGGTTTCCTTCCCTGCCTTTCACCTCGGCGGACCCCGGTTTGAATTCAGCTTCAGACCGGAAGCCTTGCATGTGGATTGGGTTCTGCGGTCCCTATACCTGGATTACGTAGGTTTTCCCTTTTGGGGTTTTTCCTCCCACATTTAAAACTGAGCATTTTGTTCTCGTTTCCAGTTCATCATGTTATTGGCACTAATTGTACTGTTGGATGTGTAATGAAAAAAAAAAAAAAAAATGGGAGACTTCAGTCTTAACGATCAATTTGAACAAAATTACTTTTGGTTTCTTTTTTTTGTGTAGAAAGGAAAAGGAGTGCGTAACGATCAAATGAGTGGAACTCAATACAAATTGTGTCACAATGTAACCAAAACCACATTTTGATCAGTGTTACGCAGGGCAAAAACGCCGAGTTTCACGAAAAGCCTTTAAGCACCTAGGAATTAACACAGCACTGTGACGTCACACTGCGGACTCGTTTTGTTAATCCCCACACAAACGTGTATTATTACATGGAGAAAAAAACACATAATTGAAACGAAAATTAAGCTGATCAAAATGTCGGAAAGCAGCGGTTGGTGGGAATCTTACAGTGTTGATGAAGAAGAGGTTTTTCAGTCACGCACTTCTGATGGGAGTGATATCAGCTCAAGTGACCAGGGGAGTTCACCAGAAAAGGGACGGGGAAAAAATCAGAAAGGCATGCCGGCGTTTGCGGAGTTGAGCCACACCGGTTTGAACAACTGGCATTTCGCAATAACTTTTTTTTTTTTAGCTTTTGCAATTTTTTTCCCCCGAGCTCTCGCAAAGGTTTATTTGAGCTTTCGAAATGATTTCGAGCAAAAATGATTTTAAGCAATAATTTATTGTGAGCTCTTGCAATAATTTATTGTGAGCTCTTGCAATAATTTTTTTTAAAGCTTTTGTCTTAATTTGTTTTGAGCTCTCACAATAATTTATTTGATCTTCCTTAATCCTTTCAAGCGAAACGATCTCAAGAGCACGAAATTATCTTGCAATAATTTATTTTGAGCATTTGAAATGATTCATTTAGAGCTCTCGCAGTAAGGTATTTCGAGAGCACAAAATAATTTTTTTTGAGCATTCGAAATTATTTTAAGCGAAACGATTTCGAAAATACGAAATGATTTGCAATACCCTTTTTTCGAGCTTCCGCAATAACTTATTTGAACTCTTGCAATAATTTATTTCAAGTGTGCAAAATAAATTATTTTGAGAATTCAAAATGATTTCGAGTGAAATGATTTTAAGAGCACGAAATGATGTACGAGCTTTTGCAATAATTTGGTTTGAGCTCTCCAAATGGTTTATTTCAAGCGCAAAAAATATACTATTTTGAGCGTTCGAGATCCAAAGAAACCAATCAGTAAACGCATATGAGACGAAGATAAACAACCTTCACGTGTCCGCAGTATGTCGTATTGGTTCCGAACATACGAGGGCGCCGCCAACGGCGAAAACACACTAGCTCAAAAAATTGAGCAGGGGGGGGGGCGTGTTTTTCCGATCAAAATGTCAGCAAAATTTCAAACTTACGACCAAATAGCAACTAAACACATATTAAACAAATACAAAGGATCAAAAATCGTTTTAATGATTTCGTTCAAGTTGACCTTTAATATTCTCATTTTGGTCAGAGCATCCGCCCACAACAAGACGACTTTTAGAAAACCATTTTATTCATACGGCGTTTAATCGATCAACCTGTACACGCATCACTCCACGCAGCTCCCAGCCGTTATTGATAGCACACTAACCAATGATACTAGTATATCTGTGCGATATTCTCTTAACACTGACATTTCTGATCAATTCTGTCCCTATTTCAAATCACAGACCATTGTTTCCTCAACTCTACTCCTAGTCATAACTAGTGGAGTGTCGTGGCCGAGCGGCCTAGTTCATCACTGGACCCATGCTCTGGTGTTGTCAACAGCAGAGTGTGGGTTCGAATCCCGGTCAAGACACTTGTGCCCTTGAGCAAGGCAAAATGGGAAAGTAGTGCATTCTGCTCTACCAGCCAGGCTCCTAGTGGATGATACCCATGCCTACATCATAACGGTGTGAGGGGGGTAACCCTGTTTCAGCCCCAGGAGTAGGTGGCAACGTGCCCCCGGTGACAGTTAATTTGAGTCTACAGCCCATATCAGTATAGTGTAGCCCTCACCATGAAATGGCCGTCCGGCCTTGTGAGCTAGGCGACATCTCTCTCTTTCTTTTTTTTAGTTAAAGAATAACACCTTCGTTACACTAATAGTAGCACCTTGCATTCTTTCACAGTAGTCATGAATCACTGACTGGGGTGAAGTCTATGAAGATGTGACGTCACAGGTCACATGGTCTATACCATGCTCATTCTTTGCATAGCTCAGAACTTCTCTGTTACTCTATAGCGGAATTCACTGTGACTTTTGTGAGCCCGATTCTGCCACGCTTCTGTCTCAGGCACGAGACCGATTCTTCACCTCTCGGCTGACTTTAAGGTCTTTAGATTCTTCAGAAATTGATTCACAGGGGAAGAAACAATAAAGTCGAGAATGAGTCGAGAACCAGAAACTCGTTGGTTCTCGACTCATTCCAGACGTTTCGTTCCATCTTGAGAGATGATTTAGGAAGCTAAGTTAATTTTGTCTGGCTTTTTTTACTTTATGTTTTTCGTCTTTATTAATAATAATAATAATAATAATAACTGTATTTATATAGCGCCTTTTGCCAAAGGATACAAAGCGCTCAGTATTTTTACCGGCCATGTATGTGGAGCTACGTTTTGAAGTATGAGACCTATGCATTTATAGCACCATGTAATGGTTTACAAGGTGCTGTGGCGCAATATGCTGCCGATCAAACCAGGAACACCGGGGCGAACCCCTTCTCTTTTCGATAAGTGCACTGGGTTCTTTTACGTGCATTACACAAGACACGGGACCAACGGCTTTACGTCCCATCCGAAGGACGAAGCAATAATGGTTAAGTGTCTTGCTTAAGGACACAAGTGTCACGACCTGGGGTGAAGCCCAAAGGTCATTTGTATCCTGCGAATGGCGCGGATAATGTGCTTCAATCGAGCCCTGATTTTTTTCTTTTGTATACTATGTTGTTTTCTTTTGTACAGGGTAATGCCCAAAGGGTGCGTCGTTCGTGGGTGCGAGTGGGCCAATGGTGAAGCCCAAGGGTCATTTGTATCCTGCGAATGGCGCGTTCACCGAATACTTCACCTCCACTTAGTTACGGTGGTTTTTGTATATTTACATTTTAAATCTTCTTATGCTTGCCATCTTTTGTTTACTTTTTTACTACCATTTTTAGATTTGTTTACATAATATGAATTGTTATTCTTAATGAGCAAGGTCTGGGAGGGCACATCTTTTTTGATGACGGCCTCTGCTTGTATATTGTATTGTCCAAAGAATGAAAATAAATAAAAAATAAATAAATAAAATAAAAATAAATAAATAAAATAAAGTACAAAAATCTGATTTACTGATTATGTAAAAAAAAAAAAAAAAAAAAAAAAAAAAAAAAAAAAAAAAAAGGAAAAATAAGAGAATGTAATTTGTTTGTGAAGTAGTCACATTACAGCGAACCCGGTAAATCTATTGACAATATGAGTTTAAAGGTCAGTACACGTTTGGTAATGACAAATTAATGGCAATAAAAACTTACTTGGTAAGAAGTACAGCAGCCTTGGGTAGTATAATGAATTTTGAGAAACTGTTAACTTCGAAGTACTACGGTTATGGAAAATACATATCACTTTTTATTCCCCAAAATTTGAATCCGAGAAGTGTTTCTGTCAACGCTTCTCAGACTGCGTATACCAATGGAGGTAGATGGGGAATATTCTTCCTGCGTGGAAGTATTCGCTCCGTTTTTTCGGTGATATCTCAAAAACGCGACCACCTTTTGAAGTGAAATTTTCACAGGTTAGTTTTATCGTATGTATCTATACATTTACATGGGATTAACACAATCAGTAGGCTCCAATTACCAAACGTGTACTGTGCCTTTAACCGATTGGTGCATTACAGTAGGAAACTACGTTGTTATCCGCACCGGACTATGACGAGAATAAAAACAATTAGATATTAACCAAAAAATGTATACTGGAAAACAAATTAAATTGGTAAAAATCTTAGTTTTTATGGAGGGGCCATTAAATTTGATAGACGGACGCAGACGAGACCCAGGAACATGACACGCATTGGACAATTTAACCCCACCCTTCCTCTATTTAACTAATACAGAATTTTGTTTTTTCAAACAGGGAAGATTTGCCTGTCGAGGCAGTGACGTAAACAGCGGTCGAAACACTTGCCCCACTTGTTGCTCCCCTGTAAGAAAATGTTTAGTTATGCCACTGCCCATTTGACCCTCCCCCACCCCCTCTCCCTCCCCCACATACACGAACACCCTTACATTTGGCGGTTACGGGATACCTCCATTGTTGTTCTACTATTCCCTTTTCTTAAGAAATCCTCTTTGGGGTAACACTAGAACAAAGAAAACATTATGGGGTATATAGCATTGTTTTATTGTGTATACCCCGTAAGTTGGCGTGTGTAAGGGCACACACAAGCACCCCCCACCCTCACCCAGCGTACCCCCACCTCTAAATTTTAAAATGCAATATGAAAATATATTACAACATGGCACTGACACATTTGAGTACAGGAACAAAGGAACAATACTCAATTTTGAATGCAACGTTTTTTGGATCCCGCAATTTGCCGTTTTTTATATTTTCTTCGTTACTTCCTGCATACGGGCGCCCGTTGAGACCTTCCTATTGCAACCCCCTCCCCGGAACAATTTTGGGGGGTTTGATTTCTCAGTAAATCGTCTCCACTGTTTCCAACACAGATTTACGCCATTGGATTTGACATGATAATTCTGCAACTAGATTTTTTTTAATTTACAAAAGTCATTTGCATTACAAGTCATTCGTTCCGTAGTTCACATGCACTATCGAGAGAGAAATTATGTGAACTTGGGCGATTTTAAGACGTCACACATTATGCCTCCGTTCGTCCATCTTGCACGCTTCGTCGCTCTACAGACAACATCTTTCCCGCCAAGACTTGACAAATTCTTTTGGTTTTTCTTTTGGCGTTTTTTTTTCCACAGCATTGACAGAGGCTCGTGTCCAATAAATTCCGATTGGCCGAAAGCCCAGAGCTGAGGTACTCCCCAATTAGAATTTAATTTTTGATGAAATCACCTGTGTTCATGGAGCAAATAATCACTGGGATTAATAAAAAAAAAAAAAAAAACAGAAGTGAGAGACACGGTCATCAATTTTATAGTGGATGCTGGGGGTTGGTGGTCGCGCTGGACTAGCCGTTCGGGCCCACCGTGTTTGGAGCCAAGTCACCGGTGGTTTTATCGTGTCTTAAGCCCCGATATAAAGCTTCATCTGTGTGCGAGGGCATATTAGTAGGCAATGAGGCGGCTGAAAATCAATGTCGATTCAACACATATATCATTCACTGAATTAATTTATATAAAGCACATGTAATCTATATATTCACAGGCCCACCTGATCAACAATGTGTACTAAGATAAGATGTGTTCGTTCGATTATCATGAATCGTATTGTACTTTGCTCCAGGTTCAAGGTCGTAGGCCTACCTATTATTAAAGTTAGGAAAAACATCTGCAGTACAAAATATCATACAAAGCACTATTAGGTTTCTCGAGAGAGAAAAAAACCCAACTTAGCTGGTCGGACAAAACCAGGGGCGGATCCAGGATCCGGGGGGGGGGCGTGAAAATTTACCAAGCAGCAATTGGTGAATGCACTTTTTTGTGGATCCTATACGAGCGCGTAACGCGAAGCCCTTACCACATGGGCCGGTTCCGGGGCCCGCTTAAATGCTCCGAAACAGTTAGGGTTCTAGATGCTCTGTGGTGCGATCTCATGCAATATCTGACCACTTTTGTTTTAGCAAGATTATTCTGAAAACTTTATTTTTGAGTTGGGAGTCATTGATTTGAATCAGCCATCCTGAGTTATATAAATCAAAATGCAGGCTACAATTAATACTTATTCAGGGGAAAAAAAACTGTTGGGTGAGACAAACGATAGTGCAATTTTTACTATAATTAACCAAATAGGGTCTCTTTGTATATAAGTTTTCACATACTTGAGGATTAGATATGTTACTGCTGATATAGTGATAAGAACAAGTTGTGCTTCGACAGCGCTATCGAGCAACAATAACATTAATGTACATGTGAGGGTAGGCCAAGAGGCCTAGCCCTCTCCCCAGTACTATCTGCACTATTGATAAATAACAGTTTGAAAGAAGCACAATAGATACTAACACTCTTTCTTGAATACGAAAACAATCTGTGATTTTCTGAACAGAGTGAGACACGATTATACGATGCTATGATTATATGATGCTACGTGTATGTCTTCACTAGCCCCATAGGGCCAATCCACTTCGTTCGTATCCTTGCCAATTGGGCCTAGCACCATTGCAATCCTATTTTTGTGCCCGATGTAACTTTTAATCCGGGTTATAAAACTTACCAATCAAATGCTACTGCTAAAATATATCCGATTTCTATCGCGTGTGTGTGTGTGTGTGTGTCTGTCTGTCTGTGTGCCTTTTTTAAAATCTTATTTTTAGTTTTCAAAGGTACGCCATGTTTGTTTTGAATCAGTCTGTGTTATCTCATTAAAACCATTTTGAACCATTCAGTCCAAAAGACGTGGAAAGAAAAAATAAGCATACGGAAAACGAAAACGTATAACCAAAACGTATCGATAGTTCTTCTCCCCCCCCCCCACCCCCTCCCCCCTCTCTCTCTCACAAAATCGTAACCACCATTTTTTCACGCGGTCAAATCTTCGTGATCGTTTTTATTTTTTCAGCTAAACTTTTCTGAAAGGGAATTTTTACATGAAATTATGTTGAAAACCTGCCTGAGCTTTTCCCAAGACATTTTTATACACCACACAGTTTTTAAATAATTATCCGCAGTTAAAGACAATTAACCAATAAGTATTTTTTTATGCAGCAGACTTCAACCTGGGTCTACTTTCAGAAACTGTTTACCAGTAAAGCAAATGTTTGTGTTTACCGGTGCTACAGCAGTGCCTAAGCGTTAGTGTATTTCACAGACAATTAGGAGGATTTGACGATGTGCGAGTATCACTTTCACAATTGCATTGCATCGTTGGGTCATTTGTCTGCTTAGCAACAACCACTAAGTTAGCGTGGATCTTGCTTTGTTTTGTTAGGGTTAATGTTATAGGATAAGGATGTACGTGTGTCCGTAAGCACAAAACATCTGCTTACATGAAATTGGCCCCATACGTATGAGACGTCCCCTATGAACTATGTTTTTTTTTTTCTTCTCACAAACTTACAAAATGACTTCATTAGTTTCCTAAGGACTTCGTTCACAGACGTGTGGTTTTTCCCTCCGGCCCACTATGGCAAGGCTGACTCTTTGTAATAAATATGAGCACCAGACTGATTGTTTTCCCCCGCATAATCAATTCAATGAACAGAGGGAGAAGGCACGATAAAGGTAATCACTGCGAGCACCAGGGCCAGATTATTTATAGTTTGTTTACTTTACTTACGCTCTAAATTATGTTGGTGTAAAGCGTTTGATACGGAGCAAGAAAAAAAAAGTCATAAAACAAAAACCATGTACTTCTGTTTTATACGAGAAGCTGATGTACAGGCCAAAAAACAAACACAATGTCTGCGTGTAAATGTTTAATATGGTTTTTAGAAAACATTGACATTATCACATTAAAGCTCATAAAATGTTAAATTTTACCAAGGAACTCTTAAATCTCAAAAGTCAAGATTTCAGAAGGGGGAAGGTGGGCACGGACATCAATTGGGGGCACGGACATCAATTGGGGGCACGGACATCAGTGGGGGGCACGTCCCCCCCTTAGTGTACGCCACTGTGACATTGAATCCTAAAATGGCGCAACCAAGACTATTGTGATGAAGAAGTCAGTGAGTTGGGATAATTGATGGGTAGGTTTTTTTTCTGGTAACGATACCCCAACCTGCTTAAGTTCTGAAAGAGAACTTGCCTGCTATCTTTATCTATCTGGCGCCGGGTTGATCTGGATTTTCTTCACTTTACCCGAGTTAGACCAACTAATTGTGTCGGTGACGACAAGCCTTCTAGGGGGCCAAATTCACGAAGAGTTAACATTGATCTTTAACTGTGTATCAATCTTGATTGCTGAGCAAAGTGTGATGTCACAATACAACCGCGTTGACATCCGTGTAAACCATTTTTACGAGAATTAACGATTAAGTATTATAATACACAGTTTGTTACTGAAAAAAAATAAAAAAATTAAAACACTTCAAACTTTGCACAAAAAGTGATATATCGAGGTACCTTTGAGCACTGTGATTTTACGAACCAAAAACAGCGTGATGTCATCAATTATGGGTGTGTTTTGAGTGTCAGTCAGCCAAGAACAGCATGTTGTGAATGAAAAACGAATGGTAACATGAACATCAACATCTGCCTTCGGCAGTTTCGGAATAAAATTTTACAGAGTAATCATTTTAAGTTTGGATATAAAGTGTTAGGGTCACTAGAGCAGGAAGTATCGAGTTGGTTCATTTCACACTCTTTTCTTTTTTTAAGTGAGAGCGAAAGAAAGAGAATTTGAAGAAAAGTGAACATTACAGGATTAGTTTTTGGCTTCTTTTCAGATTTAGAACACTCCACCATCCTGTATCTATTTATGAATTCATTCTTACTTAATTTGTTCCTAGTAAATCTGAGTGGAGCCCATTTTTCTGCAAATGTTTGTACTTTATAGTAAAACTATTTCTGCTAACGTATGTTGTGTATGCTTGGTATCGAGTATTTTCATGTGCATTTTTTACATTCATATTAGTTTTAGGTTACCAGATGGTCATTATGTTTTATGACTGCCAACAATTCCAAATCTATCAAATTCAGAAAAAGGCGCAATATTTTCTTCTCTTTTGCTCTCTCTCTCTCTTATTTATTATATGAATGCCTTGCAATTCAGCAGATGCCGCGATCTGCAAATAAGGAACTTACCATATACTAAGTTGAACTGAGTTGGACTGAACTGAACTGAAACTTTGGTTTTAAAATCTCCATGTTATCTTAATGGTCAGCGATAGAATTTATTTACTGAATATTATTTTCTATTGATTATGAAAACTAAATCTTTTTTAAGTGGACCTCAAAGAAGGCCAGTCTTTATATTCGGTTGCGATGTTCATGTCGTTAATTTCATAACACATTGTCAATTGTTTATGTGAAAGAAATATTGCCTGGGAACGAAATGAAATTTCGAGGCAATGAAATAATTTCGAGGGAGCGAAAAGAATCTATCGAGGTGACGAAATTAATATTTCGAGGGAACAAAGTAATTTTAATATTTGTTTTACATTTTCAATGCTTTTTTACATGGGGCTCTGTATAAATATTATTTCGAGGTAACGATTTTTTTGTAATTTATATATATATATATTTCTTTTTTTTGGGGGGGGGACGAAATAATATTTCGAACAAACGAGAAAAAAGGAATTAAACAATGTTTCGAGGTGAACAATAAATCAATTGGAAAGTGATTTAAATAAATCAATAAAATGTGGAACGGCAACTGTTTCTGAATCTATTAGTTTTACAGAAGAATTGTACGCAGTCAACTTTTTATATATTTTTTAATGTAACCTTTTTTTGGAAAAAGAAAATACATATATATATATATTGTTCTTTGCCTCTCTTTTTGCTATAAATGGATATGTTTTCGTTGTTCTTGTTTATGCTTGACGAGTCGGTTTGGATCGAAAGCTAAGGCCATCTACCTACAAATAATATATAATAAAATTATATATATATATATATATTATAATATTATATATATATATATATATGATATATAATATGATTGAACGTTCTAGCTGTCACCAAAGCTTTCATTTCATGCTCGAGCGGCGTGAACAGACCTGACAAATAAACATAAACATTCAATTGTTTTATGATCCCATGGTCCGCGGGATCCCATGAGTGAGTCCGAGGCGACATTCAGTCCCGTCGTCGGGGGGCTCGTCGACGGCATCGCACGGGTAACAGGAGACCCGTCGCTCGCTTCACAATCTAAATCTCGGGACTCGATGCATGTCATCAGGTCTCGGTGTCATAATTATTGGAATGATGGTTGTCTCATCATTTATTGTAATTTGATGCATGGCAATAAATACACGCCCTTTTTCAAAATCTTGATTTAAAATCTTCACTCAAACATCACATACAAAACACTCATAGCCACTAGTGATGAGGTATATTGTCATTTAATTGAATTAAGATGAATTTTTGAAATTAAGAGATGAAACAAGAGCGAGGTTTTTATGTCTTCACAGCACGGGGGCCTTAAAAAACCACATTCAGCTAATCAAATTTAACGAGCTCTAAATGTTGCCATTCGGGGCCGGCAAGAACCGCCAAGCACGGTGAACAACTGAGCGGGTTTGATCTCACAGGCCCACCCTTGGGGATTGCAATCAACAAGCCCAAGCTAAACACGTCTGCACAGCGCGCAGTGTTTCGCTTCTTGTTTTTTTTTCAAAGTCCACGTTGAAAAGGCGGGTTACCTTTTGGGGATTAAAACATGATGATAAAATTACAGATAATGGAAACTGTTAAAAGCTTCCCTTTCTCTCTCTCTCTCTCTCCCTCTCTCTCTCTCTCTCTCTCCCCCCGACTCTTGTCTTTCGTTCGTTAGCTCATCGGTTGCGGGTCTCATCTCGCGGTGATTCTCGATCCTGCTTTAACCGTCATCAGACCCGTAGATTGATGACTCGGGGAAAGCCGTGCGCGAGCCTTCCTTAAACTAACTGGTGCCGAGTGATTACTAAATAGCACGGGGGCTCCGTGGGGAGCTTGTGACCGTTGCTGTGGATTTCCGGTTTTAACAAAAAGTCCATTTTCTGACTTAAAGTAACAATACTTGTTGCCATAGATTGTTTATAGAAGCTTCTTTTTTATATGTAAGAATCAGGAAAAATAAACACTTGGGGTTTCGGCTGAGCTTACTGCTGGGTTTGGCCGTTTTTTACAAAACAGTACAAATAAAAGTATCCGAGCCGGTCTGTTTTTGTGCCACCGCGGTCAAGATCGATCACAGTAACTGTTAGCTGTACAACTTTTCTTTGCTCAGTTTGATAAATGCCATTTTCAGGACGTTGGAATATTTTCACACCATTTCGTGGTTGTTGTTTTTTTATTTTTTTTTTTTACAATGCCGGTGTTTTGTTTTCAAGTTGCCCAAAGTTTTAAAAAGATACGGTTTTCAGTTATAAAGAGTCGTGCAGATGCAAGTTAAGACGTAATCAACGTTTGTGGGTTCGAATCCAGGCCACCCTATTCGAAGCCAGTGCGTACTTTGGTCATCTGTGGTTTCACGTCGGAAAAAAATTGCAACGGAATCGATTTATGATGCAAATGTCTCTTAAAACCCTCCCGAGCATCTATCAAAAAAGCAGGACAAAAGAAGTTGGGGAAATGTGCCTAATTTGCATAAATTAAAAAGGCCGTTTTTGCCTATATTTTCACAAATGTATGCATACGCCCTGATATCATAGAAATGATATCATTATCACATAATATTTGGGTAGATAATGATCAATGCATTTTTCCCAATACATTTGAGCAAGATAAATTCCAAACTGGCCGCCTTTTCCCCGCCAAAATCAAATTATCACTAGTTAATAAGATAATAATCTGATTTGGATGACCTATAGCTGCGCAAAAATAAAAAATTAAGTTGATAATCTATGCGCAGAAGCCTAATTTTTGTACAAGTTGAATCATTTCCACATACTATTTTGCATTGATATTTTCACTGAAAAATGTTTGCAAATAAAACAACCAAGTACCCATTCCAAGATGGCCGTTACTTTCCAAGATAGCTGCCTTTTCCCCTTACATCTTACTTTGAATCTTTTAATGATAACATTTTAGGTGTAATGTTTAGTTTTTTGCATTGTGATCTTCATTGAAAATGTTTTATAATAAATAAATCAACCCATTACAAATTCCAATGAGATGGACGTTTTCCCGCCAAAATCTAACTTGGGCTCTGTTAATGTTAACCTGTGCATTAATGTGTTTGTTTGAGGTCTATATTGGGGCAAATGACATGGGAACACCGCATCATTTACATGATTTATTTAAGTTAATGGTTTTTCTTTAAAAACCAGGATTGGTTTTGTCAAGAATAATGAGCGGATCTCATCTTCGCTTGCCAAAAAAGCACCGCATCCTATCAGCAAGCTTTCTTACAAACAAGCGCCAGGTATTGACGCTACTATACAATGTAAAAGTCAGGAGGTCCCGTCCCCCTCCAGAAGCTGGTGGACATCTCCCAATCCATGAGAGCCAAGTGTCATACTCTGGGACTTCAGGGATGCCTCCGTTGTACACCTTCTTAAAAAGGAAAGGAAATCACAAATTTTGTGACAACCACCGGGGCACATTGCTCCTGTCCATAGCCAGCAAGATCCTTGCAAGAGTCCTCCTCAACCGCCTCATCCAGCACCTCGAACAGGGACATCTTCCTGAGAGTCAGTGTGGCTGCCACGCTGCTGAAAGAGGATCAAATATGGACATCATCTTCGTGGCAAGACAACTCCAGGAGAAGTGCCAGGAGCAGAGCAGGGACCTCTACACCACCTTTTGTAGATATTACAAAGGCCTCTGACACTGTCAGCAGAGAGGGTCTATGGAAGATAAGTTGTGGCTTGTGCGTTTGGGACAGTGGAGAAACATCAGATGCCTTCCTTGTGAGTTGTGATACATGGAATGAAGCAGGGCTGCGTATTGGCACAGACACTCTTTAGCATTACGTTGTCGGCCATTACTCTCTGATGCCTTCCGTGAGAGAAACGCAGGACTGATGAGAAGCTCTTCAACCTGCGTCGTCTGCAAGCAGTATCAAAGACTTCCTCTTCGCCGGTGACTGCTCACACAACTTCATCAGCGAGTAGAGAACGAAAGCAAGTACTGTCGGGCTCTCTGTGACAACTTCAGGCCTCATCAGCACCAAGAAGACCGTAGTCCTAATATACCAGCTCTGTACTAGAAAGCCCCCACTATAAATCCAGCATTACAGTGAACGGTGAAGTTCTAATATGATGGACAAGTCCACTTATCTGGGCAATACCTTTACCAGGTAAACAACGACGAAGAAGTCTAGTGATAATTCGATTTTGGCGGGAAAATGGCGGACATCTTGGAAATTGACGGCCATCTTGGAATCTCTCGTGCTCTTTAATGTATTGGGAATGCAGTGATATCCGTGTATATGGGATATACAAAAAATGATAATATCATTTCTACATAATATCAAGGCGTGTGTGTACATTATATTAGGCCAAATTTGTTGTTTGATATGTTGGCGCCAACCCTGGGTATAAATTTGTTTAAAGGGAAGAAATGTAATAATTAAAATCCATTGAAATTAGTTATAAATACGTTTGAAACCATTTCTGGCCGTTTTTTCATTGTTGTATGACGACAGCGCGCGTGGAACTTTGGAGTGCACAATTTTTTGCACAACGAACATGCAGAAGATTGCTCAGGCCCGGTACTTTAAAACAGTCTAGATTGTAGGATGGAGGGAAACTTGCACCAGGCAAGGAGTTCCAAAGAGATGCAGTACGTGGAATAAAGCCATTGGAATGGCTCTTTGTTCTACATCTCAGCAAAGCTAGAGTGTACGGGTAAGGACAAGCAGCAAGCCTGGTTGTCCGAAAACATGTCTTAATAGCTCTCATGGATGAGCCGTTGAGGCCAAACATATCTCACAACATGCACTTTAAAAATGAAGCGTTTTTGATGATGCATGTACTTTTGTTTCAGTGGAAGAATCTGAGAGGGAATAACCTTGCCTTGGTACATGGTTAGCCACACAAGCTGTTTAAGAAATAACACAGTCGCCAGTACATTTCAACAAAGCTTCCCCTCTATAAAAAAAAAGAGAATAACTCTTCGATGGATAGGATGGGGTGGTTAATAACTCTTCGAGTTTATAAGCATGGTAATTAATTCACACAAGTGTTGCAAGTTTCTATTAATTAGGTCACCCATTGCACTCACATGAAGAGGCTCGCCACAGTCTGACATGAAACTAATTGGACAAGCTCGCTAATAACATAAAGAACAGTTATCCGATCACACAGGGAAAATTGACACTTATATGCTATAACATGGATGTTGGCAAATGAAATTTATGAAAGTTTACGAAACGCATCATTATGGTTTTGCTATAGAATCCGTTCAATTAAAAAAGCTTTGTTTGGCCAATGTCCGTGGAGCGGCTGTCGCTACTAAATTAAAATGAAATTACTCGTCCTCGTCTGTGGCGATGTAATTCAATTCTTGCCTGCCCGCGATAATCATGCCATTTCCCAACGAGATTGAAAGTTGACTGTGCATTAAATGATATAGTGTTACTTCCAAATGGTATTATAACACCGACGGATAATTCCGAGTGGATGATGATGGGTGCTTTGCCCGAGTACGGGAGAGCAACATTATTGGCAATGATGAAGTATGCATGATGTTTAAAAAGTTGATTTATATTCTAAATGATAGAAATGGGGGAAAGGAAGGGGTGGCTCTGAGGCCATTTTATGCACGAGTGGGACGAGTGACACTATCAGAGTGGTTTCTTTCCTAAGCTATCGAAAGCATGGGTTAGAAAGATACGTCAAAATGGATGTACAAGGGGAATGTAGTGGACCAGTTATACACCAAATAGCATCTGCAAATTACTGTTTGATCTAGCTCAGATGGAAAAAAAAGGTGACAATTTGGAAAGCTTTGACACAATTCTATCACAGAAACATCAAAACATCCAAATAAAACAACAGACAAAATGTTAAAACATTTTACTAGCTCTAAGCTTGGAATTTAGATCCTTATGGTGCTCTAGCAGTGGGCATCTCAATCCACATAATGTGCCTGCTGACCACTGGGGTAAAGCCAGAGACTAAAATGCAGCCCAACGCTGTAGCCTACCTAGAAGAAGGTCCCGTCCAGGTCCAAGCTTATAGTGACTTGGCTAATAAGGGCCGGCTCTTGACGATCTCGGATCATAAATTTGAGTTCCTGACATGTCTTTCACATTGTGTCGGTGGATTTGGTATTTGAGAGTTACTTTACATTTCATTTTCTACTAGTTTCCAAGCACTACATGTGCTCACCAAGCACCGAGGGGGAAATTTAAATTGTGTAGCAAACTGTCTTGATAGTCTGGTCGATCTGTGCAAGATAATGGGTTCACTTTCACCTATAGACAAAATTGCCGCACAAATATTAATTTTTTGCAAATGTCTCTTGAAACCCTCCCAAACAACATATCGAAAAAAGGAAGTTGGGGAAATAAGCCTAATTGGCATAAATTGAAATGGTCGGTTTTGCCTCTAGTTCCACTAAGGCCTAAAAAAATAAATGTTATGCTGGCGTAAACGGGCCAGAAAAAAATAGGATAAGTCGGTAGTTGTTGTTTTTTCCTCCCAGCAACGAAAATGACATGATTTCTAATGTTTTAGACTTCAAAGAAAGCAGCCCATGTAGTCACCATTGTGAAACGCAGCGCAGCATAGTGGGAGTCTGGTACGCGACTAAACATGTACAGTACATGTGCATCTATCTTTGTACTACTTATAAGAGGAATATCAATTCCTACCTTCAGCTTCCCTGAGTTATTTTCATCTTAAGTGTTTTCTCCTTGTTGCCCTTAACCAAGAATGGCTTTTTAGCCTTGTTTGGGGCGAACTTTCATTTGAAAAAAATAAAGAACATTTGTTTGTGTGTGTTTTTTTTTTTACATTGGGCAAAATCATAAATCCGTATTCACATTTGCTAGTTGGCCATTATAAAGAAAGTTACTAGTTACAAATTACGATTTACTAAATCGTAGCTACAAATTTCTAGTTCATTCAAAGAAACTACTAATAAAATTCGTATAATACGAATTACTAATATGTCATGGCAAAAACTGATTCGCAAAAACAAGCTATAAATTCGTAGTTGTGAATCTTTTATTCGTTATCTTACACAGATTACTAATTTTGTTATCACCTACTACTTATTCGTATTACAAAAATTACCAATTCCTGATTACAGTGAACTTACTATTTATTCGAATTATAAATTTGTTATTTGCAATTACAATTTTCTATCCGTTCTTACAAATTACTTGTTCGTTATTACAAATTACTTATTCGTTATTGCGGTTTACTTTACCCCTGATTAAGAATAACAAAATGCCGACGTTTCTTTTTGAGCTGCATATTAACGTCACAAAAGCCCAAAACAGCGCCCTCACTGAGGTCAATGAAGACATAATCATTGGCTGAGAGTTGTGCGTGGCGAGTATAACGCGTGCACGTTTCCATTGGTTGACCCCAGCGATAGCGGCCATTGCAAAGGGGACCCAATCTCATGTCTCATTGATTATGTCAACAAAAATAACTATGCCAAGTTTTAAAGGAATTTGACCACAAATATGTAATTTATGGGGGAAAAATGTATTTTTGACCAAAAATTGGTAAAATTTGAAAAAAAATCCTTTTGTGGCCATTTTTATTATTTTTTTTATGAAATCATGTACAACTTGTTAAAATGAACATTTGTGACAAGTTTTTTGAAAATCTGTCATAAACTTTAGAAAATATGGAGGGGTACATTTTTCCCCCTCCATGTAAGTTCGCAAAACCCCGCCCCTAATAGGGTTAAATTAATTAATGGATTTTCTCATTATTTAGGACTCTAATTAGCGGGAACTTTTTTTCTATGTATTTGACACACTAATATCAACCAATTCATAAAGGTTTTGTGTTATACCCCTGCGGAGACTACGAAACTTGAAAATGGAAGAGATATTTGGACGATGCCCTATAGTCTAATGGCTCTGCTTACCGCGGAGCTTTGCGCTTACGTCCCATGGGATGCTTTACATAGCTCCGAAATATAGCCATGCAATTGGACAATGATTTATTTTGCTTTTAGCATCCACAGCTACCACCATTGTGTGCTAAATCGCAAAACTACAATTATCATTTTTTAACAACCGTAATTAATTATGTTTTAATAGTTTACTTCGATAATGTCGCGGTGTTGTTTTCGTCACTTCTGACTTGTGACTATTAAAGGTTAAAGATAGCTCGTGTCATTAATGTTGAATACATGATAAATTATTAATATAATGACATGTTAGAAATGATCGCAATAAGCGATTCTTGGTTTCCACAATCTAATTTCTTTCATCTCGACACATTTCACGTTTATTATTTTCTATGAAATCCGCGCATCCTTGTCGTCACTTTTGCACTTTCACTTTGAACTGATTCGATTTCTGAACCGGAGCGCTAGTCTTGGTGCAATACGTCACTCGGGATATCGGTCACTGCATAATGTGGCGAACGCCAACGCTGGTTTATTACGACAAGCAGCGGGCGCCCTTTATCAGTCGGTAATCGTGTGGCTCAGTAGGATTGGCGTGTTAGGGTGTTGAACCAAGACTAGCGAAACAGGTGCGATTCGGCAGTAAAACATAAACAGAACCAATCCAATTATACGGACAGCATTTTGATTAAGAGGTATCAGCTAGCCTCTGTTATTTCAGATACGTTACATGACATTTTATTGTCCTATAAACATTTATAAAGATATCTCAAACAGTACAAGTGTTTCGTGGAACTATAATGTGGACAACTTTTCTTCTGTTTGTGGATAATTAATCACTGTCAAGTCAATTTTTCGGCAGATCTGCGCTAGTGATGTAGAGGGAATTAAAATAAATGAAGATTGAAGAAACATTGCTAAAGGTCGTTAGTTTAACTCGTGTAAGGCCGCCGAATGCCAGCAATGTGTTTGAACGTTTACCATTCAGTGCTGTTTTACATAATTAGGCCTAGTTGTTATAACTCATTGTATAAATGTCACACGAAGCTACTGCCGGTGGTGGCCGCCATTTCGGGAGTCGCATTGCACGTAAAAACTCATGCTTGCGTTTTATCGCTGCCTCGCCTAAAATGGACATTGGCTCCCAAAACGTGACAGGCAGAATAATGAGTGCTATACGATCATGGCGTCAGGTGAATTTGGCCAATAGCACAACAAAATCATTATTCTAGATGTAAAACGATTTTGCTCTTTTGGGGAAGGATGTTCACCAGCCAAACGTACTTTGTCTTAACTAAGAAAGGTTTGCGGTAGAACCATGTTAAATTCTCTTTTGAGTAACTGTTGGTTCTGAAACATGGTGTTACCGCAAACCTCTCTTAGTTATACTCCCACCATGCAAAGCTTCCAATCGTACTTTGTCTTGTGAGCTGCTGGTAAATATAATTCCATTATAACTAGTCCTTTTCCTATACGCAAAATCTTAGCAACGAGATCAGGACCCAAGTTCATGGCTCTGCTTACCGCCGAATTCTGCGCTTGCGATCATCATTCTTCGCTTACAGAGCAAGCGCTGAATTTTCGCGCTAGCTGTGTAAGCGAAGAATGCCTATAGTAGCGTGTGGAGTACGCAAGCACACAAGCAAACATTCCCTGCTAACCTGTGAAATACGCATGACGTATAAAGCGCGGAATTCACTGCTTCCGTAAGCGCCGAGTCTTTGCTAACGGTAGAGCAGAGCCACGGGCCCGGGTCCTGGTAACGGTAACTTACTTATAAATCCATGATGCCGCGAATGATTATCAGATAACACCCAATATAATACTATATGCATTTTGGAACATTTTCAAGACTACAGCTTCCGCTAGGCCTCGCTATAGTTAGTTTAGAAACGAGTAGATTCGGTACATGGATTCAAACAAGAGACGGTGCCTATAGTCTGGAGCCCGAGCCCTAGCTTTGTAATCGGAATGATCAGTGACGGCATGGCTCGATTTCACAAAGCACTACAGACTGTTGTCAAGTACCATATTGTGATTGTGATTTGTATTGTGCAATAACACTTTGCTAAGCAATTAAGAGTGATTCTCCGCGAAGATCATTCATAGCTCCTTGTAATTGAGCCCTTCCTCTCGATTTCACAAAGCACTATAAGATTCATTTTATAATAATTATGATGAGTTGTCAATATTTCCATAGTATATTTTGTATTGTGACTTCACACTTTGCTTAGCAATTAGGATTACACATAACTTTTAGGACCAATCTTAGTGCTATGTAAAATCGAGCCCTGGTAGTGGACTATTTTCTCATGAATCTCCGCCATTTTGTTGCAGCCTTAAGCTGCGTTGTTTCATTGGGCGGTGTGTCAACGCCAACTTCATCGTCACGTTTTGGGGGCAAACGGAGATAACGAATTTTCATCATTTCTGCGCGCCAATTGCCTGGGCCCTGACTTTTAATAATACTGGGTTTTTCAAAGTTCTCAGTGGTGGGATTCTGCATCACTCCATCGCACGGCAAGTTCTGAGAGTCGCATTTCGTCACCAACTGGTCGTTGTCATTCTCATGGGGGCGCCCTACGATACTTTCGATGCCTTTCAGGAGTTTTTCCTTCCGCTGCTCGAGCGCCATCGAAAGGTGATCGTTGTCGCCGATTCGAGCTTCCCGTAGTTCCTCTCGCTTTCTCGCGCGAGTTTCCTGGAAAGGAGATACCTGAGCGACAGTGGATAGACGCCGAGATGGATTCTTGGTCGGGGGTGACCTTGAGAGGGCGTCTTCTAATTTTGGTTCGTGGCATGAGAAAGCTGCCGGTGGCTCGGCCGTAGTGGCCACCGGCCATTGGTTGAATTTCTCAATGGTGGCACTGCTCACATTGTTCATGGCGTTCACTGAAATACGCCTAGTTGGTCTCATTCTCTGGACGGGTGAACCGACAAGTGAATTTTTGCGAAGACTTAATCGACAGGTCGGGACACTTGACGAAGGTCTGCGTTCGGGACAAAATGGCGGATATGATGCGGTCAGTCCCGGCGTAACGGCCTTTCGTAATTTAGTGTCACCATTGGTTGTTAGCTTGGGAGACGTGCAACGGGTGCACTGTAATCTTCCCGAGGCGGTGCTTGCCCTTGGTCTTTTCAGAATGTCAGTTGGTGTAGTTAGCTCTCGCCCTACGGGAGAAACGCACGGGACGGTGGCGGCACGGTTTCTCTTTTCGGCGAAAAGACCATCAGGCGATTTCGGTGAGTTTAGTCGAGATATTTGGCGCGGAATGTGTGCTCCGGGTAGGTCGTGTGCATCTACTGCAGCAGATTTCCCGCTATGGCTTGCCCGTGCATTCAAAAGAGGACTCTGGTGGGTTGGGCTTTCATCACTCTGGTTAGGTTTAATACCTGATGTGGCCGGCCAACGGACTCTCTTACGCCCCATGGCCATCGCCGCTGGTACAACAATTACTTGATGTGCTGACCGAGTCCGAGGTGTTGTTGGTGGAGGTGAGACCGGTGGGGTTGGTGTTCCCGTGAAGGCACCGGTGGACACTTCCAGTGAAATTCGCCTCCCCCGAGGTGATGCTAAAACTTTACCCCCGTCAGCAGCAAGACTTCCTCCACCGCCCTCGTGCTGCTTGGAGCCCTTCTCAATCTCAGCGATCTGCTCCGGGGTGAGATTGCTCCTTATCTGTGAGACCCTCGTCTTGAGTCGCTCGTAGCGGGCTTTTACCTGCTGTTTCTCGTTGTCTAAGAGGCGACGGGAGTAACTCTGCTCTTGGCCGATGTTCCGGACTGCCTTGTCGATGGATCGGGTACGGTGAAGACTTATCATGGTCGGTGATCCGGACGCGGCGATCGGTGGTAGAGTCCCGGTCGATGGTCGGTGGGCTACAGCTTTCTGTGACATTATTCTGTCTCAAGAATTGTTGGCTTTCTCAAATTTCCCACCTTAATACACAAAACAAATACAATCATAATATTTTAGCATTGTTTCGATCTTGGTTTTGAAATACTGGTACACCTTGTTTTGTTTTTTTCTTCTTACATTAAAGTGTTTTGTTTTTCCAAGCAGGGTTCTAGTTTTATAGTGCAGGCACCGATGAAGTACCCAACAAGTTAAGTTTGTTAAATATACGCAGCTCTGGTTAATCCACGAGGCACATCTGCTCATTTTTGGAGCCCTGGTGTAGAACACATATACACGGAACACACAACCTCTGTCTTTGATAGTCAAGCAGGAGACACCCCGACACATTGCAAAGACAACCAAATAGCACGCCAAAGAAAGCCAACGAAATTCGAAACCCTCCCCGTCACCCTAAGCCCCACAATCCAAAACATAAAGAATGTAAAAGAAACCCATGCGTGCCCGATGACATTAAATCACTGAGTGAATAAAACTACTATTGCGGTGACAATTCTACGGAGCCGCAGTATAGTGCCATACCACTTGTATCCAGTGATAGTTTGTCTCGCCAAGTTGACCCATTGAAACTATAAGACGACGACTTGTGGTAGTATTGTATTTCGTCAAGACGGCTTACTGAACCGAAACAGTCGACTTTACCGTGATGATTTATCTCACCAAGACGACTGGGAATTATGGTAAATCAACTTCTTAGTTTCAGTAAATCGTCTTGGCGAGAGAAATTGTCGTTATATCTGCATGGGTGATGATAAAATAAACTTCGCAAATACTTTTTTACGCGCGCGTTAGCAGTTTTACGAAGTGCATGATGTGGGCTCGAATTCACAAAGCACTAAGATTCATCTTAAGATGAGTTGTTAATGTTGCCATAGTGTTTTGTATTGTGACGTCACACTTTGCTTAGCAATTAAGAGTGATTTTCAGTTAAGGTCAGTCTTAGCCTTTTGTGTAATCGAGCTGGTCTAGTTGACCAAAGTTTGTCAGTGAGTAGACCAGGGCCCAATTTCATAGAGCTGCTTAAGCACATGTCAATGGCTTGACTGGTAACCTTGTTCTGGTAAGCATAATTGTGTTGTGTTTAGCTGCTTTTGTGCTTAAGCAGCTCTATGAAACTTGGGCCCTGCATGCATCTCATTCCACGGCTAACGTGCAAGGTCGTATTTGCGAAGTTGTCTATGGCACCGTAATATCTGTTATCACGTAACATAACATTTTTCAAAAGACAATGCACCAAACAGGACGTGATAAGTGACATTTTTACGCGGGAAATCTTTTAGTAGAGCATCGTTCGTCACATTGGTGTTTTAAGACAATAATCTCACGTTTGCAGGATTGGAATTACTACGCACTTTACCATAATGTTGAACAAGAAAAAGACAAACTTTGTTGAGATAGAGGCCATTCGTGAGAAACAAACAATTCTTTAAGAACTCCAATTAGTGCAAAGGACTTCAAGTTTCTCTTTGTCGTCAAATTTCACGTTGGGGAAAAACTTTTCTATGAGGAATGTTTCCAATATAAAGCCTGCTGCAGGTCTTTCTCGTTTAACGACAACCAAAACTACAAAACATTCTGCCATCATCCCCCATTTTGGGTTGTCATTCCCTCACTTGTTTATTGGCAGAGGTGTCATCAACCTACGTATCTTACCTTATCTTTTACGAATCCCTTTCTGGCCAATTCCTCATGATATATGATGATAATCTCATCCTCATCTTAAGATATTTCATCCCGATCCGAAGAAATCAACTCCAGTTACGTCCCGTTTTATTTCCCAATCCAAGGAAAGCTGCGTTCACAACAAATCGTGTGTTTACGCAATACCATATAGGCTCATACTACTTGTATCTGGTTATACCCAGCTCTATTGTCACAAAGAGTCCAAATCTAACCCGAATTGACATATAACGGCTAATTGCATTCAATGATGGGACAATTATTACCCGTCGCTAAAAGTCTACACGTAACTAATGAGGACAAAGTTTCAGTCCGTCGACACCATTATCGCTAGTACCAAGAGATACCACACACACACACACACACACAGACGGCGTTATCTTGAGCAATATTATCCATATCGCAATCCAACGAGTGTTTGTCAGTTTAACCACTTCGGGTTAATGGTGGTGGGTTTTTTTCTTCTGTTGTCACGTGGCATGCACAGTACGCGAAGAGCAGTTTAGTTCCGGGACGGATCGCGGGCCGATTGCCCTACAAGAAACAATACTCTAAAGATAATGAATCTATGAGAGGGTATTGACATCGTTTATCAACTTCAAACTCCTTCAAAAAAGAGAAAAATAAATAACTTTACAAAAAGAAACAACATTACAGAACACAAAAATCAACATTCACATTGCGAAATACAAAATACAGGAATAAACTTGGCAAAGAATTCCCTCTGTTTGTTAAAGAAAAGGGACCTAGAAAGAAACTTTAGAACAACTGTTGATAGTTGATACTGTGTTTCAGCAATTTTTTCTCACAGCTACATTATTTCTCTCAATATTTTTCAACCCACGCACAATTAACATAACTGTACAAAACATTCAGTATAATTTTGTATTGTTCATCCCACTGTATGTAAACGTATATGGCCTATCTCATTACAGCATACATTGTTAGCATAAAAGCTAGCCGACTATTTCGAAGGTCGTCCATTGAAAATCTGCGAGCCCACACTTGATAGAAATAGTAGCTGCCTTACATCTACATATGCCGGTTATAGTAACTCACTTCCAGGTAATCGTTATTCGACAAAGAACTGACTTTGCAATTTGATAGTACAACCCTCCGTTGGAATGTGTATGTCTCGCGCCTATCAGAAACGAGGAAACAACTCGACCGAAAACTAATATTCTTTCTTTGAAATCAAATCTTCTTTCTAAATTCTATTTTTTTTAACGAAATTAGCGGAAAATATAAATACCCGTAGCAAGTTGTTATAAATACAATTTCAACTTGGGACGGGGGAGTTTAGTTTTTAGAAACCCAATGTTGTGCCAATCACGACCGAATTTGTCCAATCATAACATAGGTTTAATGATAACTTGAACATCAGTTGGGCAAGATTCTTACTTGTTTCAAAGTTACCAGAAACGGAAACTACTTTTAACTAAAGTATTTGAAGAAACAGAATCACGTACACGTAAAACTATAATAGATATGATTGGGACCAAGTTGGTCCCGAAAGTTCGAATACGAGCGAGACTTGCACAGTCTATTCATTTGTATTTTGTGTTTTACTTCTTGTCGCACCTGTTTGGGACAAACGTAATTGCGTTACGTTGTCAGCACAGTGCTGATAAGTTTTTTTCCGTAAGTTAAAACAATTAGTATTGTTATTTTTTCAACGATTTCTTTATCTGAGTGTGCTGTTTACATGTCCAGATAATGCTTGGGTGAATTTAAGCTTTATTTGCATTATTACTCAATTTGTATAATTTGGTTCATCTATACCATTGACAATTGGCAGACCAACTTTGTACCCAAAAGATGCTGGCAGAGTTTGTCCTTCCCTTTTTAACCAAACCACTGATCCATGCGGATTGATACCCCCTCTATGGACAGGCGGCATGGTCCAGCTTGCAATTTTTTTCTGCAGCACACGTCGGCTATGGAGTCAACAGTTTAGGGATAGGCTGTTGTTCCCTATCCCTTAACTGTTGACCACGTAGCCAGCGTGTGTTGCAGAACATAAATTTGCGTCCAGCTTAGGATCTTATGGCATATGAGCTGACCAGTCTATACGATGTAGTTAAGAGCATGGAATTATTAAAATATGACAGCATGTGCTGACAACACATTTGTTAAAAGCACGACACCATTTCCACTGACGGGAAACCATGAACTATAATTCCACATTGGCCTTACCTTTATGCTAATACTTCATTGTCATGGTAGAGCAGCATCGGTTGCTAGGCGACAACGCATGCCTCGCAATTTGTGGCACAATCACCGTTTTACCTTTAATGGTGGCATCGCAGTCCTTCATCGGGCTGAGGACCTGCCGTCAACTGCCTTTACAAGTTGAATTTATATTGAAATCGATATTGCATCATCATCATTATTATAATTATGTAAAAAATCTGTCAAACAATGTCTTGACATATTGTCAGTAATTTTTATGGAGTGTGTCACTTTGCTTTTATTTCGGTTTCACGAACTAACACAAACCTTTCTTACTTTATTGCTTATTAATTTAAAACGTAAAACGTTTTTTTTAAACGGTAGGCTATCTCAAGTTCAAAGCATCTAGTGTCCACTATAAGAAAACTGTTTGAAAAACACTCTGAAATTTTGAAGGATAGTGTTAAGACACCGTTTTCGATTGCTTGTTTTTACTAGTGTGGAAGGTGATGTGTGTCATTTCGTGGCGTTGATGACAATTCAAATATTGAATGCATTTCGTTAGCAAGTGTCTAATCGCAGTTTATTATGACTCGGCGAAATCTGATCAGTTTCCATTTCGAAATGGAATAGTTTAGGTTTCACGTTGTGTTTACAGGATAAAAATTGTGGGCGATTGTTAGGTAGGAAATGTACTTGTGGGGTGTTTTTATCAGGAAAGATTAAAGAAAAGGAACAATGGAAAACATACGGGGAAAGCCCACAATGTCGCTGCACTAAACATGCATGTGGTTACAGTCTGCAACAATGTAGACCTGGGCCCAATTCCATAGAGCTGCTTAGCACATAAAATTGCTTAGCATGAAATTTTTGTCTCGATAAAAACGGGATTACCAGCCAAATTTTCACGTGATTTTCAGGATAAGTAAACAACAGCTGAATACCATTAACAAGCAATTTGCAACAAATGGAAATGTGGTTGGTAATACTGTTTTTATCAAGGAAGACATTTCATGCTAAGCATATTTTCGTGCTTAGCAGCTCTATGAAATTGGGCCCTACTCATGCTCATGCATGCAATAGTCGTCGTCTTATATCATACGCTAATGATCATAATAAACAACCGCACAGTTCGGGTTAAACGGCGAATATGATAAACATATTTTACCCTTAATTTTGTGGTGACCTTGATAATTTATGTTCGCATCTTCTTGATAGAGCAGCCTCGGTTGCTATGCAACAAGGCCTGTCTCATAATTTGTGGCACACTTCATGTCCCTTGTTTATTCAAAAAGACCTTATATTATATTTTTTACCTTATCTCCAAGGGCGAAAAAACAAACCTATGTTCATTTTTGTTGAGGTGTCACAGTGTTTGGGGGTATGAACCGCGTTTTGATGAGCAGACGACGTGGTTTGGGCGCCTTTTTCACACACAGCGTAAGCGGTTTCGTTGTGCCGTTTGTTCCCGTGCGAGGCATGAACAACCGCAACGTCGTCTCGCTGTACACTCTGGTTTGTTTTGCAGCGGCCGTGGTGTTTCTGTTAGCGGGCTACTGGAGTGCCTCGACGGAGAGGTTCGCCCTACGCACCCGTGAGGAGCACATCGTGAAGAGAGTGCGAAACGACGCCTCCTCGCTGAAGCAGTTGGTCAACGCCACCCACCGACTGGACCAGAAGCTACGAGACACCAAGAAGCGAGTGTTGAGACTGACTCGCGACACCGAGGAACTCAAAAACTCAGTCAACAAATTCAAGAAGATGTCCTTAAAATTAAGGAAACAGAGGAATGCTCTAATCAACGAAAGACAGAGTCTCGCTCAAGCCATGGCTATGTTAAAGGGCAAGAATGGGTTAAAGATTGGTTTCACCGAAATCGACATAGATGACATGTACGACGAAGAAAGTTATAATTACACATAATTCAATTTATTGCCATGGAAATCTGTGATCCATAACATGTTTGATTGGACATCAAGTCACCATGTACTTCACCATAAACATCATTAGAAACATCGCTCCCTGCATGGGTTCATCTTGTGTTCATAGCGTGCGCTGGTTGGCATCGTGTGTTCCTGTGGGCTTACGGACGGGCCCTTGTGGGGACTTTTACAAAATGGAACAAAAGACCCCACAAAGTTTTTCTTTGTTCAACATGGGCCCCTCAGAGGACTTCTTTAGGAAAGGGAATAATAGAGAAAAACAATAGCAGGACCCCACAAACCCGATCCGTAAGGTTGTGTGTGCTGGCATATTGTGTTCATCGTGTGTTCGTATACCATCGTGTGGGCCCAATCTTGCAGCTGTTATAACAGAAAACGTCACTAATCTCAAAGCAATGCCAGGAATTAGCCACAAAGTACGTACATTACATGGTATTTTGGCTGGTAAGCAATTAATGAACATTACTGTTACTCCCCAAAGTTACTTTGAATACTTCATGAAATTGAACATTATGGACATTCCTGCAAGTATCGACTAAATTTGCCATGGCAAACCCTTTTGCCGAAACCCAACAATAATACAGATGACCGAAGATTTCTCATTAAAAAGGTTGAAGTCCGAATGATCAAGATCCTGGTAGTTTGTGAGGACATTGAGACCATTCCCGAGTTTATAGGTTTGGCTGTGACCGTTCTTAAACATTGCAGCCGTAGCCGAAACCAGTTCATTTGGACGCAGTCTTCGACACGCTGCCGCCATCTTGATCTTAGTGTATCCAACTTGTTTTCTTATGGACTCACTGCATTGGCCGCCATCTTCGATGTCAAGTACTGGAAACGTGTACGCGCTGCACACGTCTCTCTCGGCCAATGATAGCTCTTCATTTACCTCACTCAGTGAGGGGATTATTTTGGGCTTGTGACGTCATATGCTAGCGTATATATAATAGTTGACACTTGATACTTTCAACTTGACAATTAAACTGTTTTTGAATGTTTAACGTCCTAAGTATAAGCATTATGGTAAGAAATGTTCGTGTTTGTTCGTCAAACCGAAAAAGGGCAAAACAGAACATTTCCGTTTACACAAAGTGACACACTCCAATGTATTACAACAGTGTACGTGTGTGTCACTTCGTAAAAAACGGAGGTGCGCAGGGGCGCCACACACAAGGTTTGTGTCAGTTCGTGAAAACGTTAACAAGGTTTGTGTCAGTTCGTGAAAACGTTAACAAGATTTGTGTCAGTTCGTGAAAACGTTAACAAGGTTTGTGTCAGTTCGTGAAAACGTTAACAGGTTCATTTTTAACAACTATTTTGTATTAATCTCTATAAATCATTGCTGCAAGAACAAAATAAGAAATCGGTGCACTTTTTAAAATATTTATTAAGGTCTTTTGATTTATACCCTTTCGTTAGCAAAACATTTGATTTAATTTTCGTGCGTTCGGATTAGAGATATTTTGCATCTCCAGTTTTTACTGCGTTTCAAATTCAGAATTCGGGCATTCAATTTCGTTTTGAGACATTCAAAATCCTTTAGCACTGTATTCAATTTAGCATATCGGCATTCTTTTTCGTGACGCACAATCATCATTCAATTTAGCAAAGCTGGTGCACTTTTTTAAATGCTTATAATGTCTTTTAATTTATACCCTTTCGTTTAGCAAAACATTTGTTCACATTTTAAACTCCAATATATTATTGCATCAAAATAACCCATACACTCTTCAAACTTTAGTGTTTAATTTCCACTTGTAAGTGTTGAATATAACAAGTTGCTCAAACCCAGCCGGCGAAGAGGAGAGGGGATAGATTGTTTTATCCCTTGTTCCTTAAACCCAGCCGAAACGAGGAGGGGTATATTTTGTTATCCTTTGCATGCTCCTAAAATTAATTGTCTTCTCGTGAAATTTTATCGGTGTTTATTTAAACACCACAAAATATGCATTATATTTTTTAGCAAATAACTAGAATGTTAGCCCTGCAAAATAAGATTAAGTTCTGATCTGGATCATGTTTTTCACAATTTGGGGGAGAAAATGGCAATCGAAAAAAAATCAAAATTGAAACTAAAAAATGTATGGCGTCAGTGTCGAATCGACTCCGTAATGTTGTCATCAACAAAGTTTGACACAACTTAGGCAGATTTTACTAAAGGGAAATCAATTGTTATTTTTGTTTTAATCCTTCATACAGATATGTTAATTTAAAACATGAAATTGAAGATATATACTAAAATAAACAATTAAAATAAGCAAATAAAAAAACCTCTGTCTTTTTCGGATTCTTTTTATGGTTTTCGTAAAAAGAAACGAACTAGCCTATAGCTTGGACAAGCTTTATTATCGGGATACACAAGCCAAAGATGTTTCAAGTAACTATAATTAATGTTTTTGGAGAGCACATAGTAGATACCATTAAAAGTCACCAACGTCACACGCTCTCCATTTTGAGAGCCAATAATTATAGACATGACGTAATTTGAGTAGGGCGCCCTCGGCTAGAGGTCAAAAGAAGGTTACTCGTTGGCCGATTCTGTGCGCCACGCGTACTCAGATGAGCGTTTTCCATTGGTACGTCATCTTTATACTTCTAAGATGGCGTTGTGATGACGTCATTGCATAATGTCCATTGATCTCCATTATACTGACTGGATAGGACAATTCAGCGCGTTTGTACACGTTCGATGGTCAGTAATGTGGCGTGTCGTGGCCGAGCGGATAAGAGCACCGGATTCAAGCTCTGATGTTTCTGTTCAGCAGAGTGTGGGTTCGAGTCCCGGTCGTGACACTTGTGTCCTTAAGCAAGACACTTAACCATTATTGCTTCGTCCTTAGGATGTGACGTAAAGCCGTTGGTCCCGTGTGTTGTGTAATGCACGTAAAAGAACCCAGTGTACTTATCGAAAAGAGAAGGGGTTCGCCCGGTGTTCCTGGTTTGATTGGCAGCATATTGCACCACAGCACCTTGTAAACCATTATATTGTGCTATGTAAAGGAATAGGTCTCAAACTTCAAAAGTAGCTCCACAATATACCTTGCAGAAATACTGACTGTTGAAGCGCCTTGAGCGTCACTGAGTGACGGCTGTGAGTGCTGTATAAGAAGCCACTATTACTATTATAATGGAGTCAATGATAATGTCGACGATTGCACATGACGTCATTGACCACCATCTTTGATGAAAAACAATGGAAACGCGCACCCGTGTGCACGTGCTGCGCACAGCTCAGCTCTCAGCCGAAGATAGCCTTTCACGCGTGCACTTTTCATTAAAGATGGCGGCAAATGCAAAGTAGTACTTATCAACAGTTTTTTTTTCAAAATTAATGCACAGCTTTTAAATATCAACATTTTACACGCATTTTAAAGTCGCACGTGGTCTCCGACCCCCCCCCCCCCACTGCCCCTTACTAATACTCTTTGTATGACAGTGAAAAATTATGTGGTTATACTTTCTTCTTTTTGCACTCTAACTTTTCCGTGTGATATTTTGTAATTTGTGTGCTGTTTTTATCCTCAGAAATTAATAAATGAAATGAATTTTAAATGTTTTATTCAACCGATTTGTGACCCTACCTTTTGAAGAAATTTTAAACAAGTATTTAACATTTTATGAGGTAAACTCCGAGCATGAATTCGTGGTCATTCCGTGGCTATTACAGAGCTAAATTAGTTTCTCCGGTGTCTACAAAGCCGAACCGCCAAAAGCACAATCAACAACACGAACCATTCATGTTCACTCCCAGGTACCCATGCACCTCTAGATGAAGAGAAGCAACCATGGTTAGATTTGCTCCGGGGCAAGGGTTCTGTCTGTGGGTGGGCTACGATTCGAACAGAATTCCAATAGACTCGAGGGTTTGTGAATTTGCTTGATCCGCTCTCTCAGTGTTATTGAAATGAAAGGGGATCAATCTTGCGGATTGAAAACTATTATAGATGTAAAATATTCATTTTTCCCCTCGTGATCATAAGTCATAGAAGAAGACTCCTCCTGTATGTGTTCACTAGCTCGCCTTGATGCTCTTTAGAATTTTCTTCTGTAAAAAAAGAAAAATATTACGAAGCCATTAAAAAAAATATATATTGCACAGTCAAAATTTCACACAATGACATTGTCTTACCCATTACAGCATTGCGGAAGGGGGTTGGACGAGAGTTATGCTTGCTTTTATTGTCTTGATACATAGGGCCCATTGGGACACTTTTGAACGCTAAATAGCAGGAGACTTACCAGGTGAAATTTCGTTTTCACGTAGTTCTAAACATGCGCACATTGCTGAGAACGATGGATCTATCTGGTAAGTCTGCTGCCACCTAGCGTCCCAAAAGTCCCCCATTTCATAGAGCTGCCCAAGCAGAAAATATTGCCAAATTTATGCTGAACACCATTGAGAAAGTCACAGCTGGTAAATTTGGCATTGTATTTTGGCTGATAACTTTATTCTGGTGAGCAAATTTGGGGCAAGTGGTGATTAGGAGAAAATATTGATATGATACCACACTTTTAACTTTTTATAGGCCCTATATCTAGGGAGTGCATCACAATGAAAACAATTACCGTTATATCCAAACCTGTGTTTTCTTTTTAAATAAGGTTATCCGATTTGTTAATAGTATATATTAATTTTTATTTAAAGGTGTTATACAGGATTGGCAGAACTGAAAAAAATTGTCGCAGACAGTGTTCATGTTTTTTGTGATCAACCGTAAACATGAAAAACTAAATTTGGGCTCAACTTATTGTGTGAGTCAGGAGAAAATAGTGGGGAAAACCCTGCACGCACAATTATTTTCAGCCGAAATCAGATACAGCTTTCTCGAATATGACTGCAGTTCAGAGGGGACAGATTCACTCCTGGAAAGATTATTCTTTTCTATATGAACTTCATAATCAGTCAACTTTCAGACTAATATTAAACAATTATTTTCTTTAACCCTTACCAATTCTGTATAATACCTTTAAAACGAGGTGCATCATAATGAATTTTTATATCAATCCAAAACAGTGTTTTTTTAATTATGTATTTAAAAAACGAGATGAATTTTGTGTAGGCTAATTCTATACAATGACCTTTAACCTTGTAAATGATTATTAGGCCTTGTAACTCGAAACTTACCAAACGACTCTTTAATTTATCAAGTTTGTCTTTCAGTTCGTTCGTCTCATCGTACAAGCGGCCAGCAGCTTTCCTGTTCTCCTCCGCACTTCCACTTAGATGAAAAGTATTCCTTGGAATCTTCACAATTACAATTCTCAATTCTTCATTCGCCTCCTCCAGCTTGGCGATTTTGACCGGAAGGTCCTTGTGGGCCTCCGTCTCTGACTTTTTTGCAGCAGATTTTTGTTCCAAGTCCAACTGTCTCTTGTGTTTTTCCAACTTGGCCACATCTGAATCCAGTCGGCTCTTTTCTTGCTTGAGAAGCCAATAGTTTGTATGGGACCCGGAGAGAACAAACCGACAGGATTCCCCGCCGGTAAAACTGACCCGCGAGTAGACGTTCCACAAAACACTCGCCACGGCAAGGCTCGCCAATGCCACGGCGATGAGTTTGTTGATAATTAATACCATGGTCCTGTCCTCCCTTGGCTATAAGGTCTCCTCTTATGTATAAGCCTCTAAGATGCTTGTTATCTTATCTGTCTCTCTCATGGATGTCAGTGAAGACGACCGGCTCGTTCACTCGAAGAAATAGTTTCCTGTTGTTACTTGATGAGACTCGGCTCCGTCTTTATACAAATACTAGATTGCCGGTAGATCATTATGTAACAAATGAGAAACAGTGTTTCCCTTTTGTCGATGTAACTTCGTTCAAAATCACAACGACAGGGTCCTCACACAATCATTCTACAGTATTGGATACTAGATTAACTCAGTACTTTGCGTTTTTTAAGCAGACAGTTTGCTTCGGTATAATGGTTTTACTGCAAACCATTCACGTTGTACACGTACACATTTAGGACGCCGGCTGCGTTGTGCATTGTTCGGCAGTGTTAGTCAATCAATCGGTTACGATTGATAATCGATGTGTTAATTTTTTTTCGCCCATTTGTTTTATTGCCGTTTGTACAAAACGATGTTTGTCTCCGTCGATACAATATGAACTTAAAATAGAAACATTCAAACAGAATGATTTGGCCAAAACAAAATAATAATAACAATGTTTAGCGTCCTTCCTTTTTGAAAAAAAATAGGAGGAGGGCCTTTTTAAAAAAAATATATATATTATTGCCGCCCGACACATTTTTCAAGACAACCGGCCGGGCTATTTTTTAAAGATGGTTGCCATCTTTTTTCTGTGTGTTTTTCCCGGTGTGCTAAAGTCTAGAAATACGATCTTATTTATTTTAAAACTATTTTTTTCTTCAGAGATTGTTAAAATAAATAAAAAAGGGAGGCGGCCTCTAAAAGACTTAAGACTACCTAACAAAACATAATTATTCGTAACAACAGCCAGTTGGCATGGAGTTATATTTCTGGGGAAATTTCAAAAAAATTGCCGATTTTGTTCTTGCCAAGTGCTGTTTAAAAAAAAAATACATACAAAGCATCCACTAACAAATGAAACGACAGCCTCTTGAGCCTCACCGGCTTAGGTTGCGTCGATGATTTCAAGGCATGTGATTCGCTCGGCCCCAGCGGCCTATCCAGGACCGCTGGGATGGGCTAATCAGCTTGCGCAGATTCTTGTTCAGGAAGTACGTCATGCGTGCAGTGCTTGCAGTGTGAGTGTGATGCATGATGGGACTGAGCATGGGACTGAGCATTAACGTTAACGATACGTTTGCCCATCCCAGCGCCTTTGGTTTTAAGGCAAGGCGCTGGGGACGAGCGAAGGCACGTGAGAGCTGAGTCTGGCATAAAGGTTAATATCCACACTAATGATACTATGGATCGACCAATCTGAATCGAGAATTCAAGTTTGCTCGAAGAAAATGTATAACATTGCATTTGCGGTTCCTCGACTGCTTTACAAACTCAAGAAACTGGTATCAGTTCTTTGACATTCTTTGGAACCTGTTTACAACACTCTGAAAACTCTAGGGGGTCACAGAATTGACCCGGATCCCCTGGTCCCAGGGAGCCTGACCCGTTTGTGGGTCAGACTGACCCGGAAGCTGGTTTAAAGTTGGATTTTAACTCGATTGCTCCGTCAGAGTTTAACTCGTGTCTGGGTCATTTTGACACGTGATTCCGGGTCACACTGACTCAGAAACGGGTCAAGCCACTGGGACCTGGGGTCGATTTCATAAAACTCTTCCTAACTTAGGACTAGTCCTAGGCAATGCTAAGAGATAGGACTAGTCCTAAGTACTGGTCCTAACTTAGGACTAGTCCTATCTCTTAGCATTGCCTAGGACTAGTCCTAAGTTAGGAAGAGTTTTGTGAAATCGACCCCAGGTCAGTTCTGACCCCGGAAGTTTTTAGAATGTAAACAGTTAGTTCTTTAGAGTTGTGCTCCAATTAATGCTGAAAAAGATACAATTCTGCTTGAAAAACAAAATACTAATACAAATTTAGAAAAAAAAGAAACTAATTACTTTATAAAATCAAATAAGATGTAATGGCTTGTGGCCCGATCGCTGCTTTATTTTGCCTATAAATTATTTGTTATGCATAAAATGACACTGACATTTTCACCCTGATAATGACAACTATTTCCGTTTTGACCAAAACAAAAACATCATCATGGTCATCGATTGAGCTCTTCTCTGCAGAATAAAATGTTTGCCTAATTGTTGTTTCAGTGTTGCTGTGTGTACCACACGCCACCTGTTGAATATAAACCTGCATCATCAGTGGACTATCACTGCCGTACCATTCACAGTGTGCAATCTTTCTCTGTGGTATCTCGGTACCCAAACCGCCTACAGGTTTGGTTGATCGATCGTCCTCGATCGGTTGTTTTTCTTTAATTCCGCTGTTGCAACATGCATCTGGCATCCACCCATGATTTTCTATGATTTTTTTTTTCCGGCACAGAAGTGAGATTAGTGCTCTATTTGATGCATAATTTGTATTTGTTATGTTTTGTAATTTTCACAGATTTTGTAATCGTTATCCTATAATACGATGCCAGATTTTAGGCCTTTGCCCCGCATAACATCATACGCACATGCCGACACTGAAATAGACACAGTGTATGAAATGAAGTTTGTGAAAGGGTTGCTGAAACCAGGAAGCTTGCGTCTGGAAATCCAGGGATGTGATTCTTCAGGATTTGTCCCGATTTTCTATTAAAAAATCTCACAGAGCCTTTCTTGAATGAAGTAAAGCAGTCATCGAAGGGAGAACGACAGAATCCACGTTGTGTATGACCTGTAGTTTTATATTTCTTGTAATTGTCAAAAACCAGTATTCCCACTTGGTGTATCCCATCATATGCACAAAATAACAAATCTGTGAAAATTTGGACTCAATTGGTCATCGCAGTTGCAAGAAAACAATGAAAGAAAAAACACCCTTGTTGCACTAGTTTGTGTGCTTTCAGGTGCAAAATAAAAAACTTCTGTGCAGAAGTCTTTTAATATTTTAGTGAGAAATTACCTCTTTCTCAAAAACTACGTAATTACTTCAGAGAATGTTTTATACTATCAACAGCTCTCCGTTGCTCGTTACCAAGTAAGTTTTTTAAGCTAATATTTGTTTTGAGTAATTACCAATCGTGTCCAGTGCCTTTAAACCTCTTGAATTATAATATCTGGGAGGGTCTGGGACTAGAATAAGGGGGAACCCAGACCAGCAAGCCGTTTTAAGGAATGTTCACAGTCGTCAAATCTCATCCCTGGAATTCTACGAGCAAACGTAAAAAAGCGGGATGCCGCCTCCCTACCCATAATGGCGTAACTATAGACACTTAAAGACACTGGATACCTTTGGTAATTGTCAAAGACCAGTTTTCTCACTTGGTGTATCTCAACATATATGCACAAAATAACAAACCTGTGAAAATTTGAACTCAATTGGTCGTCGATGTTGCGAGATAATAATGGAAGAAAAACACCCTTGTCACACTCCTTGTGTGCTTTCAGATGCTTGATTCCGAGACCTCACGCGTGAGGTCTCAAAATCAATTCAAATATTTTACTGAGAAATTACTTCTTTCTCAAAAACTACGTTACTTCAGAGGGAGCCGTTTCTCACAATGTTTTATAGTCTATCAATAGCTCTCATATTGCTCGTTACCAAGTAAGTTTTTATGCTAACAATTATTTTGAGTAATTACCAATAGTGTCCAGTGCCTTAAGTTCATTTAGGCACTTGGGCAAATAAATATAAGTAGTACAATTACAACTCTTTGATGCACTAAACCAAACAGTAATTGTGTTTTACAAACAGTTAGCTTAGTCTACAAGTATAGGCCTATATACACGAATAGTGTGTTTAATTGCGAAAACCAAACACGTTATATAAACCACATTTCTATTCTATTTGTACAGATTTGTTGACTAGATATGAGGAGTTGTTGTTTGTGTTGATGGGGGAGGCGGCCGTGGGGGGGGGGGGGCTCAAGCCGTCCCTGTCCAGTGACCCCTCGCTAGTTATGGTACAACAACAACAATAAACAAACATGCCAACAAACAAACAAAAAACAAAAGCCAAAACAAAAAAGAAATTCAAAACATAAAACAAGTAATACAAACAAAAACAAAGCTAACGTTCCCTTCCCCCTCCCCTTAAGAGCCATTCCACTCACCCCCCCCCCCTTTTTCTTCGAGCACACTGCTGGTACCCGTACCGTAAATTTCGTTGCGAGAGAGTGTTCATGTATATGTACATATACATGTACATGTATGTCGTTGTGTGTGTCATGTAAAATATTTGTACGCTGCATGGGCGCACACACACAGTCGTGTAATCAATTGAAAAATGGCGACTAACGGAATGAGAGGACACGTCCGTGGAGGCAGAGCTCCCCAGTTTCTGACATTCGGACTGTTAATAGTTATATGTATTCTTGCTTTTAATTACTGGAATGTATCATCAAAGAGTAAAATTCTACAAAAGCAGGTGCAGGAGATGACCTCGACGTTGGAGGAACTCGCAATGAAAAAAGTAAGCGGCTAACTAGGACTTTAAACTTAAGATTTTCCTTGTCAGCTTGTTGTACGTGACGTGTGTTTTGTATGTTGTTGCCAACTCGACCCTCAGTCAGCGCTGTATGACGTATTTTCTTGGACGAGTTGTTTTTGTAGTCTGCCAGGTTGCTTTGTTAACCTGCTTTCTTGGTCATCACTTTACACATATTTTGACCTTAAAGTCTTATCTCAGTTTCACTGCCTGATAATAAATTAGACTAAAGTCACTTCTAGACTCGACTCTTGCAATTCTCTTCTTACTGGACTTTCAGATAAAGAACTTTCTAAAATCCAACGAGTTCAAAACATCGCTGCTCGCCTCGTCTCATGCACACCTCGTTCCCAACATATTACTCCCATCTTACAAAAACTCCACTGGCTTCCAATCAAACTGCGTATCGTATATAAGTTAAATCTTCTCACTTTCAAAGCTCTTCATGGCCTCTCTCCTGACTATATATCTGATCTTCTCTGTAAATACATCCCTGTTCGTCCCCTTCGTTCTGCTGGCCAATCCCTACTGACGCAAACTACTTTTTCCATAGACCCAGTAACTGGGGCGCTGTACTCCTTTTTCAAAATTTTGACATTATCTGTCGTACTAGCGCCCCAGCGAAACCTACCAAAAATATGGGGAAGTGCAATATTTTCATAAAAAATCAGAGATGTCACACCAAAAATGCCCCAGAATGACGGAAATACCCAACGAATTACCTTCAAAACTGCCAACTGGCCTCTCCATATGTTTAAGATGTAACACCAGGCATGAAATTGTACTCACGGAAATTTGTCCGGCTAAAAAAGGATGATTTTTGAGACATTCCCGGTTTCCGTTGATCATGTCCAGCCATCGTTTTCATGGCTACCCTGCGGGGGTCCTACTAAAAGCCGACAACACGCCGACAACAAGTCCAGAGTGCCGACAACACGCCGACAACAAGTTTCAGATACCTTAAAACCAGCAAATAAACCAAGGATTTATTAGAAATATGTGTACTATGTAATATTAACAAATATGTGATGGCATAACTTCACGAAAAGTCCGAATTTTTAACCAGAAAAAAACACGAAAATACACGGAGTGTGGTCGGACGCCATCTTGGCCTAAAAACCGTGTTTCGACCATTCCATTATGATACAGGTAAAATGTATTTAGCGCTTACAAAACAACAGAGGGCGGGCGTCATCCCACGGCTTATTATTGCTATTGGCATAATAATTACTAGGCCATCACTACACCCCCGGATGTGTTACCCCCGTATCATAATGGAAAGGTCGAAACACGGTTTTTAGGCCAAGTTGGCGTCCGACCGCACTCCGTGTATTTTCGTGTTTTTTCTGGTTAAAAATTCGGACTTTTCGTGAAGTTATGCCATCACATATTTGTTAATATTACATAGTACACATATTTCTAATAAATCCTTGGTTTATTTGCTGGTTTTAAGGTATCTGAAACTTGTTGTCGGCGTGTTGTCGGCACTCTGGACTTGTTGTCGGCGTGTTGTCGGCTTTTAGTAGGACCCCCGCAGGGTAGCCATGAAAACGATGGCTGGACATGATCAACGGAAACCGGGAATGTCTCAAAAATCATCCTTTTTTAGCCGGACAAATTTCCGTGAGTACAATTTCATGCCTGGTGTTACATCTTAAACATATGGAGAGGCCAGTTGGCAGTTTTGAAGGGAATTCGTTGGGTATTTCCGTCATTCTGGGGCATTTTTGGTGTGACATCTCTGATTTTTTATGAAAATATTGCACTTCCCCATATTTTTGGTAGGTTTCGCTGGGGCGCTAGTACGACAGATAATGTCAAAATTTTGAAAAAGGAGTACAGCGCCCCAGTTACTGGGTCTACTTTTTCCACTAAATTTTATGGTCAAAGAGCCTTCAACTTCATTGCACCTTCGTTATGGAATGACTTGCCACTTCATATTCGCCAAGCTGACTCTCTTCCGATTTTCAAGGGACTTTTAAAAACTCATTTGTTTGAATCTTTAGTTGTGTAACTTACTTTTATATTTATGTCATTGTTTTTTTATGTTTTGTGTTGCGCATAGAGGCTTCTGCATTATGCGCTATATAAATATCTCGTATTGTTATTATTATTATTAAAGTCAAGGTGCCAAACCGACCCAAAACAGGGGCCAGGGGCAGGGCACTGACATACTACATAACATAGTGACTTGGTCCGAGGTAAACTCGGTCCGAAGTCAACTCTCCTGTATTATTCAATGGCCTAGTTCCCGTCCCGTTTGTTTTCAGTTGTCGGACGGACTACAGCCCTCCTAAGTTTTTGCGGGAGACTTCGCTCAAAATCAAATACAAACAAATTTTTCATGTTGTAAACTATTATTGCAAGTGAAGGTTGGTGAAGGAAATTATGCCATACCGAAGGCACTGTGGGGGAAGAGCTTTACTTGCACTAATTGGAATTATTGAACTAAATAAACTCAAGAAGAAGACAGTTGCTCTTGAGGGATTTTATTTAATTTCAAATGGTAATTTTCTTAGTTATGAGAAAGTTACGAGCCTTCATTTCAGGTTTTGTTTTGAAACACAATGATCTGTATCGTCCAGAGAAAAAAATATGAACACCGTGTCGTGTAGTTTAGGCTAACTGCGAGTTGACTTCGGACCGAGTTGACTTCGGACCGAGTTGACTTCGGACCGAGTTGACATGGGGCCGAGTTGACTTCGGACCGAGTTGACTTTGGATCGAGTTGACTCGGACCGAGTTGACTTCAGACCGAGTTGACCTGAACCCACAAAGTCACAATCGTCACAGCAGACAACCTACCTAAATCATAATCACATGTGTAGCACAGGTTGGACACCTCTGTTGCATACAACGCGACAGAGTCATTAAAGGTCCATTGCCATTGTCATATTTGTACCTGATGGAGGAAGCTGAAGCTTCATTCACGTATTCCTTATTCCAGTGCTGGATTCAGAATTGTTAATTTTATCCTTGGGTGACAATATTTTTTGAAAATAAAGTGAAAATACGGCCAACATGCTAAAATATCTATATTTTAGCATATTGGCCAAAAATAAAATGAATAAAATGAATGAAATTATGTTGGTATTTTTAACTTCAGATCAAACTTACAAAAATCACAAAGATATAGCCTTCCAGACAGACTCTGCTAGGTCGAAACTTCAGGCCACTAACTATTTTCTGCATTTATACAGTACTATGTGCCTTTGGTTGGTAAGCAGTTTGCAATAGCTAATTCTATTTTCTCAAAGATAGAACCATTTATGATTTAGAATGCCCAAGATTGCACAGTGAGGGCTTTTAAAAACAAAGATAAACACCAATTAAAAAATTTAGTGGACCTCATTTCAATTTAGCGTGCTGAGGTCGAATTTCCAAAACTTGGGTCCTGAGTTCCCCCTAGTTTTGAAAAATCCTGTGGAGAGCACTGGCCATATTTTGATGGAACTGTGTATAAAAGACCAACAAACTTAGAACCATTTTTCTCTGAACGAATTAACAACAAACGCTGTTTCAAATCAAAATACATAAACTACTTTCCACATAAATATATAATATTATACCAAGCACAACAAATAAATACTTGAAGCATGCCAATTGTTTGTAAATGGTTACTACTTTGAGATAATATTGATTACAATTTGTCCCACCGGACTCGAGCTTTGGTGTTTCTGATAAGTAGAGTATGGTACTTGTCTTGACATTTGTGTGACCTTAAAGGCACTGGACACTATTGGTAATTACTCAAAATATTTGTTAGCATAAAAACTTACTTGGTAACGAGCAATGGAGAGTATAAAACATTGTGAGAAACGGCTCCCTCTGAAGTAACGTAGTTTTTGAGAAAGAAGTAATTTCTCAGTAAAATATTTGAATTGATTTTGAGACCTCACGCGTGAGGTCTCGAATCAAGCATCTGAAAGCACACAAATTCGTGTGACAAGGGTGTTTTTTCTTCCGTTATTATCTCGCCGACCGATTGAGTTCAAATTTTCACAGGTTTGTTATTTTGTGCATATGTTGAGATACACCAAGTGAGAAGACTGGTCTTTGACAATTACCAAAGGTGTCCAGTGTCTTTAAGCAAGACACTTTTAGTTTTAACCGTTAGGCCTATTGCTTTCTCCTTCGAATGGGATGTAAAGCCGTAGGTCTAAGTGTGTTGTTAAATGCACTTAAAAGAACCCAGTCAGTACACTTGTTGTTAAGAGAAGGGGTTCGCCCAGTGTTTTGGGGGTATGGTTGGCTGCAGATTGCATCACAGCACCTTGTAAACCGTTACATGGTACTATGTCAATAAACACCCAAGTAAACAGTTATGTGGTGCTACATGTATGTCAATAAAACTGGTCTTATATTTTGAACAAAGCTAGCTCTGCATACCTTGTAGAAAATTGTTTAGGACTTTGAGAAGCCCTCGGGTGTTACATAGAGAAAGGACCCACGGGTGTTATAAGGGGCTACATAAGGAAGTTTTACAAATTATTAATTGTAATTGTGGCAACTTTTTTTTGAAAAAAGTACCTGAAACCACAGAGCAAGGACCGTTGCTCTATGCTGAAACCACCCAAATGCGTTCCAACATGGCTTAACTGTCATGTCAATTCGTTCAGCCATACGGTTTCACTTCTAAGTTTTCACTGGTATCCATGTGTAGGCTTATGGTATACATGTACATGTGAGGTTACCACACGAGTCTTAAGAAGTACACCCTGTGCTGCATGGGAACAATGGCCTAAGGCCCTGAGTACATCAATCTTTGGGTGTGGTGCTATTTGCTGTTCAGCAGAGCATACAATATTTTCTCTCCTTTATACAAGTGTGTACAAAGTTTCATTGAACCAATAAACTGAGTAAACTGATGGTTGTGTACATATGTTTTATTCACATAACCACCAAGTTTAAAGTAGTAAATGCTGGTAAACATGCTGTGAATAACCATGTAGGAAGGATCCATGGAATAACTATGGATTATGTACATTACTATTCTATGGTACATTTTAATAGATGTTAAATTGGTCTAGTTGGTAAGACATCTGCTCTAGAATGTCAAAAAAGGTCGTGGGTACGAATCCCAGCTGAGTAATATGCCTGTGGATTTTGTTTTCACAGAACTCTGGGAAGTACTGAGTATACAGTGCTTTACACATTGGTGAAAGGGTAAAACCAAATAATATGATACATTTTGAAACCAAGGTTGCTTCTACTTCCACTGTAGAAGTTATATTTTCTTGTGTACTGTAGAGTAAGGGTGATCTTACTTTTGCAAAAAAAACTTGTTTTTAAGATGTACCTCAGAATTTGTCCAAATTTACTGAAATTAAAAATATGTGAAACATATTTATAATTGCCGTGTTTAAAATGGAAATAAAAGACTATTGAGGGTACCCACAATTAAGTTTTCTGGACATTAATTTAAATTTGATGGTGTCGCAAACTATTGTTCCATACGGCACTTCAGTGGGAAGTGAGTGAATATCAGCGGCAGTGACACGCCAGCAACGCGCCAGCAGGTTCTGCACACAATTTAATTTGTGTAAGAATTTTATGTTTTTTTTTTCTTTTTTTTTTTCTTTCACCCAACGCCATTGTGTGATAGAAAGATGTTTTGCCGACAATTTTATGGACACTGTGATTGAGTTTGGTTGCATATTCTGCTCTACAGCTTTACGGTGCAACAGCTGTTGTGGTATGGATGTTTATGTATGCTGTATTCTCTGAATTTGTCTAATTACCAGCTGTCATTAACTCATGTGACCTTGTTTGGCCAATCAGATCATCAAATGGTCTGAGGCCCACTCCATACAGTCTATGTTTGCTGTACCATGCTTAATGGAGGCAACGGTGGCAGTCCATATGCTCCGCTCATTGCCTTGGCGCCCTTTGAAATGTGCCTGTCAAGTTTTTATAGGCTAGAGCTGCCCTTCTTAAGGAAAAACTGCCTTGCCCTCACAAGAACAAACTATTGGGTCTGCATAGATTGGAGAACCACATTTTTGTCATTAACCCATGTGACCTTGTTTGGCCAATCAGATCATCAAATGGTCTGAGGCCCACTTCATACAGTCCATGTTTGCTGTACCATGCTGTACCATACTTAATGGCGGCAACGGCGGCAAGAACAGATTATTGGGTCTGCATAGATTGGAGAACCACATTTTTGTGAGATGCATTGCCTCAGTCATGGAAAAAAAGATACAAAAATTGGTTAGGGTTTGGGTTAGGGGTTAAGGTTGGGGTTAGGATAATGGTTAGGGTTAGGGAAATCTTTCATTTAAAAATGGTTAAATCTAAATACAGTTTCATCTTTATTATGTAGCTAATTAAAGAGGGAATATTACTGCATTCCTTGATACCTATGAACTGTAGTCCTCATTCTTTCATTGTCCCGGATAGATGGATAGATCTTCAGAAATTCCTATTTATAAAATTTGAAACAATTTCTTTAAAAAAATAAACAACAACACAATAATATACATGCTTACTGAATATACTTAAAATTTGGTGTAGATTTCATAAAATTAAAACCAGATAATTTTTAACCCTACCATCCCCAACCTTTCAAAACCCAGCCTCATGTTTGATTTTGTTGTTGTTTAGACTGAGGGCTGCACTTATAAACTGATTATATGCCTTTATTCATGGAATCAGGAATATATCATAGTCAATCAGTTTGGGTGCTAAGTTACCATTGGATTTTGTTAGAGTGAGGCAGGATCCTATGTTAGAGTGAGGAAGGATCCTATCAGGGCTCGCCCTTAACACTAGCCCGACGTACATGTCTAGTAAAAAAAGCTATGTGCTAGTAAACACCACCTCTCAACTTGCCATGTGGGCTACTAAAAACTGTGCAACCTACTTGTTTAAAATGCACATTTCTTCCTTTTCAGATGTGAATAACTAGTGTATAGAATGTGTTAATCGTTATTGAGTGTGTGAATATAACTTCATTTGATCAATAAACTGGCTGTGATCGTTAACATTCAGAACATTACATTTATGGCAATTCCTGTTTAAAATCTTGGCTACTAAAACTTCCTGGGGGCAAGTAAAATGCACAGTTTACTGGCCCGGCGGGCTACTTTACAAAAAGCTTAAGCGTAAGGCCTGCCAATGTACATGTAAAACACTGAAGGGACTTGGGGTTAGGAAGGAAATGTTAATAGTATTTTTAAAGATTGTTTGAATTTTTTGTCCGTTATTCAGATCCATTTAGAAAAGAGAAGTGAAGCATTACAAATTCAGATCACGGAGTCTAATCGGAAGACGATGGATTTAAGGGGAGAAAAAGACAAATGCGACATGGATTTAAGCAAGATGCAGATGACTGAGAAGGAGCGAATGGATTCTCTTAACGCGTGTGAAGAGAGACGAATGTTCCTTGAGGAGTCTCTGGTGAGTACCAGAATAAACAATTTAGAATTGAAACTTAAACTGTTGTACCGGTCTGTTTTGATGTGGAAGCTGTCCAACCCAGTGTTGTCGTCGAGACCACAAAGTCGAACACCAAGTCCGATACCTCCCCTCCTAGACCGAGACCAAGACCTAGAGGTCCGAGACCAAGACCTAGAGGTCCGAGACTGAGACCAAGAACTCAATGTCCAAGACCAATACTGAGAATAAGACCTCCCCTCCTAGACTGAGACCAAGACCTAGATGTCAGACTGAGACCAAGAACTCAATGTCCAAGACCAATACTGAGAATAAGACCTCCCCTCCTAGACTGAGACCAAGACCTAGATGTCCGAGACTGAGACCAAGAACTCAATGTCCAAGACCGATACCGAGAATAAGACCTCCCCTCCTAGACCGAGACCAAGACCTAGATGTCCGAGACTGAGACCAAGAACTCAATGTCCAAGACCAATACTGAGAATAAGACCTCCCCTCCTAGACTGAGACAAAGAACTCAATGTCCAAGACTGATACCGAGAATAAGACCTCCCCTCCTAGACTGAGACCAACACCTAGATGTCCGAGACCGAGATCTCATTGTCCAAGACCGACACTGAGACCAAGACCTCAATATGCAAGACTCAGACCAAAAACTCAATGTCCGAGACCGAGACTGAGACCTCCCCATCGAGACCAAGACCTCAGACAATCTGTACTGTAAACCACTGCTTTTTCGTTGGACCATGGCTTCTCTATGCCAGTCTTCACTATGGTTGTCACATAACCACTATATGTGGTAAAGGGAAAAAGTGTGACAGCGCTGCACGGCCTTTAACTCTTTCACTCCGTAATAGAATTTTCGAATTTCGCGCAGTTTGTACGGAATTAATTATTGGATGCCGCCATCTAATGTGTCAATAATACCCTTGGCGCAATGGAAAGCCAAAGGCAGCGACTCAAAGCCGCTGCAACTAGGGTCAGAGGTCATCCAGACGGCAATACGGCATAAATTATGCAAAAAAGGCACACGTCATGGGGATGCCCCGAGTATCTACAGTGACGTCAACAAGCCGCTTTGAGCGGCTTTCCGTAGGGAACGGGACATTTCTATGAGCTGCTGTGAGCGGCTCGCCGTAGCGAAAGAGTTAAGGACAAAAAAGCAAAACAAAACGTGTCAGGACGTTTTTCTCATTTTGATCCTGGTCTTGTAAAAAGAAGCCTTTGAGCCACTAGCCCTGTGGTCTTGTGGATATTTCCCCCTTTCAAGCCTGGGAAGGTAGTGAGTGCATTTTGTTCTACCAGCCATGCTCCTAGTTGATGTTACCCATGCCTACATCCTTACGGACTGTGAAGGGGGGTAACCCTGTTTCAGCCCCAGGAGTAGATGGCAACGTGCCAGTTGATTTGGGTCGATAGCCCAAAATCAGTTATGTGTAGCCCTCACCTTGAAGTGGCTGTCTGGCCTTGTGAGTTAGGCGATATTTCATAATTAAAAAAATGCCTTGTTCAGACTTTTAGCGAGGCTTCTTTTGTCTTCATACACCTGACCAACTTTTACTCCCTTTTGGAGATTAAATGGAGGATATACTTTTGGTAATTGTCAAAGACTAGTATTCTCACTTGGTGTTTCCCAACATATACGTAAAATAACAAACCTAAATGAAAATTTGGGCTCAATTGGTCATGGAAGTTGGAAGAAAATAAAGAAAGAAAAAAACATCCTTGTTGCATAGGATTGTGTGCTTTCAAATGCCTGAAAAAGGCTTTATGCCTGAAGCCTTTTTCAGATTCAAGCATTTTAGTGAGAAATTACCTCTCTCAAAAAAAACATTACAACAGAGGGAGTCGTTTCTCACAATGTTTTACACTATCAGCAGCTCTAAGGTGTTCCTTACCAAGTAAGTTTTTATGGTAATATATTTCTTGAGTAATTAACAAAAGTATCCACTCTTAAGTGTGGGTGCATTTTGTTGATTTCCTTTTTTTTTTCTTGTTGAAAAAGTTTCTCCGAGGCTTGATTGTAAACCAGTAGCTTCAAATCTGCATTCTGGATATACTCTCATGAAGAAAGACAAGCTTATATTATAGTATGGAAACTCCAGTGTGTAGATCAGGCCTGAAATTACATGGGTGCCATGGGGGCCGTGGTCTCTATTGCCCTGGTCTTGGCCTTTATGCCCCTTCAAGAGTTTCCCATAGACTCAAAGATTTCCCCATGAAGGTGCCCTTTGTAAAATAAAAATAGTCTTTTTTTTTTGCAGCTTTAGGGATACAAATCTGGCAAGTTGTCACTCTCAGAAATGTTGAAGGTATTATAAAGGATTGGTGAGGGTTAAAAAACAAAATTGTTTAATTTTTAATCTGAAAGCATACTGATCATGAAGTTCATACTAGAGCAAACTTTTCCGGTGAAATGTTTCCCTCTGAAATGAAGAAATAGTCAAGAAAACTGTATCTGAAAACCTAACAAAATGCGACAGCTGGTTTCGGTTGTTGCAACCAAAATTAAGGACAGTGCATGCTGAAAAATGTGCTTGGTTTTTTTCACTATATTCTCCTGACTGACACAACGGATTGAGTCCAAATTTTCAAAGGTTTGTTATTTCAAGTACATGGTTGATCGCACAAAACATGAATACTGTCTGCAACTAATTTGTCAGCTCTACCAATACAGTTTAATACCTTCAAATTATTGGGTTATTGCCAGATTAGAAAGCATTCAGGATCTGATGATAATTTTTGTTTCTTTTTATTTTTTGCAGGATGTGAAGACGGAGAATGCAAGCGCCACACTACAGCTGTTAAGTGAATGTACAAGTGAGTGAAAATATTGTCTATATACATTGGCTGTTTTTTTGTATAACTAGTGGATTGGAATGACTGTACATGTGTAGTCTTTAAAAAAATAATGGAGAACAAAATTAGAAAAAAAAACTAACCATTGGAAAACTTCAAATAAATTCATTGTTGTACTTTGCCTTTACCTTTAAAGGGTGGGCATAACATTGGTAAGAATGAAAATATAAATGTTCATAGATTTACGCATTACCTTAATGGTACAGTCTGTAACAGAGATTGCCATGGTGGAAAACTTCCCTTGAAGTGTTTTAGCTTGAAATACTATAGTTTTTGAGAAATGATTAAAACAAATCCCAAGGTTTGAAAACCCCCCCAAAATGTGTAAGAGTTTTTTAAAACTATTTTCTCAAGACTCCGATGACTGATTGACCTGAAACTTTCTCAGGTTCAATTCAATTCAATTGTTTTATTGTCACACATATATATACATATACAGTGTTTGTTAATACATTCCAACTTTAGGTCTGTACTTTTTTGAACAGAAGTTTTTAGTTCATTCCTGAATTTTGATGACATTCAATCAAAAACGGCAATAAATTTGACCTTTTGACTGGCACAACAAATTCCTCTTTGGATTGTACAGACTCATTTGTTTTTGGTGTCCAATTTTTTGTTTAAGTCCCCGCTTTCATGAGGACCCTTTCTATTGGAAAATTGAGTGCATCACAAAACTGAATTCAACCTTGGAGCCCCTCTTTAAAGGCCCTGTAGACTATTGGTAAGATCGAAAAACACAATGTTCACAGATTCTCACATAACTTACATGATTTAAAGTAAGTCATGGTAGAAAGGGTTCCTTAAAATATTTCTGCCTAAATTGCTATCGTTTCTGAGAAACGAGTAAAACAATAGTAATTATCGCGCGCGATAATTTAAAAACAGAAAACACATAAGATCTCTTTTCACTATTTTCTCGTGACCTCGATGACCAATTGAGCTCAAACTTTCACAGGTTTGTTTGTTCATGCATATGTTTAATCACACAAAATGTGGACACTGATTTTGAGCTGTTACTAAAAGTGTACAATACCTTTAAGTTGGGTCACAATCAGTTCAGATACTAGTCTTTGGCTGTGTCCAATTTGGGACTACAGCTACGGCTGGATCACCACATCATTATGCGTTGAAGTATAGGATGTCCTTAGCAACGCCCGTAGCAACAGCCAGAGCCGTAGCCACCAATTCGGATACGACCGTATTCTTTGGACAATTACCAATGTAGTCGGGATGCTTTCTTGAAATGCTTTGAATCAATCAGAGCCATCGGCATGGAGACACTAAACATCCAAACCAATCAACAACAACTAACTGTTCAGTCCTAATGGCTCATGGATACGGTTGTACAGCGCCAAGACAATAAAAACAAAGTAACACCAGGGGGATTTGTTGTGAAAGGTTAAAAACAAAAAAAAACATAATGTCAACAAACGCTTGTTTTCTTCAGGAAAACTAAGTATACTTGCCGAGGAAGAAGACCTTATTAACGATAAACAACGAGCGGAGGTTCAACAGCAAATCTGGAAATTGGTCAGCTTAATGCCAACAAGGAAGAGCTCACAGGGAACCTTCAGAAATGCGAAGAGGAAAAAGAAGAAGTCATGAACTTGGCCAAAAACTTTAAATCGCAGGTGAGTGTCTATGTCTAAATTTAGACAGTATACTTGCAGTATTTTATCCTGTGGTGGCGTTCCTATATTCATTAACAATCCCCCCCCCCCCCCCGATATTATGACTAGGAATTGTCCCCCTGTTATGCTAAGTGTTTATACATGTACACTGCTATGTGCTCAGTTATGGGTCATTCAGCTTCTCATTTCTTCGCGGTCAGTTGTTTTTGTTATGCAATTTGGGAAAAGATGTTTGGAAATGGTGATTTAGTGTTGGTATTTTTTTAAACGATAAGATGCGACGTATACTGAGATTCTGTTGGACTGAATGGGACTGCAGATGTGTGTGTGTTTTGGAGGGTAAAGCACACAGTGTAGTGATACTTTTGATACTGCACCATGTGGAGAATACATCCACACAGTACACAGTTAACCCTCCTACTGTCTGACCATTCAGTCTTATCCTATGTGGTTTTGAATGATAGATGCAATATGCCGGCCTGCAGGATGATATCATGTGGAGAATGCATCCACACAGTACACAGTCAAGCCTTCTACTGTCTGACCATTCAATATTGTCCAATGTGGTTTTGAAAGATAGATGCTTTATGCCGGCCAAGTCACGATGCACGGTCAAGTCAAGCGGCGATACAAAATAATAATAATAATGATAGTAATTGGGGGGTTGGGTGACTTCAGATCAAATTCACAAAAATCATAAAGAAACCATTTAGAATGCCCCAAATTGCACTGTAGGGCTTTTAAAATTAAAGATAAAAACATTCTGAGGACCTCATTTCAATTCAGCGTGCTTAGGCCAAACTTCAAAAATTTGGTTTAAGAATGCCCCAAAGTTTTGAAAAATCCTGGGGAGAACACTGCACAATCCATGCATATGAATGTTTGGTCAACTCACTGGAAAATGCTACCAAGAAAGAGCACAAGGGTTTTAATGCACAATTCTGTCCAAACAGGCTTCAATTGCTCAGAGGGATGTCCTGCAGTGTAAGGAAGCCAGTCTGCAGTGCAAGAACCAGCTGCAGCAGCTTGTGCAACAGCAGCAGGCTGCACAACAGCAGCCAGGTATGCAACAACAACAACAGTATCAACAACAGCAGCTTCCTATTAACCAGGTACAGTGTATGTCTATTCATTCGAAAATCAGTTACACGCCATGCATGTGTGCATGATGATTTGTGTTACTGACTGAGGTCACTGTACATGCAACATATACAATTGTTGCACACTGTGATGGGGTCCATGGTGTTTTGTATGGCACCCGAAATGGCACTGGAGGTGAAGCCGAAGGTGCCATTTGCCCCCGAGGGTGTACAATACATCACAGAGCGTACAACAATTGTTTTGTAATACCACGGTAATAGATTCCTCTTCTTTGAAGGGGATCCGTTGTCATCTTCCAACATTATTACAACAATATTGGCACAGTTAAAAAAGCAGACAAATAGTGGCGAACAAATTGTAAACAACAGAAATTTGGCTTCACTGTTTCTGGGGCACATCGCACAGAAATGTAAATTAATTTACATGTACCTAGTACCAGCATAGTTACAACCTCGTACCCGGGTCTATCTCTAATATTGTACAAGGTGCTGGGAATGCCCGACGGTGGGCACGATCAAGTTAATGTACTCTGTGAGGTCCATCACGTGATTGGTTCTCGACCAATAAAATTCACAGTCTATTACCGTGGTATATCAAGATGATTTACTTGTGGATTGTATACAATTGTTGCACACCGATGTGGTTCATGGTGTTTTTTTCACTGGAGGAGGCAAATGGCACCTGAGGCGAAGCACGATCAAGGTAACATACCCCATGAGGTGCGTCACTCATGTTCCCCTGAGCCATGTACATGTAACTTTGTAGCAATCACGTGATTGGTTGTCAAAATAAAATTCACAATCTGTTACGGTGGTAGGGGATAACAAGATGATTTGTGTAATACTGCCAGTGGTTACTGTACCTGTGTAGAACATTTACCATCAGTTTGTATTGGCTGCGCTGAGTATCACAAAATGAGCTGGGTCGGCACAAACGAGCCTTTTTTAATTAAAGCATTTGAAATCCTTGTTTTTTTTTAAATGAAAAATACAACTTTTATAACTACCCATTATAACTATCCAGTCAGTTTTCTTTGTGGTTTATTACTTGATAACTAAAGATAAAGTTTACCAGGACTTTCATAAAAGGCAAAATCGTTAAAGTTGTGGTTTTGACATGACTTAATTTGAGACCAGTGCTTGGTTAAATTGTAAAGGATATTTTGTGGGCGTAACTGTTGAAATTCCTTTCAGGGGATAGATCTTTTTTGTATTCTTTATGGTTAATGAAATCATGGCATTTCCAACAGTATCAGACAGGTTTAAATCAAGATTATCAACAAAATCAAGTTGCCTATCAAGAAAGAGAACAACAACTACAGCAGCAAGAAAGAGAACAACAACTACAGCAGCAAGAAAGAGAACAACAACTACAGCAGCAGAAGAGAACAACAACTACAGCAGGCAATGAGGCAGAATAATGGCTATGTACAGGTCAATTATCAAGTCACACCGCAATGGCAACAGCAGCAGCAGCAGCAGTTTGTTCAATATCAGCAGACAGAGCAGGGGCAAGCCCAACAACAGGAACAGCTGAACGGAAATCAAGAGTATCCGCAGGAGTATCTGCAGCAACAACAGCAGCTGCAAGCTGAACAACAAGCCCAACAACAGCAACAGCCAACGGAAATCAAGAGTATCAGCAGGAGTATCTGCAGCAACAACAGCAGCAGCAGCAGCAGCAGCAGCAAGAACAGCGTCAGGAAACATCTGAAGTGGCAAGTTCAAATATTTGGAGGCTGAAGTTGCACCATCATCACTTGGCATGTCATGCAACCACACCCACACGTCAACATCATTTTATTCAAAACATCTCTCGTTTAAAAACAAAGAATTTAGAAACTAATATTATTTCTTTACAAATCACCACACAACATTGATGAAATGGAAACATCTAACACCTCCACTACATTCTGAAGAAGAATTTGGGTTCACAGGTATAATAGCAATTTTTATTTGGTAATCTTCTCTTCAACCAGTTAACCAAATACGCACAGCTTTTACGAACCAGAAAACGGATGCCTGATTAATCCGTTTTTGTATACACCTGGGACATTTTTGGGGGGTAGAGGTGAAAGCCGAATGGCATCTTCATACGCCTGGACATTCCATTGAGTATGCATGCACAGTGCATGCACTCACCGTGAGGGTCAAAGGTTACTGGAATTCATGCTCAAAATCTCCCTTTTTCCCAGAAGGGCATATGTGTAATCCCGATACCAGACCTTTGTCCTTCATTTATACAAACTAGGATTACAAGAGATCGATAGGCTGCCACCATTTGGCATATGGGAGGTAAGTCCGACATTCCAGCGTACCATGGCGGATTATCAGCCTTGGCTTACGGCCATGGGTTGGCCGATTCACCTTGAAGCCATTCTACTTTTCTTTTCTTTCTTTTTAACAAACAGTTCTAGTGCACTTTATTAAAACATTTGTTGTCTTTACTTTGTTGAGGCATGGTTTCATTGTGACAACAATATGTCGGGGAAAAAATTAATTTTTCTTTAAAGTTTTAATACTTGGCAGAGGCACACTAATTTGTTTTAATACCGACGTTAAAGTGCAGCAGCTTCCTTTGTAGTGGAGAGGATCTTTAGGAAAAACTACGGAATACAAAACTGCAGACCATTAAGTTTCATCAAAACCATCCATTTTTATTTTGCTCATCTTGCACTTCAACATACTACAATAATCATACATTTATCGAGCACCAAATCGGCAACTGGTGCAAGATGACCAGCTTTTCACTGTTCAGCCATATATTGCTTATCTTCAATACAAACTGAAGAGAATTGAGCTTGATGTCCAGGAACCAAGTTAGAGAGTCGGTAAATGATGAGTGCAGTTGGACATCTTCAGATGGACGTCGAGTTTCCCCGACACCGTCAGTCAGTAAGGGATGAGACGTCATCAGAAGTTCACCAGGCAGCAATGTAGAGAAGGACTTGTCCCATTGCATTTGACATCATCTGAGTAGGGCACCCTCTGCCGAAGGTCAAAAGAAGGTTGCTCATTTGGCTCATCCTGTGCGCTAAGCATACATGTGTTTTCCCATTGTTTCATCATTGGCGGCGTGATGACATCAGGGCCCAATTTCATAGAGCTGCTTAAGCACAAAAATTAGCTAAGCAAAAACAAATTATGCTTACCAGAAAAAGGTTACCAGCCAAAATACCATCTCACCTGTACAATTTGTGACTGGTATCCTGCTCATTTCTGCTTAGCAGAAAATTGTTAAGCAATATTTTCTGCTTAAGCAGCTCTATGAAATTGGGCCCTGTACTTAAGATCCATACCAGCTTGATAGGCCTGGACTTTTATATTTGAAAGGGCAATACCATTTTCATTTTGCACAGGGCACTTCCATTGGAAAATCGAGAAAGTCTATGGGAAAGTTTTGAAGGGGCGCCTTTGCTAAGACCAGCCGCCGATTTCACCGAACGTTACTCAACTGCCTAAGTCTGCCTGCGCAACATTTATTGCGCAAGTTGTGCACCACTAACACAAGAAGTCTGACACAAGTAGACTTACACAGTTGCGTAAAGTTTCGTGAAATCGGGCAACCGAGGCCATGGCCTCCATGTAATTCCACGCCTACATGCAGCTTAAAACCAAAATGCTAAAACTCGGGAAGTATCAAGCTTGTGCTTTTGGAAGTATTGTTCTTGATTTTTAGGATGCTATTCTTAGATCACCTTATTGCTTTCAAACTGTCTTGAAGGGTATGAACGTGCACTCGAGGGTGGAAAGACACAGCTCTTATTTTGTCCCAACCTCCTCTTTGTCTTTTGTGGTGATGGAGAGAGTCTCTTAATCAACACACTGCCCATCCAGGGGTTTTATCTGTAGACCAAAGGGAGACCATTACCCATTACAATTTTTTTGGGGTTCTTGAAAACACACCTCTTTGGTACAAGAAAGCCGAGTATGCCTATGGCCTTTGACCTTTGATCTTTGGCCTTTGGCCCTAACACATGTAGGCCTTTAGCTGTGCATAGTTGAACCAATTTAGACATGTAGTCTCAACCAGGCTCTGATTTTCGAAGATTTTTGATTATGGTTAACGGAGGTATTGCATCAGCACAGCATGCTACATGTACTTGATCACCTCAAGTGCATCACACTCAGTTTCATGCCGGCTGAACAAACCATGGCGACGGCGTATTATCTGACGTTTCTGACAGGGGCATGTGACTTCCACAGCTTTCATTTCTCAGCGAAAAACTATAAGCCACCCATACAAGGTCATCGATTTCCATTTCGCTGAGTTGTTGTTCATCAAAGATTGCTTGCCTGATATTGGTAGTGTGAGGTGAACCTGCCTCATTACTCTTCATGGCTGCCCTGATCATTTTCTCCAGAATCACTGCCTTCTGCAGAAAGCTTCGCCAAAAAATTGAAACTTCATAATATTTCATGTGCATATGATGTGTAACAAAACTTCCTTGACCTTTATATAAAGGATTGGATGTGGTGTTGGGTCATCTGCCATGCTTATTGTTTGTTATGAACTGAATTAATTTTAGAGCTCTAGAAGTCAAGATAAGAACGAATCAAAAAGCCAGTCTCACAACGAGCAGTTGGAAGGAGGACAATCGCAGCAGCAAAAGCAACAACAGCAGCAGCAACAGCAACAACAGCAGCAGCATGCTGAGGGACAACAAGATGAGGAAGGCCAACAGCAGGAAGGGACAGCTAAAGAACAGGATAAACAACAGCTCGGCAGTGAAGAGCACCAGCAAGAAAAAGCCAATGAAGATCAAGATGACAGCAACCACCAGCAGCAACTTGATGGAGAACAGAATCTTCGAAAGGATGACAAGCAGCGACAAGATCTGGAAGGCAAGCCACAACAGAACGCAACCGGGCAACAAGAAAATGAACAGAAAGAGCAAGTTGCACAACAGCAAAACACAACCGAAGAGCAGAAAGACAAAGGGGAGCAACGGGTACAGCAAGAGGAGGACGTTGAACATCATCAGCAAGAGGGAGGACAGCAGCAGCAGGATGAGCAGCACAAGGAGCAGTCGCAAAATGAAAACGACCCCCGAGCCAAAAAAGTAGGAAACGACCGTGAGCAAGAGAGTGTCTCGTACCAAGCCATAAAATCAGGTCACCATCTCCAGCGGCAAACGGATGGAACAGTGGCAAGTTTAACATAGACTACTCCCAGATTGCATTTGCGCTGGCACCATCACGCAGAGGCACTAATCATCACATTGCACGCTCTCATGTGGTCCTGGGTATTTTTGCACCTCAAGTAGTTTTGTAAACAGGTTGTTTCATGTGGTTTTGTTTTCTTGCGTAGTTAGAGTAATTTGGGGTTCACTTTACTGGTATTGTTTACCCACACTGTTATGTTCTATACATGTACTCATGATCACCAATGTAAGCTTACAGGGTGAGAACTCAATTAGCCGTGTTGAGATTTGGTGGACACTATAGGAGTGCACTGTTTGGTTTGGGTGTGTTACAGACAGATTTACCCAAACCTAATAGTGTCATAGTATTGAGTCCGCCATATCTCAAAATGGCTTATTTCTACACATGCTGTGTAACTATTGATTCCTTTTTTAGTTTACACACGATGCATGAGCTCAAATCTTTGCTCATCTGTGACATTTGTCTATAGCCTACAAAAGGGCATAACGGCGGTTCCATGGTTTCTCACATTACATTGAGCACAGCAATCAGATGTTTCTTGTTCTAGCCCTAACCAACCTCAACCCTGCGAAATCCAGCTGCGTATTTTGGTTTGATTCTGTTGGACTGATGACTGCATTTAGTAAACTGGCTCTGCTTTACATGGGATCAAGCATACAAAACAAAAGCAGAGGCCAACAGTCTGGGTGTTGAGTTGCATTGTTGTACCATATAGTGTTGGTCACTGTTGGGTTTTGTTAGAGTGAGGAAGGATCAGGTCGGGGTTCTCCCCAGGATTTTTTACAAAACTGGGGCATTCTGGATCCAAGTTTGGCCAAGCATACTCAATAGACCCAATTGGCAACCATAGTCACGTGACTCATAGTGGGTATAAAATGTAAACAAACCAAGCAAGCAACATGCAGTCTGCACGGAAAAGCATGGCTGCTTCCTATCTTACGGCAGAAGCACTCGGGCGCAGCCAAGCTTTTCTATGCACACTGTTCGTCGCTTGCTTGGTATGTTTACATTTTATACCCACTATGAGTCGCGTGACTACAGTCGCTGACTCTGTCTATTGAAATAAGGTCCTGGCAATGTGTTGGGTTTTTATATATGTGTACATCACATTAGTTTAAAAGCTCTAAATATTGTGATTGAGATCATAAAAAATTAGATTTTTGTGAATTTGATCTAAAATCATAAAAAGATGTAGTATTTTGTACAGACCCCTTGCATTGGTCACCGTCATTGATGAAACCTGCACGCGTGAAAGGCCATCTTTGGCTGAGAGTTGTGTGCAGTACACGCGTGCACATTTCCATTGTTTTTATTCAAAGATGGTGGTCAATGACGTCCTGTGCAATACATATACTGGCCCAATACTCAAGCTTGTGCACGTTGAAAATCCTGATTCTGCTAGTAGATCGCTCAAGGGAGTTAAGTTAGGGTTATTGTGCAGCAGTATCGAGATTCGTTAGTATTTTTCAGCAAACCTCATCGTTTCAAGTCTTTGAAATCATTCAGAAAAACAAGTTTCTGATTAATGTGGTAAATCGACATGAAGCACATGACGTCATTTGAGTAGGGCGCCCTCGCCTAGAGGTCAAAAGGAGCTTGGCCAATCCTGTGCGCTGTGCGTACAAATTTTTTGCATTTTCATTGTTTTATCATCGGTTTACTTCTATGGCAGCTGGATGGCATTGATGCGTGTGAGGTCTATTTAATGTGAGCAACCCTGTAACCGCTTTTAAAAAAAAATATGATTCCATTAATTACAAGTTCTTCACTGGCATCATGCATGCGTAGTGTGGTAAGCAATGCGGTAAAGTTGGAACCAGGCACATCTGCCCTCTTCTTTCCTCTTGTCACATCTGAACGTAGTATCAACTCATGCATTATGTTAGGTACGTCAAGATCTCCATCAATCACTCATCCGTGTAAAATCAAGATCACCAATGAATCTGGGTTTGTCTTATTTTTAACCTGCTTAAAGGGTGTGCACAACATTGGTAAGATTGAAAATATGAACGTTCACAGAGTTCCACACAACTTAAATGGTATGTAGATGGCCATGGTGGAAAATATTTGAAGTATTTTTGCCTGAAATGCTGTTGTTTTTGAGAAAATGAGTAAAACGTTTAGTTTTGATCTCACAAGTCCAAAACTTGATGTTTGAAAACATGTAGGTTTTTTTAATCACTAGTTTCTTGTGCTCCGATGACTGATTGAGCTTAAACTTTTACAGGTTTGTTACTTTCATGTATATGATGGTCACATGAAGTGCGGTTACAGGTATCTGAAAGTTACCAATGTTGTGCACCTGCTGTAAACAAGGATAACAAAAATAACAAAAATGGTCTTTTCTTTTTGAGAATATTCGCCTAAAACTATTTAGTGCTCAGCTTTATGGGTAATGTGTATTGTTTAATCAACTGGCTCCAATTTTAGAATGCTGCTTAACCACACTAATTTTACAGTTGCTGTGCCTTGTGTAGTCAAGCGGGTATTTCTATGGGTTATGTGCAGAATTCCGCGGTAAAGCCGTGTTCACATTGGACTAATATCTAAACCAAGACCAGAGGTAACATTCCAATGGGTAAATCTTACCGGTGTCCGCGCTTGGAATAATTGACATAGGTTAACTAACTGAGATAATGGTGAAACAAACAGACTGACTAAATAGGAACACATGAGGGTGCTATGCCAGTGAACTTTAACCTGCTGTGACAAAAGACATGACCTAGCTTGTAAACAATGGTCGCAGAGAAGCACAACAAATAAAAAAGAAAGAAAAACAACGCTAGCTAAGAGCCGGTGTTGTGTACATTAGATGTAGACCTTTTATTATATTACAAACCATCCTGGGACTAATACTTTATACATTGTAGATCTGCTTGCTGTAAGCAAAAAATCGGCCCTTGCATGTACAGTAGCAGACAAATTTTCTCTCACTCTATAGCGGAGTTCAGATTAACAGATTAACCAGAAGTTTTAGGCTTGTGCATACGTTATGTTAGTAAGCATTAACCGCTTGACGCAGCTAGCTTAGTTTGCATGAATTAGAATCTGGAGACTTTGACTGGGTGGTTATATTCAAGTCTCTACTTTGAGGCAGTTCATGGGTGCAGTCATTTTGGCTGACTGGAAAATGTCAGCTTTGACATGAGTCGTTGCTTTGAGTGTTGCCATGCATGCACGTCGGGTGGTATCATTCATGCATTGCCACACACTAAAATACAGTCAATTGTCACTCCAAGGTATGTTTGGGTGTTGTCTGGTGTCACACTGCAGGTCTGATACCTCTGTGTTTAAAAGGGCAAGGCAGTTTTTTTTAGTGAAGGACATCCCATTAACCCTCTTGCTGTCTGACCATTCAATACCATTCAAGTGGCTGTGAATGATAGATAAACTATGCCAGCCTGAAATATGATACCATGAGGGAATGCATGTACACAGTACACAGTTAGTTCTGTGCACAGTTGTGCCACTATACACAACCTTGGCAGTCGAATGGTTTCAAATGGTTGGTCAACTCACTGGAAAATGTTGCCAAGAGTCACTGACAGTAGGAGGGTTAAAGGAAATGTTAATTTCTAGTGGAACATTTCAAGGGGCACCAAGGCAATGACAGGGAGCACGGAGGCGATTGCCTCCATTGCATCTGTGAAGTATCAGGTCTAATTCTGTCCGCACATCACAGTTGTATCATTTGTCATACACACTTGTCATCTGGTATCATTTAGCAATACAAGCGCATGTGTCATGTGGTACCGAAAAAACCAAGCTCAGTATTTTTCCAGGTTTTATTTCTTTGGTGGCAATGTCAAATATTTGGAGGTCTTGCAAATAGGCTGTAAACATCTCCATTTCTGTGACTCAAAACTAGGGTGTCGGCCTGAACCAGCCATATGTACCCAATGACCAGCAGCAGCAGTATGTACAGCAGCCCAACAATCTGCAACAGCAGCAGTATGCACAGCAGCCCAGCGATCTGCAACAGCAGCAGCAGCAGCAGCTTTTACAGCAGCAGAAGCTGAGTTTGGAGCAGCAGTTGCTGCAACAGCAGCAGCAGCAGCAGCAAGGTCAACAGATGGACCAGCAGCAGCCCGTCGCCACTCTGCAGAATGGTCATGAGAGGGGGTGAGTACAAATCATACCATGCCCGATTTGGGGGCCAGAGGGGTCCCCCCTAATGTTCCCATACTATAACACACTATTTTCCTCTTGTACAGAAGTACCCCCCTAAAATCCTCTTAAATCCTCTTAAAGAATTCCTGAGATTCCTACCGCACAATGAAGACACAATATAAGAGGGGTACCACCGTACCCGATATCAAGCACCAAATGACAAATCATTTGGAAACTGCGGTTTGTCAACTTGGTGCTTTTTAAGTAAGACTTGAAACTTTGCATGGTAGGAATACAATCTAGTGAGGTTTGCTGAGACACCATGTGCATAAAACTCTAAGAGTTGTGGTGGTTCTGATAAAGAACCGGTGGTTTGAAGAGCAACATGAACGCACACAAAAAATACCTTTTCTGTTCAAATTTGTGTTTGCTGGGATGTGATAAAGACGTACTTTTCACTTAACCAAAAGTTTAAAAGTGTTAATAAAAAGACAATTATTTGGACATAAGTCTGTTCCAAAACGGACTTAAGTCTGTGCAAAAGGAGCGTGATGTCATCACTTGATGACGTAGAGACGTGGAATCATTTGGATCCCTGCCTTCCGTCTGTCTGGACACATTTTTATGTATACAACGACACAACGTATGTACAGAATGTGAGTGTGTTACACATCCGTCCATGCGAGTGTATTTTGAAACAGAAAAAACAATAGTGCCGAGCCTTTAGTCATGCTAAGAACAGGCATACTAATCACACATGCTCCGTTCCAATTATACAATTTTGGGGCTTTACTTTCTACCCATGGTGCGTTATTTTGAAGTGCTGACCAATATGATACAACATTATGCATGAGAACAATGAGAGTATGGTTCATGGAATGCGGCCCATTCAGCCCCTGAGAATGATTGTCTACATGCTACCCGATGTGAATTGTACATGAAATTTACTGTACAGCCAAATACACAGTCCTCAAAAGAGAGCACCATTTGAGCGAATACAAATCGTTTCAGGAATTCCTTTCTCCCATCAGCCATCAGACAGTACAACAACTCTTTTTCTAGATAGGTTTGTAAGGGGGGGGGGCGTGTGGGGATGTCATGACTTCAGACCAATACTGTTTATGTTCATACGATTTTAATGTTCACCTTTTCATTTTGAAAATATCGTGTCCAAAATAATTTTTTATCAAGGACAGCTCAAAAATGAATGTTGTATTTTAATTAAAAAACTATTTTGATGTTCATGTAATCACCTTTTCAACTGCTTTGAATATTGACTGTTTTAACTACCTACTATTGATTGTATTTATATGATTGTTTTTTTATTGTCTGTATTTTTGTGGCTGTATTTAATGTGTGTTTTTTTTATGACTGGGAAAACACTTTTCATGTTTACATGATGAATAAATAAATCTAATTTAATCTAATCTAAAATTGCGAGGTAGAGATTGCGTCTACAAACATGAAAAACTCTTTCTCGGTACTTCATTTCAGCGTCGAAAAGGTTGAGATGTGATAGAACATTTTAATGTCTTTACCGTTTTTATTATACACCTGGAATGTTTTTGCAAACTTGTAAAGTCTTCTAACTGACTAACATGCTAGGTCAAAGTGCAATCGTCAGTCACTTCCACGGCCTGATGTCATTCATAAAGTTTTTTTTACACAGCGCCACCAGCAGTCAATACGCGAAAAGTTCTTAGAAATTGCGGAAATTTTGTCAAGTAAGACACATTTTTTATTTCCCCTAGTATTAATCATCCCAAACTTCCAATACTTGTTTTTTTCTGTTGAATTGAGTTTGTAGGTACATTATGAATATGGCAAAATGTTTCTTGCTGCTTAAAATACATCGTTCATGTTGCTCTTTAAGAACTCAATGTTTTGATCAGTATGCTCTGATCAACTTCAGGAGTAGTGCTTTATAAATGTTCTTTTGAAATAATATCAAATGAAATTTGTTGAAAGTCAAGTTTTGATTAGAATGTTTTATCCCCTCCCCCCCAAAAAAAAATATGAAATGCAGATGGCAGAGCAAATGTTTTGACATCCCCAAATTATTATGTTTTGTGTTCTTTCTTTGATGCAGGGTCCCACTGGAGGTTGGAGACAATAAGGTCGTAGATCAAGGTATAACAAGAACTCCCAAAATATTTATGTTATAAACCACCAGGGGAACTGACTGGGTGAACATTTTTTATTTTTGGGTGAACAAAGACAAAATTGTAATTAGACTAGAACAGGTTTCAACCTGCAACCTCCGGATTAACGTGCCGGTGCTCTACCAACTGAGCTAATCTGGGGAGCGGCTGCTGCTTCCAATTACAGGCATGCAGCTTTTCCTCGGATCAGCTGATTTCCTCTTTTTTTGTTCTCAGTTTTACCATTCAAAATTGAAAAATGCTGTACAAAATCATTAAAACTTTGTAATTAGAAGTTACAGTTACATGCCTGCAATTACTAGGTTGTATTGTAAACTTTGTAGCCTTGCAGTGCAATTTTGTCAATTTTTTTTCCAGATAAACCCCGTTCTAATCACTAAAGGCCAAGAACGTTGTGCATTTGGGGGCTGAACGGAGAGAAAAAAAATTGACTACAATTTTGTGTTCAATTTTTTTCAGGACAACAAGACCCAGGTCTCCCTGGAAGGGAGGCGAATGAGGTCAATCAACCTCTGGAAGGCGGGGCAGAGAAGAAAGATGAGGCGTTACATCAGGCGGAGAATAACGCAAGGGAGGAAGGCGGAGACGAAGAGGGGGGCCCGGCTTACCGAGATGACCAAGGTCAGTTGATCCGTCCAGGGGATAATCCTTAGTCCAAAAAATATTAGATCATGGAGCCTTTCAGAGACACACCTGGGCTCAATTTCATAGAGCTGCTAAGCACAAATATTTGCTTAGCATGAAATTTCTTCCTTGATAAAAACAGGATTACCAACCAAATTTCCATGTGTTGCATATTACTTGTTTCTGGTATTCAGCTGTTGTTTGCTTATCCTGCAAATCACGTGGACATTTGGTTGGTAACCCTGTTTATCTCAAAGAAGAAGTTTCATGCTAAGCAAATTTTTGTGCTTAGCAGCTGTATGAAATTGGGCCCAGGGCACAACTACATGGCTGTGCGTACCATAAGCAAAGAATTGGCAAATTACTAGGCGTTCTTCTCTGACACAGCTTGCGCAGAAATTCAGCGCTTGCCCTGTAAGCCAAGAATGGTGATCGCAAGCGCAGAATTTGGCGGTAGGCAGAGCCATGAAATTGGGCCTAGGGCACCATAGAATGCCCAAATGTGTTTATATGCCTGCCAGAAGCAAAACACACAGTAAGTGTATGCACTGTGCACGCTACACCATAGAATACCTTAGTGTATTTACACGCCTGCCAGAAGCAAAACACACAGTAAGTGTATGCACTGTGCACGCTACACCATGGAATGCCTAAGTGTGTTTACATGCCTGCCAGAAGCGTAACACAGTAAGTGTTTGCACTGTGCACGCTACACCATGGAATGCCCAAGTGTGTTAAACACGCCTGCCAGAAGCGTTAGATTTTATTCAAGAATGTTAATGCCCCAACGACCAGGGCACTATTAATGTAAAATGTGCTATAGAAAACTAATATTGTTATTATTTACATCATCCCCCATTACGACTGCTGTCATGTTAGGAGAAGTAGATGAAGAGGCTAAAGCTAATGAAGAGAAAGAGTTGGAGGCAAGGAGACTAGAACTCGAGAGAAAAGGTTGGCAGATGGACGAGAAGAAGAGCACCTACAAGGTATGGTAGAAAGAACTACTTGATTGTTGAAATCCAGTCTAGGAGTTACCTGAACTTGTTTGGTATCATTTTTAGTTGCCCAACTCTTATAAATAGGGATCGCTGGCATGGCTAGCCTAACACTATGCTAATCGTGTTTTTTTTTAAACTCAAATATGATTTTATCTTTGTTTCATTTTTGTATGCAGTTTCTTTACCTTTTTTGTGTTTGTTCCCTTAAAAAAAAGAAAAAAGGAAGAGGATGTAAACTTGACTTGACAAACTGTTAGTGAAGTAGCAAAGACAAGATTTTCTACATTTGTTAACGGTTAAAAAGCAGTTATTTCAGATTGCTACTTGTTAAGCACAATTGATGTTTGTCTCATACAAAAACCTTCAAGGTTATTGAGAAAAAAATGTGAAACAATGATTCAGATTGCTACTTGCTTGTGAAGCCCACTTTAATCTTGTCTATTGTCTCTGTAATCTTGTCTATGTGTCTCTGCAGTGGTGTTTCGTTTTATTTTTTTAAATGGATACTATCGCCAGGTTTGTTTATTAACACATTGCAATCCAAGCACATTTCCTCTCTTCACTATTAACACTATTTTAGCAGTTGCACCGATACCAACAAATATGACCCTTCAAGCCAGAGCAGCTAACCCGAGAAGGCTAAAGAAGCCAATTCCTCACGGCAAGCAAACGGCGCACAAGACACCGTCCAAGATTCATGGCCACGTCTCGAGGAAAGAGAACAGCCGCGATACCGTTGAAAGAATCAGGGAAGAAATTAAAAAACAGAAGGATCTTGAGTTGCACCATCAGGGAGAATTAGAGGAGAAACTGGATGCGGCAAAGGAAGGTGCCGTTGGGACATCTAAGGAGGAAAAGAAGGAGGATGTCCAGGAGCAAGATAGAGGACAGATGTTAAATGAAGCTAACAAAGAGCATCGTATCGGTCGAGTGATACCACATGTGCCTGTTGCTGTTAGTGGTGAGAAGACCCCGTCACCCTCCCAAGAAAGGGCAAACAAGATCGAACCCAAAGTGTCACTCGAGAAGGCAGAGCATGAGGGTGAAGTGTCGACAGAAAAAGAGGAGGAAAAAACGGTCGAGGATGGTAAGGTTTTGGAGCAAAGTCGTGAAGCCTCGGTGGACAATCATCAGCAACAAGCTACAGAGGATGTCGATGACGACGATCTGAACCAGAGGTATCGACTTCAAAATGCCGGGCAGCCCGAGCAACAGGAGGCAAAACCCCAGGAAGATTCCCAGGAAAGTCATCAGCATCTCGACAAGAATGGGGAGGAGCGTCTTGAAGACGCAGCGCATCTACCTGTGAACCCGGATTCACTTAAAGGGGTAATTATGTCTTTGGGCATGTGTGTTGGAAAGCTGGATGTATTCTAAGAGAATCCTACCTGGTGATTATACTCTTGCTGGCGGGATGGTTTGTTTTTTTCTGATGAGCTTCTGCAAGCCTTTTTTGTCTGTCCACCTGCATACTTTCTCTCCAGTCTGTTTGGTCAACAACTTGCTTCTTGGTGTGATGAACTGGATATGCTTTTGTTGTCTGCTTTCAGTGGAAACTCTTGCTGGGTTTTTTACTCTCTGCAATTAGCTTTGTCTGCACTGAGCCTTTCTCATTGTGTTCACCTCTTGAGCTTTTTTGTTACCGTGGCAGAGCAAACAATCTTTCTAGATATTCGATAATGCCAATGTGTAATGGGGGACTTTTGGTGACACTAGGTGCCAGCAGACTTACCGGGTAAATCCATTGTTCTCGGCAATGTGCGCATGCTTAGAACTGAGTAAACAATGGAAATTTACCTGGTGTGTCTGCTGCCATCTAGCGTTCAAAAGTTTCCCGTTGGGGGCACATTGATCTCTTTGTCTTAGTGGGGCTTCTCTCTGCGGGACACAGACTTTTTTAAATGTACACTAAGGTATATGTATGGAAGAACCTCCACATGAGTGAAGAGGGTGGTTAGCCCTGAAGTATGTTCCCATATTGTTCCCTCATATCTGATATACCAGGGGCAGAGCCAAGCAAAGGGGTGAACCTACATGATTATGGTCACACTACAGTCCCATGACACCCCGGCACATCAACAAAGGCACAATCTCCATGCATGCGTTATTACCGCGTAGCAAACCTTCCTAGGTGAAAGAAATACACTGTTTAAAAACCGAGCCCAGTCCAAAACCTAAAATGTTATTGAACCAATGACAATGGAGGCCTGTCTAGCTGGAGGTGCCGTGGGAACCATGCGGAAGGTGAACAAATCATGAGTATCAATTTTTGTGTGGAGATTCTTCCACACAGTCGTGCCCCGGAGGGTTAATGGTGTTACATCTCTCTCTGAACTGTATTCTTGACAATTTGTAACATCCAATGTTTTTTTTTCTCTTCTGACTAACACTTGCACATTAAATTCAGAACTTCTTGTTACTGTATCTACACCAGTACTCCGACCCCCCCCCCCTGTAGACCCCTGCCATGCAAACAAGCATGTGCGTACGCATCAGGCACGACTCTCAGCCAATGATAGGTCTGCCTTTGACCTCAGTGAGGGCGCTGTCTGAGCTTGCGGCGTCATGTGCAAAGGGTCTATTACATTCCCCCCAAACTTTGTCAGGGAGTTATCCCATTTACAGACACTACAGCAAGAGGAAAGGAGTTTGGTAAAGGGTTCGGTGTTAAATACAGTCACACTATGTGAGGGATTTTCTCAGATTGTATCACATGGTGATTATGACATGACGTCATTTGAGTAGGGCGCCCTCGCCTGGAGGTCTGAAGAAGGCTGCTTATTCATGTGCCCTGCGCGTTTCCATTGTTTCATCATTGGTGTGACTCTAAGATGGAGGCTGAATGACGCCAATAAATAAGGTCTATTGGTTAATTATGCAGTCATTCATTACTAATGCCGTACCCTTTTTCTTAGTATGCAACGGGGCCTAATTTTACACGGCTGCCTCAGTGAAGATAATGTTTAAAGGAACATTACAGAATTGGTTTTTGCAAACAAAACAGTTGCTGGCAGTGTAAGCACTTTATGTAATCCACCATATACATAAACTGACAAACCTGTAGAAGTTTGAGATCGATCGGCCATCTGGGTCACGAGAAAATAGTGAAAAAACCGATTACACATTTGCATGAAATCATAATAGGTTCAACAAACGAATAAAACGCTCACTGAGCGATAAACTCAAATCGGAAAATTAGTTTATTCATTTCTCATCAAATATGGCATTTCAGACAGAAATATTTCAAGGGATGTTTTCTACTATCATCATCATTAGACCGTGTAAGTTTTATGTAAATCTGTGATCAAAAGTATATTTTACAATTACCAATTCTGTAATGTTCCTTTAAGAAAAGCACACCTAAGGGCCCTTATTTTATTCCAACCCCAACAACCTTTTTTCTTTTGCAAGTTTTAGGGTGTGATTACATTAACTTTATCTCTTACTTCTCAACATTTTAAGTGACTTGGATCTTGTGCAACTATGTCTGAGATCACAAACATGCTGGGCATGTTTCCACCTCTGTGTCATCTCCTTTGTAAGAAAACTCTTCTCCGAGTTGACTTTATTATGTTCGATTCTGAAAGGAAGAGTTGCTGTTTGGTTTGAAAAAGTATTTTATGTTTCTTGATAAATTCCTGTATTAGTGTTTGGATTTTACTATATTAGTTCCGTCTCGGGTCGGACAGTGGCTAACTGTAGTTGTTGAAGCATATCCAATATGCAAATTATGGTGAAGGGTTTTTTTCTTTTGCTGAACCGATTTGTGAACCAGACTGTTCAGCTGTTCGTTTTGGACTATTAAAGGTATTGTACACTTTTGGTAACAGCTCAAAATCAGTGTCCACATTTTGTGTGATTAAACATATGCATGAACAAACAAACCTGTGAAAGTTTGAGCTCAATTGGCCATCGAGGTCACTAGAAAATAGTGAAAAGAGATCTTATGCGTTTCTGTTTTTTCAAATTTCGCGCGCGATAATTACTATTGTTTTACTCGTTTCTCAGAAACGATAGCATTTTAGGCAGAAATATTTTAAGGAACCCTTTCTACCATTACTTACTTTAAATCATGTAAGTTATGTGTGAATCTGTGAACATTGTGTTTTTCGATCTAACCAATAGTGTACAGGGCCTTTAAGGAAAGGAGGTATTCATTAACGCTATCGCAGGGAACATGGTAGAGGTATTTATTAAACTATGAAACTACATTATTTAATGACAATTTTGGGTGAACAACGAAAAATTTACGAGCACGGTATTTGAATCGTCACTCTACCTGCTGAACCTTCTAGCCCTAATTCTGGCTGTCTCCCTATTTTGTCAATATCTTTATTCGGGGGTGCCAGCCAGAGAAGCCATGCAACCTGTAACTGCCGCTTAGCCAGGATCGAACACAAGTCTACTCTACAACCAAGGAAGCGGCAGCCACTTCCCTGATTGCTCAGTTGGTAGAGAGCCGACACGTTAATCCAGAGGTCGCAAGGTTCAAATCTCGTTCTTTGTCATTTTCTTTGTTCACCCCCCAAAAAAATTGAATTCTAATTTACCCAGTCGATTTCCCTTGTGGGTTATTACTTGATAGTTTAACGACGTCGGTAGGAATGAATGTGCTCAGTTACGAGTAGTTGACATTGTTTGAACACAGACACTGATTGATTAATCCCTTCTAGATGGAGAAGCAGGAGGCCAAGATGGAGAAGGAGACGAGAAGGAGATTTTGAAGAAGAGGAAGATAGAGAAGACGGACCCAGAGAATATGGAGATGACGACAGAGACACAGAAGAGGTCAGGGTTCAGTTAGATAAGGCAAAAAGCCTTAAGCCTGTTTTGCATAACAGAAGGGGAGTACCGACCAAACAACCGTTTTATGTGCAGAGTTTGTGACTGGAATACTTCTGATTTTTCTGCTAAGCAGAAATATTTTCTGCTAACTGCTTGAGTAGATTCATGAAATTTGAACCTTGGTTAATTTTTATACAGCTAATTATGCAGAACATAATGCTTAACAACTTTCTGCGGGGGGGGGGGGGGGGACTAAGCAAAAATATCACGAAACCAGTCAAAAACGTTACATACAATGTACATGTATGAAATAGCATTTCCTTGAACAAGGTGCTTTACCATAATTGCTTTGTCCTTCGGATCCGGATGGGTCCCGTGCACTAGGATTGGTAGTGCACGTAAAAGAACCCAGAACACTTATCGTGGAAGAGTAAAGGTTAACCCCGGTGTTTCTGATTTTCATAGCACCTTGTTTATAGATTTCCTCAGGCTTGTGAACTACAGTGATTAAGTTTTTTATGAGGTATCCTTGGTTTCATTTATACCAGAAATATATAATAAAATAGGATACTCGTGTATTACTTGTTTACAGCAAGCTGCTGAAGGAGCGAATGTCCCAGTAGTCGATGATCAAGACATTGATATGGAAGACAATGAACGTAAGCTTGGTTTCAATTCCTTCTTTCACAACTAAATCAGTCCTAAATCAAATAAGATTCAACTGTACGTTTTGTTTTATTTCGTACGTTGATGTTTTATTTTAGTGCCTGTACACGGCGTGTCATGGTCAAGCGCACTGGACTCGAGCTCTGGTGTTTCTGATCAGCAGCGTGTGGGACTTGTGTCCTTAAGCAAGCACTGAATCATTATTACTTCGGCCTTCAGATGGGACGTTAAGCCATTCAGATGGGACGTTAAGCCAGTACACTTATCATTAAGAGAGGAAGGGGGTTCGTTCCAGTGTTTTCTGGAATGGTTTGCCGCAGATCGCACCGTAACACCTTGTAAAATCAATACACAGTGCTTTGTACATGTAAATAATTGGGTCTTATATTTCAAACATAGCTCCACATACCGTGTAGTAAAAATAATGAGCGCTTTGAGATGCCCTGGGGTGTGACACAGAGCTATATAAGAACTGCGTAGTATTATTATTAGCGAGAGAAACAATCCTCAACTTGGTCAACCCAACCACTCCACGCTTGTTTGATAACTGAATAATGTGAGAACCCTAAATTTATCTAAATCATCTGGAAATGTTTGGTTTTGAGTCTGATTTAATCACATACCAGACGGACTGGCACACACACTACTGCCATTAAATTCAACATACCTCCTAAAACTTTGATCCAAGGCCCTTTTCGAAACCACAGCCGGGTCTTGGGTTTGGGTTTGGGCTTAATCTGCCTATTTGAAGCCCCCGTAAGGAAAACGCATGTTTTCCTAATTTGTTGACCTTTTTTTGTTGTCAGCAACGATTCTCACTCCTGGAAATCTACATTCTTACAGCACCTTCCATGGCTTAGATGTCACCCTGCCGCAATGATTACACATTCCATAATGAGCAATCTAACAGGTGTTGCTACAAAACGGTTTCCTGTGGCAACTAACACTGCGCCTCACAGCTCACTGATCCTTGCTTTTTCTCTGGGCCCAATTTTTCATATATAGCTGATTAGCACAACAAAATTGCTTAGCAAAGAGATATCTTGCTTAACAGAAACAGGTTACCAGTCATAGTACAATGTAATGCATATTGTGTATGACTGGTTCCCTGCTAATTTGGGCCCCCTGCCTGTAAACCGTTAGGGGGGTGTGCACCAATGGACGTAAACCAATGCTGTGATGAACTTTACTCCTTCTTCGAATTGAGAGTGACGCCACCAATTTCCAATACCTAAATTCAATCTTACATGATATTTGTGCATCTTTTTTGATTTGGAAAATTTGGGTTCCGAATGTACCCAGTCTTGAACAAATCCTGGGAAGAATCCTGTAGGAATGTTAAATGAAAACAAAAGTAATGGGCCACCAAATAGTGATTGGTTTTCACTGTGAACAAATCTTCAAAATGATTTGATAATATTTTCTCGCAATATTTTTTAAAAAAACATTTCAATGAGCAGAGTGCAGTCTGCACATGTCTGAAATTCAAATTGATGTCATGTGATACATGTTCTTCACTGATTGGTGCATACCTTCTCTCTACGTAGCTGCCTTTTTGGTCAAAGTCCCTGTAGGTTTCAGTTATTATTGTGTACAGTGCAAACAAGGAGCCTGACTTTCTTTTTCAGCAATGGTGCATGGTTGCCATAAAGTTAACGTAACCACACCCTTATCATGCTCAGAGACTTATCTACAGGTCTTTCTTTTTTGTGCTTCTTGCTTTGGGAGAGGCACAATCGCTTTCACATTTATAGCAAAGGGTGTGCTAGATTATATTAACAACCCCATGCCGTTAAAAAAAAACAAGAGGAAAATTTGACCCTATGATTGACAGATATAGATGCTGCATACGGCGACACCAATGAAGATGCAGATACGATCAATGATATTGAAGAGGAGGGGGAGGTTCCAGTAGATGAGGGGGAGGAGCCAGTAGATGAGGAGGGGGAGGAGCCAGTAGATGAGGAGGGGGAGGAGCCAGTAGATGAGGAGGGGGAGGAGCCAGTAGATGAGGAGGGGGAGGAGCCAGTAGATGAGGGGGAGGAGCCAGTAGATGAGGAGGGGGAGGAGCCAGTAGATGAGGAGGGGAAGGAGCCAGTAGATGAGGAGGAAGAGGAGCCAGTAGATGAGGAGGGGGAGGAGCAAGGCAACGAGAAGGAGGAGGATGAGGAAGAGTCATCTCAAAGTGAAGAACCAGGGTACCATAGACAGCAGGAGGAAAAGAATGAGGAGCCCTACGAGTGTAACTTAGCTTGCTCGCTTTATTCTCTTTGCACGTATCATCCCTCGTCTCCCACTAACCCAAATCATAAGGGCAAAGTTCAAATTTTTCTGGTGGGCATGTCTGACTGTGAAAGTGTAACACAAAACTTAATGTGATTTAAGGCATTGTATGATGGGAGTATCGAAATATATTTGGGTTGCGGTAACAGCATGTGATAATATCTACGTTGCTGTGTAGAATTCTTGCATTAAGAGCTTGTCCTATTAATTTTTATCTACGGCCGTGGAGTAGATTGGAAATCGGGAGATTACCTAGTCCAAATAAGAGCGTGTCCTGCTGTTCATCTACTGCCAGATTCTGAGTAGATTCAGAAAATCAGGAAGGATCGGAACCAAGTGGTCTCCCAATTTTTCTGATCAGAACTTTGTAGTCTTCCAGTTTTTTGAATCTACTCTGGGGCCGTAGAAAAGAGAGAGACAAGAACAATGTATCCGGCAAAGTAGATAGTGTTTTCCTCAAACCAAATACGTTCTTAATATGCAACAGTTTTTATAATTAAGTCTTTTTATCTGAACTGATTTACCCTAAAATGGTGTGATATTTTGTACAAAATACTTTGGGATATTTTCAATATACCTTGTTAATAAAAGGAGAGGTTAAAAAAAACGAAGTAACAAATTATTTGATTGACATGCCCCCAGAAAGTTTGAATTTGTGTTTGTTTTTTGTTTGACTACTAATGACTAACGTTTCTCTAATATGCATTTTAGTCTAGATAGATCACACCAGAGTAGACGGACCGTCAGTAGCTTAATGCATGCAGTACTGAATAACAGATTTGCTGTGCGTTCCCACAAACTAATTGAACACTACTCTTATTACAGACCTGCAATGACATCGTTGAGAGGACGAGGCCCTTGTCATTTTTGCAAAGGACACTTCCATTGAGAAGGGTCCATGGGAAACACGTTCGGAGGGGCACCAAGGCCAAGTCTAGCGCAACAGAGGCCTTGACCTCTGTGACCTCCGTGACCTCCATGATCTCCATGGAATCTCTGACCTGTTTAACACATGTAATAACTAGATTTCGAGCCCATAGTGTTTTTTTGTCTACAAAGTTGCAGTGACACACACAGGCAGAATAACTCTGTTACTACAACGTGTCGTCTAGATATTGCAGGACAATTTCACTGTTTTCTTCATCACTTTTTAGTACTGACAACATCTTACTACTGTTCACTATTAAAACAACTTCTACTTCTAAAAGTGAATGACATACCACATGGTTGTTGCGTTACCCCGCTGCTAAAATATAGGATTCGAACTGTCTCTAGCTTCGGGGCAATCTCGGTGGTCTAGTTGGTAAGACATCTGCCCTAGAATGGCAAAGGTCGTAAGTTTGAATCCCACCCAAGTAATGTGCCTGTTGATTTTTTTCATGGGACTCGGGGGAAAGTATTGAATATACAGTGCTTGACATAAATCGGTGTAAAGATGACTTCAAAGAATATTGTACAAGATGATGTCAAAACTTTTCCTACAAATATTTTGAAAATTTCAGGCTGAATTCTTTTACTTAAAAAAAAGGTAAAGCCTTGAATAAAAAATCCCATTCTACCTTGAACCCATTTGTTTGCAGTGTACAGGGTTAGTGCGAAAAGAAGGAAAACCACTTTTGACAGCAATCTTCACCTACTTGTTGAGCATTTTTTCAAAAATTCATTAAAATGCTATTCAAATATTGATCTTTGGAACATTAGTGACCACAAAGTATTGCATTTTCGGTCTCTGAGATATGGCAGTTTTAAAAATGTCATGTGGCAAACTAGCCTTTGTATGCAACGGAGGAGTCCAACCTGGGCTGGTGGCAAACCTGTTTGTCCACGGATGGCTTTTATTCAAGCTGTGCACTTTCACATTGACCTTTCACCTCATGTAAGTGTTTGCACAGGTTTGACCTCTTGTAAACTAATGTGCACATCTCAAAGCCAATGAAGTGAGAATCTGACAGAGACACGGACACCTGCAGTGTACACCCTAATAGACCATCACCATGCTAATAATATCACCACCGTCATGTTCCCTGTTTGTGATAACAGTAACAGATACTAATTTCATCGTATCCCAGAAGGGATCCAGACTGTTTTGCCCTTAGAGCCTCAGTTTGGCTACATTGATTTGAACAAGAGAACAAAGCGAGATGGCTGGAATTCTTTAATGATTTATAAAGGCATGTTGTTCATGTACATATGCACAAGCGCACAACACAGGATTACAAAAATGTCCTCTCAACAGCATGCAAAGGGACACTTTAAATAGGGCATTATCAGGCCTCTGTGCTGTGCCCTTGTAATTTTTCCTTGTAAATTGAGTGTTAAATGGTGAAGAGCCAACCATTTACGAGACAGAGGAATGCCAGTATTATTTTGTAATTGATAGTTGAGAAAGATTAGAAAATCCTCCCCTGCAACACTCCAAAATCTCAGTCAAGAAATGACTTTGTAATGTGTCTTCATTATTTTTGCCCTGTACAAAACTGTAGACGGCAATGAAGATTAGAAAATCCTCCCCTGCAACACTCCAAAATCTCAGTCAAGAAATGACTTTGTAATGTGTCTTCTTTATTTTTGCCCTGTACAAAACTGTAGACGGCAATGAAGATTAGAAAATCCTCCCCTGCAACACTCCAAAATCTCAGTCAAGAAATGACTTTGTAATGTGTCTTCTTTATTTTTGCCCTGTACAAAACTGTAGACGGCAATGAAGATTAGAAAATCCTCCCCTGCAACACTCCAAAATCTCAGTCAAGAAATGACTTTGTAATGTGGCTTCTTTATTTTTGCCCCGTACAAAACTGTAGACGGCAACGAAGAAAACAATAGAGACAACTACCCAGATCATGAAGACATCAACGACAAGAACAAGGAGAACCCAGACGGTGAGAAGGATGGCGTCCAGGGACACTACGGAGACGGAGAGGACCCTCCAGAGAACCACGATGAGGAGGAGCAGGCTAAAGACGTCTACGGTGGGGAGGAAAATGTAGAAGACGCCGATCAAGACCAAGTATAACACTGGATCGGAAACGACGTCTTCTTTTTTTATATTGCTTTATATCCCACCTGCAAAAACGTTGTATCTCAATTTGTTTTAAACGTTGTTCCTCACCTGAAAGAGGCATCGTAAAAAATTTCCCCTTTCTGCTGGTTTTGCTCATACACAACGTTTGTGTAGTTTCAAACGAAGCATGCTCGGTAATGCTTCAGAGATACAACGCCTTTGCATACTTTTGGTATGTAAATTTTCCGATCTGCTGGTCTGGTTATACTTGACGCAGTTGCAAATGCTAAGCGAATTTTTTGTCAATCAGAAACTCACAGTGATGTAAAACGTGCCAAGTTCGAGTCGCTGCTTACGACGCCACAGTCTGTGTATTGGTATTTTACATTTGCAAGAGAAACAAGAACCAGACTTTTGTCTAATTCATAAAAGGCCAAAGTAACAGTGAAAATTTTTGAGAATTCGTCGGGCCAAATTTGTTAACTCTTGTGAGCCTCCCTTGATGACACCTTGATTTGCTTCTTTTTGGGGGGGTACCTGCGTAGAGCATAAAGCACCCCAGAGAGTGTGGAGTTAAAAACTTCCCAGAGCGTTTTTCCTTTTTTTTATTAGCAGAGAGAGAGAGAGAGTGTTATTAAACATTCTTGTTGATGATGTCTTTCAGTAATGCCAGCCTATATTTTTTTTCTTCTTCCTTTTAAAGTTCATCGTACTTCCATAGCTTATCATTATTATTATTATTTTGTTGTATCATAGTTTGAATAGAATCAGTTTAAAATGGGGGTTTATTGGCACAACTTTGACAGTTTTCCTTTTGATATTTTACATGTGAGCTAACCCCTCGGTGTGTGTGACAGGCCTCATTCTGCAGGTTACCACTGAATGTGTGATACTTTATTTGCTTTGGCAGTCGCCCAATTCAAAGGTGCTTTAGGAGAGACGGTCACCAGACATTCTCATTTGGCGGGAGCAAGCGGGATCAAAGATATTAATTTGGAGGGGGGGGGCCTATTCAATGAAGCGGTCCATTTATGGGGGTTAATTGTTAGGTCTCATTGTGGGGGGGGGGGTGGCAAGGGGAAGGGTTCTGAGAAGGGGGCTCCCTGGTCTCTCCCCCCCCCCCCTTGGTTTTGCCGCTAAGCAGAGAAGAGACGCCCAGGTTTTGTCCTTTCAACCAAAAAGGCTTTGGGATTTTCAGAAAATTTGATACTTAAACAAAATGTATTTGTCATGTATTTGTCATTTCAATTTTTGAAATGACTTTGTTCCAAAGTTGAGTGGAGTTAAGGCAAAATTTGGCGAAGCCGCTTAAAACGCAATTTCACTTTGCATTGAATGATATAGTTGCTTAGCCAAAAATGGGTTACCAGCTGATATGACATGTAAAGTGATGTAATGTACATTGAAAACAGCTGGTTCCCCCAGAGCCCGGAATAGTGTGGGCCTTTTAACAAATGAGTGCCATTGCCAATGCTGTAGATGTTGCCTTCGACAACACTTACCACAAGAGGGTAGTTGGGAAATAGTGAATATTTACACGTATGGGACCACTATCTGATTGGTGTATTTTTTTCACAAAAGTGTCTTTAGATAAAGATGTTGCAGTTTTTCTGGAAGACCACAGCACTGCAACACTAAGAAAAATGTGACGGCATATTTTGCATGCCGGGTTTACATTGTAGTCAGTTTCACTGTTATATTTACAAGAAAAAAAGAATAAGCTGACCTATGGTTAAAAATGCAAAATTTCTTTTCGATGACCCTAGAAGAGTTCTTCCCAACTGCTGAATGACAATACGACACATACATACAAGACGCAGGTGTGTGTTGTGTTGTCATTTAGTCTTTGAGGAACACGCTTCTGAGGTCAAAACGTAAGGCCATTAACATTTTCCTTTTTTTTAATTTTTTTTTTTAGTTTCAGTTCGATGTAATTTTGGGAAGTAAAGTAGTGTAGTAGCTTTCAGTCGAGTACAAGGGTGGCCGAGTAGTACTCAAGTATGAGTACATGGGCTTCAATCTTCAATGGTGAAATCCTTATTCAGCTATATATAGCTATACTAGGATGGTGCAGAAGTGACGTCACAGGCAAAGTGCATAAGAAAGAAGGTGAAGTTAAGGTGGCGACAAGACAAAAAGACTGATAACAATAGACGATAACTTAGGGTGCTATTGAGTATGAGAGTAAAAGGGTCCAACTACTGAGTATTCGGATATCCAAGTATCGAGTCCAACAACCGAGTACTAAGTACTCGGATGTTCGGGTACTATAAAGTTAAATACTGCAAAGTGAGGTGTGTTTTTGTACCATTTTCTATACTATTTTCAATGTGTGCTTGTTATGATAACTATCTTTTTAACATGAATACATCATAGACAACTTCAATTTTACATTTTTTTCCAGAGATTATTCTTCTGTTCCTTGTGTCAATGCACATTATATTGAGCCAAGTATATTTTTCAGTCGAGTATCGAGGACAAGGCTTCAAGTACAGATTAGTTTCCAGTTGATTAAGAAGGATAGACTTTGAAGTAGAAGCATTTTGCATGCTGAGTACGAGTACAAGTACCATCAAAATGTTACTCAAGTAATAGTTGAGTACCACCAAAATGGTACTCAAGTAGTACTTGAGTACCACCAAAACGGTACTCAATACCACCAAAATGGTACTCAAGTAGTACTTGAGTACCACCAAAATGGTACTCAAGTAGTACTTGAGTGCGAGTACTACTTTCTAACAACGATGATAAGTGCTTTATACGGTTGCTGAAAATTCCACAGCTACATCGGTAAGCAAGAATGCCTTGCTTGGGCGATAGGTTTATTTTAAATACACATTCCATCTGGCTGCTCTGTTCTGATCCTCGGCAAATTAGTTCATCCCCAAACTGATTTTGACCTTAGAGCCCCTCTTTAAGCAGTCAAGGAGGTACACCACAATAAATAGTCTTAAGTCTAGCTCCTTGTGTAAACTCAAAGAAAGTAAACCACACAAATATGCATTGTCTTTGGTCTTTTGGCAATTGTTGACCCCCCCCCTCCCTTTTGATATGAGTGGGCTATTCGGAAACTGTGTCACCCTGTAACAGGATTGTTGCTACTTATTGGTTTATTTCTATGTATATTTGGACGTTTCAACAAATCTTTTCTCCTACCCATTTTATACATATATATATATATATTTGGTCACATTAGTGAAAACGATCATATCATGAAAGACAGCCTTGTGAAAAGTCATTGTTATTGTTACTGCGATGAGGTGGTATCCGTCTAGAATTTTTTGGACGAACCCATTGGATTGGGTTATGACCTTGTTGCATAGAACCAACTATGTCCTTGTTGCATAGAACCAAATGTATGTCTTTAAAACCCTTCGATGATATCAGTGTGTTACTCAAGACAACCACCCACTGTGCCACAACAGTGGTATTTTGAGGCACACACAATGCTGATGTAGAGAGTAGAGCCACTGCCCGTGGTGCTTCAATGAGAGTGGTAAACTGGAGAAGCCACCAGCTGTGCTCAATTGTAATGGAATTTGAGCAACTGCTGGAAGAGATCAGATTCTCAACTTTGGTCAATTTCCGCAGTGGCAATCTGTGGCACTGATCAACCATACATACAAACACAATGATAGGAAAGTGTGGCATGGGTTTATTTCACAGTTTTGTGAACAGCACAGATTTGGAGGCATCTTGGAGTATGCACCTATAGTAGGGGTTTTAAAGAGACAATTATGTGACGTTGCCCTTAATTGATTTAATGGTAACCACAATTGCAAGGACGACAATCAAATATGGAATGATTATCTACTTTTATACTTAACCTTTATCGGCCCTTTCTTTTGTACTGTATAATAATAATAAAAAAAACTACCACTGGGATGAAATTCGTTGCCAGTAAACTTTAGATGTACATTTCTTTGTAGTTTATATTAAATGACACATTTATTTTTGGGTTTCCTCCATTGTTAAGTTCTCTTAGTCATTTTTTGTTGCAATTTGTACAATTGTTGTGAAGGTGTATTTTTTGTTTTGTTGCAAATTTCTTGTATTCTGGTGACATATTTTAGAAAAAATACTGTCTTTTTACTTGTTCATCTAGCATTTTAAAAAGGGATTTAAACTAACAGGGAAATGTTGTAATTTCAGCTGGAGTATTTTAGTTTTCAAATGAGATTTTTTAAGTTGGGATAATACGCTAGGTTTGCAACTCATGAACATGCAGTGGACATTTTCTGAGTCGTGGTTTATAAACCATGAAAATTGAGTCATCATCAAACATGTTTTTTATAAGATTTGTAAACCAATGTTTTACGACGGCTTCATTTTTCATGGTTTATAAGCCACGATTTAGACATGTTAAAAGGGGCTGTGCTGTCATGATCAAAGCAGGCCTGTGGCTGTACATAGAAGTATGAACTCTGACCAAGTTACTGAACACCTGCTCCCTCCCTCCATATCAAGTCGATGGAGAGTGCGGACGCGTGTGCAGAACTGGGTGGGAAGTTTATAATAGACCTTATGCAAATGACGTCATTTGAGTAGGGCCATTGATCTACATTATAATGTAGATCAATGAGTAGGGCGCCCTCGGCTAGAGGTCAAAAGAAGGTTACTCATTGGCCGATTCTGTGCACTGCGCCGCGCGTGCATAGATGTGAGTTTTCCATTGTTACGTCATCTTTTTACCTCTAAGATGGCGGCGTGATGACGTCGATGCATAAGGTCAATTGTATGTACGTACAGGCACAGGCTGCCATTAGGTTCTAATGTTTAAGAATGGATGATGACGAGGATAATGGAATCAGTATACATGTACTGGGCATGGGCAAGTATTCATTTGGAATCTTGGAAAGGTAAATAAAACAATTTAGAGTTCAGGATTCAATGAAATATTTTTGGCATATTTGATGAGTTAAAACGTCAAGTCGTATTTATTTGTCATGAACTTTTGTCCAGGAAAATTAAACTGATGATGTTATCAATGTCTTTAGGTAGATTTTTAAAACTATTGTATTACTGACTTCACTTTGGATATTAATTTACCTTGACAACCTTATTCACACTAGGAGACTTTAGGACAACTAATTGAGTGACGTTGGGAATTTGTAAATCCAGTGATAATTTATGGTTAAAGTTGTTAATTGAAGCATCTCTTGGAGATGTCATAAAAAGTTACTATTCGAATGATTTGTCTGTTTACTATGTTATTATTGGTTCCTATTTTAATGTACCTTAGATCTTATTATGATTATGTTGTCCAAATAAAGTATTTTGACTTTAACAAAGGTTTTTCAAAATGAATAAAATGTAATTATGCTTCATATTTAACCCATGGCTTGTTTTCTTCTTTCATTCTTTTAAAAAGAAATATGTGGCACTTTTTTTTATGAAATCATACAACACAAACAAATCAAACACAAAGTAGATGTTTATGAGTGCTATGGTGAGAACTTATGAGTGTTCCATAATGAGTCAAAAATGACAATTTTATCTGATGGTTCTAAAGTATTCTCTCCATTGAATAAATACAAAACATTTATGATTCGTTTTATATAACACCCGGGTAGATCTTTTTCATTTAGAGGAATAACCAATTACCAAAACGTTCAAGAATTTGCTGTGGCATCCACTACGAGAGGTATCGAGAGGTATCGATACGGCGTGCTGCCCGTTGAGCGTGGCATGCAAAACGGCCTTCGCAAAACGGCCCGGGCCCGATGACTTGACAGGAATTGAAAGTTAACAAAAAAGTTTTACAGATTAACAAAAAGGGCATTTGTGCCGTTTAAAACTTTGCAGGGACGCGGCCGTGCGATTCGGCTCGGTCCTTTATCGCACGGCCAACGCCCTGTCGGTATTAAACGGCCGGTTAAACCTTCGTCGCCTTACTCTTTTATTCCCTTATAACATGAGACTATAAGCCATTAGTATGAATTGTAACAAATCATTATAGGGAAAAGTCAGAATGTTTGGCTGCCCTATCAAGACCGGGCTTCTTTTCTCCTTTTTTGTCTTACTAATCAATAATGTGACATTGAATTGTATTACTGGGGTCACAGTTGGGGGCGCTATGTTTTCCCTAAGCATTTCTTAAACTCTTCAGAATTTATTAATGAAGAGTCCAGCTTGATCAGAAATATTTTTTTTCCAGACTTTTCCACTTCATAATTACCGACTTATTCAAAACCAAAGTCATTTCAAACGTTTGAGGCTAATCCTTTTGCTGTACACAATACAACGCCATGGTATATTCTCAGCAGTGAGTGTGAAGAGTAGAACAAAGGAACACAAAAGGAACAATGCTGCCTCAACTTTCAGGAGCAAACTTTCTTTGTACTTGATCATCATTAATCAAACAAAATTGATACTGTATGTAGAGAAAACAAACGTTTAAGATGAGCGCAACTGGATAGTTGATGGTTATACACATTGAAAGACCTTGGTTTGAATCCGAGTTAGCTCTGAAATTTTTTTTTCTTTTTCACACGTTAATCTTTAATTATATTTAGGATAAAGGTTTATTTGTAATCTATATCTTCAAACAAGAAGTCTTTTTACGCGGAGAACCGTTGGAACATCTGGATAGGTGATTTCTAACCGTAAAAGGTAACGTGTTATTGTATCTAAAATAAAGAGCACTTCTTATGAGTAGAACCATTAGCGCAATTGGGAAGGCTGTGGTAGTGCGCATTGCAAGACCCGGGTTCGAATCCCGGTAGGTTTGAGTGATTTTTTTTTTAAAATAAAACTGAAAAAGGTAATGCATTATGTAATACATGAAATGAAGAACATATTTAAGGAGAACAGTTAGCGCATCTGGATACCGGAGGTGGTTGATGTAGAGACAAGAAAAACCCGGGTTCGAATCCTGGAATGTTTGTGTTTTGTTAATATAACTTAAAATGTAATGTATTACATATAAATAATATAATAGGAACTATTTTTTATAAGGAGAACAGATAGCGCAGTGGATAGTTGAATGTAATGCACATCGCTGGACCTGGGTTCGAATCCAACTCGGCGCGGACATGAGAAGAAAAAGTATTTTTTACATGTTAACAAAACAAACTTAATAATGTATATAGAGGGGAAAAGAAAACATTTCTTATCAGCAGAGAAAATAGCACAACTGGATAGTTGATGGTAATGAAAGTTGCAGGACCTTGGTTCGAATCCGAGTTGGCTCAGAGAGAAAAAAAACAAATTCTTTTACACGGTGATGAGAAGAATTTTAACTATATATTGAACAAAAAATAGGGTGGTGGTGGGCAGTAACCTAGGGCAAACGGGAAAGGTACAGACTGGAAGACGAAAGGTGAGAGGTTCGAAACCCACGGGTTAAAACTTTTATATAAAAACTTAAAACTGAATACTGAATACTGAATACTGACTACGCAACTGGGCAACTTGTGGCACCGCGTTGCAAACAAGCCTTGGTTGCAAGCAAGCCTTGGTTGCAAGCAAGCCTTGGTTGCAAGCAAGCCTTGGTTGCAAGCAAGCCTTGGTTGCAAGCAAGCCTTGGTTGCAAGCAAAGCCTTGGTTGCAAGCAAGCCTTGGTTGCAAGCAAGCCTTGGTTGCAAGCAAGCCTTGGTTGCAAGCAAGCCTTGGTTGCAAGCAAGCCTTGGTTGCAAGCAAGCCTTGGTTGCAAGCAAGCCTTGGTTGCAAGCAAGCCTTGGTTGCAAGCAAGCCTTGGTTGCAAGCAAGCCTTGGTTGCAAGCAAGCCTTGGTTGCAAGCAAGCCTTGGTTGCAAGCAAGCCTTGGTTGCAAGCAAGCCTTGGTTGCAAGCAAGCCTTGGTTGCAAGCAAGCCTTGGTTGCAAGCAAGCCTTGGTTGCAAGCAAGCCTTGGTTGCAAGCAAGCCTTGGTTGCAAGCAAGCCTTGGTTGCAAGCAAGCCTTGGTTGCAAGCAAGCCTTGGTTGCAAGCAAGCCTTGGTTGCAAGCAAGCCTTGGTTGCAAGCAAGCCTTGGTTGCAAGCAAGCCTTGGTTGCAAGCAAGCCTTGGTTGCAAGCAAGCCTTGGTTGCAAGCAAGCCTTGGTTGCAAGCAAGCCTTGGTTGCAAGCAAGCCTTGGTTGCAAGCAAGCCTTGGTTGCAAGCAAGCCTTGGTTGCAAGCAAGCCTTGGTTGCAAGCAAGCCTTGGTTGCAAGCAAGCCTTGGTTGCAAGCAAGCCTTGGTTGCAAGCAAGCCTTGGTTGCAAGCAAGCCTTGGTTGCAAGCAAGCCTTGGTTGCAAGCAAGCCTTGGTTGCAAGCAAGCCTTGGTTGCAAGCAAGCCTTGGTTGCAAGCAAGCCTTGGTTGCAAGCAAGCCTTGGTTGCAAGCAAGCCTTGGTTGCAAGCAAGCCTTGGTTGCAAGCAAGCCTTGGTTGCAAGCAAGCCTTGGTTGCAAGCAAGCCTTGGTTGCAAGCAAGCCTTGGTTGCAAGCAAGCCTTGGTTGCAAGCAAGCCTTGGTTGCAAGCAAGCCTTGGTTGCAAGCAAGCCTTGGTTGCAAGCAAGCCTTGGTTGCAAGCAAGCCTTGGTTGCAAGCAAGCCTTGGTTGCAAGCAAGCCTTGGTTGCAAGCAAGCCTTGGTTGCAAGCAAGCCTTGGTTGCAAGCAAGCCTTGGTTGCAAGCAAGCCTTGGTTGCAAGCAAGCCTTGGTTGCAAGCAAGCCTTGGTTGCAAGCAAGCCTTGGTTGCAAGCAAGCCTTGGTTGCAAGCAAGCCTTGGTTGCAAGCAAGCCTTGGTTGCAAGCAAGCCTTGGTTGCAAGCAAGCCTTGGTTGCAAGCAAGCCTTGGTTGCAAGCAAGCCTTGGTTGCAAGCAAGCCTTGGTTGCAAGCAAGCTTGCTTGCAACCAAGGCTGCTTGCAACCAAGCTTGCTTGCAACCAAGGCTTGCTTGCAACCAAGGCTTGCTTGCAACCAAGGCTTGCTTGCAACCAAGGCTTGGCTTGCAACCAAGGCTTGCTTGCAACCAAGGCTTGCTTGCAACCAAGGCTTGCTTGCAACCAAGGCTTGCTTGCAACCAAGGCTTGCTTGCAACCAAGGCTTGCTTGCAACCAAGGCTTGCTTGCAACCAAGCTTGCTTGCAACCAAGGCTTGCTTGCAACCAAGGCTTGCTTGCAACCAAGGCTTGCTTGCAACCAAGGCTTGCTTGCAACCAAGGGCTTGCTTGCAACCAAGCTTGCTTGCAACCAAGGCTTGCTTGCAACCAAGGCTTGCTTGCAACCAAGCTTGCTTCAACCAAGGCTTGCTTGCAACCAAGGCTTGCTTGCAACCAAGCTTGCTTGCAACCAAGGCTTGCTTGCAACCAAGGCTTGCTTGCAACCAAGCGCTTGGCTTGCAACCAAGGCTTGCTTGCAACCAAGCTTGCTTGCAACCAAGGCTTGCTTGCAACCAAGGCTTGCTTGCAACCAAGGCTTGCTTGCAACCAAGGCTTGCTTGCAACCAAGGCTTGCTTGCAACCAAGGCTTGCTTGCAACCAAGGCTTGCTTGCAACCAAGGCTTGCTTGCAACCAAGGCTTGCTTGCAACCAAGGCTTGCTTGCAACCAAGGCTTGCTTGCAACCAAGGCTTGCTTGCAACCAAGGCTTGCTTGCAACAAGGCTTGCTTGCAACCAAGGCTTGCTTGCAACCAAGGCTTGCTTGCAACCAAGGCTTGCTTGCAACCAAGGCTTGCTTGCAACCAAGGCTTGCTTGCAACCAAGGCTTGCTTGCAACCAAGGCTTGCTTGCAACCAAGGCTTGCTTGCAACCAAGGCTTGCTTGCAACAAGGCGGTGCCACAAGTTGCCCATTGCGTAGTCAGTATTCAGTATTCAGTATTCAGTTTTTAAGTTTTTATATAAAAGTTTTAACCCGTGGGTTTCGAACCTCTCACCTTTCGTCTTCCAGTCTGTACCTTTCCCCGTTTGCCCTAGGTTACTGCCCACCACCACCCTATTTTTTGTTCAATATATAGTTAAATTCTTCTCATCACCGTGTAAAAGAATTTGTTTTTTTTCTCTCTGAGCCAACTCGGATTCGAACCAAGGTCCTGCAACTTTCATTACCATCAACTATCCAGTTGTGCTATTTTCTCTGCTGATAAGAAATGTTTTCTTTTCCCCTCTATATACATTATTAAGTTTGTTTTGTTAACATGTAAAAAATACTTTTTCTTCTCATGTCCGCGCCGAGTTGGATTCGAACCCAGGTCCAGCGATGTGCATTACATTCAACTATCCACTGCGCTATCTGTTCTCCTTATAAAAAATAGTTCCTATTATATTATTTATATGTAATACATTACATTTTAAGTTATATTAACAAAACACAAACATTCCAGGATTCGAACCCGGGTTTTTTCTTGTCTCTACATCAACCACCTCCGGTATCCAGATGCGCTAACTGTTCTCCTATAAATATGTTCTTCATTTCATGTATTACATAATGCATTACCTTTTTCAGTTTTATTTTAAAAAAAAAATCACTCAAACCTACCGGGATTCGAACCCGGGTCTTGCAATGCGCACTACCACAGCCTTCCCAATTGCGCTAATGGTTCTACTCATAAGAAGTGCTCTTTATTTTAGATACAATAACACGTTACCTTTTACGGTTAGAAAATCACCTATCCAGATGTTCCAACGGTTCTCCGCGTAAAAAGACTTCTTGTTTGAAGATATAGATTACAAATAAACCTTTATCCTAAATATAATTAAAGATTAACGTGTGAAAAAGAAAAAAAAATTTCAGAGCTAACTCGGATTCAAACCAAGGTCTTTCAATGTGTATAACCATCAACTATCCAGTTGCGCTCATCTTAAACGTTTGTTTTCTCTACATACAGTATCAATTTTGTTTGATTAATGATGATCAAGTACAAAGAAAGTTTGCTCCTGAAAGTTGAGGCAGCATTGTTCCTTTTGTGTTCCTTTGTTCTACTCTTCACACTCACTGCTGAGAATATACCATGGCGTTGTATTGTGTACAGCAAAAGGATTAGCCTCAAACGTTTGAAATGACTTTGGTTTTGAATAAGTCGGTAATTATGAAGTGGAAAAGTCTGGAAAAAAAATATTTCTGATCAAGCTGGACTCTTCATTAATAAATTCTGAAGAGTTTAAGAAATGCTTAGGGAAAACATAGCGCCCCCAACTGTGACCCCAGTAATACAATTCAATGTCACATTATTGATTAGTAAGACAAAAAAGGAGAAAAGAAGCCCGGTCTTGATAGGGCAGCCAAACATTCTGACTTTTCCCTATAATGATTTGTTACAATTCATACTAATGGCTTATAGTCTCATGTTATAAGGGAATAAAAGAGTAAGGCGACGAAGGTTTAACCGGCCGTTTAATACCGACAGGGCGTTGGCCGTGCGATAAAGGACCGAGCCGAATCGCACGGCCGCGTCCCTGCAAAGTTTTAAACGGCACAAATGCCCTTTTTGTTAATCTGTAAAACTTTTTTGTTAACTTTCAATTCCTGTCAAGTCATCGGGCCCGGGCCGTTTTGCGAAGGCCGTTTTGCATGCCACGCTCAACGGCAGCACGCCGTATCGATACCTCTCGATACCTCTCGTAGTGGATGCCACAGCAAATTCTTGAACGTTTTGGTAATTGGTTATTCCTCTAAATGAAAAAGATCTACCCGGGTTATATAAAACGAATCATAAATGTTTTGTATTTATTCAATGGAGAGAAACTTTAGAACCATCAATAAAATTGTCATTTTTGACTCATTATGGAACACTCATAAGTTCTCACCATAGCACTCATAAACATCTACTTTGTGTTTGATTTGTTTGTGTTGTATGATTTCATAAAAAAAAGTGCCACATATTTCTTTTTAAAAGAATGAAAGAAGAAAACAAGCCATGGGTTAAATATGAAGCATAATTACATTTTATTCATTTTGAAAAACCTTTGTTAAAGTCAAAATACTTTATTTGGACAACATAATCATAATAAGATCTAAGGTACATTAAAATAGGAACCAATAATAACATAGTAAACAGACAAATCATTCGAATAGTAACTTTTTATGACATCTCCAAGAGATGCTTCAATTAACAACTTTAACCATAAATTATCACTGGATTTACAAATTCCCAACGTCACTCAATTAGTTGTCCTAAAGTCTCCTAGGTGAATAAGGTTGTCAAGGTAAATTAATATCCAAAGTGAAGTCAGTAATACAATAGTTTTAAAAATCTACCTAAAGACATTGATAACATCATCAGTTTAATTTTCCTGGACAAAAGTTCATGACAAATAAATACGACTTGACGTTTTAACTCATCAAATATGCCAAAAATATTTCATTGAATCCTGAACTCTAAATTGTTTTATTTACCTTTCCAAGATTCCAAATGAATACTTGCCCATGCCCAGTACATGTATACTGATTCCATTATCCTCGTCATCATCCATTCTAAACATTAGAACCTAATGGCAGCCTGTGCCTGTACGTACATACAATTGACCTTATGCATCGACGTCATCACCCGCCATCTTAGAGGTAAAAGATGACGTAACAATGGAAAACTCACATCTATGCACGCGCGGCGCAGTGCACAGAATCGCCAATGAGTAACCTTCTTTTGACCTCTAGCCGAGGGCGCCCTACTCATTGATCTACATTATAATGTAGATCAATGGCCCTACTCAAATGACGTCATTTGCATAAGGTCTATTATAAACTTCCCACCCAGTTCTGCACACGCGTCCGCACTCTCCATCGACTTGATATGGAGGGAGGAGCAGGTGTTCAGTAACTTGGTCAGAGTTCATACTTCTATGTACAGACCACAGGCCTGCTTTGATCATGACAGCACAGCCCTTTTAACATGTCTAAATCGTGGCTTATAAACCATGAAAAAATGAAGCCGTCGTAAAACATTGGTTTACAAATCTTATAAAAAACATGTTTGATGATGACTCAATTTTCATGGTTTATAAACCACGACTCAGAAAATGTCCACTGCATGTTCATGAGTTGCAAACCTAGCGTATTATCCCAACTTAAAAAAATCTCATTTGAAAAATAAAATACTCCAGCTGAAATTACAACATTTCCCTGTTAGTTTAAATCCCTTTTTAAAATGCTAGATGAACAAGTAAAAAAGACAGTATTTTTTCTAAAATATGTCACCAGAATACAAGAAATTTGCAACAAAACAAAAAATACACCTTCACAACAATTGTACAAATTGCAACAAAAAATGACTAAGAGAACTTAACAATGGAGGAAACCCAAAAATAAATGTTCATTTAATATAAACTACAAAGAAATGTACATCTAAAGTTTACTGGCAACGAATTTCATCCCAGTGGTAGTTTTTTTTATTATTATTACAGTACAAAAGAAAGGGCCGATAAAGGTTAAGTATAAAAGTAGATAATCATTCCATATTTGATTGTCGTCCTTGCAATTGTGGTTACCATTAAATCAATTAAGGGCAACGTCACATAATTGTCTCTTTAAAACCCCTACTATAGGTGCATACTCCAAGATGCCTCCAAATCTGTGCTGTTCACAAAACTGTGAAATAAACCCATGCCACACTTTCCTATCATTGTGTTTGTATGTATGGTTGATCAGTGCCACAGATTGCCACTGCGGAAATTGACCAAAGTTTGAGAATCTGATCTCTTCCAGCAGTTGCTCAAATTCCATTACAATTGAGCACAGCTGGTGGCTTCTCCAGTTTACCACTCTCATTGAAGCACCACGGGCAGTGGCTCTACTCTCTACATCAGCATTGTGTGTGCCTCAAAATACCACTGTTGTGGCACAGTGGGTGGTTGTCTTGAGTAACACACTGATATCATCGAAGGGTTTTAAAGACATACATTTGGTTCTATGCAACAAGGACATAGTTGGTTCTATGCAACAAGGTCATAACCCAATCCAATGGGTTCGTCCAAAAAATTCTAGACGGATACCACCTCATCGCAGTAACAATAACAATGACTTTTCACAAGGCTGTCTTTCATGATATGATCGTTTTCACTAATGTGACCAAATATATATATATATATGTAAAAATGGGTAGGAGAAAAGATTTTGTTGAAACGTCCCAAATATACATAGAAATAAACCAATAAGTAGCAACAATCCTGTTTACAGGTACACAGTTTCCGAATAGCCCACTCATATCAAAAGGGAGGGGGGGGGTCCAACAATTGCCAAAAGACCAAAGACAATGCTATTTGTGTGGTTTACTTTCTTTGAGTTTACACAAGGAGCTAGACTTAAGACTATTTATTGTGGTGTACCTCCTTGACTGCTTTAAAGAGGGGCTCTAAGGTCAAAATCAGTTTTGGGGATGAACTAATTTGCCGAGGATCAAACAGAGCAGCCAGATGGAATGTGTATTTAAAATAAACCTATCGCCCAAGCAAGGCATTCTTGCTTACCGATGTAGCTGTGGAATTTTCAGCAACCGTATAAAGCACTTATCATCGTTGTTAGAAATAGTACTCGCACTCAAGTACTACTTGAGTACATTTTGGTGGTACTCAAGTATACTTGATACCATTTTGGTGGTATTGAGTCCCCGTTTTGGTGGTACTCAAGTACTACTTGAGTACCATTTTGGTGGTACTCAACTATTACTTGAGTAACATTTTGATGGTACTTGTACTCGTATCAGCATGCAAAATGCTTTCTACTTCAAAGTCTTTCCTTTTTAAAATCAACCTGGAAACTAATCTGTACTTGAAGCCTTGTCCTCGTACTCAAAACTGAAAAATACTTGGCTCAATATAATGTGCATTGACACAAGGAAAGAAGAATAATCTCGGGAAAAAAAAATGTAAAATTGAATTTGTCTATGATGTATTCATGTTAAAAAGATAGTTTATCATAACAAGCACACATTGAAAATAGTATAGAAAATGGTACAAAAACACACCTCACTTTGCGGTATTTAACTTTATAGTACCCGAACATCCAGTTTTAGTACTCGGTTTTTGGGACTCGATACTTGGATATCCGAATACTCAGTAGTTGGACCCTTTTTACTCTCATACTCAATAGCACCCTAATTTACGTCTATTGTTATCAGTTTTTTTGTCTTGTCGCCACCTTAACTTCACCTTCTTTCTTATGCACTTTGCCTGTGACGTCACTTCTGCACCATCCTAGTATAGCTATATATAGCTGAATAAGGATTTCACCATTGAAGATTGAAGCCCATTACTCATACTTGAGTACTACTCGGCCACCCTTGTACTCGACTGAAAGCTACTACACTACTTTACTTCCAAAATTAAAATCGAACTGAAACTAAAAAAAAAATTAAAAAAAAAAGGAAAATGTTAATGGCCTTACGTTTTGACCTCAAAAAGCGTGTTTCCTCAAAGACTAAATGACAACACAACACACACCTGCGTCTTGTATGTATGTGTCGTATTGTCATTAAAGCAGTTGGGAAGAACTCCTTCTAGGTCATCGAAAAGAAATTTTGCATTTTTAACCATAGGTCAGCTTATTCTTTTTTTCTTGTAAATATAACATGAAACTGACTCAATGTAAACCCGGCATGCAAAATATGCCGTCACTTTTTTTCTTAGTGTTGCAGTGTGGGTCTTCCAGAAAAACTGCAACATCTTTATCTAAAGACACTTTTGTGAAAAAAATACACCAATTTCAGATAGTGGTCCCATAACGTGTAAATATTCACTATTTCCCAACTACCCTCTTGTGGTAAGTGTTGTCGAAGGCAACATCTACAGCATTGGCAATGGCACTCATTTGTTAAAAGGCCCACATATTCCGGGCTCTGGGGAAACCAGCTGTTTTCAATGTACATTACATCACTTTACATGTCATATCAGCTGGTAACCCTTTTTTGGGCTAAGCAACTATATCATTCAATGCAAAGTGAAATTGCGTTTTAAGCGGCTTCGCCAAATTTTGCCTTAACTCACTCAACTTTGGAACAAAGTCTTTCAAAAATTGAAATGACAAATACATGACAAATACATTTTGTTTAAGTATCAAATTTTCTGAAAAATCCCAAAGCCTTTTTGGTTTTGAAAGGACAAAACCGGGCGTCTCTTCTCTGCTTAGCGGCAAAACCAAGGGGGGGGGGGGAGAGACCAGGGAGCCCCTTCTCAGAACCCTTCCCCTTGCCACCCCCCCCCCCACAATGAGAACCTAACAATTAAAACCCCCTAAATGGACCGCTTCTTTTAATAGGCCCCCCCCTCCAAATTAATATCTTTGATCCCGCTTGCTCCCGCCAAATGAGAATGTCTGGTGACCGTCTCTCCTAAAGCACCTTTGAATTGGGCGACTGCCAAAAGCAAATAAAGTATCACACATTCAGTGGTAACCCGCAGAATGAGGCCTGTCACACACCCGAGGGGTTTAGCCCCACATGTAAAATATCAAAAGGAAAATGTCAAAGTTGTGCCAATAAACCCCCATTTTAAACTGATTCTATTTCAAACTATGATACAACAAAATAATAATAATAATATAAGCTAGGAAGTACGTGAACTTTAAAAGGAAGAAGAAAAAAAATATAGGCTGGCATTACTGAAAGACATCATCAACAAGAATGTTTAATAACACTCTCTCTCTCTCTCTGCTAATAAAAAAAGGAAAAACGCTCTGGGAAGTTTTTAACTCCCCCTCTCTGGGGTGCTTTATGCTCACGCAGGGACCCCCCCCAAAAAGAAGCAAATCAAGGTGTCATCAAGGGGGGCTCACAAGAGTTAAAAAAATTTGGCCCGACGAATTCTCAAAAATTTTCACTGTACTTTGGCCTTTTATGAAATTTGACAAAAGTCTGGTTCTTGTTTCTCTTGCAAATGTAAAATACCAATACACAGACTGTGGCGTCGTAAGGGAGCGACTCGAACTTGGCACGTTTTACATCACTGTGAGTTTCTGATTGACAAAAAATTCGCTTAGCATTTTTCAACTGCGTCAATATAACCAGACCAGCAGATCGGAAAATTTACCATACCAAAAGTATGCAAAGGCGTTGTATCTCTGAAGCTTTTCCGAGCATGCTTCGTTTGAAACTACACAAACGTTGTGTATGAGCAAAACCAGCAGAAAGGGGAAATTTTTTACGATGCCTCTTTCAGGTGAGGAACAACGTTTAAAACAAATTGAGATACAACGTTTTTGCGGTGGGATATAAAGCAATATAAAAAAAGAAGACGTCGTTTCCGATCCAGTGTTTATACTTGGGTCTTGATCGGGTCTCTACATTTTCCTCCCCACCGTAGACGTCTTTAGCCTGCTCCTCCTCATCGTGGTTCTCTGGGGGCCCCTCTCCGTCTCCGTAGTGCCCCCTGGACGCCATCCTTCTCACCGCCTGGGTTCTCCTTGTTCTTGTCGTTGATGTCTTCATGATCTGGGTAGTTGTCTCTATTGTTTTCTTCGTTGCCGTCTCATTTTGTAGGGGGCAAAAATAAAAAAAGCCACATTACAAAGTCATTTCTTGACTGAGATTTTGGAGTGTTGCAGGGAGGATTTTCTAATCTTCATTGCGTCTACAGTTTTGTACAGGGCAAAAATAAAGAAGACACATTACAAAGTCATTTCTTGACTGAGATTTTGGAGTGTTGCAGGGGAGGATTTTCTAATTTTTCATTGCCGTTTTACAGTTTGTACAGGGCAAAAATAAAGAAGACACATTACAAAGTCATTTCTGACTGAGATTTTGGAGTGTTGCAGGGGAGGATTTTCTAATCTTCATTGCCGTCTACAGTTTTGTACAGGGCAAAAAAAATGAAGACACATTACAAAGTCATTTCTTGACTGAATTTTGGAGTGTTGCAGGGGAGGATTTTCTAATCTTTCTCAACTATCAATTACAAAATAATACTGGCTTTTCCTCTGTCTCGTAAATGGTTGGCTCTTCACCATTTAACACTCAATTTACAAGGAAAAATTACAAGGGCACAGCACAGAGGCCTGATAATGCCCTATTTAAAGTGTCCCTTTGCATGCTGTTGAGAGGACTTTTTTTGTAATCCTGTGTTTGTGCGCTTGGGGCATATGTACATGAAACAACATGCCTTTATAAATCATTAAAGAATTCCGCCATCTCGCTTTGTTCACTTGTTCAAATCAATGTAGCCAAACTGAGGCTCTAAGGGAAAAAACAGTCTGGATCCCTTCTGGATACGATGAAATTAGTATCTTTTTACTGTTATCACAAACAGGGAACATGACGGTGGTGATATTTTTAGCATGGTGATGGTCTATTAGGGTGTACACTGCAGGTGTCCGTGTCTCTGTCAGATTCTCACTTCATTGGCTTTGAGATGTGCACATTAGTTTACAAGAGGTCAAACCTGTGCAAACACTTACATGAGGTAAAAAGGTCAATGTGAAAGTGCACAGCTTGAATAAAAGCCATCCGTGGACAAACAGGTTTGCCACCACCCAGGTTGGACTCCTCCGTTGCATACAAAGGCTAGTTTGCCACATGACATTTTTAAAACTGCCATATCTCAGAGACCGAAAATGCAATACTTTGTGGTCCACTAATGTTCCAAAGATCAATATTTAAATTTAGCATTTTTAATGAATTTTTGAAAAAATGCTCAACAAGTAGGTGAAGATTGCTGTCAAAAGTGGTTTTCCTTCTTTTCGCACTAACCCTGTACACTGAAAAACAAATGGGTTCAAGGTAGAATGGGATTTTTTATTCAAGGTTTTTTTACCTTTTTTTTTAAGAAAAAGAATTCAGCCTGAATTTTCAAAATATTTGTAGGAAAAGTTTTGACATCATCTTGTACAATATTCTTTGAAGTCATCTTTACCCGATTTAGTCAAGCACTGTAAAATTCAATACTTTCCCCCGAGTCCCATGAAAAAAATCAACAGGCACATTAACTTGGGTGGGATTCAAAACTTACCCTTTCCATTCTAGGGCAGATGTCTTACCAACTAGACCACCGAGATTGCCCGAAGCTAGAGACAGTTCGAATCCCATATTTTAGCAGCGGGGTAACGCAAAAAACCATGTGGTATGTCATTCACTTTTAGAAGTAGAAGTTGTTTTAATAGTGAACAGTAGTAAGATGTTGTCAGTACTAAAAAGTGATGAAGAAAACAGTGAAATTTGTCCTGCAATATCTAGACGACAGTTGTAGTAACCGAGTTATTCTGCCTGTGTGTGTCACTGCAACTTTGTAGACAAAAAACACTATGGGGTCGAAATCTAGTTATTACATGTGTTAAACAGGTCAGAGATTCCATGGAGATCATGGAGGTCACGGAGGTCACAGAGGTAAGGCCTCTGTTGCCTAGACTTTTGGGCCCGGTGCCCTCCGAACGTGTTTCCCATGGACCCTTCTCAATGGAAGTGTCCTTTGCAAAAATGACAAGGGCCTCGTCCTCTCAACGAATGTCATTGCAGGTCTGTAATAAGAGTAGTGTTCAATTAGTTTGTGGGAACGCACAGCAAATCTGTTTTTTCAGTACTGCATGCATTAAGCTACTGACGGTCCGTCTACTCTGGTGTGATCTATCTAGACTAAAATGCATATTAAGAAACGTTAGTCATTAGTAGTCAAACAAAAAACAAACACAAATTCAAACTTTCTGGGGGCATGTCAATCAAATAATTTTTTTACTTCGTTTTTTTTAACCTTCCTTTTATTAACAAGGTATATTGAAAATATCCCAAAGTATTTTTTTTACAAAATATCCCCACCTTTTAGGGTAAACATTCAGATAAAAAACTTAATTATAAAAAAAAGTTGCATATTTTAAGAAGTATTTGGTTTGAGGAAAACAATCTACTTTGCCGGATCATTGTTCTTGTCTCTCTTTTTTAGGCCAGGTAGATTCAAAAAACGGAAGATACAAAATTTTGATCAGAAAAATTGGGAGACCATGGGTTCCGATCCTTCCTGATTTTTGAATTACTCAAATTGGCAGTAATGAACAGAGGACACGCTTTATTTGGACTGGTAATCTCCCGTTCCAATCTCTCCACGGCCGAGATAAAAATTAAAAGGACAGCTCTTAATAAGAATCTACACAGCAACGTAGATAATCACAGCTGTTACCGCAACCCAAAATATTTCGATACTCCCTATACAATGCCCCTTTTAAAACAATTAAGTTTTGTGTTACACTTTACAGTCAACATGCCCACCAGAAAAATTTGAACTTTGCCCTTATGATTTGGGTTTAGTGGGAGACAGGGATGATACGTGCAAAGAGAATAAAAGGGGCAAGCTAAGTTACACTGAGGGCTCCTCATTCTTTTCCTCCGCTGTCTATGGTACCCTGGTTCTTCACTTTGAGATGACTCTTTCCCTATCCCCCCTCTTCTCGTTGCCTTGCTCCTCCCCCTCCTCATCACTGGCTCCTCTTCCCCCTCATCTACTGGCTCCTTCCCCCCCTCATCTACGGCTCCTCCCCCTCCTCATTACTGGCTCTCCCCCTCATCTACTGGCCCTCCCCTCCCAACGGCTCTCCCCCTCCTCATCTACTGGCTCCTCCCCTCCCATCTACTGGTCCTCCCCCCTCATCCCCACTTGGCTTCCCCCTCATCTACTGGAACCTCCCCCTCCCTTCAATATCATTGATCGTATCGCTCTTCATTGGTGTCGCCGTATGCAGCATTATATCTGTCAATCATAGGGTCAAATTTTCCTCTTGTTTTTTTTTAACGGATGGGGTTTTTTAATATAACTAGCACACCCTTTGCTATAAATGTGAAAGCGATTGTGCCTCTCCCAAGCAAGAAGCAAAAAAAAAGAAAGCCTGTAATAATCCTGAGCATGATAGGTGTGGTTACGTTAACTTTATGGAACCATGCACCATTGCTGAAAAAAAAGTCAGGCTCCTGTTTGCCCTGTACACAATAATAACTGAAACCTCAGGGACTTTGACCAAAAAAAGGCAGCTACGTAGAGAGAAGGTATGCACCAAACAGGAAGAACATGTATCAAATGACATCAATTTGAATTTCAGACTGTGCAGATGCACTTTGCTCATTGAAATGTTTTTTTTAAAAAATATTCGAGAAAATATTATCAAATATTTTTAAGATTTTTTCACAGTGAAAACCCATCATATTTTGGGGCCCTTTTTTGTTTTCATTTAACATTCCTACAGGATTCTTCCCAGGATTTGTTCAAGATGGGTACATTCGGAACCCAAATTTTTTCCCAAAACAAAAAAGATGCACAAATATCATGTAAGATTGAATTTAGGTATTGGAAATTGGTGGCGTCACTCTCAATTCGAAGAAGGAGTAAAGTTCATCACAGATTGGTTTAGTCCATTGGTGCACACCCCCCTAAGGTTTACAGCGGGGGCCCAAATTAGCAGGGAACCGTCATACACATATGCATTAATTGTTACATGACTGGTAACCCGTTTTCTGTTAAGCAAGATATCTCTTTGCTAAGCAATTTTGTTGTGCTAACACTATATATGAAAAATTGGGCCCCAAAAAAAAAAGCAAGGATCAGGAGTGTGAGGCGCGTTTAGTTGCCACAGGAAATTTTGTAGCAACACCTGTTAGATTGCTCATTATGGAATGTGTAATCATTGCGGCAGGGTGACATCTAAGCCATGGAAGTGCTGTAGAATGTAGATTTCCAGGAGTGAGAATCGTTGTGACAACAAAAAAAAGGGTTTAACAAATTAGGAAAACATGGTTTTCCTTACGGGGGCTTCAAATAGGCAGATTAAGCCCAAACCCAAACCCAA